>OX578277.1:68210454-69420454 GCA_951217055.1 Gerris lacustris | reverse complement strand
AACAATTCCAAAAACGAAACATTTCAGTGTTTATTAAAGAACAAAAGGAAATATGCTTTAAGCCATCATTCTAAATTTAAAAATGTTTAGTGCAAAAACTTTAAAAAATGTATGCTTCCAAGAATAAGATATTTCATATAATGGAGTTTAAGGTGTTTGTTAGTTTCATCACCTTACGGCTTTCATTCATTTAAAAAAGAGTTAAAACTGAGGTATCTCAAATATTATTTATATCTTCTTGTATTATCAAACAACCATGCTAAATTTCATCGCATCAGAATCAGTGATTAATGTGCAATATTTCATACATCAATAGTAATTGTGAGTGATGAACCTCAAGTTATCGTGGTATATATGTAAGAATCCATTTAATTATTAAATATAGAAAACATTATCAATTGGATAATGCAAAAACCCTGTTCCTGACATACTCATTAAGGTGCAGACACAATTGAATAAAACAAAAAGAAAAAAGAAAGTTACTGTGGGCAACTAGTGCGGATAACAAATAACAAAAAAAAAAACAGACTAATCAGTAGAAAGTACAATATTTACACTTCCTCATTTTACACTTTTTTATTTAACTACACATGTTTCCAAATCTTCTAATCTAAATTTGACCCCCTTCCCAACTACATAGAACGCTGAAACTTGCACAGACTATGCAATTCCCGACGACAATGCAACAATAAGTAATTTGTTGATTTTTGTTTGTCTCCAAATCTTGTGACCTAAATTTGACCCACTTCCAGAAATTCGAAGAGATTATGTATTTACAATACAATAATCAATTTTTGACATTTTCATGTTTAGGCTATGGAACATAAGTCAAAAACGTTACGTTACTTTTAGATTAAAAACTCAGAAAAGTATAACAGGGAGTTAGAAATGTATAGGAGGTCTGTAGTCCAGTCTCCAGCTGTAGTGCCTTCCCCTACCGCGCTTCGAAGGGCCGAAGAAAGTCGAAAAGATTAATACTTGTGACAGGGAGTTAGGAAAGTACAAGAGGTTGCCATGAACTTTCAGCCCTCTCGGCCTACCTAGTATAAAGGCATATTAACAATTCGTAGAAGGCGGGCCGGCGCCTTTGAATTCAGTCGTTTGTAATCAAGCCGCGGCAGTGTCGGTGTGCAGATAAGAATAAAAATTATCTTCCATCTACTTTTATCAATTACTTGAATAAATTACCGATTATATTTCATTTTATGTCGGTAGTTTACGCAGAGCGAAAACATGAAATGTCTCACTGTCTTGCGGACTCGTATGAAAGAAGTTTTAAATATATTTTTTAATATACTACTTATACATTACATATATTGATTAAGAGTAAGGTAATCTGTATTCTACTACATTAAAGAGTGATTTAAAACATAAATGGAGAAATTATACGTATTTGTTAAGTACACTAATGGGTCTGTTGAAAGTGTTGTAATCTTATCTTTATAAGAAAACACTAATATGAAAGTTAAACTTGGTATATGTATTATATATAATGGGAGATTTATAATGCATCCTCTGTGGAAAAGCCAAAGAAAGAAAAAGAACTTTCTTAGAGTGATGTGATACCAAGATCTTTTTTACCCTTCTTGTTTATTAATGCCTTTACTTCCTTGTTTTAAAAGTTAAGGAAAAGAAGGAAGAAAATTTTACGTTCTCCCTTGAGTGTTGAGGTAAGAAGCATCTGGAGATGGTGCCCAAGAATAGAGATTATCTTCCTTCATAAACCTAAAAGCCAACTTACATTTTTTATACTTGAACCCCTTTTTCTTACCGAAAAAATCGTAAAAGCTTTTTTTCTAAGGATGTATGTGAAGGAAAAAAGTAGACATGTAGGAGATACTTGGAAACAAGTTGGACTTCGGCTGGAAATAGGACTGAAGGAGAGGTCTACTTAGTTCTACTTCAGTGGTATAAGAACACTTGTTAGTAGGCCTTCTTCCGTCTTCAAGAGTACCCTGTTTATTCACATCTGTCTCAACAAGAAAAAGGTCGAGACCACAACATGCTCTTGAAAGAAGTCAACATATAACTTTATCGACTGCTTAAAAGTTATTGAAATCTGAAGTGAAACATTTTAGTCAAGCCCACAAAGAGTAGGAGTCAAGTGCCTCTTCTACTTTTTATCCTTCACGAATCATGAGTTCGGCAAGAGACTTGTGAGCTGAAAACCCAAGCTATCGAGCTACTCTTTACAATTTTCTAACATTTCTTTATTTTTCGATTAATTAAATTAAATTTCATTGGAATCACAAAATTTGGGAACCAAGAAGGCATTTGCCGCTATAAATTACACTTGTTTGGAATAAACTAGACTCATGATATCCAAGGAATGAATTCCCTCATTCATATCTTGCATAAAAAGTATCCAACCATTTTAAATTGGAATCAAAGGAGTCTCTGACAACTGTTGACAGAAATAATATTATTCATGCCTCTTGCTTTTACTTCCTCATACCTTCATCACCCATGCTGTTTTGAACATTCTTTATCTTGAATGTGACTGTTGTAAACTCAACCTTAGTTTAAAAAAATGTAATCTCATCCATTAATATTTTATACGTACAAACTTGTTTTTCAACAAACAAGTTTACATAGCATTCCAAAAGTCCTTATTTTATGAACTTAAAATAAAAGGGGTAGACTTATTTTAAGGCTCTACCGCTCTTTGAGGTTAGAAAAATCATTAAATTGAAAATTTTATTGGTTCTAAGCAAGATATCAAAAATCTAATCACAGGCTTCATTCCTAATTTTAATTCTGCACAATTTGAGCCCTATTTCAACTTCCTATGATAAATAGTACAGGCGCCATTTCAATACAACGATAGAACTCGTTGTATTAAAATGGCGCCTGCACTATTTATCATAGAAAGTTGAAATAAGGCTCAAATTGTGCAGAATTAAAATTAGGAATGAAGCCTGTGATTAGATTTTTGATATATTGCTTAGAACCAGTTTAATTTTAATTTTACTGTTTTTCCTAACCTCAAAGGGCGGTAGAGCCTTAAAGAAGAGACCGTTACCACTTAAGGCGTAAGGTTTACCTATGCAGGCAACCTGCACAGATAAACCGGAGCGTGTTTGCTATCAATATATGACATAACTGCACACTTATGATAGTATAACTACTGGTTTACTTGTCAGGGATGCCGCAACCTGTACGGCCGGCTTAAGATAATTATTGAGAAAACACTTTCTGCAATAAAACCATATTTCTCTACGCAAAATTAAAATAAAATAAATTCACTTTTATTTCTGATGATGATAATTTTCATTGAATATAATATATTAAAATTAAGATAATTAAATCACTTTAGAAAAATTTAACAGTGAAGCTTTAGCATTAGTTAGTATCACAAAATACGTAAAGAAAATGAATCCGTGGCGGAACAATCTTACAAAGGGCTTATAAGTACATAGTATGTAATAGACATAACAGGGTTAGTGTGTCGCTACATCAGCCGTAAAACCGTATAATTGACATTCCCACCCGGATAGAGACCACTTCACTTAATTAGCTACCCATTTGTACCGCGAATCTAGGTAAAGACCGAACAGAGGGCCTTGCCGGAGACGGGAATTGAACCCGGTTCTACTGCTTCCAAAGCATGAGTGATTGCAATGAGATATCGGGGACCCTAAATAATAATATATACTGAATTTAATAATCATGATCGCAATCAGATCAATTTATAATATATAATAATAATATAAATATTATACCTTCATTTATTAAAATTGTAAACATCAACTAATAGATCAATAAAAAATATTTCTCAATATTGCATGAATACACTGTTTATTATTAGGGGTCTAATATAAAAGTATAACATATAAATTAAAATAAAGTTGAATATAAATTTTAATTTTCGAATAGATTCTTTTCAAACAAGAACCAAAAACCTTTTATTCTAATTAAATTATATTTTTATTTTTATTAAACAAAATAATAGAAATCAAGAGACTTGACGATTTAGTAATAATAGTAAATTAGTGATTTATCTTCATTAAACCAAAAAAGTTTGAAAATGTAGTCGGTGAGGCAAAAACAAAAAAATAACAGATCTGAAGGTTACTATGTTTCGTTTTTCTTTTTTCCCCACAAAAAGGGGTAAAATTACGATAGAGAGCATGGATAAGGTTTGTAATCTACAAAAAGCGTTTGTTGATAGTGTTTTATCAGTTAAAGCCACGCCCTTATTTTCCTCCAGCTCTAAGCTCTCCCCCTAAAACTCCTGGTTATTATTATTGAGATGAAAAAAAGAGAAAAGAAACACCTTTAACCTCGCTTGTACTGTTCTTCCTCCAAGCTAAGCAAGAAATTAACCCTTAATTCTCCCACGGAACCCAACATTAGTTTTTAGCTTTATTAAAATTCTTTACGCGATAAAACACAGCTATCCATTTAGACTTTATTACTTATTTCTTTTTTTCAAATCCTCTTTTTCTACATTTCTTAATAAGCTTTTAAAGTAATTAAATCAGATAGCAAGTTTCACATTTTTTTTTGTCATGCACTCAAGGTTAAACTATAACAGTATAAGTTTATTTTTTATAATAAGCTAGCCATATTGTCAATTTCTTGTCATTGGAAATAATTGCAATAATATACGTAATATATTAGACGAACATAATTTTACTAAAAACTTAAATTATTATTTATAGTAAAAATTGTATTTTTTGGAAATTAAATTATTTTATTTATAGTGGAAAAGTTAATAATAATATTTATTCTCTATTTTAGTTTAAATTATTTAATTTTGGAAAAAATAATTTTTACGTTCTATTACACAAAAAATAGGGAAGAACAAAATTAAAAAATACATCAGATTTGTCTCTAAGGTCATTTATTGTTAGATACATTTTGTAAAGAGAGAGAGAGAAAAAATACATAATGAAACCAAATACGTGTTCATACATGCGTTAATTGTCAAGAACACTGCCAAATAGCTAGAGGGTAGTTAGAACCTGCACATTTGCCCTACTTGGCACCCGAATCAAACTACGTAAATAATGTCACTCTTTTATTTTGAAACCAGTCCAAAATAATTATACAGAAAAAAGTTTGAAGAGTGATACATAATGGAACAATGTAATAAAAAAATAAAAAACGATTAAACTTGATAAATAAAAGCAATTAACGTCAGAGTCGTCACTTCTTATAATGAGATTTTATGAAAAATTATTAAAGTAGAAATGTGATACAATTATCGCTGCTACTAAAATAAATAATAAAGGAAATAATAATAAAAAGAAGATTCTTTACGGTTAATAATATTTTATTATAAATAATAAAAATACTTAAATTTATCTAATACACACACACATATATATATATATATATATATATATATATATATATATATATATATATATATATATATAAATAATAAAAGAAACATATTACGACAAATCATGATAAATTCATCTGTTAGTCACGATATTAATATACATAAACGACACGCAAGATTGTTTTGTTTATATAGTTAGTAAGTTTAATTATAATCTATCATTATTTAGATTAGATAAACAAAAAATGTTTAAAATATTATTAATGTGCTAATAGAAACTGCAATTATCAAGCGGTATCAATTTTCAAAGATAATAAAAAAACCTTTTAAAATATAAATTGTGTAGATCGGGTAATATTTATTTTAACAGCATGTAACACTTAAAATGAAATATAATAAGAACATAAACATTAAACACCTGAAATTTCTGAATAATGTTAAAAAATTAGTATAACTTTTAAATTTGTACTTTTTTTACTTATGAAATATATTTCTATCATCTAACTACTGGTAGAATACAACGTTTTGCATCGAAGTATAAAAAGGGTATGATAATTAGTGTGGCACACCACTTCCTCGTGTCAAATGACGTACTATAGCTAAGGTAACGGAAGCATTGAGATCATTCTGAAATTCCTGAATAGAAATCCGTTTCAAACATCAGTGAACATTTTTTGTCTGTCGATTTGTTGTTCAACATTTTCTCAATTAATTTGGATATTTATTATGTGCAAAAAAAGTATTATGGCATTACAATGGTAAAATCTTTATTGCAAGATAAAATTGATAATTAGCAAAAGTGATAATGAGAAAATTTGCATATTATGTTAAAAATTCAATCTAGATCATATTAGTTGCATGCTTATGATAAGCTCAAGTAACCCTGTAGGATAATATGCGTAGGTAAATTATTAAAAAACCGTTACATCGTTATCAACTTGATAAAAAAAAAAATCATTAATAATAAACTTAATCTCATATGTGCGAGGATTACCAGCACGGTAATACCATGGTAATATGTATCAGAAAAAGATTAGGGGGTAAAGAAAAAAGTATTGATTTATACAGATATCGACTTTTATATCAAGTGGTTCGAGAGATAAGGTCTACATAGTGTATTGTATAACAGGTGTATTAACAAAGGACCGTTACCTTGCCTCGGGTATTGTAAGGGCGCCATGTTTAGTAAGGGGAGGTTGGCTTCACAATATAAACATAATATACCTTGCGAAGCTATGTAGGAGAGTAAAGAAGCAACAATGACCTGAAAGAAGATCGATGATGCCTTAAGGGCTTGTGTATATGAAGAATAGTTTACGTTACCCTAGTATAAGCTTATGGTGCAAAAACATTTTAGCCAAGAGCATGATACTGGTAAACACACCGAAATGAAGGTTCTGCAAAAAATCCTCAGACTTCAGAATAAAATGGGTTTCAAAAAATAGTTTGCACAAAGTTTCCAAACGTGAATGCATAGTAAAAAAATAAAAGAATGTAGAAAAAATTAGGACTTTAGAATTTACTATATAATTCTAATTTGAATTTCCCCGTTAGGAGAAAGATAAAACATGCACCACACACCACTGGAATCAAACTAAAGATCCTTGAGCTGACGCCGTAAAACCTTTAATAACGGAAGAATGATTTTAATTTGCCCGAATAATACGTATCTATCCCAGTTATTAGCGAAATTATACCAACAATATCTATTGGGACGTAGATTTTTAAATTTATGAAACTTAGAATGACTTCAATTGTAGGATGAGGATGAGCAACTCTTTATTGGAGAAGAAGCATTAAAGAACGCTTATCAGCTCGTATTTTTTAAAGAGTCGTTTAACCTACTTAAGGCTAATGTTACGATCATTAAATTACATTAGAGTTCAAAGGTACAATCTATTTAATGTTCCCTATAAACCTAAAAAGTAAAAGTTTTATTGATCCGTTAAGAATTAATTTTTATAGTAGAAAAAAACCTGCGTTTTACGTTTATAATGATCACGCGACATAGATAATATGATAATTTCCATGAATTTTATGAGTTTTTTTCAAACATCCACCCGTTATTTTCATCTATAGTTTTAATGCTGACGTAAAGCTATGAATACACAAGGCTCATAAGTGCAACATCCATCCACTTGTTGCCAACATTTTGCTGAGACCCAAGAACAACACGGATTCAAGCAACCAGAAAAAAATTAATATGGATATGTTTTTGGGCAGAGGAACAGAAGAAGTTTCCGTCACGCAGAAAACTACATGAAAAATAAGACTCTTAAATATAGTTTTAGGGAGTTAAAAAAAAACAAAAACAAAAAACACGAGGTAGCTTGGTTTTCCCTTTGGAACTAAATTTGGCTACCAAGGGTGAACACAAAAACATATCCATGATTTAATGTTTTTCCATGAAGGGGAGACATTGTTAGGAAGAGAATCCAGACGTCTTCCAGCTCCATCCCTTCTAATTTAGGCAAGAAAAAAATCCTGATCATTATCAGGTAACGTGCAGAAGTAACTGTAGCCGGTCGATCATTTTCCTAAAAGAAGTAAGGAATGATGATCCCAGTTCTTGAAATTTCACTGAACTGGCGACTGAAACCGCGTGGAACATAAACTTCCCACCCCTTCTTTCTTACCACCCCACTTTCAACCTTCCAGGACCTTTAGGATGGGAGTAATCCCCTCTCTCTCTCTAAATCCACGCGTCTTCCGTGCGCAACCCAGTATATCCATATAATTAGGCATTATAGGTAAATAACTAAAGAACATTACAATGCACCACACCCCTGGACCCTGAGGATGCTTCTAGTAGTGGAAGCAAAACGTCGGATTCAAATATTTTGTGATGTGGATTTCACCGGAAAACCAAGACATTATTATTTTTTTAAAAAAAAAAAAAAAAAAAAAACCCAAGCTAGACACTTATTTTTGAAATACACGATAATAAACGATGTAGTAGGCTATTCCACTTCCAGAGTAATTGTCTTACTTAGACCCCTAAACAAGAACTATTAGCTCTCGACTAAAGACCCGAACTTAGTAATTCCGTTTTTACTTTATTTTCCACCCCTCTGAGTTCAAACCATTAGCGGGCTAACTAATAATAAAGGGTTTAAAGGGGCAAAGAAAAGGACGAGTAAAAAGGGTGCAAGACGACTACATTATTAATTCTGTGACTTGTAGAAAGAGACTCTAAACGAAAATATAGGGCTACCAGTACCTAGACTAAACTGTACTCTCTCTTCTGTATTCAGCCCCGTGTAATATTTGAGGAGACTCCCTTGTTTATAATAATACCAGAAGAACAAGAGAAGCGGGTCAGAAGAGCAAAAGATGATTAATTTTGGGGGAAACTACAAAGTACTAAACCCTCTGGTAAACCTATGGTAAAGAAAATTCCAAGAACATAAGACAACCCTGATAAAGAAATACCCATTATACAACAAGAACATTTTATCATATCTCCAACATTAAAAGAGGCTATTATACTACAAAATAAAACTGCCAGCAGTACAATAAAAACTTTTTTCGTCCTAGGACGTAAAAAAAATTTTCTTTACAGCTAGGAGTAATGAAAAGATATTTTAAGTCCACGTAATGAAAAAATGGATTTTGGCTATGTTTTTTTAGGCTCTAAAGTTACTATTTTACAGCCTACCACGGAAAAATTAAATTTTTAGAATTTTCATATTGGAATTTTAGGGATGACGTGGCGCACCCAAATTTAGAGCTAAAAGTAATATCTCTATTTCTCCTCAGGGTATTTTACTGAACATGTATGCCGAATTTTATCGAAATCTGCCCTCTAGTTTAGACAGAGACGACAAACTACAGATATATAATATTTAAAACCTTTTTTTTTATTCAGGGCCCTAAAAATGTGTGAACCTATAAAATAGTCATTTATGTTACTAGGCAGCAATATGGCATTTTGCTGACAAGTTTTTTAAGATTTAGTTCCGAGCCGAAGGCGAGGATAGGGTAAACAAATTTACTGTAGAGGCAATGCCAAGGCAGGAAAATGAATTAATTACCTGCTAAGGTGTAACCGAAGCAGGTAATCTTTTTAACTTTTTTGAGTCAGGAATGTTTCCTTTGCTGCATTAGTTACATACAATATTTTATCTACTTACAGCAGAAAAATTGCACTAATTATTATATTCCTTCTTTAATAGATTAAAGATTTAAAGAAATAAAAGTTGTAAAAATACGAAAGTTTGAGTCATCACGTTGAGTCAAGCCAAAACAAATTCAGTGTTGCCCCTTTTTTACTACTTTTTTATTAGCTTGCTTTCTTGTTTGTTTGTCCGGTACAAATCTTGCAATCGAATTCTAACTAACTTCCCGAATAGCTAGGCACTTGAAACTTTTAGAATAGCTCAGAACACGATAACAATGCATTTTTTTAATACTTATATGTATATCCATCTTTCAGCAGATATTAATTCGTTTTCAGCAAATTTGGCTGTATGGAAAGTTAGTTCGGAAAAAATCCGAAAGTTATTTTTTTTTTTTTTTGACGTATCTCATATTTTTACGATCTTCATTATGACAGGTTTCAAATTTGTGATTTTTTATTAAGAGGTAAACATTGAATGACAGCTAAACAGAATAAGAACAAAGAAATAAATTAATGGACGTATGACAACCAGGTGTGTCCACACTTGTGTACTATAAGATATCGGTTTATTTTCTCTACATCTGAACTTATTTTTCTTCTCTTACCCTCCTCTACACGGGGCCATATCGATGGCAACGGTTTAGATTCGGTGTTGGTGAGATCCGTTGTTCAAAGATTTGTCCTTTTATAGGTTTAAGATCAGCTCTCTAGATGATTGTCATTTGTGTTAAGTAAATACATAATATTATTAATATTATGATTCAAAAGAAAATTAAAAAACGTATTATATAAAAAGTTCTTTTTATCTTGTAATTATTTATTAACAGCTGGTTTTTATCTCAATTTTTAGCGATTTTTTTTTAATAATCACTGTAAAATAATAAAAATTGTTTTATTATTATAATTTTTAAAGGTATTTTTAAAAAAGATATAAATATTTAACAGAATATTACGCTTAATTACAAGGATAGGCTTAAATATATAAAAATTATCAATGTGGGAGAGTTCATAACCTGCGATGTAGAAACCTTTTCTTCTGCTGCCTGTTTCTTATTTTGCTGACACTTTGAACTTTTACTGACACTTTGATATTTTGCTGACACTTTATTATTTTGCTGTGTGTGTTACAAAAGAATAAAGAAAAAATACATTTTGCAGATTTAAAACAGTATAACAATGCTTAATTTTGCTGCCGTGAGTAGATAAAATTAATTTTCACGCCTCACAATATCTTCTATTTATAGATATATGCTATGTAAATGAGAAAGTAAAAAAAAAAAAAAAAATATGTGTAAGGCTTTCACGCATTAGAAGTGAAAAGTTCTAGAATGCATTGCTCTCTTTCATTTTTTGACGAATTTATTATTTCAGGATTAAGAAATGGTTATGGGAAATTTAATTGAAAAAAAGAAAATTTGCTACACTAAGGCAACCACATTTATTCCAATAAAAATAAATGTTTGTTTTGATTTGCTGGTCTTTAAATAGATATAATACAATTAATCTGTAAAAATGTTACTCTTGGACGAGTCTCGAATCGCAAACTTCGTTACACGATTTCACTTTATGAAAAATTCACTCTACCGCCGCCAAAGAAGTTTCACTTCAAAAACAATAAAGCAGCTTACTTGTCACCCTTGCACCATACCTGAAATATAGATCTGTTGACTTGTTGAATACGACTCAAATATCACTTCGGATTCACAACAAAAGTTTTGCTTTCTTAGTGAATA
This sequence comes from Gerris lacustris, assembly GCA_951217055.1. Classification (NCBI taxonomy): domain Eukaryota; kingdom Metazoa; phylum Arthropoda; class Insecta; order Hemiptera; family Gerridae; genus Gerris; species Gerris lacustris. The sequence continues at coordinate 69,409,311 of OX578277.1, read as the reverse complement.
AAACACGCGAATCAAACATAAAGCATAATTGATCGTCAACCCGACTTTAATAACAACATTGCAGGTACAAAAAGAGAAGAAAGATTTGGAAAAACGATAAAATTAATAATGTAAACATGTTTTTTATTATGAGGGAAACGGAAAATATGGGTTTTTTTGCCTTTACAATTAGGGAAAAGGTAAAATCCCTTTTTTAATGTCTTTTAAAGCTATTATTCATTATGAGTGTAAGCATTAAAAAATTAATGAAATTCAAAAATGATTATCCCTAAGATTTATTTTCAAGGCCTTATAATTATTATTTCTTTTTTTTTAAATAAATAAATGCCCAAAAGATAAAAAAGGAACATTTATATTAAAGTATAATTATGTGTCTAATCATGGATAAAAATGAGCAGTCTTAATCCTTGAATAAGGGAAATTTATATACAAGGAGCTTAACTTGTGCCTTCAATGATATCCGATCTAATTTCTTTGTACGAAATGCTTAATCTTGGATTAAATTATGGGATAATTACATTTTAACGACTTGAACCCCTAATTATATACTTGTTACTGCTTTCGGACTTAACTCACAGTTAAATAAAAAAAATAATACCATTCATATTTACCATGTAGAAATTTGGTTTATTTTGTGTATATAACAAACATTTTGTATTTTGTTTTTCAATAAAGTTAAATATTACTAATCCACCTTAATTAATTGTTTTATTTTTATATTCATATTTATATGATTAATTTGGGCATACAGCTGTCAAACAAAAGTAAAAAAGTTTAAAAATAATTAAAAATAAAAACTTTTAGAAAAAAGTGGTTTCTTGACAAATAAATTTTTAAAAACAAAAAAAAAATTGAATTAATAAAGGGACATCAGTCTATGTGTTATATACATATTATGTACAGTATTTTTTATTATATCAACATACTGCCACAAAAGAATTAGGTTTTGTTGGCATAAATGAAAAAGTCAAGTGTGGAAACAAAACAAGAATTTAGTACTAATTAAATTTTAATGTAACTACAATTTATTTGAAAATGATTAATGATTGTAGAAGTAATATAAATGGAACATGTACTACAATGCTATATATATATATTTATAATTTTTAAATATTTTTAATTTAAACATAGATAAGGTATTATTTAAATTAAAGGAATGAGTTACGCTAGAAGGTTTGTGGTTAAATATAAACATAATATTTCATTTGTTTAAAACTAACATTACTCTTTGAAATGACCTTTGATGATACTTGGTTCATTTTTAATATATATATTTCTTAACCTACTGTCCTTTATGTTCTTTTAAAGAGTAAACACATTCAATATCTTAATAGATGTAATAAACATTTTCATTTCTTTTCCCCCCTCATTCTACCAAGACATTCAAGATAGGATCAGAAAGAGTGAAAAAAAGGGGAGCAATAACTAAAAATTGATTTTACACTAGGGGTCAGATAAAAATGGCAAAAAATGGTGGATCGTAACCTTTTATCTTTTGAAGGAAGTACGGCCCCCGTTCGATCCGATAGTAAAAATAAAATTTTTTTTTCTTCTTTACATCAACTATCAAAGTATCAGAGCGACCTAAAGTTTTTTTTTCTTTTTAATATACTTGGAAAGGAAGAGGTTGGAAGTAGAGATAAGGAAACTCTGGTGGAGGTTTTTGAAGAGCGCTATCGGTAAGGAGGCGACGCCTAACCCCATTACACTTCTCCCCTTAGATTACAAGCACCTGTGAAAACGTCAAAGCTTTTAACATTACAACATGATGACGTACGAAGTTAAGGGTGGAAGACGTCAAAAACACATTAAACCTGACCTAAAATAGGGCGAAGAGGAAGAAAATCGTCCACATCGGCCTCAAAAAAGATTATCTAGTAAATTAATATAAAAAAAAGTTATAAAGCCTTTTCTTCTTACTTTTAAAAACTGAATTGACATAGTCTCCCATGAAATGTAATGCAACCGGTATCGATTCACATCTGCCTCGAGGTACAAAACCCACCCTTAACATTGGTCGATACAGACAGAAATAGGACGACTGGAATGGAAATACGAGGTTTTCGAAGGTAAAGGCTTCCACTTTCCCCCTACCCTTAACCAAAAAGCCCCCCTAGTTAGGATCTTCACGACTAAAATGTAAATGGGCACCGAATGCCTCGGAATAAACTTAAAATACAAAGGGTGAGGTTTCAACGTAAGCTTTAGTAATTACAACCGGGTGGAAAAAAGAAGAAGAAAAAAAAAAAAATTATAAAGCTCTAATAGCTCCGGTTGAGATATTCAAAATGTCAGTGCCAAATTAGAAGTACACCCATGGTGCACGATTTTTTCTTTCATTCTCTATCTTTTCATTTTTTTTTTTTTTTTTTCAAAAATACCTAAAGGCTCCGTTAAAATTAAAGATCGGTGCAATGTTAATGACACACAAGCACATATTATATTCTTCCATCCTAGTAATTACCTAAGACAATTGAATCAATTAAAGGGACATTAGAAAGGTCATCATGGAACAAAATGTTAGAATTAAGAGGTTTTTTGCTTTTCAAAATTGAAATAATTCTTATTAATAATTATCAACATAATAACTCATTAGAAACAGTGTATTTGGTCTTTTTGAACAATCTTTAGAATTCAATCATACGTAAACAAACATTTTATAATGATCATTTTTTGGGTTTTTTTTTGGGGGGGGGGGGGAACGTTTTTTCCGCATAACTCGAATACGGTCGACCGCAGCGGTCCGACGCAAAGGACCTTTTTTGTAGGTCTCGCGAAAAAGGGAAAAATAGTTTTTTTTTTTTTTAAGTGTTTTTAAAGTAAACGGACGTCTAAGAGCGGGCCCCAGGAAGGTGTCCATGACCCTAGAATTGGCTAAACGATCAGTCAAAATTTATGTTTTGAGGTTCGAAGGTTGATAGTGATCATCCTGCTGCAGGATTAGGATTCTTCGTTTATCTTCCTTTATATTTTCATTCTTTAATTTTATCCTTTAGAATGAAAGAGGGGTAAAAAAGGAAGATGAAGAGCGAGTTTTTATTTATTTGGTAGGAGGTAAAGGGTTGAATTGTATGGAGTCAGACCTAGGGGGGGGGGGGGGGGGGTAGAGAGTGTAAGGATTCCGTGAATAATTGACAGTAAGGGAGAAAATAAGAGATGGGAGTCACTTGGGACAGGACATTCTATATTCCGATAAAAGGTCGAGGAATAGAAAAAAGGACTCAAAAGCGTGGAGGCTAACGTCTATTATTAACAAGAATAGATACCACAATAGAAAATTTAAAAGAAGGGCAAAAAGGATCGTTTAAAGGCGGTAAAGATGGTTCACGTTGAACTGAGGAAACAGGTTTTCCCTTGTGATATAAAAAAAAAAACTTAAAACATTTTAAATGCAGTTAAATTGTTCAAGGGGAGTTGACAAAAAAAGGTTACAAGGCACTGAAATAGATTAAATCTCAGTAATACTCATCCTATATCTAGGTTTAACGTAACATTTCTACTATTTACTCTAATCCCAATTTATCTAATCCTAAACATAATTCTGTTCGTAGGTTTAAAAATTTTACAAACTAGGCATCGCAAGGATTTACTAGGAAACGAGCGAATTGCAATACATACTACAAAAATAGTTAATCATAAAAAATGTCACAGATTAATTTAAGTGGGATAGGGTAGTGGAGAGGGTGCTGAGTGCTGGGTACCAGGCTCACCTTCCTAGATTAACCTACAACTACGCCCGTTCCTTTTTTCACGCTTTTAATTCATTTCAAATGTATGTCCAGGAAAACCTTGTAAATAAAAAATGTTGACCCACTTCCGGATTATATATTATAAAGCTGAAAGTTTCAAAGATGATGTATTTCCGATAACAATACAATAATCAGTCATTAGGGGGCACCGCAGTGCCCCCGCCACAGTGGCGTAACAATGGGCCCGCGCGGGCCCGCATTGCTGGGGGGCCCCCAAATCCAGAAATAACTTGAATTACTATCCATGTACCAACGTCGAGGGGGCCCCCAATCCTGAAATTAAGAGGTTTTTTTTTGCTCATCGACAAATTTCTTGCGGGAGGGCCTCCAATGGTCTAGCTACGCCACTGCACCGCCAAGTCGAGCACAGCCAGGAGAGAGGAACCAATTCACGGCAATTTGGACCCCCCTCTATTATCCTATTGAAGATACTTAGATATATAAAATTAATTTTAATTTAAAGTTCATGGCAAACTGGACCAGAAATAAAAATTTCACACCTCTACCCATAGTAGTTCATAAGATATATGAGCCCAAAGTTTTGTTATTTTCACTCACTCATCATAATTCTAAGGCACTTTTAACAAACCTATAGAAACTTGAAATTTTGTATATATAGGTAGAGCTTAATGTACAAATAAAGGAAAAATGAAAAAAATCTGTTTGCCCATCTAAAGGCTATTAGAAAATCCGCCTATTCAGTTTTTAAAAAATTAAAACTTAACGCTACGTAGTAGAGATCTATAAACTAAAGAATTATTTTACTCTCATGTATAGAATTTTACACTGAAATAAGTGAGGTCGACACTGATTTGACAGTATAGATGAGACAGCATTGTTCAAGATAATTATTTAGTTCAATTTGAACATCCACCGCGTTCCATACCATGTCTATGTGATTCAACTCCTTTCTTCTAAACAATTCTTATTATTCCTACTACTCTTTATTTACTAATATTTCTTTTATTATCTCTCTATTATATACTTACAAAAAGAAGTGAAAACCCAACAATAACACGTATATTAAAAATAAGCCAAGTCTCGCGTAAAAAGTTGTTATAGGTGTTGCCAAGTAAGTTCTACTAGGTCTGATTTATCCAGTACAAGTAAATGATGTGACTGTCCCATCATTTACTTTACTGGATAAATCAAACCTAGTAGAACTTACTTGGACGACGGAAACTTGGCTACACCTATGATCTCACAACTTTTTACGCGAGACTTGGCTTATTTTTTTTATACATAAGTGTTTTTGTTGTGATTTGATATATCTATAAAATCTTTTGTTTAAACCAATAAATATATATATATATATATATTTTTTTTTTTTTGTAAAATTCAAACAAAAGTGTAAATAAACACGACCTGTTATAGTTAAATGAGGTCATTTCCGTTTAAATCATTTAATTTTAAACGGCTAAGATTTCGCTGCATGGCAGAGCAAGCTTGCGTGGAATTGGAAGCCTGTTCCACTCACCTTGGGGCTACCTCTAGCACCTTCGAGACACTCCTACCAGCCAACGTATCTACGCTACGCTATATCTTCAGTTCTACAGAACCGATTTTTCTCTGACAACTTTTATTATACGAGTAATTATACTATACGTATCTACAAGATCGCAACTATTTTCGACTCATCAATTGTTACCGGGGCTTATGATTTTTTTCAATCTTGTTCTCTATATTTGACTGTCTTCAAAATCAGCAATCACTCTGAAATTTGGCACACATCTTTTGTATTAGGCGATAAAATTTTGGAGGTAAAATCAGAATAATGAGAATGTCAATAAAAATAAAAGCGTGGGGCTATTCAACGGTTATTGTCATTTGTTGATAGTGTCTCTCGTTTTTATCTTTGCTGACCTACGCATATACTGTGGCTGGTAAAAAAAAATCTTTTTTTTTAGGTATATTTTATAAAAGTGTTTTATTATTATTATTATTTTTTGTTAATATAATAATTTATTGAGATATGTATCAGCAACTGTTAAAATGACTAATTAGAATTAAATTCGTGAGGTACGGTTTAATAAAAATAACATACTCGTAGTATAACCAACTAGTTTCGTAAAATTTATTAACATCATCAGGGTATAAACTACTATGCTACAGTTAGTATCTTTACATAGTGAAGTTTGGAATGGTTATGATGTAAGTAATAGAATTAGGATATAAAAATAAAGAGAAAATTGATAAGGACAGTTAATTGTCTCAACTTCTTCATGTTCCCCACTTTAAATCCTTTTCCATTTCATCTTTATTTTTTATTTTTTTATTTTCTACATCTATTATCTACATCATAACCATTTCAAACTTCATTATGTAAAGATAATAATTTTAGTATAGTAGTTTAAAACCTTTATACCCTGATGATATAAATATATTTTATATCATAGACTACTATGTTGTTTTTATTAAACCGTACCTCACGAATTTAATTCTAAATAATATTATGTATTAACTATTATTATATTTCAATTTTACTAAAGACGATGCATTAGAACAATAATCGATACGTTAGAACGTAAGATATTAGTAAAAACGTTATTTTATCCTTTTATACATGGAACATTATAATATCCAATACACAGTCCAAGTTATATATTTTAACACAGTAACATTACACTACATTATAAAATTAGACAGACTTTACCACAGACAGAAAGACAGATATGAATATTTTGTTAAATGTAAGAAATATTTTTCCCCCGAAAGAATGCACATTTTTTAAATATTTCTAGAGGCATCCAGAATAAGAGAGGAAATTATAAAATTAATTCTTTAATAAAAGTAAGAAGATAATATAAAAAGAAATAAAGGAATTTTCAAAAGTTTTTTGAGAACAGTGTTGTTCTTTTTTTTAATTGAGTTAAGGGACTTAAAAACTATTAGAAAGAATAGTGTGAAGAACTATTATTTTATGATAAGAAGATAATGAATTTTGTGCAAAAGGAATAAAAATAAAAGGTTTATGTAGTTGCTTTTTTAATCACTGAAATTTAAAATTCACATTTAAATACTAACTTAAATGGAGATAAAATATAGTATGCCCATTATTTTGGCACATTATTATTTCTTGTTTGTTTTTACAACATATTATAGTAAAATTTCCGATAAACCGACACAAGACCAAAAATGTTACCTGATATCTGAAACGGATTTCTGTCTTTGAAATGAGAATGCGGAGAATAAAAATATATATTTTTCAGAAAGATCACAATACTTCCGTTTCCTGGTTTTTTGTGTTTGAAGGTCTGGACAGGACACACAAACGGCTGAAAGGGCTTCTAAAGGGCGTTATTTAAATGTCGTGCAAAAGGTCTGACGAGTTGAAGGGACCAAAATAAAAAAAAGAAGGACCTAACCTACGGTGTAATTTAACGAAATGCCATGATATACCCTTTTAAAACTGCGGATGTGCAAGCAGACAGGGTTTAATTTGCTGACCTTTTGTACCTTTAGGGGAATATGAATCGGCAAGGATATGGGAACTCATTAACATTATACTGGGGAAAATAAAGGGGACGTAAAGTTTAGGAAGTGAGACAACATGATTCTAAATATTATTATATAGATGACATTTTAAAGTCTAATCTAATAACATAAAACCCTAGCTTTATAACCTCCTGTCAAATAACGCAATTTTTTTTTATTATATCATAAATCATTAAATTTATTTTTAATAAATTTATTATTAAAATGCACAAACCGACAAATGATAGTAATATTGGTTTAACAAACAATTAAATTTCAAGAAAATAAAAATTAAAAGATAGTATAGTAACCATATCATCAATACTTATAATAGGATATAAATAAGGCGAGATAGTTTAGAAATTTGCAAGTATAGTAAACAAAAAAGTGATTAAAGATAATGAAGTGATAGTTTTAATTTGAAAAGAGAAGAGAAGCAAAGACAACCTTGAATTCTCATTAAGTTACCGCTAAGCTGTAGCCAGTAGCTTAAGATTTTGTTAATAGCAAAAAGCCTCTTAAGTGTTCTGGAAACGACAGGCGTCAAAGTAAAGAAGGAGAGAGATTGGATTCAGGAACCTCAAGACCGAGTCAACAGACAACAATGAATTTCTTCTTAAACTATCTCAAAGTGCCTAAATCTATTAAACTTAGGAGGGTAGGAGGTTCTCCTTGGGAAATTCCGAGAATATACACTCGTAGATTGACATTCTAGAGTAAACTTGATAAAGATGAAGTGGAAAACCCAGTCAGACCATGTTAAAATTAGACATAAAGTAGCTCAAGTTTATTTAGTTCGACTTAAGCGCGATTATTTAAGGTAGTCTTGGTTACAGTAAGCCAGCAACTCCTTTACTAAAGTTTCAAATTTAAAGACTGGGAACTATTTTATTTAACAAAGGCAAACTCAAAGTCATAGCTGTTCCTTTATGATAAAGAGAATAATAAACAAAATGGAGACAGACATACTTTACAAATAACATCTATTAACTTAATTTTTATTTTATACTTCTAAGTGAACATTTCACTTTAAGAGTAAATATAAGTAAGTAAATTTACGTACATTTCGTTCTATGTATAAATAGAAGAGTACTTTATAAACAAGGTTATTCTAAAATAGAATAATATCTTATAATAAATCCGTGCTTTACGGTCTTATATTCGATCATTAAAAAGACAGAGTTGTAAGCAAATAAGTAAGCATTTATTATTAATTTGAAATATATAAAAGTATATCTTACTAATATAAAAAAAACCATAAATAGAGTATTTAAAGTTTTATATTACATTGAATAAGAATCATCCTACCAGAGGAATCCAACCACAGATTTATAATTTAAAAATCTAACCAATACATATAATACATGTTTAAGTCAGGTCTGTTACATAATAAAAATTAGATAGTACAAAATGTACGAACTGCAATCAAAAGATTTGATACAATCTATAACTACTTTTATCAAATTTCCTTTCTATTAAGATTAACATAACAATTCAATTATACTTTAAAGTATAATCAACCACTTCTCAGATAATAAATTAAGTTTGAAAAATGTTTTATCTACTAGTAAATATATACAGTATTGTCCCCAGTTCGAGTTACCTATAGGTGTAAATAACGAAAAATTTAATTTTTCTAAAAAAAGTTACTCTATATAAACATTTATGCTTGTTCTAAAACGAAGATTACAAAAAATGTTGTACCATGCACTCTGTACCCAAAAAGTACAAATTTCTAAATTTATCCAAGACGTAAGTGTAATTATTTTTAACATTTTAAGAAAAATTAATTATATTTTCTGTCTTGTCTAAAATGAAGATTTATCTAGTAAAAATAATTGTACCATGTACTCTGTATACCTAAAAAGTAAAAATCTTATTTTTTACAAAAAAAAATGGGTAAAAATAACGAAATTACTTTAGGTTCTGGACCAAACTTATTTTAACTACATTGTGGAACACAGATAAAATAAAACATTAAAAAATAAAATCCCACATTGATATAGCGGCCACTAAGAGTTCACAAAGATAACCATCTCATAGAAAGAAACTATTACAATCTACTAACAAGCGAAAACACAGAACGACTCTTAGTACCAAGATGACTCAGTTCTGTGTCAGACATCATGAAAGATATCTAAATGTCACATCTTGGTCATCTAGGCTAAACGATGTTACAGAATAAATGTCATCAGACTTCACAAGAAGTAACCTCGAAAAGAACAATGGTAGCTCACTGTTTTACCACACTGAGCTTGGTACTCAGTAAATAGTCACCCTCTTTAAGAGTTCAGTAAAGACAAGAAGCCAAACAAATTGTGATGAAGATTAAACTTAATTTTTAATACTTTTAAAATTATCATAAAATCTTTTGAAAAATCAAGTCAATAAATTAGTGTGTTTCATAATTTAAAAGAGAGAACCCAAAAGGATAAAAAAAGAACATTGAACATTTAAAGAAAAAGTAAAGTGCGGTCAATTCAAGTACTTTAATTCCTACATTTTGTATTAGCAAAAGACGTTAGCATGTTCTTTCGAATAAATCCATAAAAATAATACGTTCACAATATTCAGAGTGACCGAGAGAATTAGTTAAACCAAAATTAATCTACCATATATATCTACCAAGATGGTAGGTATAATATTTACTCAAACCGTAAGATATTCCGTACAAATTACTGCATTGGCCGGTCTGAAAAGTTGCTAAGCAACAAAAAAATTAATATAGAGAAACTAAGAGTGTGCAATAGGATAATATTGCAAGTTTTGAATAACTAAATAAAATATTTACTTGAGAAAACTTTAATAATAATTTATATCCTAAAAAAAACATTAAAAAAATCGTCGAAATCTTTGTTAAGAAAAAGTTTTTTTTTTTAAGCCAGTGTTGCCAATTTTGTAGAAAAATAGATTTTTCAAAGTACAGTTTTTTATTTCCGAAAAAAAAAAAAAAAAAAAAAATTAAATATGTTTTTCACAGCAAAAAAAAAAAAACAAAGAAAATCGGGTATGGGGTACCTCGGAACTTTTCCTTACTTCTGAGGCCACTAAAGTGGCTGTTTTGAACAAACCGATTATTTTATTATCATTTTTCAAAAAATAGATTAATTATTCTTATTTGTTTATTTCATTTATTTAATTATTTGGATGTTGGCGGCATTTTGACAGATGTAAACTAACTTTGACGTTTAACAAAAGTATTGTACAAAATAATTATTATGTCCACTTTTAACTTTTAAACTAATTAATGGAATTTCACGTTTTTTTTTTTATAATTTTCCCTTATTTTTACCATATGCGTGAAGCGTGAATATATACGTCAAAAACATATTTACACTTTCGGTATTATTAACCGTCAAAGTTTTAAAATTCAAAAATCAATAACTTCAAAATGGCGGCCAATATCAAAATTAAATTTGGTGGATTTGTTTGTCATACAGAGAGGTACATTCGTGCCAAATTTCAACTAGATCGGACCAAATTCCGATATTTTTAAAAATTTTGCTGGCTCAGCAAACTGGGTTCAAGATGGCTAAAAATGTAAATTTTCCGGGCAGCACAACTAGAAGTAAGGACTGATATTTCTGCCAACTCTCTAGGTTAAATACCCTGGGCGCAACGATGATAATGATAAATATATAAAAAAATAAATAACCATTTATTGGAAAAATTATTAATTATATGCAATTACTATTATTTTGTTTTGTTTTGTTTTTGTTTGATTCTTCTCCAAATCAGCTAAATGCTGTGGCTGCGATAATGATAACACACACATATATACACAGACAGACGTCATGCTGAAAACCACTCAGGAGGTCTTAAAAACACCCAAAACGGATAATTCAGTTGAAATCTCAACTCAAAAGAAATCTCAATTATCTTGAAAAGTAAAAATTGTATAACGTAGGGTAAGAATCATTTCCCCTGGGGGATGATTTTTCTGAACATTTATATCAAATTTAATCGAAATCGGTATAGTAGTTTAGTAGAACCTAGCGTAGGTAGCTTTTTAACTTTTAGGTAGGTTAACTTTTTGTACTCAGGGGACCTAAAAAACGTGTAAATCCATCAACATCGAATTTTCGAGCTATCACAATATGCATACCACTTATATGAGAAAGTAAAAACGTGACTACGACAAAAGACAGGTAGTAAATAAGCTAATAAACCAACTAACAATAACGTCAATCAATACTAAGTAAAAATTATTGGTTACTCGTTTCCAAATAAATAATTTAACACCTTCTTTTAAATTTAATCTGGTATAATTTAACCATATTATTAGCAGTTATAAAAACTAATTATACGATTTTTTTTTTTAATAATTGAATGTTTTATAACTTTTAAATGATTTAAAATAATGTATTTATTTACTTTAAAAGCAAATCATTAATAATGTATTGTTTACAAAGATATTCAAAATAATTGGCCTTTATCAATAATTAATTCGAAATGAGGCAGAGAAAATAACAAAACCTTAGACTTGTTAAGGTAGTTAAACTGTAGGGTTGTTGAGACAGAATCTCTTTTTTTTTTTCAAAAATAAATTATATATTCGCTTAACAAACACTTGGACTTGCAACTTTAGAATTATCTTCTTTTTACCCTCCTTTAGATTAAAAATTCAAAAGTAGTAAGACGCACGCTACCTTATTTCCTGTCTTACCTTGTTATTTGACTCTTTGTTCTAATTTAGTTTCGTTTCTCTTTTCTTTCGTTGATCTGATATGTAATTGAACCAGGACACATTTTATATTTGCCCCCCCCCCCCTCCCCAATATTTTTTTTTTTCAAAATTGAAGAATATTTTTATTTTCAGGAAAAATTGTCGCATGTTCTTATCAAATATATTTTTCGTTGAAAGCTCTAACGCTTACTTTGTTTCAACAATAAGTCATTTTAAAATATTAATTATTTTTTTATCATTTGATCATTAATTTTAATATGGTAAATAATAATGATAACATATATTTCAATATTTATCATCTTTTTGTGCTAGAGTAGAATTTTTATTGTAAAAAAGTATAAGGTGTCAATGCCCCATTGTTTTCTCTTTTAAAGATATGTTCTTATATTTAAAAAAAAATAAACAGAAAATAATAAACAGCCGAGAGTTAAAAAAGGAAAGAAATTATAAAATGATTACTTCGCCACTAAGAATTTCTTTTTTTTATGAGGATGATGTGTCTGTCGAACAGTTCACGCTATAGTGGTGTGTTTGAACACAAATAAGGAAAAATATGGAGAAGTTAAACATTTAATATGCGCATGCGTAAAAAGGTCCAAAGCTCAAATTTTTTTAATTTTCGAGATGGGTATAAAATGAAGGATACTGAAGAGTAGATTACAAATATATATATGACATTTTATGACTATTGTGCATTTTACCGCAAATATTGCGTTCTTAGCGCAAAAATTTTACCCAAAAAAGTGTCCCTCCCCCACCACCCTACAACGGCTTGTCCTAAAATTTTGAAATACTTTATGCAAATACCTTATGGTAGGCGATGAAAATTGCCATAAAATATTAATTTAACTTTGTTATTACCGATAAATAACATTGTGCCCCCCGGGGATTCGAACCAGGGACATCTAGAGTAGTACATCTCTCCTTACTACATTATTTTTTTTTTGTTTTTTTGGGAGTCATTCATTTAAATTTGTTTATATCTATATTTGTTTACTTTCATAAAGGGCGGGATGGTGTAATGCTAAAATGTTATTTCAGCATATAATATAGGTTGTATATGCCTGACAACCTACGAAACCCTAAAAAGAACTTGGATGCAAGTACTTCGCTGCGAATTTTTATTACATAGAAATGTACAAACTGAACTTGAATATCGTTATCACAAACAAGTTTAAAGGCTAATTTAAGTAATTGTAAGTTAAGTTAGTCAAAGTAAAGTAAGTTTATATTTGGATATAGAGGCCTCAAATAAGGCTAATTTTGGAATTACATCGATATCTTTTACACAATTATTGCTATAGAAGCATTTGACTTACCTCCTTTAACTACTTCAGAGGCAAGCTAATGATTATTAAAAAAAGGGCAATAATTAATAAGGATTAGTAACTCGTCAGAAGAGCATATGGCTTGAACAAGAGCTCTGAAGTAACATTCTTAATCGCAACACATGATTTACCATTTTTCTTAATTTCCTCTTTTATAATACTTTTAAAGTTGGTTTGGGTTAGTTTGAAATGAATATAAAAATAAATTCAGACAGTTAAATAACATTTAATATTAACTAAATGAAAAATAGAGTAGGCTAAGAATAAAAGGTACTTCTTTAGATTGTTACTCCCCTATATTTTGTACAATATTAATGACTTTGACTAAATAACTATTAAGACAAAGGGATGTTTAGTCCAATGTTCTTTAGGGACTAAGGAATATCACACTTCTATTTTAAGGGGAGTAACATTCTAAAGAAGAACATTTCGTGCACCTTCTTTATATTGTTACCCCCCCCCCCCCCCCCCTCTGTTTTTGTTATCAGGGCAGTAACAATCTAAAGAAGTGCCGAATAGAAAATAAATTAATAATGCACTAAATGTTTGGGGAGGGTTGTTAACAAATTATATTAAAGGGTTGGATTAGGGTTTGATTATTGCCTAAAGTTGGTCATTAAAGAAAAAGGCTCTTTAAAATGTGAGTAATTTCGTTAATTAGTCTCCAAACTAGTTAGTAAATACTAATTAGATTGTACAGATGACTAACTGAACCAAAGATAATATCTTAAGTGATAAAGTTATAATAGAATCCCTCCTCCCCCAACAGCTAATAGGACTAATTGATTTAGTTACAGATATACGTTCAATTTAACACAAATTAGACAATTAGACTAGATTACAGAGAATTTCAGGAAAATTACACACTTATGGCTAAGTTATTTGCGTATAAAATTAGTCTGCCGTCGTCTAAGGTATGACACATTCTTACTTTAAGGTTAGATACCTCAAAAAACGAGTTTAACTCAAGTTCTTATAAAAATATCATCAAAGTAGCAAGTCTGCAGTAAGAAATTTATTAATTATTAATATAAGCCAAGACATGTCCCCACTGATGGGTCATAATTCCGGCTATAAAAATAACTGGTCCCAAACACATTTATCTAGTTGAAGGGATAACGGATCACGTCAACGTGCAAGATATTTTACGGTTTAACACCACATACCAGAGTGATTGGCCTGTCATGGAACAATTCGATAGACCTTTATCTCCAATTATCCTATTGAATTTGTAGACATCTTAGAGATTGGCACGTCACCAAACTTATATAGACCGGTCTCACCAGGCAAAACGTGCCACTACTGCCTGTATAGGAGACGCTCCACAACGACCAGCGTTAGTCCAATTTGTTTAGGACTAACGCTCCACAAACAATTACAAGAAAGAGTTAGTTAAGAAGAGTTATAACATTAAAAATAGTTTTAATTCGCAATTACATCCCATGATTGCAGAGATTTCACCTTACACTATTATTTATTTATTTATTTATTCTCTTTATTTAACGACTTACAGAGTTTAATTCCATATAAATAAATCATCCCATATAAATTTAAAATAAATATAAGTTGATAGCTTTACGAATATGTCAATTATTACAAAATTATACAATACATTATAGTTTTTTTAAATGTCAATTTCAACCACATCGATTTTGCAAAAATTCCAGGGCAAGTTTATTTAAAACGGGATATTTTAAAAACAAAAATGTAAAATCTGGATTTAAAGCTGGTAAACATAGAAATCCAAGCCGGAGAATTCAGGTACTAAATCATATTCTGTGAAATTACGCTTACTTTATTGGCCTCAATGTCAACAAAGACAAAATGTATAGTCGGTTTTCAAATATCATCTATATATATATATATATATATATATATATATATATATATATATATATATATATATATATATATATATATATATATATATATATATATATATATATCGCGGAAACCAGATATATTATAAGTGCTTTCAAGCGGTTATACGCACTCTCTATCGTAGTTCTTGCGTTAGATGAAAGATATATGGTTGTGATACCAAATAGAAACAAAAGCTATCACTCATACATGAACAAATTTGACAGCTAACAAATCACGCGAGAAGTTAATGACAAATAAAGATGGCTTTTTTTATATCCCTTTTTCCGTGTTGGGGGAAATTAAACACAAAAATGATGTCAATGATTGTAACTTTCGAATCACAATAGCGAAATTTAAAGCAAAGGTAATATTACCAGTAGAAGCTGAAGTAGACAAACTTAAATTGCCGAAACTAATTGAAACTTCTTACATTCAACGAAATATGCATCTTGTCTGTCTGTCTGTCAGTCTGTCTGTCAGTCTGTCTGTCTGTGTGTAACGTTTACGTGTCCGACGATAACTTAAGTAAAAGTTGACCGATTTAGTTGAAATTTGGTATACATCTTCCTTTTACTAATACTCAGGCTAAGTTCGTTGGACAGCGTGATCCGTCCAAGAGTTCGCGCGCTATGCTCGCGTAAACGTGAGCTTCAAATTTAAAATTGGAATTTCAGGACGGGAAAAAATTCTATCATCACCTATTCGATGAGACGAACATGTTTTGCAATAAAAACATTTTTTAGTAAAACCAACAAAGACACTGCTATGAATTAATAAAGATCGCTAAAACTACTAAAGCGGGCCTAAACGTTTAAAATAGAGAAAACAACCTTTTTACCGATATCTTACGTTCTAACGTAACGATTTTAATAAAACTTCATGTACATCGTCTAAAGTACAATTGAAACAAGTATGTAAAATTTCAACTTGATACAAGCAGAAGTTTTTGAGTAATGAAGTGATACACTTATAATAATTGTTTAAAAGCTACAACGGGTGGTTAAGATTGTTAGAGTCGTCTTGTGTGTAGGTTAGTTTAGGAAGTAAAGCTATGTACTGAGTAACCCCACTCCACTCCACACTGCCCTCTTCCACTTATCTTTAACTATGACAATTATCATGATTAACAAATTTCAATAGTCAGTATTTTATTCCACGCTCGCTTCAATGATAGAGCCACGCGATGCCTAGTGTATTAAAATATTCTATCTATATATAATTTTTATTTATTTACATTAACAAATGCATTTTGTTCTCGTAGTTTTATTTAGTAATCAGTGCAAGTTGTAGCTTGAAAGGTAACCGTAGTTTTCAGTTACAACTTGTTCTGTATAATACAAAGTGGAACTCATTGTTGCTTGCACCAAAAAAAGAGGGACATAAGAAAAGAGTATAAAAAACATAAAATGTAGAGAATGTTAGAAAGAAGGAGGTTAAAGGGAGTGGTGTCACGATGTGACTGGGGAAAGCAATAAGGAGCGCGGTCTAGGTACCCACTTCACAAGCTTCAACTAGAAACTCATTAAATTGATGTGGACCCCGTAACAGCCAACAACTTGCCTTCCCAGCTTCCTACCAGTACAACTAATACTCTCTCCGACATTTCAAACTAATATAACGTAGAGGAAAAAAAAACCCTTTTCCGTTTAAACACAGTCAAACCAGTATTCAATTAATAATAAATTTAATAACTTCTTTGTCCTTAACAAGAGACTATAAAAAACAACTCAAGTTGAAACTCCAAAACCTTATATTAACCATTTAAAAATATAAATGAAAATTGTTGTTTTCTATATTATATATTGTTATTATTTTATAGTTTTTAATAATAAAAATATGTACACTACCTTTAATGAACTATAATAGTACATTACGCGTCGAGTGCGGAAAGTAGCATTTTGCATGCGAGTGTGGAGTTTGCACCCGAGCGATAGCGAGGGTAGTAAAACCACACGAGCAATGCAAAATGCCGTTTTCGCTCGAGTTACGTACCGTACTTTATCTACGATTGTTAGATTTAAATAATAAATACAGATAAAAATAAACTTGCTGTATGGAAGTTCGTTGATATCTCTCTCTTGATATAGATGGCATTAATTCTTGAGTTGTATTTTTTGCCGAATTAATTATTTCTGGAGGAGTATTATTCTCCACATTTTCGTCAAAGTCACTTGATTCACTCATTGTTTTTCACTAAAAACTCGATATAAACAGTTACTTAAATAAAAGGCCAGCAAATTAGTTTTGTTAAATGTAAACAAACTCGCTAATCGTGCGTAAAGCTGAAGAATTCCTCTTCTTTACCGCCCTAGGGTGGTAAAGAAGAGGAATTCTTCAGAACTATGAGATGCGCATGCGCAATGAATACAAGTACGTAAAGAATCACTTTCTACGCATCTAACAGAGATACAATGTTTATATTTCGTATCGTATCAATCGTAGATAAACAACTTTATTGCACAAAGAAACCTTAAATCGTTTTCGTTCGGTCAAAAGACGTGCCACAAATTAAATTCAACCTATTAATAAATATAGTTGTTAAAATTTAAAAACAAATTTTAAAGATCAAATAGAAAAAGTGTAAAGTAATAACAAACTTAGTTAATGGAAGACATAAATTGAAACTCGTTAATGGAAATGCGGTTGTCCTTTATAAGTAAAAATTTCATATAACACGAGACTAAACGCGTCATTCCACTTAGCAACCAGCGATCGCTTTGAAAATGATTCCACTTAAACTAATTTACTACGCGATAGAACTCAGAATAAGAAAGGGAATAGGTTATTAATGTGGACTACGACGCACCTTACATAGAAATAAACCCAGATATAATTGTTCGATGGCACTACTCATATTTTACTGAATATGTATTTTATCAAATTTCATCGAAGTTGTTTAAGGTTCAAGCGTCCACAAACAAAACCACAAACGACTAACTGAATTAAAAAAAAAAAATGGATTTAAGGTTCCTCAAAAAAGGGTTTATCAATTGAAATATCAAAATTAAATCACAATACTCCATCTCTAAAATGAAAGAAAGAAAAAAAGAAACTCTGAAGTGTTAAAAGAAGAGCATATTCAGCATATGAGGAGAGTGTGGTTTTAGACACTTTCTTGACACCCTAACTTTAAAGAGAGGTCAGAAGTTATTACCTAGCCAAGATGTGGTAAGTAAGGATCTCTTGGGGTTTCTGCTTATATAGTGTCCCATGTTAGAATAAGACAGAGGAAAAAAAATGTTTCTTTCTGGGCTTTTCAGGAAAAGTATTTCTTCTGTATATTATATACTCTTCGTATATTGGACATGGTGTTCATTTTATTCAACATTTTTCATCATGTCCAAGAGTAAACGACCGCAATGTTACACCCTTCAATACGTTCAAAATGTTTGTAGAAAATGTATTAATATAGAGTTAACATTTTTGTAGAAGTTGGTGGCAATATATTGAAAAATCTTTTCTTAACACTGTTAAGGTTATTTTATAGTTATTTTCTAATTAGGTGTAAAAACTAGAATTTATTAGTTACTTGCTGTTAAACGACTTATACTTGTCGAGTTGCCTAGTTATTACACATCGCAGCCAAACAGTCAGAGATGTTAAGTTCTTATCAAAATCAACTGTCTACAACTGTCTACAACTGTCTACAACTGTCTAACGCTATCTGTGCGGAGGTCAAACCTTTTACACATCCAATAAAAAAACAAATAAAGGGGTATTTTGTAAAATACATCCAATAAAATACAAATATTGGGGGGCGGGGGCGGATGTGGTCGAACGCCTTAAGATTTCACCATAATCTTGAAGTATGAAAAAAGTTGAGAATACAAAATGCTATATTAATCGCATATAGCATTTACAATTTTACACAGAAATTTAAATCAATAATGCCATTTAGCCGATACTTATCTAAAATATGGTTAGATAAAGATTATGTATTTACAAAGACTAAAATTCAAAAAATTATCATAAATATCATCGGAACCGTTTCGGGAGTTTTTGGGAGGTAGTACCCATAAATTTAGAGCTGAAATACATTTCTCGATTTTTGCCTGTGGGTATGATTTTTCTGAACCCGTACAAATTTCATTGGAATCGGTCCAGTAGAACCTGAGGAGAAACGTATATATAACAGATATCCATATGAAAAAAAGTGACTCTATTAGAAAGAGTGAAAAATAGTCTGCCAATTAGTGTGGCCTGTGGCTATCTCATGCCCTATTTCGTATACTTTAATGATTTTATGCTTTTACAACCTATTATTATTGACAAATTTATTTAATTCTCCCCTCCCCCCCCCTCCCTAATATAATTTTACATTAAATCAAGTATCAATTTAGCAAAATTTAAAGAGCGCAGACGATTGAAATTAATCTGGAGCAATCTGCGTACTTTCGACAAACCATACAAATCTCATAAAAATCAGTTGACTATACTTTTGAAGATATTGGTTTTAAATAAATGTATGTTTGTGCGCATTTAGAAGAGAAACAAATAGGCGCAGAAGGTTGAATCTTTTATGGGACAAACACAACGGACGAGTATAGTTTTTAAGATATGTTGGTTCAAAAAAATTGAGCGACAGACAGACCGACACAGAACCAAAAATGCTACCTAATGTCTCAAACAGATTCTGTTTTGGAGTTTTTGGAATCGGAGACTAAATATTTAAAATTGAATATTTAAATTTCGTTTTTCAGGACTGACACATAGCTTCCGTTACCTTCGAAAAGTTCGGAGACAAAATCAATAAAGCAAAAAATTAAGATTAAGCAAAAGAATTAGCCAATTATTTTGGAAAGGAAAAATAGGAGGAAATATAGGAAAAAGGTAAAATATATAGAAAAAGAGATCAAACAACTAAGAGTTAATTTTTAAATTCATTGAAACCTTCTTGCGTGAATAATTTAGTAGCAATAAACCATTGATTGATTAAAAATAGCAAATTATCTGTATTTGACTTTTATAGAATATATAATTGAATATTTAGAATATCATAAGTTTTTATATATAAAATGTATATAACCTCATAAAATTTATATTTGAATTATTTCCTATTGATTTATACGATGAAATATGTATTATTAAAATTATAGGATCTTCTTCAAGTCAAATTTTGGAGATAGTTATGTTTAACATCCGAGTAAACTTTAGATATTGGTTTTTTTAGGATATTGTTTTTGGGTGAAGAAAAAGAATATGAAATTTTCATGAGGAATTGAAAGGCAAGGCGAACTGTGTTAGGATTATATTGACCTATATCAATAATATGTTCTGAGAAATTTAATATTAAATAAAAATTTATATGATGTAAAAAAATATAGGGTTTTCATATTTTGGGTTCTATTTTTGGCAGCTATGGTCATGGACTTATATTAACAAGCGCATCAATTAAAAAGGAAGTCTGCCAATTAGTGAGGAACATAGCTTCCTCGCGTCCTGTCACGTACTTTTAATGGCTTTTTCTATTTACGGCCAATTTTTCTCTAAGTTATTTATTTCAACCCTCCCCCTTTTTCAGATCAATTTCAGTTGGTCAGACAGAATGACCGACCAACAGACATGAAATGTTCTCTGATGTCTGCAACGTGTTTCTTTCCAGAAATTGTTGAAATTAGAGACTTATAAAAATGTCCTTTAGAATTATCACAATACTTACGCTACCTGGAAGTATTGTCATATTTCTTTGGAGATGACTCAACCACCAAGTCAAAATAATTTGGAATATTACGAGCATCAACTAATTTCCTCGTAATTCCTAGTTTTTATAGTTCAGTAATATTGATTTGAACATTCGATTTTTCCATCGTAACATTCGGTGTTAGAAAAGAAGATTTTTTCTTTCTGTTATGAATCAAGAACTAAGTTACTTGTAGAAGTTAGAAATAGGATTTTAACTCGATTAGCACTTTTTACCCTCTGTTAATTTATTTCTACTAGGTTCAGAGTTAAGATTTTCAACGCTTCTTTAACTCCCTTGTGTAATTCTTCCTTCATCCGAATAATTTAGAAAAATAACCGGATGCGCAGAACGTTGAAATTAATATTGGACAAACAATGGAGGAATTAAGACCTACCATCTAAATTTTATCAAAATTGAACAAGTAGATTTTAAGTTCACAAATATTGTGACGGATAGACCAGGAGACAAAAAAAATTCAACTAAATGTTTGCAGATGTCTAAAACAAGACTTGTCATGGATTTTTTTTAAATCGGAGACAAAAAATATGTACGTATTTTAGACTTACGATAATAAATGGATTAAGGTAAAATAAAAAGAAAATAAACTTCATTATAGTAGAATAAGGATAACTTTTAGGAAGTTTAAATGAAAAGTTTTATTAATCTTTCATAAATAAGGTTGGTGCTACGACTTCAGAGAGGTAATCTGATACTAAATAAAAGACTTTTAAAGGAATCATCACGTTGTCACGAAAAGTTTCAGGGTTCTCGGAAAAGATTCTTGAGCCATTAAAAATGGTTCGAACAAGAGAGAAACAGGGCGACAAATTTCTCGTCAAAGTGTTAAAGAGTAAGCGATGAAACAAGAGGGTTTTGATAATTATTCTGGGAGTTGCTGCGAGGTAGGAGATCTGGAAGCCTTCTGGAATTCAATTAACTTTAAGAGGGGTCTCAACCTAGGGAACCCTGTAGCTCAAAACATTCCTGAGGATTTTCAGAGGCATAGCTCATCCTTCGGTCTCCAGACCCAGAAGCCACGGAATAACTTGTTTTAAACTAGAATAATATGTGACACGGAATATTCCCATTATAGGCACTTCAACAGCGTGAAAAAGCATCTCAAGATATTGGGGAATTTTAAAGCCAAATATATGCGCAGAATATGAAAAAGCTTTCAAGAAATGTCACCTAAAGTTCATGACCTATTTGAAAACATACTTAAAACGAAATACTTGATGTTTTCACCACTTTTTTACACGCTCTAGTTAAAAATAATTTCAAATGATAAAATAAACGAGTACAATAGTAAAACAAGTTCATTTTAGAAGGATAATTTTCTTTTGTAACAACGTGATTTACCTATTCATGTAAAAATGATTCAAATCACAAGAAATAAAAACAAACAAAGAAAAATGAACTCGATTTTCCATCCAAAAATAAAACAGACTGTTTTTTCATTGAAGCGTAAAAACACCCGACATTTGGGTTTAACTTAATTTCAATAATAGGAGAATATGCTTTGATGTTTCGCTCCCACTACTACTTTGATGTTATCTTCAACTAAATGCTTAAAACTAATGAGGTACTTCTACTTTAACAAATTTAACACTTTTGATCTTTATGTCCTTAAACTCTTCAAATGACTTTTTAACTTATATAACAAAAACTAATAATACAACAAACAAATTTCCGTATTATAATAAAATAAGATATGATTTCATATTATCAAGATTGTGCTTTCAGTACACACAAATAGTCAGTAGGCAATTTAACAAATAGGACAAGTTCGTTAACCAACATTATTGGCCCAGGCCCAACCGTTTCAAGATGGCGGCCATTTAAAATTTTGTTTTACTATAAATTTTGAACCGTTCATAGTGACGGAAAACGAGGCTCCCCTCGTTTTACACCCTCCGGCGTTTCTTACAAAATATGCGACGTATAATTCCTTAAAAATTATTTTTAATTTTTTTACTTTCATTTTTTCGTTAATTTGTTTAAAAAAAAAATAGAGTGGAGGACACGAAAAACAATTTTTTACAAAAAAACGCACATTGCGCTAAGATGAATTGGCACAAAAGCGAAACCAAATACATATTTGTTTAGAAATCTCTCTCCTTTCGTTTAAAACCCCACACGATGCATTTCCGTTTAAAAAAAATGTTCAACGCCTTGTTTTGGAGACATGATGCTTTGAGGCTTCCCAATATTTTCCCTGTTTTTGCGTTACTGCACACAATCAAACGACTGCAAACATTCAAATTCGTTTTCTTCTTTTCTTTCGGAGATACTGAGTAATCAACCTCTCACAGACAGAAAAACGCGGTTAATTTTAAGGGTCCTGCCTACGGACCCTACAAATAAATAGTGAAAAAAAGGGGGAAATAATGTAAATGTGTATCGGTCTATATTTTTTAAAGCAAAGCAAAGAATGTGTTAATATTTATAATTAAAGTAGACTTTTTAAATATAGAAAAAGGGGTTTGGTGGGAAAGAGACAACTTATAGATAACTAGATTTTGAATATGTTACAAATTCGAATAACTCAATTGTTTTATTACATTTTGTAAACAATCACTATGGCAGAGGCCATTCTATTCTGCTTAAAGCCACGATAAAAAATGCATTCGTGTTTCTCCTAATGTAAATAAAATCTATTAATTTATGGTTATAATTATACTATTATACATACAAATAAAATTAAACCCTAATTATAAAAACCATATTATTTAAAAATATGAAAAAAGGTCAAATTTAACTCAGCACCTATTAAGGTGTCAGTAATTAAAACTTTCTTCCTTTTTTTAAGAGTTTCAAAAGTTTTAATGCCATAGCGTCACTTAAAGAGAAAGAGGACCAAATTCGCTAGACTAAAGAAGAGTATAATTAAAAATTATTAACTTTAATTATATTTTAATTAAAAATAAACCTTGGAGAGACCCTTCTTTTACATTTAGCTATTTACCCTGGAAAATATTAAAGAATTGTCCGAATAAAAATATTAACATTTTTAACTAATACACCAGCTTTAAGTCATATAATTAATAGAGAAGAAAAATATACTTAAGAAATAATGATATTTTTACGGTTTAATAAATGAGAAACATTGATGTCACCCCCCCCTTTCAATTCTCTTGGGGTAAAAGAGGATAAAAAAGATTTTCAACTGGTGTTTCTTTTTGTTAAGTATTAAAAATAAATAAATATTTTGTGTTGAATGTTTTATTACAAGAATATAGAGATAATCAATAACAAGATGGAAGAAAATAAATAATGAAATAACAAAACATGTAGACGATATTCTTTATATACATACGAAATATCCTTTAGAGGTAAAGTTTAAAAATTTAAGGAAAGAAAACGATCCGTGGGAAAGAGATAATGATTGGTGTATCACATTAAAGTTGAAAAATCAGTTGAACATAATAAAATTTACATTTATCAGGAGTCATATTGAATATTTAATTCAAAGATAAATAATTACGGATCTGAATACGTTTTATAGATCCAAATCTAAGAAATAGATCCAATCTACACGAAATCAATAATGAACTGGTGATCTAAAAATAAATCATTTAATAACTCAGAGATCAAATCACAAGGTTCATAATTAAATGGTAAGGATACATTTAATTCAAAGATAAAAAAAAGTCAAACTTCAAGAATAATTCATAAAAATTTAAGAAAAATTTAAAAACAATTAATAATATTTTAAAAGGCAAAAAAAAAAAAAAATCAAACTATTTAAACAATTTTTTCACCTCTTAAAGATTTTCATAATTATAAGTATTGGTCGATAATTTTCTAAAGAAATAATTATTTATTTAATTAAGAAAGGGAGGTAAAAAAGAAGGATATAATAAAAGCATTCTGTAACTCACCAGGATAAAATTAAATTCATTATTATCTGCACGTCACTCACCTGTAACAGAGAAAAACAATACTTATTAATATTATAAAGGTAAAGTTTTTTTAAATGATATGAAAAAAAAAGAGAGAAAAAATGGTAAAAAGGTTATGAACTAAGGAATTATTATTCATTCGAGCTTGTTTCATATTATAATAATATTTAAAGCTAGTAGCCTAGAGAACCGTGAGATAAATTATTATTTTTAATATTAATTCTGTTAAAAGAAGATTATAAAATAATAGAAGAGGCAAACAAAGAAGTGCTGATACTTTTTACATTACGAGTTAAAAATATAAACAAAAAATCGAACGTTTTCACAGTTTTTGATAGGTTTTGTATCTATATGGAAATCTCATCTGTTTCATTAAAATTTCTGTTATTGTGCTAATAGAATGTTAAGAGTCCACCACGCCTCTGCACAAACGAAAGATGAGGGACATTTTTTTTAAAACCTCATTTTTAGACTAAAGCGGACCTCACACGGTCAATATAATTTCCTTCAATATATTGAAGGAAATTATATTGACCGTGTGAGGTCCACTTAAAGGTTTGTTTTGGAAAAAGTTTTCACGAGTTGCCACTGACAGCGCTACAATACGACCATATTGACGAAGCTTCAATAAAAATCAAATGAGTTTGATTTTTATTGAAGGTCCGTCAATATATTGACAACGACAAATATTTCTTCAATAAACCCCTCACACGGTCAATATATTGACAGAAATCAAATATTGAGTCAATATATTGACCGTGTGAGGTCCGCTTTGGGGAACCTAAAACGTCTAAGTCCAACACAATATTAATATCGAATTTTGGTGCCATCGCAATACTTTCTCTTTCTATGTATATAATATATGGGCAAAACAAAGATAAGCTATTTAAAGCAGAAAATAAATAGTAAATCAATAATACAATAAAACCTCGAACTTAATAATAAATAACTCGATGAAGATGAGAAAAATGAAAAAGGAAATTCGTTCGTTCATTTCGAGTGCCTCAAAGAAATGAGGAAAATATAATGTTACAAATAAAGATTTACTCTCTTCACTGAAATATTTTACATTATTCCTTTATAAGAAATGTTTTTTAAATACTTAATAGAGCGGAAAAAGAGCCTATTGGGATTATTTCAAGCAATTAAACTGAATTTTCCGTTCCATTTAATACCATTTACCATAATTTTACCAAGTATTATATAATAAATACACACACACACACATATATATATATATATATTATATATATATATATATATATATATATATATATATATATATATATATATATATATATATATATATATATATATAATATATATATATATACATATACATACACATCTATACACTTGGACGAGCGTGAGTTTCAGAGATGAATTTTCAATATCAATATTTCAAGGCATTATCAATTCTAACTTATCTACGCCCACTTTACACATACATAAGAGGTAAATTTTTCCACTCTTCGCAACTTTTCCTCACCTTCTTTGAATGTATTAGAAAAAGTATTTTTGTCACCTAAAAAATCCGAAACCGATATTCCAACAGAATTAATAACCCGTTTTGGGTGTTTTTGAAGTCATTTGAGTGGCTTAGCTCAGTGTCTTATCCGTCAGTCTGTCTACCCATGTCACGCATTACTACCACAGATTTTAAGCTAGAGAGTTTAAACTTGGTACAAAAGTCAGTCCTTACGTTTAGTTGTGCCACCCGGAAAAATGTATCCTGATTGAGCTAAAAATCGCACCAATTATACCTTTCTATAAGATAAATAGTTCCTTTGTACTTAAAGTTAGTATCTGCCATAATATTTAGAGAGGAAAAAGTTCTGAGACGCCAAGCGTCCGATTTTTTCTTAATTAAAAACTTATCGTTAATTATTCTCATAAATTTCCACAATTTATTATCAATAGTTGTTCCGAATAACTTTCTAGTATAAATTACGACTCATTTGTTAACATAATCTTACTTTAATTACTCTTATATTATCTTCTGGCACATATTACTTAACAAGTATTTTTTCTCATGCTATTACATATATATATTTATAAGACAATGATTTTAATCGCTTGATAACGTAGTATAGAATAAAGGGTTGGTGTTAATGCGACTTTCCCAAGAAACTTTACGGAAATCCTTAAATCAAGTAGGATTTCGTTGTATAACTTAGTCTTTTACTTCGTACTTCCAGCGTTTATAATCAGATTACATAATTAAGTTTCAAGTTTTATACTTACTAACGACTATCTAAGCCTTCAACTCACAAGTAATTTATTTGCGTGTTAAATCCTCAAATTTTTTTTTTTTAAATTAAATACGTTGGGATTCTAATAGATTCTACAGGCTTATCTTCTTAATTTGGGGTGTAATTTTAACTTAGAAGTTAAAGAAAAATATAATTTAAAACCTTTTTCTTAGGTTCTATTTAACTTTATTAAATATTTAAAAAGTAAAAAAAAATTGAAGGCGTAAGTTTAACATTTGTATGTATAAAAATTATTAAGAGTATAAGGTAACTGAAAGATCTTGAGTAGCTCAAAACTATACCGGTAAGAAGTAGGATAGTAGTTAGACGGCCAGGACGAATCACTTGTTCGAACTTAGCAATTAGGAGGCCATATAAGCCCCATTTTTTCTTTCCCCGTGGTAGATAGTTCCAATCACTTTACACATCATACCACTGCACCCTACAGAGGCGAGTGTGTATAATTATTTATCGCCATGTACATGTATATGAGAGCATCGTGGCGCGGGATCGAACCCACGACCTCGTGCTGCCCTCGAGTCATTAAAGGACGAGCAGAAGGGATTGAGGAAGTGACTTAGCCACACCACTGTGTGGCTTAATTGACGTTGGCTCCCTTTAACAGTTGGTGACCTCATTATTATCTTAAAATCTATTTGACTTAGTATAATTAAGATTTTGAATTTGTCTAGATGTATATATTTTAATTAATGTTTCAGTCCTTTGATATATTATAAGTGTCTAAGTTGAAAACAACGTTTAACTAAATATCAGTACGCCTTAATTGCATTTCAGAATTAAATGTAATGCAAATTAATTACATTTAAGTTTTACATACGTTAGGAGTTAAATGGAGCAACAATCTAAGCCTTAAAGTATTTAAGGTTTAAAAGATTGCCCTAAATAAATATTGGGGATCCAAATTTTAAACTTATTAAAGAAAAACAGAGAAGTAAAATGATTTTTCAGCTTTTTGGAAATCCTGCTTTTTCACCTTCAGACTATAAAACCATAAAAAATTGAAGATACAGAGCATGAATAACAGAGGCATTTTAGCGAGGAATTACTTTCAAAAATCCCATTTTAGATATTTCGAAAAGTTCATTAAAGCAATCATAGTAAGCGAAGTGGCCAAACAAACACTAAAATAAATAAGCTCTCTCTAGACAGCTAAACAGGACGATGTTTTCTCTAACAATTTTAGGAAATAATTTCATATAAATATTAAAAATTGCCATTGAATAATTATATTAAAAAAAAAAAAAAAAAAAAAAAAAGTAAAGCACAAATTGCTCATAGGATAATTGGATCGAGAATAGATCCATACAAAATGAAAATTCACAACTAATTAAAGTTATTTAAATAACCTCCCTTGTTTCCATGCTTTCCTTGAATGCTCTATTAGACAGTTCTATGCTACCTTTATGATTGTGAAACCCTCATGACTTGAGGATAAAAAGCTTACCTGCTTGGAAATTAATGGCTACCAAGGTGCAGACTGCGGGTTCGAGTTCCAAACCACACTTAATTAATTATATACTCTTAATTCTCTACCCATTTATATTAATTATTATACATAGATAATTATTCTCACTGATTGACATACTATTTTGGGTACTTTTACAATAGCCAAAGATCATTTCAGGACTATATGCTACATTATATTGTCAATTTTATAAAAATTAAAACAGAGGATAAGACAACTAAATACACCCTAATTACTAAATTCTAGCAATGGATTTTCTAATTAGTAAAGGTGTTTAGTAAAGGACAATGCAATTGTTATACAATTACAATAGCTATGCAGACAGGATTAACAATGTAATAAGGCTTAATATTTAATGAATGTAAATCTATGAAAAGGATTGGTGAAAGGATTATTACGTTTGTATAAATTTAAATCTAATATAGTGGGGAATTTACTTCCCATATATTAACGCATTAATAAACTAAATAGAAATGATAGACTGATACAATTAATATTACCTTAGCATAGCTTATTGTATCATATTTATTAGGTATCATAAGTAATCTAAAAATCACAAAGAAAGCAAGTAAAATTTACCATATTAGCTGTGACAATGAATTAAAAGTAATACGAGGATAAAAGTACAGAATAAGTGGTTTAAAAGCTGAATTAATTTGTTAAAAAAATAAGATTAAGTAAATCCAGCCAAAGTTTATAATTAAGTGTACAACCAACGATAGACGAGTCGCGGTTTAGAAACTAGAATAAGTGCTTAACAAGCTATAATAATAAACGATTCAAAACTAAAATTAAGAATAAGTGGTTTCAAGAAGTTTAGTTATTTAATTTCAAGACAATCACCGAATAACTATTACAATTAAAAACACTATATGTTAATTTAAAACTTAAATTCAGGAAGTTGTGAAATTAGAGGTAAATATAATGGGTTTTCAGCCTTGTCCCATCCCATTAATAAATTTTTAGAAGGGCTAATAATTGTTTTTTTCTGAAAGTATAGTAATCATTTTCTAGTTACTCGTGAAAGTAGAAAGAAATAAAAAAATTCAATATCTTGTTATCAAAACTAACAAGATTACTGAATGAAGGTGGGCATATGTATTTTCACATTCTTTATAACACATTATTTTCTCTTACTCTAATACAAATGTTAACATCTACCGAAACATGTAATTAAAAATTAAAGGGCGCAGAGCGACATCAAACCAAAAAACTCATGACAGATGAAATTGGAGATACCAACTTCACAGATACTCTTACAAGGAATAAACCTGTTGAATAAAACAGCTGATATATGTCAGGTGTAGGAAGAAAAATGTGTCTGGAATTGCGACAATGCTAACTTGAGTTTCTCTAAACGATTACATAGGTGTGTTTTTGTCTCCTACCTTCTCAAATACCTTGCTTTAATAATGTATGATCATAAATGTGTTAATTTCAAGTGAGAGTGGGTAAAACTTAATGTGAGTTAGCTTTTCAGGGGGTTTTGTTGAAAGAATTCGCACTTTATATTGTTTTCGTGTTCCTCTGTAGGTCTGGTTTTGTTTTGGAGCGTGAAAGGCGACTGCTAAAGCCCCATCTGGTGGGAAAAGCCCGAGTGCTTTAATTAAAAGGCTCTCTTTTCTTTGAATAAGTCCAAAGCGAGCCCCATGCCTAAAGGACCCTCAAACTTGCAGTACAAAACCGAGTTAACCAATAATTCTCAACAAGCTCTTCTATTGTTCTAATTCTCTCTTAAACTTGGAATCCATTCAACCCGCATTATGGCCAAAAAAACTTTTAAACCAATGTAAATGTTCCAACTCTATATAGATACAAAAACTCTTTTCCTTTTTTTCACAAATTTTCATATTGTTGCTTTTTATGTTTTCCACTTCCCCTTCCTTTTTTTTATTCACTTAAACTTTTTCTTCAGAAAATCTCGAGGATCTCCCAACTCTTGTTTCAAAGTAACCGGATTAATAAATTAGCGTTATTTTATTTTCCACGGACTTTCCCTTAGTTGTGTTTTCCTTGCCGTTTCTTCTGTTACATTAAGAGATTTTTTTTCTTTATCAGAGAGGTAAAGAAAAATAATCTACATTTTCCAACTTTTATAAGAAACACGACACAATTTGTTTTTCTTTTTTGTCTCCTCAACTTCTCCTTTTCTGATCAAATTCACAATGTTTTTAAGCGGCCAATCCTATCCGTTTTGAAAAGAAAAATAACAACATTTTACAATAAAAACATAACATCAATTTTTTTGTCCTGCAACATATATTGGAGAAACTAGACAGACTTGGAAAAATAGAAGGCAACAGCATGAAGCCACGGTTAGGTTAAATGACAACAAAACAGCCCTCGCAGAACACTCAATAGAAACTGGACATAATTTTGATTTTGATAACACAAAAATTTTGATTAATGAAACAAATAATAAAAAAAGATTAACGCTAGAAGCCATGCATATTTCAAAACAAGTAAATAGCATTAACTACAAGAAAGATTGTAGAGATATGAACAGAGTATATGCAGGGATTTTGTAAATAAAAGCATCATTATTTAAACACTTTATATAAAATCAATAGTAAAAATCAATGGAGGTTTGTTATAGTGCAATACAGGAAGTTACCGTTGTTAATGATTCTGGGTTTTTGAAAATAGTTCCTTTGTTTTGATGTAATGAGATTAGAGCTGTGATTTAATTGTTAAAAGTTTTTAATATTGTCTGTTTTATTGGTTTTTTAAATTGTTAAGGTTATTGTTATGGTTATTGTTATTTAAAAAAGAATTGTTATTTATTTAATATGGAAGACATAATTAAAATAATTGAAGGATTATGTAGATATGAATGTAAGTAACATAAGTACAGCATGGTTGTGCAGATCTTTAAGGTTTATTAAGTTTACATTTAAACCATGTTTAAATATTGTGTTTGTAGGTTGGAGTAGAAGTGGGTTGCCTTTGTAAAAATGACGAGAGTAGCTGTATAGGCACTTTTTATAATTGACAATTTTTTCAAATGAAAAAAGGATTTTTTAGCTAAGGAAATAGGTAAGATTGTTATTTTTCCAAAAGGGTTTCATTAGAATAACATTAATAATCCTAAATAATAGTGGAAAAGACTATTATAGAGATAACATTATGTTGATTTTGTTTGGAATTAATGTTGTAGATGCTTGATAATGACTTAAGTTGAAGTCGAAATATAGCAGCACAATGAGATAGGAGAGTTTTATTAATACCTACATCCCTTATGACCCACAACTAACTACCACATAACATCAATTTTTTTTTTACTTTTGAAAAGCGTTTTTGTCCAGTAATAATAACAAAATTTACAATACACATATAAAGCTAATCAATAATCTGTACATTATAAAAAAGTAATCAAGGGCAAGTGGATGAATTAATAATTAATAAAGTAATAATAAAAATGCAAGCCTGTCTTCAACAAGTCAAGTCTTCAAGTCTGCGCACTTGACAACCAAGTTGATCGTCTAAAGCGGCCATTATTATTCAATGAATTATGACATTTGTTTATACATATTTTGATATTAATGCACAGTTAGTGACGTCTTTAAGGAAACCATCTTTTATAATGAGAGGGTAGTTTTAGAACAATAAATATATAAATAGAGATACAAAAAGAGCTATTTTCTCGATTGAGCAGGACTGAAATGCCACGGAAAAACTTTGAACATCAAGTACGAGATAAACAAATACGACTCCTCTTCCTTTAACCTTTTATTTTGTACGTTATAAATGTATTACCCGTTTGGCAGGCCTGAGCCTTCCACGGACTTGAGATTATAAAGTAAGACACTTCTTCACCAATAATAATATAATGACAAATTATAATTCTCCAATCTTATAGTCATTACTCATTCTTCTAAGGAATTATGAAATGTAAAGGAATATTCTTAGTATATTTAACACTTGTCTGATTCAAGACTATCTCTGGGGGTCGGTTTAATCAAAAGAATTTCTGAAAACAGAAAATTACATTATTAAGTTGAGCTATGATATTATGATATACTTCTAATGTTGCATTTTAAAAGTACTGAAAATAAAATATCCGTATTATAAAAACACAGATTCTATTCTAGACTAGCTAATTTTAACTCTGATTCTAAGTATAACACAAGTAGTGAATAATTTTTAAGCAGCTTTCACACCAAGCAATGATAAACAACAAAAATTGAAAAAAAAAAAATATATGCGAAGCGATTATCAAAGAGTAGAGCTATCGATAGTGTTATCAAAACATCTAAGTAATTCAATATTATTAATACCTTAAAAAACGTTTTAGAATTGACACATCATTGGGTGAAAGAACACTAGAATTTAATTGGAATTTATCTTTCGCGGTATTTGAGTACACTAGTGTCTGAAAGAACATCGCTAGATTAATGATGATTTGGTATTGATCATATTAATCTTTTTCCTACCAATGATTGATCTAATTATACTTATGATTGAATTGACAAGAAAAATAACAATTTTTATATCTTAGCAAATAAATAAAGTGTTACGTTTTCCATATGCTCATATTGCTATTTAATTCTAAAATTTGTTTTAAGATAAAAAATAAAATTAATGATTACATTCTAACACAAGGACTAGAGAAGTTTAAAATCAATTTGCAAAATTAAATAGTGTAAGAGGTTGGGTTTAATTTGTTTTAAGTGGGCGATTTAAGTTTATACTTTGAAGAAGCAGTGCTGTAGAACTTGAGTCCTTGGAAGTGTTTGATGTTTTAGTAGTTCACTTATTGTATTGAGTCAGAGTGAAGTAGCCCCGTGGGTAGACTAGTGAACTAGTATGGAATGGGTGTGGGCATTTTACTAAATGTGTCTGCCTTTTTATTTTAAATTACAAAGCGCATATACACAAGCATGTATATTCCTACTATTAGATTATTTATTAAGTATTTTCAATAACTTCCCTTTTTACTTTTCCTTACATGAAGAAAATGTATTAATATGATTAAGATATTGCTTAAGGTGTTAGATTTACTTCCTTACACTACTTCATAGGAAACAGATGTCTAATTTGTTGTAACTAGTTTAAACACAATTAGTTTGATTCAAGTTTCACGTTTAATGAAGTTTAGTATTGTAATATAATTGAACATGAAATATGACCTTATACAGGGTGGCGCAGCGCAGATGACCACATTTTAAATTGTTACCATGTGCTTAATACTTGAGCCAGGACCAAAAATGTGCTTGAAAGCAAATTTTCAAGCAAAAATGTGGCAGTTTACTGGACACAAGTCAACATTTTAATGGTGGAAGATAATATCCGATAAATGACGTCCTTATCGATTTCCACACTCACACGACCGAGAAAAATTTGACGCACGCGATCAATGAACATTTGTCTGTGCAGTGGCTCCATTTGGTTGGAACTATATGTGGACAGTATTCATTTCGTTATCCTTTGAATAGGGGACGAAAAATCGGATTCCTGACGAGATGTTAGAGAATGTGATGCGCAACTTCGCCAACGCCTCTAAGAATGTATAAATCGACAAGGCCTCATTTATCAAACATTATCTTCCGCACTTAAAATTTAACTTATCCAGTAAACTTCCACATTTTTGCTTGAAAATTTGCTTTATATCAATATTCTACCTCTAGTATTAAGCACATGGTGAGCATTTAAAATGTGGTCATCCGCGATACGCAACCCTGTATAATTAAAACATTTTTGAATTTTATAAAGTTATTCAAATCCATGAAGGGCAACCTGAATATTAATTTAAATATGTTTAAAATAAAATAAAATCAAAACAATATTTCATTTTACCTGAGATAAAAAACATCTCTTACCATAACAACTCTACATATCTGTTTTAACTAAATTTATTTTATTCACAAATAGTTAACACAAGTGCCAAAATTAAAAGCAGTAAATAAAATATTATGTTCGATAAAGTTTAGAACGTTAAAAGGAAATATTTATTTATGTTGCTAGGCAGCAAAATAGAATTTTACTGACAAGTGATAAAGTTAGCCTCCAAGTTTTGTAGCATACAATATTTTATCGACGAGCGGCAGAAAAATTAAAGTACTAAAATACCGTCTTTATTTATTTACTATGTTATATTAATAAGATAATAACATAGTAACTAATAGTTATTTATGCACCTAGGGAGTAAAGTAAGCCATTATTCCCTGAGCGAAAAAGTTGGTTCTTGAGGCGAAGCCGAAGGAACCATGGTCCCTAAATCCCGAGGCGAAGCCGAGGGACTTAGACTCTTTAATTCCCGAGGCGCAGCCGAGGGAATAACCCTATTAGCTCCCTCGGCTTCGCCTCGGGAGATAATTATCGCGAGGGGAATAATGGCACTTTACTCACGAGGTACATACAATATTTTATCTCCAGTAGGAAGAAAATATACATTTTCGTCCATAGCACAGTTTTTATTTATTATTTTAATAAATAACAATAATTATACTTTATTATTAACTTTTAACAGCAGATATAAGAGATTCAATATTAAAAACAAATAAGAATTGGAATTAAACTCAAATAGAAGGTTATTTAGATGCAGGTTATAATGTTGTAAACAAAGATAAACATGGTCAAAAAAGCGCAGTGCCACCAACCTGATTTTAACAACTTCATTACATTAGCCATACATTTTCTACTATTTATAAAATAATTAAGTTGCAATCTTTACTTTTTTACCCTACTTTACTTTTTCGCCCTACTTTTACATTTTCTCCCTACTTTTTGAGTCAGGGATGAAAAGACCTGTTTTAGTCCCTCTAAACTAAATCAAAATCATAACTTTTTTCCCCTACTGGAGATAAAATTAATTATTGATTTAGAAAAAAAAAAATCAAATAAGAAGCTATGGTATAATAACAATAAGTGAATAGCAAACTGGATCTATAATAACAATGAATCAACAACAAAATACATATTTATAACAAACAAAACTTCTGAATGAATAAATAAAACAATATAAACTTTTTTACTAACAAATTACTAAAGCTATTGAAAATATCTTGCAAATGTTTTAATAAATTAAGAAAAGAAGTAATTCGGATAAATCAAGAAAAAAGCAGCTGGTCTAATCAAGAATGAGTTTAATAATAATATGCATGTTTACACGAAGCTGTAGTTAGCCAGTTAGTCCGTTTATTACAAGCTTTTATTTAACTTGCAATGTTTATATGTATGTATGATCGGGTCATATCTTGCAACTGAATTTTTAAAGCAGTTATCCTCAACCGATTGAATTGAAATTTTGCATACGTGTTTAGTTTGGATGACAATGCATGATTAGCTAAGTGAGCTGATTAGCTGATGTGTGATTAGCTGAGTGTTTTTGTGGGTTTTTTTTTGTATATCCTGTTTTTCCTGTCATTCTAAATCCAATATGGCGAGCAGCCCAAGATCGCGAACTAGTTATTTTTTAAGCACGCCCATGATATGGGTATCAAATAAAAGGGTTTGCTGAAAAAAATACGAATAAAAGCTTGTTTTTAAAAATGTGTTTTAAATAAAATTATTATTTTTATTTTTTTAAATTAAAGATCTGCTAATCATTAATAACTCATTAAACAGGATTAAAAAATATAAACAAGTTATTTTAAAAATTGGCCAATATACAGATACATTCGAGCTTGCATTAATTAGGGTAAACGATTTTTTTTTAGGATTGTTTTGTATAGTAAGAGGAGCATGAAACCAAGTTTGCGACCTCGACAACTTTTGGGACAACTTTTGGCAGGCGAAAAACCTCGCACTTTTTCAGTTTTTTTAATATAACTCATAAACGACGCCGAAATCAGGAAATTGTATTCTCTCCGAAATAAAATTAGACAAAAGTCTCTACAAAATGCACTAGTCAAACTTAATTTTATGTTATCCTAAACCATTTCTACAGGGCTTTGAAGTTTGACAAAATTATTTAGAAAAAAAAAATCAGGATTTTACTCATTTTTTTGACATTTATATAGTCGTTTATGGAGCCCATTATACACACACACACACACACACACACATATATATATATATATATATATATATATATATATATATATATATATATATATATATATATATATATATATATAAATATATATATATATATATATATATATATGTATGTAGGTATATATATACATATCATCAATATAACATCATAAAAATATATAATGGGCACCATAAACGACTATATAAATGTAAAAATAAAATGAGTAATATCCTGTTTTTTTATTTTACATAATTTTGTCAAACTTCAAAGGCCTATAGAAATGGTTTAGGATAACATAAAATTAAGTTTGACTAGTGCATTTTGTAGAGACTTTTGTCTACTTTTATTTCGGAGAGAATACAATTTCCTGATTTCGGCGTTGTTTATTAAAAAAACTGAAAAAAGTGCAAAAATTGCGAGGTTTGTCGCCTACCAAAAGTTGTCCCCAGGGCTTTCGAGGTCGCAAACTTGGTTTCATGGTCCTCTTACTATACACAAAACAATCCTAAAAAAAAAAATCGTTTACCCTAATTAATGCAAGCTGGACCCTTCTCAGGTTACCTATATATTGGTCTAAAATAAAAAGTTTATTTATTAAAGATTAATTATTAAACTATAATGTATAATGTTATAAGATAAAGATATTTAACGATGTTTTGGGGAAAACATTTATATTGTACTAAAAAGGGGGTTTTCAACTTGATATGCAAAAATAGTTAATAATATTAACTATTATTGACAACATAATAACAATAAAATGTTGCTGCCTAGGCAGTAAAATTTATTTTTCTTGCCGAAAATCAGTTCAATAATGCCTCATTTTGCTGCCACAAGTAGATAAAAGTTATAAATAGTATCAACCATGAACTCATCAACTTCACTTAGAGGCGAAAACGGGGGATGCCCGATTCCTCCCCGCAGGTAAAAATGACCCTTTTTGGGAGCCCAATTTCTCCCTGTTTTAAATGACAGCTGAATTTTAAACATCCCGATTGATCCCCAAATTATTTTCAGGTATAAAAAAATACATAACATACATAACCCTTTTTTTAAACAAAATGTAAAAAATTTGTTTTGTCTTGAACTTACAAAATAGGGAAATCAACTTGATAAAATATTAAATTCTAGTAATTATAAAATAAAAACTGGTAAATTCCTTCGACTTATTGTTTGAATATATTACAAAATATATTCAATTGAAATTCATTGAATTTGGCCTTCATCAAAGTTTTGCTCCTATTCTAGACTAGAGCAATGTTCACGAAGGGACTTAAATAAGTCTTCATATGTAGACAGAAAACTAATGGAATATAATGTCCATTATTAAACCATGTAAAGTCAAAAGTTGATAAAAAAAATGTTGTGCAACTTTTAAAAGTTCCATCTAGCTAAACTGATTAATGTTCCGAAAGGGCAAAAAACAAGGACAATTTCTTTAAACATTCATGAACTTGCTCTAAGCTCGAAGGTAAAGCTGGAAGAATGGACCTTCTTTTTAAATATATGGCTTTCTTAAATACATATATGGAAAAATTATCTAAATATAAACAAATACATAAACATAAAATGTATTTATTGGACTTTTGTTAATCCAGGTATTGGGAAGGAATCGGGCTGTGAGCTTTTTTTCACTCGGGGAGGAATCGGGCTGTGTGATTTTCATGAGATTATCAGTGGGGATCAATCGGGCGATCCTCGGGGAGGAGTCGGGATAGCTCCGGGAAAACATTTATATTGTACTAAAAAGGGGGTTTTATAGTATAATTAGTAATGGATAATAAAAAAATAAATAATGATTAGTGTCGAATTTATTATTCAGTATTTCATGCCAGTCATAAACATTCAAGAGCTTTCACCAAAATTATTTTTTTTAACTTGATATCCATAGCTTAATCTACATTCTAAATGGGTTGCAATCCAGTTAATACAGTGTTTTAACGAAAAACTATTGCCCCAGAGTGCTCTAGTTTCCAAAAAAATCCAAAATCGTTTCCCTTTACGCTCCATGCCCCATAAACATCGAGTCTTTAGGGACTACCAACAGCTAATACCATATATATACCCTAATCTAAAAGAATATTGACTTCCCCTTGGGACTAACACTGTGGTCTAACAACAAAAAAATTACTATCGATGGGGTGCAGTGTTGTAAATTTGTCATTAAGTGGACCGAACCATATTTTTTCCCCCATTCTCACAACAATAATAATAAAATTCAATAATAATAAGT
This sequence comes from Gerris lacustris, assembly GCA_951217055.1. Taxonomy (NCBI): domain Eukaryota; kingdom Metazoa; phylum Arthropoda; class Insecta; order Hemiptera; family Gerridae; genus Gerris; species Gerris lacustris. The sequence goes on along the minus strand of OX578277.1, from coordinate 69,370,679 downwards.
AGAAAAGGAGACAAAAAAAAACTAGAGTAAGCTTGATTTAATCCCTAGCTTCCACTGTGGATTGTGATGGTCCATAATTTACTCAATGAAAATACGAAACCGTTGATTATATTATAATTTGGTGAATTTTATTCAAAATAAATAAAAATCTTAATATTACTAAGAGAAAAATTTATATTTGTGCATTCTTGTTCGTTTTACATTTGGCTATTTTTTATTTTAATTTTGTTATTTTATTGATAACTGATTCACTTATAACACTGCAATGTTCTGAATTTTATTCCTAAAGAGGATTTTATTTATTAAATTAATAATTTCGATGGATGTGTAGCAAAAACACAAATAAACATATCAAACTAAAAAGTAATTAAGTTAATATTCCTATCGAGACAATAATAGTACAAGAATTCATTTGGCAATGACAGAGATTTGTAGATTCGGACATATAAATAACATAACTGATCCACAGAATGAATGCAAGTTTAGATTTAAATTGGACATTTTTAACGCATATACACGGTTTTAAAGCTTATACAATCACAGGGTTAGAAAGTAGTGAGCAAATAAAGAGTTTTATGGTTAAAACTGGCCTGAACGACGTCACTGTACTAATAAGTCAGTCGAGTATAGATTGAAAGATTAAAATATACAAATAATTGAATTGTCCTAAAAGAGAAAATCTGAAAAACTTTGAATTGGAAACTAGGACAATTATAATCTAATAGTGGAATTTAAATATAGTTCCCATTTTTATTTTCTTACCACGAACGCATAGCAAAAGGTATGTCAGCAATCAATATTCACCATTGTTTATTTCTTTAATCTTTAGCATTTATGTATATAAATATTTAGTAATTTACGCACCAAGGGAGTAAAGTAAGTGATTGCACCCTGAGCGATGAAGTTGGTTCCTGAGGCGAAGCCGAGGGAACCATAACGTTCGCTCGCGATAATTTACTCCCTCGGCTCCGAGGCGGAGCCGAGGGAGTTAATTATCGCGAGGGTGCAAATGATTTTACTCCCGAGGTACATACAAGATTTTACCTCCAGAAGGGAGGAAATAATATGGAAAGATTTTAATTTTAAATTAATTTATTCAACAAAAAAATACATATATTTATATTTATTTAAAAAAATAAATAGTTATAATATTAACAATTCTCTAAATAAGTTTAATCACGTTAAAATTAATTTATAGATAGAAATTATTTGAATTTCAATGCTAAAATTAAATGGGAGAACTGGAAGCTGAGTCGTGTATTGTATGGTATGATGTATTTACATATGGATTTGTTTATCTGCATTTAAAAATTATGATTTCACTTTTAACTTGTTTGTTTCTTTTAATGATGAATCACCATGGCGACCGCTGTGGAGGTTACATGACATGTGTGAAGATGACATTATAGATTTAGACATTAAACAAAAAGTTAGTAAATGAAATGTGTATTAGCACCAACCTTATTTACTTGTGCTTTATCTAGGGCAACACTGGAGGGAATCATGAGAGTTCATGATTCCCTTATGTTTCATTACTCCCTGTTTAACCCGACCATGCAATGAATAACTTCCCTCCCTGTAAGCTAAGGGAGGGAAGTTCACTTTTTCTCCCTGCTGGAGGTGAAATCTTTTTTCCTAACGATTAATAGTTAAGTTAAAAGATTGTTAGAAAAAACAAATTGCGACGTGACGAGGGAGGATAGAAAAGAACGTAGCAGTGGCTATGTGTCCGTTAGTTCAGCGGGTACTTGACCCCGGGTATGCTTTAAGTGTTGACTTCAGCCTCCTTGTCGGTACTCATCCTCTTCAAATGACGAGGGTTAAAGTGGCTAACGTAACAAGCATAACCTTACTTCACTCAAACCTTACCCTTTTCCGACCCATGGCTTCCCTCTCTGAGGTAAAAACAAAGACTAAACAAACTCCGTCCCTCAGTAACCATTACTTCTCAGATTAACGTCTCAGTTTTTACCCTCCTAACATTATCGTAAAAAGTAAGAAAGTATACAGTTAAGTACGATTTTTTCAAAAGTTTTCATAGAGTAAAGAGAAAAAGAAAATAAATTATATGAGGCAAGAAAAAAGAAAAAAACAATTTCCACTACAATATCCACTAGAAGTGATCCACACCTTTCTTTATAAAAAAAGCGAATTTAATGCCAAACTCAATTGAAAAACTCGACATAATTTTACTCCAACATAGTTTGCAAAAAGCTTTGTTCTCTGAACAAAATACATTTTTTTTTTTTAACAAAAAACAAAATCACTTCTGTTTTCCATTCTACAATTGGATACTTCTCTTTAGCTACAGTAAGTGTAGGAATACAATCCAATCTCTACTAAAGGCAAAAAACTACTAACACAAAGCGGAAACATTGTTCTCTTTCAAACAAGTTCTAGTAAGCAGAACTACGTTGTGAATATTAAAATAATCAGCCAGACATAAAATTGACTGTTGTTATGAATTTTTGGATGTACATCGCAAAAACATGTCAACACGCAAAAAGAATACATTTTACATACTTCAAGAGTTTAAAGCTGTAATCATAGCAAGAAGTTTAAACATATAATAGAGAAATGTGCCACCATCAACAAAATCCATGATCATATAGGTAAATACTATTCAAAGAAAAAACTGATGGCTTAAAAAAGGCTGAAAGCTGCACTGATAAATAAAAAGTTGTTGTTTATTTATTTTTTTTGCACCTGGAATAAAAGTTTGATCAATCTCGAAATAAAATAATGAAACTGTAGGAAAACTGTGCAATATTAAAAAGTCAAATCTGTTAAACCACATATTCTACTTTTTCAATATATACATATTTAGAAATATCTATTCTTTTTAAGAAATCAGAATTTAAAAATACCACCAAACTCTAATTGATAAAATATGATAAATTAATTTTAGTTATTTTGTTTTTAACTTTTGAATAAATTAAGTGTTTTTGCATAAATAAGTTATTATTCAAATAAATAACTCAAAATTTACATCTCTAATCAATTTCGATATTAAATATATTCATTCATCAAATTTAATTTATATAATAATAGCGTATTTAATATCATTAAAACATAATTCTACATTTTGTTAAAACTTTATAAATTATTATTATCAAATGTTAAAATTGTATGAATTTAGTTCACAATTAATTATTTGATTAATTTAAAAATTACTATGTAACTCACATATGGAATAGAACATCATAGTAGAAACTTTGCTTACCTGAAACAAAGAAAATAATTTATTAGTTAGTAAAACAATAAAAATGTATAATAGGAAATAACTATATAAGAGAACATTTTAGTATTGGACATAATAACGTCCGCCTTATGCCAGACTATAAATGAGCAAATTCCACTCTTAAGAACATCTTTTCTAAATTAATGATACCACCATAAAAGTATTGTGACAAATGTATTTTGAGATTTTGTTACTACAAAAAAGGGGACTTAAAAAAAATCTCAAATAAACTATTATATTATAAAGGTATAAGGGAAATAATAAGTAAACGAATATAAAGCACTTCTTCTTTGCTATGATAAGATGAGATATAAAAGAACGCGGTAAAGTATGCAAATGCTAAGATATTTTCTATTGTTCTTTTATATTTATATAAATATCAGGCCAAAGTAAAATTTCGGCGGTATAAACAAAAACTCCCAAGTTAGTTCAATAAAGTTTTTATCATAAAGTTAAGTTAGAAGGTTTAATTAAAACATGCTTTTTTCTCACCATTGAATTGCGAAAGTGAGTTCATTTTACATTATTTTAGGATAATAAAAACCTAAGTCTAAACTTAAATTATACAAGATCAATATTTTAAACAATTTAACACATTCATACTTCATTAAAATAAAAAGTACGTGTGGTGTCGCGGGACACCCGGTAGGAACGAAGTTCCTTACATTTTTCATTAAATATAAATTATAAAATCACACTGCTAAGTACGAATAAATTGCTAACTACTTATACATGGCGGAGTTAGAAAAGAGACAAAATTAAAAGTAACGAACTGTTTGTACCTAGCAGAGTTAAGGCAAACTTAAAAGAAAATCATTATTTGCATAATTAAAGCAAGCGTCTTACTATAAATATATATTGAATATAAGAAAAAAAAATTGATCATGATGAGTTTATAGTGAAAGAGTATGTTTGTTAAAGGAGTTTGGATTGAAATAGGACTGTTTTCTACCAACCCGGCCAATTAATTTAAAATATTATAAAATATACCTCTTCCCCACTCTACAGTTTCTGCTTGTATCAGGGTGAAATTTTTCATGATTATATTTTATTTATTAATTTTCAAAACAAAATGACATTTTTGACATATATATAACAAAAATAATCAAAACAAGTCAAGTAACAGGCTTCCTTAATAACACTTTTTCCCGTCTTTTAAAGCTTACGTTTACGCGAGCGTTGCGTGTGAACGCTTGGGCGGATAACGTTTTCGACGAACTCAGCCTGGGCATTGGTAAAATGAACATGTGTACCAAATTTCATCTAACTCGGTGAGCTTTTACTCAAGTTATCGACATCTGTAGATTTCGTGACGGATTTTGCGTGACGGTGATTTTGGTCGTTTTTTTCGGATTCACTCCCGAGCTTCAGAACGGGCCATAAGGAACTTCGTTCCAAAAACTGGAATGAAATAATTCGAACAAAGACATAAGCAGCCCCTACACTATCAAGCCGCTTGATCAAAACAGCGCGTCAAGCAATGGTGTCAATTAAATATATCAATATAAATATGTCAATTATATTAAATATAAATTATATAATTACAGTGCTAAGTATATGATACTAGCTACTTATACATGGCGGAGTTCGAATAAGACACAAAATTATAAGTAACTATTTTTACTAGCGGAGTTAAGGCAAAATTAAAAGACAAACTTTTTATTATCTTTGAAAAGAGCGTCTTACAATAAATGATGTATTGTAAATTGAGAAAAAAGTTAATTTTGATTAGTTTATAGTTAAAGCAGATGGTGGTAGAGAAGAAAAGAACTGTCCCATCAGACTCCGTCGGCGAATTACTCCAATTCAAATATTATAATATAAAATATAAATCACCAGCACTAAAAAACTTCTGCTTGTTGTATCAGGTTGAAATTTTACATGCCTGTTTCAATTGCACTTAAGGCGATGTGTAAGAAGTTTTATTGAAATCGTTACGTTAGAACGTAAGATATCGGTGAAAACGTTGTTTTCTAAATTTTAAACGTTTAGGTCACCATTAAAAATTTAGCGATCTTTATCACTTCATAGCAGTGTCTGTGTTTGTTTTAATAAAAAAAAAATTATTTAAAAAAGTTGTTTGTCTCATTAAATAGATGAAGTTAGAATTTTTTCCCGTCCTAAAATTCCAATTTTAAATTTGAAGCTTACGTTTACGCGAGCTTTGCGCGTGAACGCTTGGGCGGATAACGTTGCCCAACAAATTCAGCCTAGGTATTGGTAATATGAACATGTGTAACAAATTTCAACTAACTCGGTCATCTTTTACTCAAGTTATCGTCATCGGTAGATTTCGTGACGCTTGGTTGCGTGACGGTTATTTTGGTCATTTTTTTCGGATTCACTCCCGGGTTCCATAAGGAACTTCGTTCCAAAAAATAAAATATATCTCGTAATTTTGATATTAAAAAGTAAATGATGAAAAAATTACATTTAATTTTGTTTTTGATTAAGTACTTCTTTCAAAATATTTACCCAAATATACTTTTTCAAATAATAAAAGCAGAGAAAAAAAATAATAATGAGAGTGGAAAGGAAAGCAGAGAGATGAAATAAGAAGAGGTGAGAGAGGCATGCTTTTCTAGAGTTTATTAAGTTTAAAATTCAAACCATGACTCCAGATAGAGAAAAATCCCACTTTCTCTTTCCTTGATTTCATTTATTAAAGGATTGTACAATTTTCTTTCAAATTTTGTTCTTTCTTCTCTCACACTTTTATGGTCCTTCGCACAAGAAATTTCCTGTCTATTTTGTCGGGAAGAGAAGTTTTTTTTTTGCTAATGAAATTCATTCACAACTGAGTCACAAAACGAATTTAATTAAACTTGTGATTTATATTTAAAAATAAATCAATAGTTTGTTCATACATTTCAAATTCATATATTAGAAATATTTTGGTTTACTTTTATTAATATCATTTATAAGCTCTTAATGAACTTTTCAATAATGAAGAGAAATGGAATACGAATTGGTGATATCAGTAAGGAAAAAGGAAGAGACGCTAAATTACCGGCGTACCAATAATAATATGTCCCAATCGATAGAAAACGCAGTAACTATAGGGAAAGAATACTTTTATCAACAATTTATTAGATTCTTGTTCAAATTCAAGGTAAGATGCTCACCATAGCATTCGGAAGAAAGCCTTAAAGATTATTTGTGTAGTAACAGAAGACATAATATCTATTACAGATCAAATCTTTTAATATGACAAAAAGTGTTATGAGATCAACGTTATCACAGTCCAACTATTAACAAATTATAAACATGCTTATGATCGCATATCGGTTATATACCGAAACCGCCCAGGACCATTTCCGCACCTATGTTTAACACCGCACACTTCACGTATCACTCAGAAGCAGATATAAAAACAACTTATATGACTCAGTTAAACATTTTATATGCTACCAAAGCCACACACACACATCATAAATTGTACACTTTTTAGCCTTAATTTTAAGTCTATGAATATTGACACTATTGTAATAGGGGTAAATAAATAATTCTCTAAGTTACACCTAACTCTGCTTTCCATGTACATTTATTTTTTATTTCTTGTATTTTTAAGCTTTCTGGATCAACAGAGTTGTGTCGGTGTGCCTGTTGTGTTCAATATATTTTGTTTGCCACCATACAGGTGTTACCATCTATACAGACTGTTTTTCAATACACCACCACACTAAAGTTCTCACATAGCAAAATATCGTTTCCTCTATTTGACAAAACTTTTGTGAATTCCATTTACATTTACACACCTGCACCCAATAATTACAATAATTAGATTCAAAACCTTCATAGACTCACTGATTTAACATACTAAATTATCAGCAATTATAGCTTGTCTGCTTCATCATTCATAAGACTATTATTTATTTATGTATTATTGTTTATGTGAATAAACAATTAATTATGTGATGTAAAGTGTGCGGTACTGGACTCTACCTTTATTTCATATTAGAAGGACTCCAGTGATGGGTTCCTTTGTGCGGTAATGGACCTATCACTTTGGTGAGGTTTTGGACAGATTTCGAGGTAAAAGCGCTGGTTATCATGACGGAATTAGGATATAACACGAATACAAATAAATACACACACACACACACACATATATATATTGTTTTCATTTCAGAGTTGCTATTTTCCTTAAAATTTAACCCCAAGGACCAAGGATAATCATTTAATGCAAAAAAATGACCATGTTTTTCCTAAAAGGACTTTATTTATTTAGAAAATTGTAGAAAGTATTAAAAAATTACTCAGCTATTACTCTTTAATTTCACATTTTCAGGTCCTTTTTAATATCCTTGTCTCTTTCAAAGGAATTAAATAAAAAGCTATAAAATGTAGGGATAAAGAATTTTTATTTAATTTAACGGAATAAAAAAAATCCCCTGCTTTATTAATAAAAAGTGTGAAAAGTTGGAAAATTAAATCCACCGGATAAAGCTTTATTTGCATATTTATGTTAAAAATAATATTTAATATTATTTTTCCATCATGACTAAGAGAATTCTCGCAGGTGTTTATCACATTTTTTAATTGATAGCGTGGGGCAAAAGAAAAAAACGTATTGCTCTCTATCCTATAAATGTACAATGGTAAAGCTGAATTAAAACTGTATTCTTTACTTATATTGTAAATAATTGGAAAAAAACAAGAAATTAAAGAACTCCAATTACAATAATTTAATACAATTAATTAATTCATTCTTAAATAACGTTTTTATTAATTGAATTCAATTTTCTGATAACAGTGTTAGGCTAGTACTGAATGGAGTAATAACGTATTGATCTGTAACTTATTTAATTATCTATGCCACTGAAATGGAATCAAAACTCTAATGAAACTCTGAATGCGTCTGTAGTTTTGACAATCAGATTTGTTACCCTTCTTGTGCAGCATAGTGAGGAAGCTTTCTGACCTGGATTCAGAGATATCAGCCGTGGAAAACACGTTGTTAAATATATTTAATAGTTTATTTAACCAGGCCGGTTGAAGGTTATAAAAAAAGCCGTTCGATACCCCATCAGGACCAGGAGTTTTGCCAGATTTGCAATTGTAAAGATTTAACATCCACTAAATTACGAAATTGCATTTTTGTTGATTTTTTTTTTAAAAAAAAATAACATTCTTTTTAGATAATTACATGCAGTATTAAAACAAGGAGATTCAAGGTTGCGATGTATATTTTAGGGACATTTCGCGGAAGATTTGACCATTAGAGCGTCCAGAGCATCCTCCTTACTTACCGATACAAGATTATTCGTGAGTTCGGTAGTATTTTCAGAGTGAGGATCGATATTAGCAGAGGAACCGGCGAGAAATTCTTGAAATTTAGGGTATACCTAAGTCACGATTCCATTTATAAGTGATTTTTCTACTTGAGTACATTGAGCCACTTTCTTCGATGAGAATGAATAAGTGCACTTGAAAACATTTTGAGAGATAGTGAAGAGGGAAAATGGCTGAGACAGTTCGTTGAGGTGTTATTTTAAAACAACATACATGGTCTAAACATGATAGTGAAAGTCAAACATCAAACATGATCTATTGTAGAGCTGCTATTATGGCCTGTGTATTGTGTATGCTACTTGTCGTGGACTATCGTTTAACGCCCTGCCATTTGCAATAATTAGTCCTAAGGAATCCATTATATACACAAGCTCTTTATCTCTCCATCACAGACTGATCTAATTCACTTATTAAAAATCGAATTCACGACAATTTCAGGGTTGTGATCACTGTTGAGAAGGCCTATTTTACCGTTTATATCTCCCCCCACTATTAGGTTTAAATTAGGATAGGAGTTTATAACTTCCTCTAAAATCATGTGAAGCTCTCCAAGAAGTTCGCGAAAATGTTCTATTTTAGGTAGGTATAGTGAAGTTACTACATAATAATCATCAGAATTCCAGATTTTAAAAATTATCCAATGGTACGATTTATTAATTAATTGGCATAAATATTGATGTTAAACGTAACATAAAACGTCATAGGATGATTGCAGCTCTTTTTCGTGCTTATTCAGATTAAAGTTTCTTAGGCCATGCATATTCCTATAAATAATAGTATACTGGTTAATTAACTTTGGAAGTCATTTTACTCGAAGGGATTATTTGCGGAATTGTTTGTAGCAAGTGTCGGTGAGAGGATGGCTGGTGGTGTAAAATTAATGTTTGCTAAATTATCTAGTTTTGGGCTGTTAGTGTGTCGGCGGGTTGCGATAATCTTGTATTAAATATAGAACGCATTTTAATAAAAAGAATTTCCGAAAAACCACGATAGAAACAAATATGTATTTTGGTCCAGGGACGCTTGGAAACAATTGTAGCGTGATTAATTTTATGCTTTGCAGGAACATTAATCAAAAACTTAATTCATGATATAAATATTATTATAAACTCACATTAACAACAAGGCAAAAATAAAATGAAGAGGGTGAAAAAAATAATAGTTTTCTAATTAATTAATTTTCCAAGTTTTCTAAAAAATAACAATTTAAAAATAAAATTAAATATGACAACTAGTATAAATAACATATTTAATATTTTTCTAATAAATACGAGTACAGTTTTTTATTTAAATGAAAATAGAATTCAAGAAAAATAAAACTTCAGAAGTATTCATTTGTATGCTGATTATGGGTACTAGACTACGTGAAATAAAATGTTGGACTGCCTGTCCAAAATATGTCATTCGTTTAAAACGCACTGACATAAGTATCACCAAGAGAATGTGAGTAACACAATCCACTGTTAAACATGGCAAGAATGTATACAGACAGGGCGAGAGATCTTTTGTCCCTCGGAATGAAATCCACCTCAGTGACAAAAGCTAAAATGGTTGTGGAGTTAAATGTGCTGTGAGGAAAACACGGATGTCCGGATCTACAAAAGCTTGTAAAGGGCTACTAAGATTAATGTTCGCTTGGGGCGTACAGTAACAGTAAACATCAGTATACGCACAGGGCTATTTACAACTCAGTAACTTAGCTTTAGGAACAATAATTTAGCATAGAGATTACATAAGCATTGGCTAATTAGTTTCAAAATTAACAAGAGAGGTAATTAACCAGTAGAAAGTCTTTTTGATTAAATTACCATCAAATATAAGAAATATTAGTACAAATAGAACGACTAATGTCTACTCATTTGACTATAATATAACTTTTATAAAAAAAAGAGATCAATCTTATAATATATTATTAACCTTTGTTACTTTTTATAATTAGGGGTTCAAATAAAATTGATAGAATTGTAGAACGTATTATAAAATGTAAAGAACGAGTTAAAATATCATAATAAATAAAGCTTTACCTGGGTTAGTTGTGACAATGAACTATCTCTGTATTCTATATTATAAAATACAGAGGTAGATAAGCTGCAGAGGTTAGACGCAACTGAATTAAAAGGTTCTGGGGCGCTAGAGAAATAATTCCTTCAATTAAAGTATCAGACTATCTATGGGTCAAGAATATTGATAGAAAGCATTAAAGGTGGTAAAAAGGTTTGACTAATTTTGATCATTAAATTTATCATCTTTAACACTTTATTTTTTTATCAATATAATTATTAGCCTCTATTTAAGAGTATGCTCAACCCCTCTTTTCTGTAATATAAGACTATAAGATATTAATTTAATATTTAAATGAACCACATTGACAAAGCCTAATAAACACGCTATAAGTTAAAATAGACCTAAATCCAGTATTTACATAATTCATTTTTAGAGATCTATATCACTGCGTGATTGAGAGTATGAACACATTCAGAAGAAGCTATACTAAAAATCAGTTTAAGAATAATCTTGAGAAAAAAAAATTACGTTCCTTATCTGACTTAACCAAGCTTCAATTATTAGACATAGACGAAAACACACTCTTAAATTATTTGAAATTTAAATGGGCACAAACCTTAAGTTGTTCGATGTAAATTAGGTTTATAAATGAAACAGCTAAACTAATTATAATGAGGTAGAGTTTAAGGCTAAAACCTCTATTATTCTATATCATAGGCAAGGTAGTCTATTATTCTGGGACAAAGCGATGATAATTGTACGCCATGTGATTAATCGATCAGTAACAAGGAACTAAACCGCTACTAATATTCCATCGTAATAATCATAACAATCCATATAATTAACCCACCTAATTACATACTTAAGAATAATAGAGTTTATTATAAACAACACAAATTGTAATTTATCAAGCCAAATTTATTAATGATCTAAAAATATAATTAAGAGTTTTAAAACCCTAAGGATGATCCAATATCTTTGTGACAACAATTTGAAGCAATCATTTTCTGCGGAGTCTTTATATAAAGAATCTAACCCCATTTTTGTTCGTTTCTCATAATGGAGCGCTTTCAAATATTGATAACATTAATCAATGTAAAAACCAAACATTTTTTTTTTTAATCAAAAGGAGACTTTTTTTTAATGAAATGTTGGCGCAAAACTTTTAAACGCAATATTGGCGGTAAAAAGCACAATAGTCATAAAATTGTATGTATGTTTGTAATCTACTCTTCAGTTGCTTTACTTTATACCCATCTCGAAAATTAAAAAAAATATATAAAGAGCTTTGTACATTTTTGCGCATATTAAATGTTTAACTTCTCAGTATTTTCCCTACGAGTGGGTCAAAAAGTTACGCCTGTATTTAAAATTTCACATCTTCAGCATGAACGGTTCGGAGGGTATGAACCAAAGTACGACAGACAGACAGACACATCACCCTAGTAATAAGGGATTCGAGGATGACCTACAATCTAAACAGGAGTATCCATTCAACTTGTAGTATCTGACAAAGAAACTAGGGAAGTAACAAAGGAGAGAGAAAAAAAATATTTTGAACTTATCTACGAAGGTACAAAACTAAACAAACATGTACACGTACACATGCACCAAATTTAAATAAAATCACCGCATACATTAGGCATTAGGCTCAGAACATCTACATCTGTTCACAGAAAAAAAAAAAAAAAATATAAGGGATCAAAATTTGCGAACAGAAATTGAAAAGCTGGTAATACCCCATGTATGTTAGAGCAAAATCTTATTAATCAAGATCTTAAAAATATGTGAAAGAGTTCAAGATAGACATGAAAATATAAAGAGGGGGTTTTCTACGCAGAGAATCTTAAATATTATATTCTAATAATTTTTCCCTGTCTTGCCTTCTATAGACCTATCCTATTATAAAGAATGTAGAAATATGACATGTAAATTTTTGAAAATCGTTTGCAGAGAAAAGAGACGTATTTCTATTTTAGAGAGAGGATAAGTGTTTCAAGGAAAATACACAGCGTCAAGAGAAAATATAACAAGAACACTAAATAAGTCTAAAGGGAATAGACAAAACAAATATTCATTCTACCTTTTTTATCCTGTAAGTTAAACAAGAGTAAGTAAGCATTACGGTATAACGCTTTAATAAGGTACTTCAGCTGTTTTAACGTTAACTTAAGCCAACCTTCCTAACCCTCTCTTTCAAGAGCTATAAGTACTATTTTGAGTGTTTCATTTAGTAATAGGGAACTATTAATTTACAATAGGACACGAAAGTAACAGAGAAAGACACAGGGAAATGAAAGTAACAGCTGCATTACTTTCATTCATCCACACGATACACGATAGTAATGGCTTCGCTTTTTAGCTAAATCCAGATAAATAGTCATATGACTATAATAACAGCCTCAACTCATAAACATATTCCACTCTACCGATGAGTTTCTATACTCACACGCTACCAAACGCAACGAAATTATTGAGATCAATCTTAAAAACTATTACTTTAGCTGTTTAAACAGATTTAGAGTACTACAAGACTGATTTTTATGAAATTTAGACATTACGTAAAAGTTAGCCCAAAAATGGTTCCCTATTAATTTCAACCTTCTGCACACATTATGAAATAATAAGTAAATTTTATTTAATAAGTTAAAACAAAGGAGTAAACAAGATAATTTGTTGTAATCCTATAACAACAAAAGATTCTACAGTATTAGTTATTTATTTTGGAAAATCTGTCAGGGATATAAATAAAATGTAATATCAAATATCGTATTGTAGTATTTTCTTTTTTCTTCTAGCCAAACTCATATTACTAGAAAAAAAAATCTTCTAGAAAAAGGGAACAGATGAAATGCAATATGTTCCGTCTTGGAAGTCCAATAAGGTTATATATTAAACATTCCTCTCTAAGAGCAAGCTCCGAGTACAATATACTATCACATTATGTCACTGTATAATTCATGCCAAGGAGTTATGAATGAATACATTAATAGGTAAATGTAAGGCCAAATGTAAATCATTAGGACAGTGACACGCGTGCAATTCCGACACTAATAAGTATATAAAATGACTTAACATTATACAGTGTGTCCAAAGTCTAGAAGTCGAAATTAAAGAAGCTTATTTAGGAGGTAAAAACTGAACTTTCTTGTCCTATAAGGGTAACCTCGGTGTTTTTGTTTTGCACATTAAAATTCCAAAGATGCAATGAAGATAGAAATGTGCGAATTATGGCAATCAAAAGTTCATGATATTCCTTCAAAAATGTTTCATTTGGGTTACGGTATAGGATGCCTAAACACAGTTTGGGTACACATAATTTATCCTTGTGGTTTTTTTAAAAAATTATAATACAATTTTTAGTTCGACAGAGCGTCTCTCCTTACTGTTTCAGCAAAGCTCAAAGTTAGTTAACTCAATTAGCGCATTCTATGAGCTTTAATATAACGCCTAGGCCACCTTGATATCTTTAGATGTTTAGCGTCTACATAATATCTACATGTGTTCCAAGACTGGTGGTCATAAATTACATTTTTTCCGTGGTAGGCTGTGAAATAGTAACTTTAGAGCCTAAAAAACATAGCTAAAATCCATTTTTTCATTACGTGGACTTAAAAAATCTTTTCATTACTCCTAGCTGTAAAGAAAAAATCTTTTACGTCCTAGGCACTAAAAGATTTTTTCTTTACGGCGGGTAGTTGTCAAAACTTCCGTTAGTAGTGCTGCAGTCTTTGTAGAAATGCTTCTAGTACGATAAAAATCCGCTAGATGTCAATGCGTTTTATTTATCTTTTCTTATAGTGTAACCTCATTTTAAGGTTTCTTTTTTTAAGTCTTAAGTATGTACTAATATTTGTTATTATTATATATTGATTAGTGATTAATATTTAATGTTTTTTCATTGTCTGCTACCTCGGAAAAAATAGCATATGCTACGCGACTTAGAAGTGTTTTTTCTTTACCTTGGCAATATTTACTGTCTCGCTTCGCTCGACAGTAAATGTAATTGCCGCGGTAAAGAAAAAACTCACTTCACAGCCTTGTAACATAATATACTATTTTGTGGAACGAGACAGCGCAGACTTGATATTGTTTGCCAATGCAAAATAATGATAATTAATTTAGAAATAGGTTATTCCCAATGTCAAGGTGGTACTTATCTCTTCTTGAATTAATAAAAAATAAAAATAGACTGCCAATTAGTGTGGCACATAGCTTCCTCCCATCCTATCATGTTACTTTATTGTTATATTAACATTATTGTTATATTATATCAAAATTATTTTAAATAATGTTAATGAGGGTAAGTAAAATAAATATAACGAAAGGAAACAGCAGTGGCAATATTCTAAGTGTTCAAATTCGTAAAGCAAAAGTCGGTAGGAGTGAGAGTAGGTTTATAGTTTGAGAGCAGTTCGATAACGTGAGCACAGAAGTGAATACAACAGTGTACATATACCGAATGAAGCCTGGTCGCCTGGTCTCGAGGTCCCTAGGCTCGCTGTGCTATTGAATAGGTAGGTCATATAGAGGGGTGGGGGAACCAAGCCACCTCCGATTCACCTCGTCTATCTCCCTCACCGCGTTTTCTCCATAATAAAAACTATTAATAGTTTTAGCGATCTTTAACACTGCATAGCGGTGTCGCTGTTGGTATTTAAATTATTAATAAAATTGTATTTGAAAAAAATGTTTGTCTCATTGAATAGATGAAATTAGATTTTTTCCCCGACATAAAATTCCAATTTTAAATTTGAAGTTCACGTACGCGAGCGAACGCTTAAGCGGATAACGATGTCCAATGTACTCGTCCTAGGCATTGGTAAAATGAACATGAGTACCAAATTTCATCAAAATCGGTCAACTTTAACTCAAGTTATTGTCACACGTTTCAGACACACAGAAGGGTTCGCGGACACACCGACCGACAGACAGATACGAGACCAAAAATGTTCCCTGATATCTGAAACGGATTTCAGTCTTGAAATTTTTAAAATCGTAGACAAAACATTTTTTCGTCCTCAAAAGTGAACACAATGCTTCCGTTTTATCTTCGGTAAGCTCGGAAGCAAAAGAACAACACATTTTCAAAACGGTCTAATTTCTTAATTATGTTGTCAAAATCTTTGGAGGGCTAATTGTTTAGTCTTTTATGCTTAGCCAATCTTATGATTCCGATTCATTGTAACTGTAGAAAAAAAGAAATCAAATATAATTTATTGCGCGGATTTATGTAACTAAGGAAAGTAAGAATAAAAATACTCTGTCATTTCCATATGAAAATAACTTTTTCTCTCTCAATCTATTGTTTGGCATAGAAATTATTACAGTGCATAAGTTTTACATCGCTTTCGTTAAAAAAATGTTCCTACTTCATTCCTTATTTCAATTATCTCTTTTTCCTATTTTCATAATAATTCACAATAATATTAATTTAAATGAGAATAAAGCAAGCAGGCTTGAATTGACTTGATGAGTTTTTATTCATTCCTGTTTTCTATCTTTTTGTTGTTGTTGTTTTTTTCCATTCTCTCCGAATGGATTTTTTCCTATTCAAAAGAAAAGTTATTTTTTTTTTTTTTTTTTTGCTTTTCATTTCTTTTCTCTCTCGGTTCTAATTCAAAGCGTTCGTTAATGAAGATCTTTTTTCTCATCTTTTTATTTTTTTTATAAAAGGCCTTATGTTTCTTTTTCAAATGGGTTCATTTTGCGCTTCTCAGTTTATTTAAAAAATATTTCCATTTTTTTTTTTTTTATAAATATAACTTTCATTTTTTCAAAAATATATATGCCTTTTTGTTAGAGTACTTAATGAAACAATATAAACATATAAAAATATACTAACTTAATTCGAAGTAATATATATATATATATATATATATATATATATATATATATATATATATATATATATATATATATATATATATATATATATATATATATATATATATATATATATATATATATATATACACACATATATATATATATATATACACACATATATATATATATATATATATATATATATATATATATATATATATATATATATATATATATATATATATATATATATTTTACTTCGAATACTCTCTTATTACTTGTAACGAAGTAAAATATATTTTGTTTTACAGAGTGAAAAATATTTCTTGAGAAAAAATAAATGTTGAGCACTAAAATAGTGTGAAAAGAAACTTGACTATTTCATTCAGATGCTTGAGCTATAACCACAAATGATCTTCTTTTACAGTCGGAAAGAAGACAAAGAAATTTAAAAATGAAAGATTCGATGTAAAAGAGCTCAGGTTTTAGTATGACGCTAATGCTTACTTTTTTCGTTAGGTCTTTGCTTTTTTTAAAAAGAACTAAATAGCTAAGTTAATTTATATTTACGAATAGTTAATTAATAATATTAATCAGTATTTTCCTGATTTACATTCCAAATGGGAAAGTACGACACATTTCAGTGGAAATGCTATGTATAAACCCCAATTTAAAATATTCGTATTTAAAGAAACAACTCGCCTTTTTGTTACTCATTTATATTTATGATGCAGAATTTATTAAATATTTGATATCCAACGTCCGACTCTGGCAGAAATACCATTCGACACTTCCTTTCCGTTTAAAGAAACAATGATTTACTTTTTTCACGTTATCAAAATAGTAAGTAACTTTGAGACAAGAATGGTAACAACTTGGTAACTAACATTACTTCATCTTAGTAAAAAAAATCATCACAAGGAATTAAGTAAGCTTTTAAATTTTATTTTTACAAACAGCACTTTATTCAAATCATCCTCTTTCTTAAATAAAGCCTTTCCTCTATAAAGCATTTTAAGTAATACAAGGAAAAAGGAGATCCAGAAATTCATTTCCCTTCATCAAGCGAACCGTTCACTTGAAGCACACAAAACTTCTTTCTTACAGTTATTTACAAAAGTTTATCCTTCAAAACTTTTCACTTGATTTTTGTCGTGAAGTGTTCTTTCTTAAAGAATTTTCGGGAAATATTTCCTTTTCTTCGAATTTGTATCCCATCTTTTCTTCCATCAGTTGACCTTATATTTTCGTACAGTCCTTGAGCTTTTTTATTCACCCTCTTCAAGGAAAAAAATATAACTCAAATATGTATATTTAAAAAAATCACGAAGATCACAAAGATTTAAATTGATTTTCCAAATTGTTAGGCCAGTTCCACACTGGGCGTTCGTCACCGTCGTGCGTGAAACTGACTTTTTTTATGTACCGGCGAAGTTATTTTTGTGACGCCAAAAACCGAAATTTATAGCGCACAATGCGAGCTATCATAGTGAAACTGGCCTTAAGAGATGAAAAATTCGCGCGATTTAACAGTAAGCATGAAGAACAGTGTTTGAAAAGTTAAAGAATCTATAAAATCGTTATACATACTTGTGCATGCATCAAGGACTCAAGGATTAATTCGTGTTGAAGCATTGAGCATACTCCTAGCTACACCGAATAAATCAGATAAGACAGATTGATGGGGCTTGCTGTATATACTAAATGACAGATAGAGAGTGGTAGGGATGAGTAATTACCACGTCTGAGTGACAGGCTAATAGTAGCATCTGTCCCTCTTCCTAGTAAACCTGTCACTTTAGAATATTACATCAAGGAGAAAGCTTGACCAATCTGTAATCTCGACTCATCAAACTCAACTGCATCATTATAAAAAACACATCGGCAAATACAAGTCCTATTGTTATAACCTTATTTTATAATCTAAACAGCGTTTTGGGATGCAAGAGACGTTGATTAAAAATAAATGATTATTCTACTTTTAAATTTCTCCATGAACAAAGAAATAATGAACCATACTAACAGTTTTTGATTACTACGACTATCAAACGAATCAAACCAATAAATGATGACAATCAACTCAACCCTTTAAAACCTGCCTGATGCTGTCTCAAAATATCACACTCTTGCCTTCTCTATAAGCTTCAAACGGAGTATGGTTTTACTCTGTTGATATGCACAACGGTTTTGCGGCGTCCAGTCTCCGCTTGATATTGAACTGTAACATTCGAAACATAGTTTGTGATGGTAAATGGGCCTGTCCATGGTTTGTGGACTTAAGCACTTCTAACGAGTCGAGCTTGCGGTGACCAAAGCCACATTTGTCCCCTTTTCAGAATATCATAACGTATACCTATGCTTAATAACCTACGAAACCCTAAAAAGTACTTGGATGCAAGTACTTCCCTGTGATTTATCTAAATTATACTGCGTAGGAAAACATTTTTATAATTTTATTGAGGCTATTTAAAGTAATACTGGCTAAAAATAAAGCACACAACACTGAAATGTATTGAGAATATAAATCAAATATTTGATTTATATTTTATTTTATTCTAAATATTAAATATGGGCATCCTATTTTTTTAAAAAACAAAAACCAATATTTTTTTCAGAAGTATTTCATATTTATTTTCCAGTTCAAATACTTTATTTACGATTTTACGGAAAGAGGGCAAAGGACCTTTATCTAAAACTAGAAATTCGAAGAGGAATAAAAAAACAAAGAAAAATAGAACCAAGATATACGACACACCTATAATAAACAAAAATCCAAAAAATACCCGGAAACAGTAAACCCCATCGGGGAAACGTGGTCAAAAGAGATTGCACTATGAACCGATACATAAGCCTTTCTAATTTATCTGTATGTGAGAGAAGAGGACCGCGGCATTGCCCTTGGGATAAACCATGCGTTCGATACACCCCCTAGGTGGAAATACCTCTCATCCTTCTGACCTTAGCAAAAAGCTTTAAACCCACACTCTATTCCTCGCCTGATTCCTTCCCATTTTACACTGGGGATTCGCTCTAACCATCCTCCAAGCCTGGGTGAAAGATTATTCCCAGTGCCGCAGAATCCTCTTAATCCCCCGCCTGCCTTGCACCACCACCCTGGGAGGGCATTGCTTTTTAATTATTTTTTCACAGGGATAAAGCCCCTCAAAGCTTTAGGAAGAAAAACTTTCTTTTTTTATAAGAAAAAACAAAGCTCCTCGTCATTTACCCAAACAGCCGACATTTAGTTAACAATTTGTCAAAGGCTAAGTTATAAGTAAGAACATTCATTAACAAAAAAGACAAATTTGACTATTATAAATAAAACTAAATAACAAAAAGTTAACGCTAAATTCATTTTGTCCTTTAAAATTGCAAGCCTGTTTTTCAACTTCGAACAGAAGTCAATTCTACTTTGACGTTGTTTTTCTCACCTTATCCTCCAACGTTTGTACTTAAACTTCTGACATCTAACACTTTTCTTTTCTTTTCTCCCTCTTAAACAAAACTTTTCCAAACATTTTCTTTCTTTTTACACAAAATAAGTTTTTCTTCTTTCCTTTAAATAAAAAGGAGAAAGACTTGCCACAACAAGCTTAAAATAAAACTTTTTTCCTTAAAACATTACAACAAATAAAATAATACCAACATCATATTAACAAAGTTATGCCTTCGAGCCTGATTTCTCCGGGCCTTATTACAACTTTTTACGGACGATTACACTTCCTTACTTTCACCTTTCTTTTTTTTACTTTAAGCTTCTTGCGACTGGGCAATGGTTAATTAATTTTACAATCGTTATTTTGAGAAACGAAAAAGAAAAATCTTGTTTTATCACTACATTTATTTTATTTCGGTAGCCGAAAACAGTTCTAAAAATGATATATTTTTTTAGAAAAAAAATTAGCAAGATTATGTTTTGAGAGTTAAAAAGCTGAATACTTGTAAAAAGAAAATATGTATAACTGTATTATACTTAGTGAATTGGGACGGTTGTGCAAAAGACATAAATTCAAAGAAATTACACAAATGGATCGACTGGTATCAAAAAGTCTTCATAAAGCTTCAAAAAAGATTTATGCGATTTAAATTCAATTTTCAAATTATTTAAATTATCGTGGATATTTGAAGGCGGTTCATGGAACTGTTTATCTACGTCACAAAGCAAATTAATTCCACAGAAATAAACATTTTGTTGGAAGAACAACCCAGGTGATTGAAAAATCCTTTCTAGCTTGCAAAATAATGGCGAATTTGTAAGCAAATTGTGAAAAGAGAAGTTCTTATTCCATACTCGATCAGGTATCAAATTATGCAGAATATGCTAACATTTCATCAAATAATGTACTGCCTAATCCATTAATATTTAACCACATCTCCTTCTGACACATTAATCTGATAAAACATTCAGAAAAGCTATTGATTTTTCCCTAGACATTTCTATTCTGGGAAGTTATTATGAATAAATGATGAAGGATAGTCCATGTATGCATTATGTATGATTTTTTAGATTAATAAAAACAAAAACCACAACAACAACAAAAAGAGAAAAATGAGAAGAATTTATGACATAAACTGTATTATAATATGGAAAATTTAAATTATGCATGCGTTTCAAATAAGGAAAATACATTTTTAGCGCGAAGGAAATAATGAATAGTCCGACCTCTTTTTATATTAGGTAGCAGAATTTTAGTTTTGGATGTGCTGTATAAAAAGGATTGGGAGAAAGCAAAATAGAAAAGGGAAAATCATTAAAGTGGAATGAGGAAAAGGGAAAAGTAATTTCTGAATCAATCCGACCAAGTCCCCAGATGAACTAAGTTTCCCATCAAAATCGAGAAATGGCAATAAAATGTATTATAAGAGATAAAGACACAAGAGACGACTAAAAGGTTTGATATTGTCCGCTAGTCTATACAGCCAAAGAGTAAAATAATAATAAGTATAATCATTCAAGTAAATAGTGGTAACACTAACGAAAATTGAACCTTTGAAACATCCATACAGTTATTAAAATAAAACAAAAACCATTGTAAGGTTTAGTCCTACCAAAGGGCTAGTAAAACAATTTATTGTAGAACAATTTACCTCGGGCCATCAAGGCACAAGGTTAGCGTGTCACTCTAGCTGCTATATAAACCGTGTAATTGGCTATCACAACCAAATAACGCCACTCTACAGAAGTATCTATCCATTTATGTTACGAGGCTGGGTAAAAACCAAGCGTGGGACCTCAAGCTGGAGTCAGCAATCAAACCAAGACCTCCTACGTCCATGAAACCGTGAATGATAGCAATAAGCTACCAGAGACCATTTATTTGTCATTGACATGCTAAATATTTAACTTGAGTCCTGAAATATGCGCTTCGAGAGTGTGAAGGGCCCCGAGTATGATCGGCGAGGAAACTCCTCGAGATAGGGGATGGCCCATAACACAAGTATTACTAAAGTGAAGAGAAACAAAAATAGTTCTATAATTACAAGTATAGCAATATGAATATTTAGAAACTCCAAAGTTAATAAAATTAAACATACAGGGTGTCACAGAATAACTAATCCTAATTTTCAGAAATGATAGAGGGCACTTAAATAAACAAATTGTATTATTATACTAGTGTCCGGACATTTGTCGTTGTCAAGAAAAACTAGAAATCTTTTAAAACACTCTCATTTACAACTGGGAAAAGAAGTTACTTTAAAATTGAAGCAGTTAAGTTAGGAGCATTTTATTATAGAAATAATACTGCATCAAACTTTATAACGACGACCACCATTTTCGATACATAAGTTCTAACGATGTTTAATCGACTGCCGAATTCTTCGAAATGGCTGCGAACATTCAAGAATATCATCAACGCTAGAATAATTTGAGCCACTAACTCCTCTTCTGTATTAACAGGTGTCTCATAAACCATTTATTTAATACGACTCCAAATACAAAAATCAACTGGAGTTATATCTGGTGAACGTACAGGTCAAGAAATTGGCCCCCCTCTTCCGATCTATCCATTTGGAAATTGTGCATTAAGATGGATAATTTCGGTAATTTAATCCCAAATGTGCTGGTGCACCATCATGCTGGAAAACAATAGTTCTTCGAATATTAAGAGAGACAATTTCAAGCAATTCTGGTAGAGTAGGTTCCTGAAAAATCCTATACACACATATTTTGTACCGTCGGGAATGTCCTGGGGTAACAGCGGATTTATTTGAAAAGTTATTCTGGACACCTTGTATAATTATAAACTTATTCTCACAATATTGCTTCCAAAACAAAACAAAATCGCACAATGCACAACATTTTTATACATTTATGAATCTAATAGTATCAAAGAGCAAAACATTCACATAAACACATAAAAAACAAAAATTAAACCTCTGAAGAAAACATACAATTAGAAATTTAAACAGATATTTATGTATTCAAAAGGGTTAAAGAGTAATTAAAATAACCATACCGACATTTTAACAAATAAAATCTATAAAGAATTCTTCAAAAAGAAAAACATTCACACACAAATGTCAACAACAACAAAACCGCCAAGCCAAATATACATATAAAACATAAATCACAATATTTACTAATTATAATATAAAAATAAATAAGTATTCTGCAACTAATAAACCGTTCAATAATACAAACATTTAACACACATAAAACACGTTTACTAGTCTAAAAAAGACAAAGAACAAAATATTAATGCTAAAAACATCCATAAATATAATAGATTATCAAAATAAAACAACAACTTAAACGCTCAATTAGAATTTTTTTAATTAAATTAAAAAGTTTATGAATCTAAAAGAACAAAATATGCATAAAACAAATGAAATGAGACACATCATATAATAAATAACTACAATAAAAAAAAATACTTATAAGCACACTAAATGCTCATATTAACATTTTTTTAACTTTTGCATCGATTAAAAATTTTCTACAGTTCTGTAATTCTGTTCATAAGTGAATCCATATTAAAAAAATTGTTTTATACATATATCTTTTTTTTTAATTGCTTATTAAGGGAAAAACACAATGGTATTCCTTAAACGAAAAGTAATCTTCTTATTTAATGTTTGATTCCCTCGCTGTTTTAGGGCTGATTTTGTTTTTAAAAAAATTAAATTCTTTTGAAAGAGGAGCAGAAAAGTATCTGAAGAAGAAGCTCTAAAGCCACCTATGAAGGGTCTCTTTTTCCGGATCGATAAAGCCTTCATATAATAACAGAAAAGGGATAAGGACTCAGACAAGAAAAATAAAGGTCTTCTGAATATAAAAGAGGTTACACAACTTTCCACCTTAGAATTTGTTAAGGAAAAGATATGGAAAATTTGTAAGGATCTTCAGGGATGTTTTATACACGACATCATTGTTTGATGTGAAATGTAAAAATATATAAGATAATCATAATGTTTCTCACAGTTAAGATTACTATCGCTATACTTCACCGTTATACTTGCTACCAATATCTTAAACAAGCTTTTATTTTTAGATTCAACGTTATAAGAGAATCTTATTCAAAGCTAAATATACTATCGCAATACTTCACCATTAATACTTGCTACCAATGTCTTACTACACGCTTTTATTTTTAGATTAAACTTTACAAGATTATCTTACCCAAAGTTAGATATACTGTCGCTATACTTCACTGTTAGATTTATACATTGATTCTGAGATTTAAAATATAAGATAATTATGTTTCTCACTGTAATCATAAATTAAATACTTAGATGACTGATTGTAATTACTTTAAAAATCTAAAAGAAAAAAAAAAATCATTAAATAAAAAATAATTTTTCAAACTCCATGATTAAATTCATAAAAGTAATTAGATTTTTTTGCACCTTCAGAAGATAATAAATAAAGTGCCGAAAATCCTTCCATTAAGTTTAACAAGGAGAGGTCGTTTTAAGAAAAGGGAAAAAACATTTTCAGGAAACCCTAGAGCTTAAATTGGGCAGGAAAAACAAAAAAGGGAAAATGAACAAAGTGAGTAAAGAGAACGGAAGGGATAGGGTGTCTAAAAAAGGGAAAGATAAAGGAAGGAAAGAGAAGATCCGGGGATTCAAGAGGTGAAAACAAACAATAGGATATACTTTAAACCCTTCTTCAACTCGTCAGCGTAGAAAAGTAAATACATTTCAAACAAATTACAACAGGAAAAACCTCTGACCTGGAAGAAAACAAGAGAGGAAATGAAAAGACCAGAGAATAAAAACGATAAGAAATTACTTTTTTATTTAAAGTGCAATACACAAAGCATTATAAAATTTGTATGAGGCGACAGATTCAACATTATTAAATATAATAAACAAAAATCTATGAACAGTTGAGTAAGAAAAACAGATTGAAAGTGAATTACGTTTAAGCCATATTATTATTAAAAACAGGCAAAAAAGGATAAGGCAAATTATTAGGAGCGGCTAAGAGTGATACTAAGCATTTATAAAGATACTGTTTAAACTCTTGGCATAATATTTAATTATAAACAAAAAAAAAAGAAGCGCACCTTTATATTGTGATCGACTGACATGTAATAAAAAAGAAAGAAAAGTTAAAGAAACCAGTCTTTATCATCTTCAGGATAGTAGAATAAGAAAGCTGTTGATTTTTTATGCGTATAAGAAATACATTAAGAATACAGTATTATGTTTTTATAGACTTATGTCGATGGAAAATCAAATTACCCTTTAAAGGTTTTTTTTAACCTAACACACGGTGAAAGTATCCTAAAAATATATTTGGCCGATTTTACCCAATATATAGAAAGGGAAAAAAGGGTTAAATGCTCATTGACCTGAAAGGATATGTGGTTTGCGTGCTGAAATTTCATCCTTTATTCCCTTAGGGGGGCAAAAAAATAAAAATAAGGCACCACCTGGCGCTATAGGTCGGTTTTTATATAAGCTATCTACTTACTTCAATACACAGGGTATTGTTTTCTCAAGTGCGTAATTTCGAAAGTATTTTTCAATAAAATCCTAAAAAATAAATTCTTGTTTGCGAAAATGGAAAGTAGAATCAAACTACAATCATCACATTGATAACAACTTATTTTAATGGGAAAAAAAGAAAGACGACTCTCCACTAACGTAACTTTGTTGTATAAGGCGATTTTTTTACCTCTAGTAGCCATAAAATAAAAAATAAATATACATATTTTTGTATATATGTATTACATTTAAGCCCGGTGTTTGTGAGTAAAACCTTTTCCTCCGAAGAATCTATCCCATCATTACATCCTTAAAAATTGTCCCAAATCATCAATTAGGTTTCCGATCCCTGCACTCAAAAGTTCAATAATGCCACAGAATTGTTTATATTATTTCCTTCTCTCTTGAGCAGAAAAAGTACTGTTTGGCTGTCTCCCATGATGAAGCCCAGGCTTTTGACAGGGTTTGGCAATTCGGCTTACTTTGGAAGCTTAAGGGCACCCTTCCTTTCACTGATTACTATTACCTTATTTAAAATCCTTTCTAGAAAAACGTTCTTACCACTTTCCAACAATCTTTCCACTTCATCGATTTATTCTGTTAAAGAAGGTGTGCCCCATGGAAGAACCCTTGGTCCAATCCTATATCCCATATACACTTCTGATATTCCTGAACATTCTGACTCCTCGTTCGAATCCTTCGCCGATGATAAACATATATTATCGTCTCACCAATCACCTACAACTCCATAACTGCTTCTGATCAAGTAAAAAATCTGCCACTTCAAGAAACATGGCTAAAAAAAAAATGCGAAGTTAACGAGAATAAAAGTATCTATGTATAAAGTTCAATTTAAGGACAGGCGATCACCAGAAACGAAGCGTGGCTGAGCAGTCTCCGCTTGTGTAATCGGACCCCAACGTTTTGAATAGAAGGGTAAATTCTTCGAAACTTGTAATTTGCGGTGTAAAAAAAATACTACTTGATAATTATAAGTATTTGATGATATCTTAACATAGCACTAGCAACATGCACATGCAAGTGCAGTATTTGAACTACTAAAAATACCTAGGTTCTCAGCTTATTATAAGAACAACTCTTTATTTATTTATTTAATTCTGGTTTGACAATAAAGTAATCCAGTTGTTAAGTAATTGAAATTTAACAATAATTAATCAGTTTTAAAAAATCTGGATCCAAACAACCACATTCTCTAATCATACATTACGTATACAAGTATAAGAAAATATAAAATGTAGAAAAATAGAAAGAACCTACTAGGGTCCTAGCTAATCTAAGAACTTATTAAAGCGACGTTACAAAGAATTAAGATAAATAGAATCAAGACTAAAAGTAGTACTAGAAAATACAGAAAACCGACGGGTAATACCGAAACTGACTTATCCTTTGAAAAAGGGTTTGATTTAGATCACATAGTAACAACATTTGACATCGATTAGATTCTACCCTCTTGCTAAAATTACACTCGTCCACATATTATAGAACCTACTTTTATATATTACATACTTTTTTCTTATCTGTTACCTTATTAGAACTAGTAACAAAAATCGCATAAGACATACAAGACACATTTACTAAAAAGAGAGATGATGGAGAAGATTCGTCGTGGCAGTTCAAGTATAAATGAGAGGGTATGTTCGCGAGATGCTGTCAAATAAAACACAGTATAAAGGTTTATGCTAACGTTTCGCTAAATTTATTAGCATCATCAGAGCAAGAAAATAAAGTGTAAAATAAAAATAACATTCCTTTATAACATGTCGTAGAGTCAACCTCGACCTTTTTGTATTTATTTTTATTTTACACTTTGTTTTCTTGCTCTGATGATGATGCTAATAAATTTAGCGAAACGTTAGCATAAACCTTCACACTGTGTTTTATTTGACAGCATCTCGCTAACATACCCTCTCATTTAAAAAGAGAGATAGAGAAAAAAAAGAAGCGAACAACAAAATAAAGACACGCTTCAGATGCATGAACACACATGAAACAAAAAGGGGGAATAAATAATAATAATAAAAAAAGGATAAAGTAAAACGAGATAAAATACATCTCAAGTGCAAACATCCAAGAAGGACAAAAAAAAAAAACAAAGGACGAAAAAATTCTCTAATCAACTTCGTGTCCTTTTTTGACGTTCACACCCGCTTCCTTTTCTCTCACCCTTCCTTACATCCAATTGAAATTCTAATAAAAATACTATACCCCCATCTTATTTTCCTTTTAACAAAACGTTTCGTAAGAAGAAGAAGAAAAAAATTTGACCCCCTCATCCATACCGGCGAAATACAATCAAAACAAGGGATTGGAAGGTTCCTTTTTTAGCTTTGCAAAAGTTTTTTTGAAGGGCCTCAAAAATACTTCCTACTGATTTTCGAACCTTTTTCTTGTAAAGGACTTTTAAACCATTCCAGAACATAAAACCCTCTTAAAACATGAAGTTCAACATACTCTTCCCAGTATCAGGGCACATAAAGCGTCGATATCAACTCTTTTGTTTTTAACCTCTAGACTCTAGACTAACGGTATCAGGTATTAAAAGAGAATTTTCAATAATACACCAATATCAGGTTTTCTTTTATAACTTTTACCTTTTCTATTTGTTTAGTCTTTAAAAGAAAGAAAAAAAACCTTAATACAAAATTCTAACTGAAAAAGGAGTCCCGCATCATAAATCTTTAACAGGCTTTAGATTCTTAAAATCGATAGTATAAACCAAACGTTAAAACGTGACATAAAAAAATAAAAATTGTTGAATCACTACTAAATGATTTTTGGTGAAAATAAATAAATAAAGCAGTGGCACTCTAGATTGAGGATAAAGAAGTAAGATAATGACTTTTCTTAACAGTTTTATCGAGGTGAAACCGGTCACAAGCGGTAATATCTAGAACCGAATAGATTCAAATTTAACTGAAAGTTAACGAATTGTGTAAGAGCTGTAAACTTGACACAGTCAAGTTTACAGCTTAGTCAAGTATATAGCAGGGCAAAGCTACGAGTCTGAGACAGAAGAAGTAACAACTCTGAAACTATATCCGTTTACGTTTAAGTTTCACCTGACTACATTTTCTCCGTTTATGATGATAACAGAATGCTGTTGAAAGCCGGTTTTCCTTTAATACAATGTCACAGTCAATTCTGATATATTTTCCTTATATCAGACAGGAGTAATATACACAAAGTAGCAAAACAATGTTGATTAATGGCTTTTCGAGACTGTAATTATTTACTCTCCTCCCATCATGGTCAAAAAGGTCCTGCATCGGGTGTGGCTTTCCTTTAATCTTGATTAAGAAGTTGACCAAGAGTTTCCAATTTCAGGAAAGGATAAACCCGTCCCCTTTGTCAAAGTTTTCCTCCTACTTTTCAATTTTGATTGCATCTAAAACTTCCGCGTCAACATGCTTCAAGTTGGTTGGTGAAGTGAAGAATAATGTTACTACGTCGTATAACTTAGTAAGATTATAAGATTCTGAAGAGCTGCAATAGACCTACCATACATTTTCTAATTCATGAGGAATGATTAATGAACTTTAAAAATAGTATTTATTAAAAAAAAGACAGTATTTCTATTTTTGTAATGTAATATAATACAAATCGGTAATATAAAAAAAATTGTACATCTATAATTTATAACAATATCAGTGAAACTAGATTCTAAATTACTTTATATATATATATATATATATATATATATATATATATATATATATATATATATATATATATATATATATATAAAACAACATTTTAATTAAATTAGTTTGGAAACAAAATAAATCAAATCCAGCGAAACAGATAATTTAAAATTATAATACTCTTTCCATTTCGATAAGATAATAAAAAATGAACAATTAAATTAAGAGAGGAATATTGTTTTAACGATATAAAATCTATTATAGAATTCTAATCGATTTAGAACGGTGTACAATTTCATAAATCTGTAAAGCAATTATAGATTAAAATCACACAAATTAGAGAGAATATTAAAAGAGAGATATGGCCTAAAAAATTATACGGTACTAGAACTGGAGAAATAAGGCGAAGAAGTGGTTGTGGTTATTTAATTTGTCCAGTAAAAGAACGGCTAATTGAGTAACCCAGGTTGTTAATAGTATTCAAATGTTTATATGAAAGAACCAAAACTGTATAGTTTCGGTTGATAAATGCTAGTTTTAGATGCAAAATTACAGTTGCACGAAAATGCCAAAGAAACACTCCACACCACATAATGCGTTCAAACTTTAAAATATAATTTTAAAAAAAGCTTAATTTAGGTACTAATTTAATTAAGTTTGTATGAGTTAAAAGTAAATCCACTCCTTTTTGTTCTCTATTCTTTTCATAGATCAAGGTCAAATAATTTTACATTATATAGAATATATTATAATATAACATACAATTATAAAATAAAACTTATATATGATCATTTAAAAAAGGGCCAAGTTCCTGATCCACTCCCAAAAAAGTAAGCATATCAAAGAAGTGACATCTACATTGTGGGCAAGTCTAGTCGTTGTTTAGTCCATAACCTCACTTCACTCATACTTACTTTCATGAGCAAGACTGCTCTTTCTTTTTTATTGCTTAACACTGAGCCAGTTTCTGAATTAGGCATAGAACATACTTTGCTGCAATGTACAGATAGATATGACTACTTTGATAAGCTGGCTTTATTGAGAGAGGGTCTGGAATTGTTTATTTCCTTCTGAGAGTTCTCCTGCCTATTATCCACGAGATACTGCTACCATTATCCACAAACTCTTATGTGACACGTGATACTTATATTTTATGCCTCATTCAGAAACTCGAGAAAAATTAATTTTACCTATAAATTGGAAGAAAAATGATTTCTTCGAAAACGATTCGGTTTAAAACGATTTTGATTAAAATATTCTTAGATGGAATCTAACGATACAAGTAGTTTTCCCAGGTGTTAAGACTTGTAGCGTCTTTAAAGCGCTACGACAGTGCGGGTCGGACGTGCCCCCGCCTAGTCTGATTGCCCTACTGCCTGCCTTGGTTAGGACCAGTCGGTTCTAAGCGCTCAACCTAGCATGTTATACAGTTTATTATAATCGAAATTTTATAATATTATAGGTACACTAATAGTTTCATTAATCGTTTTTATTAATCGTACCCTCAACACCAGGAAATATCTAGTTTCCGAGATAGTGATGAAAATAAATCTGATTTTGTTGCAAATCGAACTTTATAAATGGGTTTATTAAATAAATTAAATGAGATATTATTGGATTTGTATAACTGGATGAAAACAATAACTACAACAACCCAACAAATTGGGATCAATAACTAAATAAGAAAGTTTTGTCCGATTTGTCGGAACGATTTTTTCTTGACGTTAAGGGGTACAAATAATTCTATACATCCTATAGTATAAATGACAAGAAATAAATTAAGTAACCTCATGGGTTGATTTATGCAATGGATTAACCAAATTAATCTAGGTTTAGGGTGAAGATATCGTCTTAAATGTACATGAACTCACCCTAGTTTATTTGAATTCTGACTAGTTGGAAAAATCTAATGCTTCATAACCTAATAAATTAAGTAGAATTTAATATCCCGGACTTGATCTGACAACTGGCTTTCAATTTATTATTAGATTTCTTGACGATACCATCATGCTTTGGATTAAAACGATTTCTCTTTAAAACTTTAAATCTTTAATCATATCGTTTAATCTACATTGACAAATAATATCTATTTATACTTACTACTTAACACCTGCATTTATACTAATTAACACTATATAAAATACAGAAAATAGATTTTAAATTATTTGTTAAGAAATAATTTATTGGACTAAGTTAAAAAAAAGATTATATCTACTCGATTTTACTTTAATACGAATAAATTTACGTAAAATTTTTCTGGTTAACGACTCTTAAGGAAGTCTAGTTCGTAGAGCGTTCCACGAAATAACCTTTCTAAAATATTATCCAGTCATTATCCATAAGTGTTTTATCACTTATAATTTGTAATTATCATAAAATCCTGATATATTTGATGTTGTCCCACAGAAATTCACTGTTTAATCAGAGAAAATATTCATACCATCTTGTATTTTTTGTCAAGATTGATTTAATAAAAGGTTTAAAAGAAAAACCGTGAGGTAATGTGATAAATGTTTAATGCTAATTAGTTAGAGAAATTAGAGAAAAAAAAATGTCATAGATAATTCTTGCTTTCGTGGATATCAAGATAAATGATATTAAATGTGAAACTATGTGCCACACTAATTTGCGTAAACTAATAATAGGTATAAGATAGTGAAAAATCGATAGTGAAGTTCAAGAAAGTGAATTGAGTTTAGCCTTTTTAATAATAAATGGATATATCATCAAAACCATAATAATTTAGCGAAAGCATACAGGCATGCAATATTACGCTTCACTAACAATGCTATCTGAGGCTTATTGACGAATATTGGAGTCTCCAATGACGCTGGAATGGAAACTAATAAAAGAAAATTGTCGATCAGAAAACAAAAGAAAAATCTTTTTATAAGAGTTTTTGTCAAATCGTGGCTATGTTTTGCCTCTCTCCGAGGCATAGACATAGACGTGCCTGAAACATCATATTATATTTTATAATTTACAAAAAAACAGCAATAAATTACTATTTCCGAAAACAGTGTTTCTTAGGTTAAACATGTATAACTAGGTGTGCAATGCAGTACTCTGCTTACAATATTGAGCTGCGCGTGCATTTTAATATTAAACAATAAACATTTTTATTTGTAAACAGCTGAAATCGGATCAAAAATAGTATTATTTCTAATTTTTAATTAAACATAATTTTTTTCCTGGTCCCCCCCCCCTCTTAAATGAAAATATGACAAAAGTGAACATAACAACAATAACTGTACTCTTAAAGGGCTTTCCAACGATATGCATTATGAAAGGCATAAACTATTTTAACTTATGTACCCCGTACCCCTATGTACCAATTTGGACCATTTCAGATTTATAACTTTTTGTGGTTGGTCACATTGACCGAGCGGAATTTTGAGCGGATCGGTTTAGCCGTTTAGGAGAAGTATGCGTCCAAACAAATGCAAAGTGTAGTATAAGAGCTTCGCTTCGCTCAGCTCAATAAAAAAACAAAAAACTAACAATTAAAGATTATGAAAATAAGTTAATTTTAAGGAGTGTGTCTTGTAAAATCTTATTGAGCTGAACGAAGCGAAGCTCTTATACTACACTTTGCATTTGGTTGAACCCATACTCCTCTTGAACGGCTGAACCGATCCACACAAAATTCGGTACGGTCATAGTGACCAACCACAGGAAGGTATAAATCTGAAATGGTCCAAATTGGTACACAGGGGTACGGGGTACAAAAGTTAAAATAGTATATGCCCTTCATTATGCATGTCGTTGGAAAGCTCTTTAAGAGAATAGTTATTGTTGTTATGTTCACTTTTGTCATATTTTCATTTAAGAGGGGGGTAAAATAGATAACAGGAGGAAAATGCTTTTTGATTAAAAATTATAAATATTGCTATTTTTGATCCGATTTCAGCTGTTTATAAATAAAAATGTTTATTGTTTAAGATTAAAATGCACGCTCAGCTCAATATTGCAAGCCGACAACTACATTGCACACCTAGTTAAAGAATGTCAGTCTGTCGTCTGTCCTCTGTGCAAGCTCATAGAGCCAAAATTACTGGGCCGATTTTGACGAAATTTAGGATACATGTTCAGAAAAATCATACCCCGAGGCGGAATCGAGAAATTAATTTTAGCTCCAAATTTCAAAAACTCTTAATTTTTTTTTTTAAAAACGGTTCCGAAGATTTTGATTAAAAAATTCTCAAATATAGTCCATTTAAATACGAGTCTAACAATATAAGCCGTTTTCCCGGGAAATCTAGTTAATATATTCATCTCTTTGATTTAACGATAAGGGAAGAAGGGAAACGACAGTAGATAAAAAAAACTGCACAAAATAAAGAAAAGGGAAAATATTAGAAAAATACGGAAAAACAAGTGAAGCAAGAAACAAAAGATGGTAGGGATAAAAAGCCAAGAAAAAGAGAAAGGATAAAAAATATACAATAGGCAGCGTCGTCATTATACCACAGGGTTATTCAAACCATACAGCACAACAGAAGCAGAAAATATAAAAAAGTTTCATGAAAAGCACATTACATCGAAAAGCGGAACATTATGCTTCAACGCAAATTATGCGACATTCAAACAAAAACAAAATAAAAGTCTAAAAAAAAACCTGTTTTTTTCCACGTAAACCCCTTCTTTTTGTGCCTAAAACCCTCAACCAAAAATTCAAAAAATTTAAAAATACTTAAATAAACTAAAAATAAGAAAAAAAAATATTTCAGAATATATTTTCATTTTTAAAATATAAAAGGTTTTTTTTTTAACAAAGATTATACTAAAAGCTAATTTTTAAATACAGTAACATCCAAAAGAGAAAGATGGAAGCAGGAATAATACACAGACGGAACAACAAAAAACGAAAGATAGATAAAAATGTTAATATTACAATGTAATGTTTTTTGTTTTTTTTTAGCATCCAGTATAATCATGAACCACTTCATGAAACAATAGGGGATATAATCGTGTAGAAAACATTATATTATGTACTTCCCTTTTAAGAAGATTTTTTAAAAATTATGTTCAGACTTTTATTACATTACAATTGTCAAGGTATAAAATGAAGGTATGAAGGGCTTTATTTTAAAATTTTCACGAATATAAAATTGTTTTAACACTGACGTTTGAAGAATAGTAGCAGAAGAGGGGTATTACTATATTAAGAAAAGCGAAAGAACTAAAAGTCTTTAATGACAAAAAAAAGTATATAAAAAAAAGATTAATTAAGTGCAAGTAGAAATTAAACTTTTTCTTTGTTAGCTAATACATTTTATATTTATTCAAATTACTTTATGTTGTAAAAATCAATCCACATATCTTATCCAACGAACAATCTCTAACTTCTGAGTTTAAGACGGGTG
Organism: Gerris lacustris; assembly: GCA_951217055.1. Classification (NCBI taxonomy): domain Eukaryota; kingdom Metazoa; phylum Arthropoda; class Insecta; order Hemiptera; family Gerridae; genus Gerris; species Gerris lacustris. The sequence goes on along the minus strand of OX578277.1, from coordinate 69,336,345 downwards.
GATTATTTTCATCTATCCTAAGAGCTTACTAATCCATCCGAATAACTCATCTGACGTACAACACAGAAACCTTAAACGCCCCTCTAACTTCTGAATTATGACGGAGGAATACATTTCTTCTATCCTAATAACTTTCGAATCGACCAGGATAACTCATCTGAGTAACAACCGATAACGCCTTTAAAAACTGAGTAACGACGATTAAATGATTTTCATCTATCCTAATAAGTGAACAATCTGAAGAATAACATAGGAAAATCTAACCCCCTCTAACCTCAGAGTTACAACATGGAAATGAATTTTCTCTCTCAGAATAACTCATATGATGTACAAGATAAGAACACTAACGAGTATATACTTATTGATTTTAAGAAATTTCAATTACTTTTTTTACACTTAAATGTTTTTACTATTTGATTACTAAGAGTAATAAATATAGTCCACAGGCCACCATAAGAAGTGAGTCGCTGATTGATAAAGTTTTCTTACCTTATGGAATCGCTAATTTATGCCTTGTCCACCGATGAATTGGGTATATGGCAACTGGGCGCTGGGCCATTTCTTTTTTGTTGACATGCCAAACTTGCCCTTCTGCGGGAACATTGAAAAGAGATAGATAAAGTTTTGATTTTCACAGGATCGTTTAATTAAATTATTTCAAAAACAGTGGTAAAGGTGGCCACCGATACGAGTGGGCCGTTTTCGTTTCAACGTACTCGCAGAGCGATATGTTTGGGGCGGTGGCCACCCCAAACAGCCCACTCTTATCGGTGGCCACGTGTACCACTGTTTTTGAAATAATCTAATTTAACGATCCTGTGAAAATGAAAACTTTATCTATCTCTTTTCAATGTTCCCGCAGAAGGGCAAGTTTGGCATGTCAACAAAAAAGAAATGGCCCAGCCCCCAGTTGCCATATACCCAATTCATCGGTGGACACGGCATAAATAAGCGATTCCATAAGGTAAGAAAACTTTATCAATCAGCGACTCACTTCTTATGGTGGCCTGTGGACTAATAGACTTTTTAATATAACCACCAAAATTAACCAATTTCTTATAGACCAAGAAAATGGGGAATAGTTAACTAACTTACATATTTTTGACTCTTTAGAAATGAAAATCAGAGACACATATCATAATTCTTGTCATGATAGTTCTAAGATTTAATCATTTGATAAGTTATTTATTAAGTTAAGGTATGAATGACTGATATTATTAGGAGTAGAGTTATCTTCAAAATGGATGAACGGAATTCGAATTGTTCAACTTACAATCGTCCAGTTCCTTTAATCAAAATCATAATAACCCAGAGTAAGTAGAGCGTATCAAAATGCTCGTTCAACATGCATACCTCTAGATTACTAAATACCTGATGGTAAAAAAAAAAATACAAAAACTAAAATAATCGAAACCTGAATCAAAGAAATGTCTAAACATATAATTCATATCAGATGTTTAATTTACAACCAAAATACTTCACTTCCAGATAATTAAACATTTTTATTGTTACACTGATAAGTTAATTGGTATGGGCGGAAGGTTTAAGGCTCAAGGAAGGAAATTCAATTAATAAAAAATAGTCAGTTAATTTTATAACCAGTGCTTAAGTTTTACCACATGACCACGCTCTCGTGAGTTTAGACCCCAAGGCTTCGCTTCTTGTGCAAGTAAATAACTAATTGAAAAGTAGAGTCAGAAGATACTTCATCATGTTAACATTAATGTAACATGATCTTCCCTCAATAAATCCCTAGAATAATGGGTGAAACGTCGGGACCTGAGAAAATGGAGCTGTAATAATTACCATACAGTATCAAGTGTGAATATGGATAATCATTTAATAATTTTACAAAATATTGATTATTTTACATTTTAAAATGTTTGGAAAGTATGTTTTAAATTTCACCCCTATTCAAATTATAATATGAAATATAAATTGAAGGGAATAAGTAATTTCTTAGGGTCATAACAAAAAGTAAAAATCTTTTCTTTAGTCAAGCTAACATATTATTTACTAACAAAAGAGTTTAATAATAATTTAAGTTTTTTCACAAAATTGGAATATGATATTGTTTTCCTAAGAAACGGGGCACATGTGGTATTAATATCATTTTAAGATTGTTTTAACTAGAAGGAAAAAGTTTAGGAACTTACACCGTTTTAAAGGGCTCAGAGTTAGGGCTGAAAAAAAAGGATCATTATTCCAAGCCATTGAGCTGGAAATAAATAAAAGAATTAAAGAGACATCATTTAAGTAGCAATAAAGCAGGGTAAATTACAACTTCACTAAGCCTTTATATTTAGGCCTCGTGTGGTCGGAATAGATCGATTCTCCTAATAGAACCCTAGAGAAAAATAAAGCTTTACCCAGGATTTAGAAAGGGAATAATATATAAGAGAAGAGCAAGCAGTACATCACCCTTGTCCTAATCGGCCATCCACGGTCTCAGGAAACCCCTTCCCACCTGTAAACCTGATAAGAATTATCTTTTATTTCATTCCACATCTGCATAGTCTACCTGGATTTAGAATCCTAAAGGGAAAGCTGGACGTTTATCCTTCAGACAAGGTGGTAAGGCAAAAGGGATTTTGTTAAAATAGAGATATATTCTAGACACGACTTCCCACCCTACCTTGTTTTTCTAGGTATATAAAACCTTTATAGGGAGCATATTTAAATATAGACCTATATATTGAAAAACAAAAAAAGAAACATGGTAGGTGGAGTTAGATCATGATTTTTTTTTTTTTGGCTACATGAAAAGGTAAACAAGCGTGACGTAATAGATAAGTAGGGTTCAACAACCTTTAAAAATACCTATAAAATATAATCAATATTTTTTGTATTAAAATGAAATAGAGAAAAGGAACTTTAGGTAGGTACTAATCCAGTGAAACTACATAAAGTTTTAATTATTAATTGCTTGATATTAGTTCAAGATATAAGTTCTAAATTTCTCTATTATCAAAGGGCTGAACATCAATAGTTAACAGAACAGTCCAGGTCCTAGCTGATTTATTTATTAATATTATCTGATTTCACTACAGTATTTTTTATACAGGCGATATTTCTGACTTAATGTAACTCTTAAAAAAAAACTAACTAGCCTATCATGTAGGGCTTAAAGAAACACAAAATTTTTTTTTTTTTATTTCTCCAGTGCTCTCTAGTGCCAAAAAGGTGTTTTTGATAGTGCACCCTGTTCTCAAGAGCACTTTTTTACTTGAAGACCAATTCGAATAAAAATTATCCTGTCTTGTAGAGAGACTTTTTTCGATTAGAGGGTTCTCCAAAGTTAATTGATTTCCATATTTTTATTTTTTTTAATATTTAGAGGTTTATTCATTTTTTGATGAAGGGAGGGTTAGAAATATATGGTTGGGGTGCTCATACTAAAGAATAATTACAAATAGGGAGAAAACGTAATTCAATTGCAATTTAATTATTACTGACCTTTTCATATGAACACCCCGAATTCGGGTTCTACATAATTCAGACTTTCTTAACTCTAAAAAAAAAATAGGGTACTCACATAAAATATAGAATATCATTATAATAATAGAGGTCTTACCTGAAACAAACAAGAATAAACACAATTAGAAAAGAATTGATATACCAACAACAGTACTTAGAATTTTTAATGCACATTACTGTAAACTGTTTTGCTTCCGAGCTAACTGAAGGTATCGGAAGCTCTGTGATCGTTCTGACGTACGAAAAAGTTTTAAGTCCCCGATTTCAAAAATTTCAAGACTGAAATCCGTTTCAGACATCAGGGAACATTTTTGCTTCCGTGTCTGTCTGCCGTTCAATTTTTGCGAACCAACATATCTTAAAAACAACACGTCCAATTTTAATGATATTTGTATGGTAGGTCATAATTAGCTCATTGTTAGTGCCATATAAGTTTCAACCTTCTGCGCTCATTTGTTTCTCTGCCACATGCACACAAACATACATTTATTTACACCTATAGCTATAAAGTATTTATCTAATTTGTATTAAACTTTTATAGTTTATCGAATTTGGAAGCGACAGACCGACAAACAGACAGGCACGGAACCAAAAATGTTCCCTGATGTCTGAAACTGATTTCTGTCTTGGAATTTTTGAAATCGGAGACATAAAATATTTTCCTTGAGAAAAAAGAGCGAGTTGATGGAGGTCATCTTAATAAATACCTGCAATGAAACAGTCTCTCCACGGAAAATTTGTTTATTTATCAAAGCAGCTTTCAGGACAAACACAAAGCGTTAGAACTTACTAACATATAAATAAACTGAAATTAAAAGAAAAACTAATAACAAAACTTTAAGAGAATAATATATAAAAACTAATAAGCTAAGAGAACAACGATTAACAAGAGATCAATTAAGACAATAACAAATCAAAATTGAATTAAAGAAATATCAAATCAAAAAACAATTAATAAAACAAAGAAACAGTTAAAAAAAATTACATTAAAATAATTGATACATGTTGAAAATTAGATGATAAAAAAAAGAAGAAAAAAGAAAGCTAAAAATTCAGTCAAAGAAATAGTAAAATAGCATAACGATTTCGGTAGAACTAGAATATCATTGCAAAGAGAAATATGTAGTGGGCGAGTCATACGATGTCGCATGATGAAGTTTTGTTATTAGCTTTTATTTGTTTTCTTTTAATATCAGTTTATTTATATGTTAGTAAGTTCTAACGCTTTGTGTTTGTCCTTAGGCACTGATGATGGCTTTATAAAAGACGAAAGCTGCTTTAATAAATAAACAAATTTTCCGTGGAGAGACTGTTTCATTGTATTTATTTAAATATTTTCGTTCTTCAGAACGATCACATAGCTTCCGTTACCTTCGGTAAGCTCGGAAGCAACTGTGTATGAAAATATTCCTGATTTAGATTTGTTTAAAAATAAACCTCCCTAGAGAGACCACAAATTGCACGATCTGCAGCTCTATGTGCAAAGTATCGCAAATGACCTATCAACATTAATTCCACAACGTTCAAAACTACGTTATGGAAATTTTTACACAAAGATTTGCATTTTCATGCTGATTAGATTATGCAAACGCTAGAACTCAAGGAAAGGAATCAATAACATCACTGACATTATACAAGTGTTATTTTAAATATTAGAATAATAACCAACGAATCCCGTGCGCATCAAATAATCTTATTGATGTGACATTTCACGTAAAATTTAGTTGATGGTATCATAATTAAAATAAAGAAAGATAAATTTCAAATATTCTTTTGTACTAATAATCAAGGTTTTGTAAACTCATAAATATTACAAAACAATTTAACAGAAGTATAATATACAAGTATTACACATTATTGATATATTTATAGAGTCCACTTATGCGACCAGCCTTGGGTTATATACGCAGTAAAGATATCTATAAATTCAACTAACTTAATCCAATAATCTGTTTTCTCAATTTCTATTCTTCAACAAAAGGTTTGTATACAAATTTATTCACATCATGTTCTGACAATCTTGTTTTCTTAACGGAATGCACTATGTGTTTTAAGGATAAAATATCAGATTTACAACACCTACAGAGAAAATCGAGGGAAAGAGGGTAAGAACAAGTAAAAGTATATTCGTCTATAAATAAATAAAGTAGGTATGTATAAGCTATATGCTACGAAGGAGTAGATGTTGTATTGCTGTATGTAATACGAAGCACGTATGTACCATAGTGGGCTATATTGTTAAGACCTACTCAAGATGCAATACTGAATCTAGATAACCTCAGGTTTTTAGAACATAAAAGCTTAAGGTTTCAGAAACAAAGTAAACTCATGAAAGAAACGACATTAAATTCAATGTTGAGGGTCCAGTTTATTGAACAGAATAAGGAAAGAAAATAGTAGACAATGTGGCTTCGAAGTAAGTATAAAAATAGAAGTAAACAGTGGCGTAACTAAGAAATCCGGCGCCCCCCCGCAACATTTGAAAATGCGCCCCTATAGCTTACAAAATTTACCCCACCCCTCCTCCTCATTTTTTTCCCCCTCTTTGTTAGTCATTTTGGGACAAATGGAGTGGGGACGATAAAATAATGTTCAATAAACTCATTGCTGCATTTTGTTTATTAAAACATTTAGGGTAATTAAAATCATAGGTAATATAATATGATAATAGAATGCTCTATAATTTACTTTTACATAATGATTTTATCCTTTTTCAACAGATTTTATTTAATTTTTCCCCGTTCTTTTTTAATATGTCAATTATTTTATTTCTTACAAGAATTATAGTATCAATTTAGCAAAAATTAAAGAGCGCAGACAGTTGAAATTAATCTGGGATTATTAGCGGGTTAGTTTCTACAAACCAAAACATCCAAATTTCATAAAAATCAGATGACTACTTTTGAATATAATATATAAGTTCATAATTACTTAGCCCAGTATTTTCCATTTATTAACTTTCGTGTTTTCGTAGGTACATTTAATAATTATTGAACATTTCATCAAAATGTATCATAAAAATAACTTCTCCTCGGCGGGAAATCGAACTCGCCCTCTCTCCGTCCGCCAAAAGCTATTTTCTCAGGAACTAGATTTTTCCCGGTAAAACGGTAGTGTAAGTGTAAATAAATTTATGTTTGTGCGCATGTGGGAGAAAAAGAGATGGGCGCAAAAAGTTAAACTTAAATGGGACCAAGAATGGGCTAATCATGACCCGCCATCCAAATTTTATTAAAATGGGACGAGTAGTTTTCAGCGACAGACAGACAGACATGTAAACAAAAATGTTTCCTGTTGTTTGAAACGAATTATCGTCTTGGTATTTTTCAAATCTAAAACATAAAAATTGGTAGTTCTTCAGAACAATTACATAACTTCCGATGGTTAAGGTAAACTCGGAAGCTAAAGAAAAAAAGTGTTTGCTGATGGGGGAGGAGGAAGATTTCGATGAAATATTTGAGACATTAACAGACTGATCTGACGTCTAAAAAATGGAAAATTCACTCACCATTTTAAATAAATTCTTCAGCAAAATAATTTAATGTTACGCACAAAATAACTGAACGTAGAATAACAAATAAAAAAAATTGTAAGCTTTTTAGAGAAAGGAAAGTTAAAATTCACAAAAAAAGACATAACCACTTCGCACGAGAGCTATAACAGAACTGAGCACTGAGCTTGATACTCCTATTTGATTAATAGATAACAATTCTTAAATTAAGGGAAGGGTAGAAAAGATAACAACTCTATAATAAGGGAGGTAAAATTAGCTAGGTAAGAAAAGAGTTAGAAACTAAATAAAAAGTGGCGGCGATAAGGAAAAAGAAGTAAGGGGGATTAACAAAAAAAGAGAAATACATACACATATTATAGAAAAGACAATCCTAGAGATAGAAGTATGACGTTAAGTTTGGAACAGACTTCCTTATCTAGTATAGCTAAAACCAGATTGATAAGACAACTTTTAGTTCACTTGGATCTCCAAACAGTCCTAAATGAAAAAGAGAGAATCAGTCCGATATACTTACACATAATATAATTATAGGTATAGTGACGCTTAACTTGGAAACCTTCTCACCTTCATTTAAACTTTTTATTTGTTTCATTTATCATTTATTTTTATCTATCAAAAATAATTTTATTAAAATAATTCCGCCCACAGAGGGTTTCTTTTAATTTTTATTATTGTTTATTAATTTTTCGGCGCCCCCCTAGAGCAGGCGCCCCCCCGCACCGCGGGGTTGGCGGGGGCGCTATTTACGCCACTGGAAGTAAAAGTGGTTACTTCAAGTCATTCGATTGTAACACGACAGGGCCAGCAGGTGGGTAAAAATCCCCGATCAATTCTAAATAGTACGAATCTACAAGCACTATACATAGACTCCGATAAAATAAAAAAAGCTATTCAAGCAAAAGCATAGAACTATATACTTATATACCTGAATATAAATTAAATAAAACATCACATTTGTAGCATGGAACATGCAAAAGAAAGGATGATGTTTCTACCTCACAAATATAAAATATTCTGAAATTCATAGACTGTAATGGAAAGCAATATGGAATTCGGAGCACATGGTTAAAAAAAGAGAAAAAGGTTTGATATAAAAGACATTTTATTTCCAATATATACGTATAAATAAAAAAAGCATGTACACTGTACTTCAATTTGTCATGATCGCATATCTCACATTCTGTAAGTCTTTACATAGGATAAGGTTAAAGTAAATTTACTATGTTATATACAAAAAAAATAACGAGATTCATCTCTGGGAAGAAATAGAATCAAATTGAATTTACAAAAAAAAATTGGAATGGGTTTGGTTTTCCGTGACAGATGAGAATGCCTATTTATTTTATACTTTTTTTCTTACTCAGGTTTGTGACACATGTCTAAAGCCTATTTGGTTAAAGCAAAGAGAATACTGCATGTTATGAATAAGTCACAAAAATATGCTATGAACAAAAATAAGTTGATAAGATAATGTTTTTGTTTCTGTGTTTTTGAATTTGATAAGAAAATTACTCTTTATATATCATTTATAATAAAGAGTAAATTGTATAAATTATTAAAACAGCACACAATAGACATATATATAATATCATCAAATGCAGTTATGGTTATGACTAATTATAATTATTAAGGAATCGAAATCAGTCAGTTTGAATATAAGCTAAATTTATTTTTACTTTTTTTTTGTTATAAGCGAAAATCAAATTATTGCTTCGATTTGTAATCACTTTGGTTAACATACTTGAAAATGGTTCTAGTAGTGGAAGCTAAACGTCTGACTCTCATTACAATTTTGAGGCGGTCTTTCCTCACAATGCCATTAATTATGACAGAACCCACTTAAGCTTAAGATTAACTAATAGTAATTTACTAAAATATATTTTAAGGGGAAAATATATTTAAACTGCACAGCGATAGCACAATTATCTTTCGTTGACAAACATACTCATACTGAAAATAAAAGAAGAAACACATTAAAAATAGCAATAAGGAAGTAAACCCCGTTAGCTAAGCGTTCATTCAAACTTAAAACGCATCGTTCTCGGTTATTAATAATTTAATGCTTTCTTTCACCGATGAATTTAAAAGCTTAAAATAACAACTCTATATATTATATAAAATAGAAGTTTGAAATACGAGAAGTCATTAAACTGTTGACATTGTTATTTTTGTAGGAAAGAAAGCAGCAACATCAAAATGAAGAGGTAAGGTCAATGGCCGAAGGGGTGTCACTGGATGTAATCCCGGAGCTCTAAAGGCAAGCAGTGGTAAAGAAGAACAGGTAGTGGTGGTCGGGAGTTGAAGCCGGATACAGTGTCAAGTCTATGTAAGAACAGGTTCAACCTGGTCGAGTGCCGTTAGGAGGCGACTATAACAACCGTTAGATCTCCTATCCCACCTCAGTCTCCTTCACTTAGCCCCGTTCCCTCACCGAATAAAAGACACTTACAGACAACAAATACCTCTTTCCATTTGTATCCTCTTTCGTCCTTCTTATATGGAAATCTTTTTTTTTTACAAAAAAGGAACCGAACAGAATTCTTTCATGCATGAATTCATATCAATGACTTACATCAGGGACTAGAATTACATGTTAAAGGAACCAAGTGAGAAAAACAGCCCACATTTTTTCGTAGTTAATCATTTCCTGGTTTAATGTAAGATAATAATAAGGCTAAATGTACTCATTCAAACATTTTGAAGCTGATCCCATCTCAACTTAGAACACAATAATTACCATTGAGACGTCAAAAAATTAGGCAAGCTTTCACATATTCACAGTAAAACAATTCTACTTGTTCTAAAAAAAACCAAAAAACTTTCGAGTTTTCATATTTTAATTTAGTAGCATATTACTAATAAAATATGTGTTAGCTAAATGTTATAATATTGAAAATTAACTTTTAAATACATATTTAAATAGTAATAAAATATTAAAATTAATAAATTGCTATTAATAATAAAAGTATTTTAATAATGGTAAACATTTATAAATCAAAAGCATTCATTAAAATGTAAGAATATTATATCAATTTTTTTTAAATGAAAAAAATGGCAATATCAACAGTTATTGCGTGAGATGTAAGATTTTTTTCGTAAAGAAAAAGTGTAAGGTCAACGGCCTAAACTGTTGTAACGGGTAGAATTAGATCTATGAAAAACAACTTGCTTAGCACATTAGGGTTTATTTAACAGCTCAACCAATCCAACAAAAGTGTCATATTATCTGCCGCCATAATAAGACAGGAATTCAAAACGTTCGACTTTTTAAGGAATGACTGACCGTGGTAAAGTTTTAAATAATGGAGACACAAATCATTATATATCATTCAGAATAAATAAATTAAGAATATAATAAGGCGAGGATTCAAAACATTAGAATTTTTAGGGTTTCGAGGTCATCCTAGAAACCCTTATGCTTTTGGTAGTTCGTCCGTCCGTCCGACACATCTTGGAGTATATCTCCCGACCTACTGTAGCTAGAGATTTGAAATTTGGTAGACAAGTTAAACTTTTTTTGCCCAAAAGCAGAAACACTTAACATTTCTGCGATCAGCGATCAATTGCAATTTGATCCCAATATTTTATTTATTTATATTTTGTTTCTTTTATTTGTCCCTTTTATATATTAACTTAGAGTGCAAAGTGTGCCGTTAAGGGTTAATGAAACGATGTCATGACTAATAAATAATAACTATAAAGCAGGTTTAAAAGATATAAATAAATTTTACTCGGCTATCCTAAACATAAAAATGTAACACAATAATGCCTAATCAAATCATAACTCCCGCTAAAAACCTCATAAAATTCTCTGTTCAAATAAAATGATAATAATAGTACTCGTGCTATATTACGGATAAAATAATAGCAGCACTTAGTAATAAAAAAATAAAAGAAAGTGAATCAGGATGTTTCAGTTTTAGATGTTTATAAATTGTAAATAATAGGTAGGTTTAAACTCAGGTTACCTCAAGCTCACATTGTGAGAGTTGTTTTAATTTTTATGTTAGTTCTTAATTATTTTTATTTTTATCTTAGTTTGTATATTTATATTACCTAACAGAATTGTAATTTATATGAAGTTGTAATGATGTTTCAGGCACGTCTATGCCTCGGTGTGGGGCGAAATATAGCCATCATTAAGAATTAGTACACATTGTTTTATTAACCCTTAACGACCCAAACTTTGCACTCTAAATTAGTATTTATTTTTTTTTTTTTTATAGATGATGACTGTACAGTTAGTATATTACATAAAATATGATAAAGGATCATAAGAATTATAAATAAGATAATTAAAAGGAAAACAGTAAACAAACATAAGTTAATTCTATTTCGTAATAAAATATCGGTCCGATAAATCATACCAAACTTTCTTATATAAATATTGATACTGTAATTAAATTCTATTACAACTCATTTAATTGATTTAATTTTGTACATATTTAAAAAGTGTTCAACAGGTGGTTGTTTACTTTTTGTTTTTCGATTTTAAACAAAATAAAATTTATTTATACAATACCTCAGGAACTAGGTTTTTCCCAGGAAAACGACTTATATGGTTAGATTATATTTAAGAATTTTTAAATTAAACATTAAATTAAAACGACAAGTGTGGAGTTTTAATTTTTAAGATAAATAAAAGCTTGGATGAGTTGTTTATAAAAGATTTTTTGGAACAAAATTACATTAATATTGATGATAACAAACAAAATAGGTGTGCTTTAAACTTTATTAGCACTTTTTATAAAATGATTAGCTTTCTTATATCTTATTATGTTCTTTTTAATATTATACTCATTTAGGTATACAAATTATATACATTAGAAGTGTTATTATTAAATTATATACATGGCATTACTGTAAATACTATCAGGAAGACACGCTTAAAACAAAGAAATATTGGGAAAATTATAAAGATTAAACATGGAAGGTTATGGAGTAAAAAGTTACTATTCCTATACAAATAAACTAAACGTCTAATTACAAATAGTTTAACTAAATTAACGATTAGAACAAACCTTTAATTTTTAATCGAACACAGGAATTACTCGAGCGCTTAAACCTTGTGAGCATTTTAATCCCTACAAATCAAAACATGCAACTAAGTTAAAAGTTAAAAGATCGATACAATAAACCATCTACAAGGCTGTTATAATCGGCTCGTTAAGATATGACAAGTTTAATCCACAAAGATAACAAGAGATTCTCCAAAATAAAACGACTATACTTCATCTACAGCTGGAGCCTGTTTTTATTTCTTTTAGAGTTCCGTATTTTATAATTTTAGAGAAATAAGTATACAATACTTAGTATGTTAGTATGTTAACTGTAAAACATATGCAAGTTCTCACGAGTGGCAGTGAGCTCATGTTAGCAGATGTGAAATATTAATCCATTAACCACTGCTCTAAATTCTTAAAATATAATATATTTTAGACTGAAATTATGCATTGGTCGATCCACTCGTTTTAATTACTATATACATGGTTGCTCTTGTTTGCTACGTGTGGGAATTTCTTTTTAAGTATTGTTTAATATAAGAATATCAGACGTTGAATTTTCAGGAACTAGGAAGTATAATAGGTTTCCAATTGGAGTTGTCTTCTCTAACAAATTAAATGTTTAAACGTTTTTATCTTATAAATTATTGAACTATAACTTAAAATTTCTTTCTACATTTGACTCTCACATCTTTATTTCCACCACACCGGTGTGAAAAATAAATAAAGACAACTTACCAAAAGTTTAATATTTATCAAATATTACACCCACAGTCCAGCCCGATTAAATAAAGGTATTCACCTCATAAATAAAGTTCCAAATAGAGAATTGTTTGTTTCGAATAGTGAAACCAATCCAAGTTTTAGATTTAATAAATACAAATAATAAAACTTTAAGTAGTCACGCCGAAATAAAACTTCTTTAGCACCTATATTTACATAATGTGTTAGGGTAATGCAAATTTTTCTGAATTGAATGAAATCAGTTCATAAATCCACCATTGAATAAGCAATTAAAAACGATGTCTTCATGTAATAAAAAAGGATAAATATCATACTTTATCTTTAACTAAATACCTCTAAAACGTATAAACGTATTTAATACTAAAAGCATTTTGCTTCCGAGCTTACCGAAGGTAACGGGAAGCTATGCGATCGTTCGAGAACGAAAAATTTTTAGGTCTCCGATTTCAAAAATTCCAAGACAGAAATCCGTTTCAGACATCAGGGATCATTTTTGGTTCCGTGTCTGTCTGTCGGTCTGTCGTTCAATTTTTGCGAACAGACGTATCTTAAAAACTACACGTCCAATATTAATGAAATTTGGGTGGTATAAGTCATGAGTAGCCCATTGTTGGTCCCAAATAAGTTTTAACTTTCTACGCTCATTTGTTTCTCTTCCACATGCGCACAAACATACATTAATTTATACTTATAACTTCAAAAGTACTTATCTGATTTGTATGAAACTTTTATAGTTTATTGAAAGTAGCCCGCAGATAGCCTCAGATTAATTTGCACCGTCTGAGCTCTTTAACTTTTGCTAAATTGATACTCTAATTCTAGTAAAAAATCAAAACAATTTTGACAGATTAAAAAAAAGGGGAAACAATTAAACAAATTAGACAATAATGGCTTGTAAAAGCATAAAATTAATTGGATGCGAGGAAACCATGTGCCACACCAATTGGGAGTCTATTTTTGTTTTCTGGTGGAATTTTATTCACCCAAATTAAACATAACTATAGTGTCCATCTCAAAAAACAGGGGAAACAATTAAACAAATTAGACAATAATGGCTTGTAAAAGCATAAAATCAAAAAGGAGGAAGCTATGTGCCACACCAATTGGCAGTATATTTACTATTTCATCTTAAACTGTTCACCACACCCCACCTAAAAACAAAATCTCTTAAAAAAAAAGAAAGTCTCTGGTTTTTTTACACCAAGCTTTGGAAACTTAAAGAACTTTAAGTTTAGTACATTATGGTTAGATCATTAAGATCTCGCCTAATAATGCTGACAGTAATAATAATCAATAAATATTGTGAATTAAGTTCAGATAACAGTCGATCTCAGTAGCAGGTTGCATGAATACAGCATTGTGTCCGCTTCAATATTATAGAACACTTAAACCCAAGTGGCAGATTTTTCAAGGACTAGAGTGTAGCAGCTATTAGCTCTTCGTGCAAATTGAAGCTAACTACTTCTTTAAACTTCTCTTAGTTTATAGTTATTGAGCTCAAAAAGAACATCGGTTTTTTAACTGTTTTTTTATTCCGAACATATTATTTTCTCCAAATTGACTTGGCACACAATCGAAGTGTAATAAATTTTATGTTAGTCTTCCCCTTTAAGTGTATGAGTTGAAATGTAATAATGGTGTTATAATATATGAATATATATATATATACATATTTGTGTGTGTGTGTGTGTATACAACACAATTATTCTATGTATATATTCTAAGGGTATCCCATTTCAAGAAGATCAAACGGATAAAACGTTTAAACTTAGAAAAATTCAGAAATATGTAACAGGTAAAAGTTGTAGTGCTTTAGGTGCAGTATAATGAATACTAAAAAATATGAAGAAAAAAAAACCATGAAAACAATTTTAATTACATTTTTAATAATCTATATCTTACATAGTTTAAGTAGAAATAGCCTTCAAATTTGACTACTTTACAACTTTTTTTAATAATCTATATCTTACATAGTTTAAGCAGAAATAGCCTTCAAATTTGACTACTTTACTAACTTATTTTATTTAAAATTTTTAAACGTAATAACTTTCTAATAAAGGTATTTTGAATCTCTTACGAGTAATTTGGATAGTGTAAACCCCTCTGTCAAAAAGTTTTTACAGATAATATGTTAAATTTTCTACTTGTGTCCGCCAATATTTCTAGATTGAGAAATATTTTTTTGATTTTCTCTCTATTTTAAGCTTGTGTTATGTGAATGAAGTTTCACTGGGACCACTGGGAATCGAACCTAGGATATCTTACTTAAAAATTAAAGGAATTTCACTTTCTTTAAACCTATTTATCCGAAGTTGATGGTGAACCTTTAAACTTCCAAGGAGCAGTAAATTCTCTATCAAAAAGTTGTAGAACTTGTATAACCCACAAGTGTGTTTAAAGTTAAACAAGAAGCTGATGACATTGTCATATCAGTGCAAATAACCGACAGCGAAGCATATACATTCTAAATTAGTGCTATTCGGAATTAGTTGACACAGGCATAAGGATATATAATGAATAAGGATTTTAAAAATAGAATAATGTTTGTACTATAGCAGTTAAATTATAATATTTAGAAAGTACTTGAGCGTCGTGTTCAAGTACGTTTCATTGAAGAAGATAGAATTATCGGAAAGTAGTTATAAGCGAGAGTACTTTACTCCTACTTCTCAAGGTTATAAGTTTGGTGAAATTCTTCTAACGACTTTAGCGAGAAGGGGTCTAATTGAGGAAAGGAGTTGAGAGGATCACCGAGCAATCGACCCAACTCGAAACCTCGCACTGAAGAAATGATCAAAATAACTTTAAAGAAGTAAAAGAGAAATAAACATGGCCTTCGCTTGGTAAGATTGAAAACCTATCCACATCTTGCCTGACTTTTAGTAAACGTGCTTCAACCAAACCTAATTCCCTCCCTTTCATTTGAAATACGTTTCTACTCGATAACTTAATAACATTAACAACTTTCCAACACCCCCAACACTTCTTCAGGATACCAAATTAAAAATAAATAAAATTCTTTAACTAAAATTGAATCAGTGAATACCTTTAATTCAAAAGTGAGTTTATAAAATTTATATCTGAAATAATTTTAAACGCTAAAATATTTTATACTAAATCGTGTTTTCTTTTTGTACCATTCTTTTCATAAAATGAAAAAACACTTAAATTTGCTGCATTGTTTTCGAATCAATTTTTTACGTGAGGAAATAGTTGTTTCAAATATTCACAAAATTAACAAGCTTTTTTCATGGTAAATATGTCATAATGCAAGAATGAAATAAAATTTAAACAAAATAAAATTGCTATAACAATTTATAACATGAATATGAATAATCCGGAAAAAGTTGTTCAATTGCCATAAAATTTAAATGTTCCATATAAGAAAATATTACAGCTCGAGTTAGTTTAATATTGTAGATATTAAAACAACTAAACCACTATAAATCATTTAACATAATAAATCCCCTTAGAGAAAATGCAATAAACAACTAATTAATTAAGTGAAATGACCTACCCCGTTTGTCCCATTTTGCCTGGCGTTGAAACGAATGTCGTAAATTAATAAGCGGAAAACAGTTTTACAATGCATTTGTATAACAATGGAGATTTTGATTTAAATAACCAAGGTTATATTTCACTGGAGTTCAAACATGCACGGATATAAAACCAAACCGAAGTATAATCGTTTTAATACTAATTGAATTAATTCAATTTATAAATTGGTTTATAAAAGTTCCCTGCATGCATTGGTAAATTATTCGATTTGCTTTTATTATTTTTTTATTAGAGAAATAAAAACAAATTAGAAAATAATTAATTTATACTTCGTAAACAAGAGGTTTGTGTATGAAAGACGGTTAAAAGGTTCTACCTAGAAATCAACACTCTGGGTTGATTCCCAAACATTTCGATTTTACCGCATATATATGGTTAATAAAAGAAGAGTAGACATAATAAACTGATTTTTCAAAATAGTTATTTAACATATGCATAAAATGTTAGTCAGTTTGGCGTCATTATCAGGTTTTACAGGGCCATAAATTGCGGTTTGCTAGCAGGTGAACATCAACATTATATCTCAGCTGAACAGAGAGAGGGAAGAGTAACAGTTAAAAAGTTGATTGAAGTTTTATGAAACAAATTCCCATTTTGATTCGTGATGGCAGATGATCTACAAGTTTTCAATCATGAAGTCAATGATGGTGACCAATAAAGTTGTAGAATCAAATTCTCTTAAATATTTTCTACTAATGGACAATACACTATTTATGTACATGTATATGTGATATTTATATAATAACGCAATAGGTATAATTATTTTTCATCCCTGAAAATTAACTAACTTAAAAAATTGTTGTCACATAACATTTTTAATATAGAAGACATCTCGAAGTACGCTGTTTGGTAGATCCTTGAAAGAAGGATCGAGCTTTCTCTGATAAAATAGCGCGATACTTCTTATCACAGACGAGAGAAACTTCTTTAAGAAGTAGTTAAGCTACTTTCCCTCTAGTTATGAACCTGCTTTTATATATCTATCAGCCATAGATTCTTTAAACTATTATATCACATAATGTATCATATTAATAAATAGGCATTAAACCAGCATGAAAATATGCAGACGGATTAATGTATACCCAAAAAGATTATGCAGGCATTTATGCATCCTTCAAATAGATATCTTAGTAAAAAGTAATGATAAAATTTCCGTTACATGTATGGTCAGCGGACAATGTGATAAGGGTATATCTCCGTAAACTCACTTCCAAACAGCAACCATAATAATACAATCTGAACTCAGATTGAATCCTGATAGTTCTATAAAAAATAAAACTGTCCCAAAATCTAAATATTAGACTTAAATAAATAATTTCTTTCTGAATCCCCGGTAGCTCGCATTTTTAAAGAAACTAAGGTTTATACAGCTAATGGAGTGACATGCCATCCCTGTGTCATCCATTGCATATTATAGGGATACAAGCTCTTTGGCAGGCCCAAGCACATTATGGACTGTTGCACTAATTAGTGCATCTATAAGATGATCTATCTCCTAGTAATGCCTTAACTTTTATTTATTTTATCAGGAGGTAAAACAAGTAAAGCGTGCTTTACGTAAGTACGTGAGGCGATAATCACCGGTTTCTGTGCAGTCGTTTTCTATATTTAAAATTGCAACATTTTATATTAAAAATGTTCAATCAATTTTATCGTTAATGTTACTTATCGGTGACACCTATCCACGTTTTCCTACATTTTCTTCTTCTACACTTCAAGACCTTTAAATTTATGTATAGTATATGTCATGGGGACTAAAAGCTTATTTTAAGTCACCCGCCATATTGGCCGCCATCTTGGAAATATTAAGTGCGAAAACTCCAAAAAGTGTACAGTTGTCACAAATGCCGAAATGCACCTGTTGCCGAATTACATGTTCCTAGCTATAGTAGTTAATGAATTGAAACATGCCAACGGACAGACACAACAGAGCTAATAAGGTTTTTTTTCGTACTTCGCACAGAAACCTAAAAGGAAAGGAAGAAAATAAAACAAGGAAAAGAACAATTTTTACCACGAAAATTAATTAGGTAATGAATAATAAAAATTGTCCCTCCACGTAATCAGGGCCTAAGAACAAACATCATCAGTGTCCTAATCATCAGGGTCATCATCAGTGCCTAAGAACAAACAGTAGATGATAAACCATGTAATAATAGCAAAACTTAAATAAATTAAAATAAAAACTAAATCGATAAAAAACCCATCAAGGTGACTGATGGTTGACAATTATTAAAACAAGTAACATAAGTAAAAAAAATCTGAAACAATTAGATGAAGCACAGTAAAAACTAAACAAGAAATTATATTAGTCCTAGAACTTCATTATAATTGTTTGTAACCGCGGAAGCCTACGAACATTAATGGTCACTAAGGTTTATCGGTTTGTATATTTTTAAGCAAGAGAAGAAACCTTCCATGAAATGATTGATGGATCCTTAAATATCTTTTATAATAAAATAAACCTTGGCTTAACAGCCAAAGAAGAGCTTAGCCCTGCAAAAGGTTTATACAACTATATAATAAGTAATGTTTGATCAGGGTTAGCGAGTCACCATCAGCTGGAGAAAGCGTATATTGCTGACATTCCGGCTAGAAGCCACTATATTATTAGAAACCCATTAATATGGTGATACTGGATAAAAACCGAGCCAAGGGTCCCTGGGACAAGCGAGTAGGATGGTAATAAGCTACCAAAGACCCGATATCTCTTATCAAAGATGTACGTATAAAACGTTAAAAACTACTCTCTCTTCATCCATACTTGGTTCAAAGGTAAAATATTTATATTAATAATGTCAACAGTTAAAAACAATTATTTAAGTTAAAAAAAACGTGTAAAAGGTAAAAGGTTGAAACCAAAACTTCAAAGTTGTTTTGCTCTGACGCTAATTCAGTTAAACACTGGGCATGTTATTTTATCAAACTCTCTCTCTCTCCATTTTATGTTTACATTAGAGGTATTTTTATGTATATACTTCATTTTTTATTTTCTCTTTTTATAATACTCGAGAGAATTAGAAATTTGAGGATGTTTTAAAAATAATGTTTATTTTTTACAATTTATTTATTTTGGGATAACCCCTTTATTTTTATTTTCAGTCGAAAGCACTATATTTAAATAAATAAAAAATACAACACAAAGAAATTCTGTTGAGTATATCTTGGCCAATAATATTTATGTAACTGATTTTTTTCTTAAGTTTTAGCTTTTTTTTGGGGGGGGAGCTTTAAACGTGTAAGATAAGTGGTAATGTACTTCTTTTTTTATTTTTTTAAAAATAATTTTAAAACATTTTTTACAAATATAGAATAATAGATAAGAAAGCTAAGATTTTACTGAGGCCAAGGTTTTTGGCTCTGGGCCGACATTTTGCTATCTGCATCCTGCTCTCCACCCTCTTTCATTTCTTTAACATCTGTTCTCGCCATTTTTTCAACATATACATATACCTATTTTTATATACACTTCATACAAATGAATTTAGAAGAATATTATTATAATCACCTTCTCAAACTCATCTTCCACTTCTTAAATAGTTTTCAGTTCTTTAATGGGTCGAATCATTAAAAAAAGAGATAAGCTTAAGAAAAAGGAAGTCCGTCTTTTCAATATCTCAGTGATGAATTCCTTGAACTCATTTAATGAATAAAAACAAGGGTGAATGACACGAGGACAACGAGACGATAATTAAAGACTGAATTGTAGAATAGTTTCTTCAGACAAAAAAAGATAAATTATAAAAAAATAATGACATTGTGATAATTATCCGCTAATCCATTTTTTTTTATTAATAAAAATAAGTTTAAAAAGTTAAAGAACAAAACTTTCTCATAATATACATACTTATAGTAATATATAAATGTAATCCCATGATATCTAAATAAATTAATTATTACTTAATTAATTTATTACTTTAGTAGAGTTATTCCCACGGAATCTCTGAGTAAATTGGGGGGGGGGGGGGGGGAAGAAAACTGGCCAATAGAAAATGTCCAGTGTTGTCGCTCTGATTTATTTTAAGCCTGGTTTACACGATCCAAGTATACTTGGTCCAAGTGTTTGTGAAGAAACTTTGAAGTAAGGTTTACACGATCAAAGTGTACTTGGCCCAAGTAGTGGAACTTTGATACACTATAAAGTAGATGTTAAGATATATTGTGTGAAATGTTATTCCCTCTAGAACTTTCCAGTTAAATTGTACTTATTAAGTTTTAAAACAGTGGTGATATAACAACAACAAATTTAACAAAACCCAGCTCAACGTCAAATCTGTCATATTTTGACTGCTCGTTCCTTAAATAATACAATATATAGAAGGAGGATCACTGATAGCATTGAAGCCAACTTTGGTTGTGTCCCAATCCGCGTTCTAAAAATTCATTTTTTAAATTTGAGACGTCATAACTCTAAAATTATTTGCCTTCGGTTTTTTAATTTAATTTTTAGTAAATTTTAATTACTGATAGTTAGTTTCGTTTATTGTGTTTTATCTTATTTTAAGGTTAAAATATGCTGAAAATAATCTAATTATATATACAACCCCATGTGAAACTCACTGACTGACTCACTGACTCATGTATACAAATGTTTACCCACTTCCGCTATAGCTAGAGAGTTGGGGTTTTCGCCATTCGATGCGCAATGTCCGCATTGTGAACTCGAAAAATTGCCAAAAGTTTACTTTTCCTTCGTCTTCCCCCCCTAAGATGAGAAAAACCGTCGTAGCTGTGTTGGAATTTTTTAAAAATCCACGGTTTGTTGTAGCGAAAAACTGATTTAACAAACATGTACTAATTTTGCAAGATCTACAATTTTGTTCATAGGTCATTTTGTCGTACCTTTATTGTTTGTAGTCTAAATGGGGCTATTTTGGTTTTTTAATTTTCCATTTTTGTCTTTGAACGCTCATATCTTTGGTAATAATTGACCGATTTAAATTCTGATTTTAAGGTTCAAATCTCACACTAATGCCCTTTAAAACAAGACCTTGATATGTTTTGAATTCGTCCTATTTGCTGAGAAATTGAGAGTAAACTTTTTCCCGACCTTGCCGTGGTTACGTGACGTCACCAGACAACTTTTTTCGATTAAAATATTCGTTCGCATATCATTTGAAAGCTCTTGACTTGTACATTAAAGCTCTTTTATTTGTTTATTTTTTAAAAAAATTGGTACATGTACTTTTGTACTGATTTGTATAATTGTCAATTGTGTCATTTTTATTTTTTATCGAGATAAATTGAAAATAATTATTTTTTTAGTTAATTCTTGGATTTGCTAGATTAGTTTATGGTTTAAATGGATGAACAACCCTCCCCCCCCCCCCCCCCCCTCTGAACATCTTGGTGTGTACTCAATTGTTTTATTAATATTTTTTCTTGAAATAAATTGAAAAAACTGTTTTCTTTAGGGTTTATGGTTTTCTTTCTGTTAGTTTATGGTTTCAAATGAATGACCCCCCCCCCCCCCCCTGCACAACCCCTCTCTCGCAAGCCTGCTCATATACTTAGATGCTCTCCCCCCCCTTCATTGGAATCGTGAACTCACATATCATTTATAATTTTCTGAAACCCTATACCAAGTGACCACTTTTATCCGATTTAAATATTGGTTCGTATATAATTTGAAAGCCCTTGATTTGTACATTTAAACTATATTATTATTTATTTTTAAAAAAATTGGTACACGTACTTTTGTACCGATTTGTATGGTTTGTTGTTATATAATATTTTTTAAATTTTAAAAGTGGTTTATTATTCTTTATTTGGTTATTTAAAGCCTTTTTGAATTGTTTGTTTATTAAAATATAATTTTGGTACCCCCGGGTACAATGGTACAAATGCCAAAATTAATATTTTAAATAATGATGTATATCGTAGAAAAGCTCTTGAAAAGTGTAGTAAATATTGTTATGTACTGAATTGTGTTAGTTTCTTTTTTCTTGAGATAAATTGAAAAAACTGTCTTTAGTGTTTTTTCGGATTTCTTTGATTAGGTTATGGTTTAAATAGATGAACACCCCCCCCCCTCTGTAAACCCCCTCTCTAGCAAACCCGCTCATATCCCTAGACACACTCCCCCCCCCCCCCCCCCCCGCTTCATTGGAATTGTAAACTCCCATATCTTTTATGGTTTTCTTTAAACCCTAACCAACAATTATAAGTAGTAACATATTGTTAGCTCTATTATCCCCCCCCCTCTTCTATCATTTCTTAGTACACCCATCACTAGGAAACCCCTTTGTACTCCCTATTTTCTTACATATAAGTAGTAACATATTGTTAGCTCTATCCCCCCCCCCCCCTCTCCTATAATTTCTTATTACACCATCACTAGGAAACCCCTTTGTACTCCCTATTTCTTACTTAAAATAGTAACATATTGTTAGCCATATTCCCCCCCTTCTTCTATCATTTCATATTACAACCATCACTAGTAAACCCCTTTGTACTCCCTATTTCTTACTTATAAGTAGTAACATATTGTTAGCTCTATTCCCCCCCCCCCCCCCTCTTCTCTATCATTTCTTATTACACCACCACTAGGTAAACCCCTTTGTACTCCCAATTTCTTACATATAAGTAGAAACATATTGTTAGCTCTATTCCACCCCCCCCCCCCTCTCCTATAATTTCTTATTACATCATCACTAGGAAACCCCTTTGTACTCTCTATTTCTTACTTATAAATAGTAACATATTGTTAGCTATATTCCCCCCCCCCCCCCTCTCCTATAATTTCTTATTACACCATCACTAGGAAACCCCTTTGTACTCCCTATTTCTATTGAACTCCGTTGTTGAAATTTCCGTAATTTCATAATTACTAAGCCTAGTTTTTTCCATTTTACTACTTTTGGTGGATACATTCAATTACTATTGATTATTTGATTAAAATATATCATAAAATTTGACTTCTCCTCGGCGGGGAATCGAACCCGGCCTTTCTCCCATCCACAATAAAAAATATTTTCCTTTTTTTTTAAAGCAAGTCTATACTCTCTATTTCTAATGAACTTCGTTGTTGAAATTTCCATAATTTCATAATTACTAAGCCCAGTGTTTTCCATTTACTACTTTTGGTGGATACATTCAATTACTATTGATTATTTGATTAAAATATATCATAAAATTTGACTTCTCCTCGGCGGGCATTCGAACCCGGCCTTTCTCCATCCGCAATAAAAAAATATTTTCCTTTTTTTTAAAGCAATCTATAACATCTTAGAAATGTCGTAGAACCTTCACTTTAAGATCATTAAATTTTCCTCCCTAGCAAAAATACAGATATAATACATATTTTTACTTGCTAAATCCTACTCAGCCTTAGATCTTCTTAGCTTCTCCCGTATACCACAGGTTTGTTCCAACAGCCAATTCGAGGACGGTTCTAGAACCAGTTCAGGATTTTTTAATGCGCATGCGTCTATGAGGACTGGTTCAGAACTGGTTCAAAAAGAGGAGCCTGTTGGAACGATTTAAGAACTCTTTCAGAACTGCAACCTTCATGTTACCTCCCTTTATCTTGTTTTTATTTTCCTCTTCGTATCTCTCCACTTGTTTTGTTTATGTTCACTCAGAAATGGATTACTTACGTGAACATATTTTATTGTTAAACTCAACAAAGTTTATAAGAATGCACATTAGAGCAAATAGTTTTTAAAATTACAAATTTATCACACTGTCATTTCTGAATGATTATATTTCGCTCTCACATTTGGGATTCGTCAGGCTCGAAACAATCCTGTCTTTTAGTTTCAGTTGCCTATTAAAAATTTGTTTGTATAAATTTGTAATATTTTTAAACATTAACTGTTAAATCATATAAAAGTACCGGTGTGGAAATCCTACACATGACTTCCATGAAATGTTGTGGAGTCAATACGCGATCAAGAGAGAGCTCAGTATTTACACCCATTTTCATGGAAGTAAAAACATTAAAATGCCAATATCTCCAAAACCACTTTTGCCAAAAAGTATAGGTACAATCTACCAAAATAGGACACATAATAATAAATATATACCCCAAATAGAATAGAAATCAAATAATGTCTACTGAAGTTATTGTCGACAGGACCGATTTCGTGCTTAAGAGGTACGATGTTCGGGTTTGTCGCCATCAGTTTTTCCGACAAAAGTTGTAAATAATGTCGCAAACCGCATCTCAATACGATATCTTGAAGCGATATGTTATTAAAGGTTTAGTTACATACGAATACGTACATACAGACGTATATGAAACAGATTCTAATGATATCCCCAGGTTCGTAAGACCCCTCCTTCACAGAGATCTCGGAATCAAGTTTCGGATGATAAATGTGAATTTTATCTTGGCTTATTAAAAATAAACCCGTATATAAGAAAAGGTCAACCACACATTAAGAAATATTTACAAATAAAGGGTTCAAAACTACAAAAAAGAAAATTATAAGAACAATTTATCTGGTTTTTTTTTCTTGTCTGTAAATCATCGGCGGATGTACAGACAAAAAGATCGTAGGTAATTCTTATAAAGGACTCAAAGTCGCTATGAGAATTTTTAATTATCATGAGGAATAAAATAAAATATAAATTATATTTTATTATTCCAATATACTATCATGATATAAAATAATACGTAAAGAAGAAAGAAAGAAGTAGTATAAATATTAACTGAGGAGAGAGAAACAAAACACGCTAGGAAACAGAAGATATCAAGAAAAGAAACGAAAACAAATGTTAGGTTATAGTTGAACAGTAGTAGTAGTGTAACCTACACGCCTCCGTATATTAGTATTAGTAGTTCTGGTCGAGTTCCTGTTTCAGTCCGGGAACTGTTTTCACGGTTCTAGGACTGTCCCAGAACCGTTCGACTTTCTGTTGGAACACGGGACTAAAAGTTCCAGAACCGTCCGAGAAGCGTGTAGGAACGGTCTTTCGATACTGCGCATGCTCCCGGCAGTTCTAGAACCGTCCGAGGCTCTGTTGGAACAAACCTCACATCTCACAGCATATTTCTAGAAGCTAAAGCTATGTACCCCCCCCCCCCTTCTAATCATTATGAATTATTCAAGTTCTTTGTAAGAGTGCACTTATTATATTATATCATATCATATCATATTATATCATATCATATTTTATTATATCAAATCATATTATATTATATCATATTCTTAAAAACCACAGAGCATATTCCTAGACACTATGTACTCCCTCCCCCCCCCCCTCCCACCCCTGTTCCAATCTATAGAAATTATTCAAGTTCTCTGTAAGAGTGCGCACTTGTAATTTTTTACCTTAATTTTGTACCAGCTCCTATACAAAAACCAAACCCTATACAAGTACCAACTCTTATAAGTACCAGACCTATACAAGTACCTGGCCACTCGTCGGGCGGAGTTCGGCCGTAGGCCGAACGACGACCCGGCGAGTCTAATTATATATACAACCCCATGTGAAACTCACTGACTCACTGACTCACTCATGTATACAAATGTTTACCCACTTCCGCTATAGCTAGAGAGTTGGGGTTTTCGCCATTCGATGCGCAATGTCCGCATTGTGAACCCGAAAAATTGCCAAAAGTTTACTTTTCCTTCGTCTTCCCCCCCTAAGATGAGAAAAACCGTCGTAGCTGTGTTGGAATTTTTTAAAAATTAACGGTTAATTGTAGCGAAAAACTGATTTAACAAACATGTACTAATTTTGCAAGATCTACAATTTTGTTCATAGGTCATTTTGTCGTACCTTTATTGTTTGTAGTCTAAATGGGGCTATTTTGGTTTTGTTTTTTTCAATTTTTGTCTTTGAGGTCTCATATGTTTGGTAATAATTGACCGATTTAAATTCTGACTTCTAGGTTCAAATCTCACACTAATGCCCTTTAAAACAAGACCTATATATGTTTATAATTCGTCCTATTTGCTGAGAAATTGAGAGTAAACTTTTTCCCGACTGTGCCGTGGTTATGTGACGTCACGGGACAA
This sequence comes from Gerris lacustris, assembly GCA_951217055.1. Lineage (NCBI taxonomy): Eukaryota > Metazoa > Arthropoda > Insecta > Hemiptera > Gerridae > Gerris > Gerris lacustris. Next base: position 69,310,081 of record OX578277.1, on the reverse strand, counting down.
CTTTTTTTCGATTAAAATATTCGTTCGCATATCATTTGAAAGCTCTGGACTTGTACATTAAAGCACTTTTATTTGTTTATTTTTAAAAAATTGGTACACGTACTTTTGTACCGATTTGTATGTTTGTTGTTAAATAATTATTTTAAAATTTTAAAAGTGGTTTAATATACTTTATAAGGTTATTTAAAGCCTTTTTGGATTGTTTGTTTATTGATATATTATTTTGGCACCCCAGGGTACAGGGGTACAAATGTCAAAGTTAATATTTTAAATAATGATGTATATCGTTAAAAAGCTCTTGAAAAATGCAGTAAATATTGTTATAGAGTATATAGTGTTATTTTCATTTTTTCTTGAGATAAATTGAAAAAACTGTTTTCTTTAGTGTTTTTTCAGATTTCTTTGATTAGGTTATGGTTTAAATAGATAAAGACCCCGCCCCCCCTCCCCCTCTGAACACCCCCTCTCTAGCAATCCTGCTAATATTCCTAGACACACTCCCCCCCCCCCCTTCATTGGAATTGTAAACTCCCATATCCATTTTTGATTTTCTTTAACCCTCTACCAACAATTATAAGTAGTAACATATTGTTAGCTCTATTATCCCCCCCCCCCCCTCTTCAATCATTTCTTATTACACCATCACTAGGAAACCCCTTTGTACTCCCTAGTTCTTACTTATAGGTAGTAACATATTGTTAGCTCTATCCCCCCCCCCCCCCCTCTTCTATCATTTCTTAATACACCATCACTAGGAAACCCCTTTGTACTCCCTATTTCTTACATATAAGTAGTAACATATTGTTAGCTCTATCCCCCCCCTCTCCTATAATTTCTTATTACACCATCACTAGGAAACCCCTTTGTACTCCCTATTTCTTACATATAAGTAGTAACATATTGTTAACTCTATCCCCCCCCCCCTTCTCCTATCATTTCTTATTACACCATCACTAGGATACCCCTTTACTTATAAGTAGTAACATATTGTTAGCTCCCCCCCCCCTTTTCTATCATTTCTTATTACACCATCACTAGGTAACCCCTTTGTACTCCCTATTTCTTACATATAAGTAGTAACATATTGTTAGCTCTATTCCTCCCCCCCCCCTCTTATAATTTCCTATTACACCATCACTAGGAACCCCCTTTGTACTCCCTATTTCTTACTTATAAATAGTAACATATTGCTAGCTCTATTCCCCCCCCCCCTCTCCTATCATTTCTTATTACACCATCACTAGGATACCCCTTTACTTATAAGTAGTAACATATTGTTAGCTCTCCCCCCCCCCCCTTTTCTATTATTTCTTATTACACCATCACTAGGTAACCCCTTTGTACTCCCTATTTCTTACATATAAGTAGTAACATATTGTTAGCTCTATTCCTCCCCCCCCCCCTCTTATAATTTCCTATTACACCATCACTAGGAACCCCCTTTGTACTCCCTATTTCTTACTTATAAATAGTAACATATTGCTAGCTCTATTCCCCCCCCCCTCTCCTATCATTTCTTATTACACCATCACTAGGTAACCCCTTTGTACTCCCTATTTCTTACTTATAAGTAGTAACATATTGTTAGCTCTATTCCCCCCCTCCCTCTTCTATCATTTCTTATTACACCATCACTAGGTAACCCCTTTGTACTCCCTATTTCTTACATATAAGTAGTAACATATTGTTAGCTATATTCCCCCGCCCCTCTCCTATAATTTCTTATTACACCATCACTAGGAAACCCCTTTGTACTCCCTATTTCTATTGATCTCCGTTGTTGAAATTTCCATAATTTCATAATTACTACCTCCAGTGTTTTCCATTTACTACTTTTGGAGGATACATTCAATTACTATTGATTATTTGATTAAAATATATCATAAAATTGACTTCTCCTCGGTGGGAAATCGAACCCGGCCTTTCTCCATCCGTAATAAAAAATATTTTACTTTTTCTTTAAAGCAATTTATAACATCTTAGAATGTCGTAGAACCTTTACTTATGATCATTAAATTTTCTCCCTAGCAAAAATACAGATATAATACATATTTTTACTTGCTCAATCCTACTCAGCCTTAGATCTTCTTAGCTTTCCCGTACACCACACCTCAGAGCATATTTCTAGAAGCTAATCTATGTAACCCCCCCCCCCCTCTTCTAATCAATATGAACTATTCAAGTTCTCTGTAAGAGTGCACTTAACTTATATATTATATCATATCATATTCTTAATAACCTCAGAGCATATTCCTAGACACTATGTAACCCTCCCGCCTCCCCCCTCCCCCCCCCCCACCCGTTCCAATCAATAGGAATTATTCAAGTTCTCTGTAAGAGTGCACATGAAATGTTTTACCTTAATTTTGTACCAGCTCCTATACAAGTACCAAACCCTATACAAGTACCAACTCATAAGTACCAGACCTATACAAGTACCTGGCCACTCGTCGGGCGGAGTTCGGCCGTAGGCCGAACGACGACCCGGCGAGTCTAATTATATATACAACCCCATGTGAAACTCACTGACTGACTCACTGACTCATGTATACAAATGTTTACCCACTTCCGCTATAGCTAGAGAGTTGGGGTTTTCGCCATTCGATGCGCAATGTCCGCATTGTGAACTCGAAAAATTGCCAAAAGTTTACTTTTCCTTCGTCTTCCCCCCCTAAGATGAGAAAAACCGTCGTAGCTGTGTTGGAATTTTTTAAAAATTAACGGTTAATTGTAGCGAAAAACTGATTTAACAAACATGTACTAATTTTGCAAGATCTACAATTTTGTTCATAGGTCATTTTGTCGTACCTTTATTGTTTGTAGTCTAAATGGGGCTATTTTGGTTTTTTAATTTTCCATTTTTGTCTTTGAACGCTCATATCTTTGGTAATAATTGACCGATTTATATTCTGATTTTAAGGTTCAAATCTCACACTAATGCCCTTTAAAACAAGACCTTGATATGTTTATAATTCGTCCTATTTGCTGAGAAATTGAGAGTAAACTTTTTCCCGACCTTGCCGTGGTTACGTGACGTCACGAGACAACTTTTTTTCGATTTAAATATTCGTTCGCATATCATTTAAAAGCTCTTGACTTGTACATTGAAGTTCTTTCATTTGTTTATTTTTAAAAAAATTGGTACATGTACTTTTGTACTGATTTGTATAATTGTCAATTGTGTCATTTTTATTTTTTATCGAGATAAATTGTGCCCCTGCCAAGGCAGTAGCACTATAAAAATTAATATGATATCAAAGATATCATAGACCAGGTAGATGTACAGCTCTGAGAAGAGTCCCACTGCTCTGTTCAAGACGAGAAACTTCACCAAGGTGAATAAATTAAGAGTGTTGGTAGGAAGTAGGTAGACAGACAAAATAAAAGATAAGTTTAGTGAATGATGGACAATGTCCAATAAATAATAGTATAATTAAATGAAATTTGATTTCTGGTATGGTATAACATAATACATTAAAGGGTGGAGATTGACTCAAACCGTGAGTGGCCAACAACACGGGAGAGTCAACTCAAAAAAAAATACGGTTGACTGAATTTAAACAAAATAAAAAAGAAAACTGGTAGACAGGCCCAGCCCTAACTGCCCTAGCGCCGCGTAACACCAAAACGGCTAGCCTTATCTCCGTCTCAGCTGGTAACGCAAAGGGGCTAGTCAACCAGAGTGAAAAGTAAAATAATAAATAAAATAAGAAAAAGAAAGTAAAATACTTCACGTTAGAGGGCACTCCCTACTCTGAACTAACACCGGTGAACAAAGTAACGGCTACGCTATCCTCACGTACACTGGGTCACGGTGAGTGGGTCCTCTAAACAAAAAAAGAAAGAATTACAACAAGGTTATAATAGTGAACAATACTCAGCAGTACTCGTAGTTGTAGCTACCAGTATAAAAGGAAAACACAGTGGCTACATTGACCTGTTGCCCTCAGGTCACCACTGGAGACTTAAACGGCAAATACAACCCGAAGGGTAAAGAAACAAAAAAAATAAATGAATTACTTTTAAAACATAAATAAAACAGAAAAATTCTTAAAAATACTTCCAAGAAGTAAAAGGGTTAAGACCTGTCCATGATTCAAAGTGAATGTCCGGAACAGATCACACAATTAAAGAGTAACAAAGCCGGACCTGGCTATCCGGATTACTCAAAGTTAAATGCCAGTTAAAAGGTAACACGTACCCAAAGGTAAGTAAATTGTGAAATAAACGGAAAGATAAAAGGGGGGGGGAACATAAGATTAATTAAGTGAAGTTAAAATTTAGATACGGGAAAGTAAATTAAATAAAATGATTCTACATTAAGGGACACTAACCTAACCTAACCTGGCCTAGCCTCAGGATGTCACATCTCGCACGCTACGAGAAGTGATACGTATCATCACCGGATAGGCCCAGATTGATTTAGTATACTAAGTTACACAAAAAAGGGACGGGACTATAAACTAAAACGTTATTACAGTTTATAAACGATACGGTAGGTATGATTCATAGGCGAGACGGTCAACGTAGTCTTCAAGTAAGTCGGGTCCACATGTCGTCCAAAGGTGAAACTAGCGTAGGTTTTCCCACGTAGATCTTGGCTGGCTAAGAGTCATGCCCCGATACTTGAAACTGGAAGTGAAAAAGTCTATAAGACACACTTCAATACGTCAACATAAAAAATGAAACTTAAGACAGAACGTTACTCACCGGTACGATAAGATACGAAAGCTCCAAAGAAGTTTACGTTAGAAAAAGGTCGTGAAGCACATCACCCGGTCAGCGTCTCTACTGGCTTACTAACCGACAAACACCTGTAAGAGATAACTTAGTTGAAAAGCCGATACGTAGAACTAAACCGCTAATAATTTCCTCGCAGTAATTAAAGAGAAAAAGAAGAAAATGAACTTACAGTTGTCAAAAGGTTAGAGAAGTTTTCCTCGAAGCGTCTAAATGTCACAAGCAACAGGTTGTTCCAAGATTATCCAAGTCCATCACGAACAGGGAAAACTTATTCTCAACGGGAATGAATTCATACGGTAAAACAGATTCCGGAGAATCAGAATAAATCACTGAATATTAAAATAAAAGCTGGCATTTCCAAAGAAACTTGGAAGGATGCCCGAAAAAACTAAGCGTTCATAATGGGGAACCGGTAAACAAGAGAATGAAAGTGTGCGCGTCCACAACGCTCTCTCCAGCGTAAAAGGTGGCATAGAAAAGCTAAAATAATGGTTGAAAACACATGAAACGGAAAAGGTCTAGAAAATTAAAGAACGAGAAGATAAGAATTTAGATGCAAACGGGAATTTCCTAGCTGAAATATAAGAAAAGATATGAGAGAAAGAAAATACAATATATACGACCTGGTGAAGAAGAATAAAACTGAATATGTCGGACCTGTTCGAAGTAGTTCGTCGGATATTCCGCTAGGTGGCAGCAGGTGATGGGCCCTGAAACTAGTCTCACCAAAAATCCGAAAGGTGGCGCCAGCCTACGGAAGTCATTCCAAGCGAAAAACAAACTCCAAAAACTTACCACGGTACACACCCCCTCCCAGCGTAGAAAGACTTCTAATCCTCCTCTTCCTCCTCGCTGGAAACAGGTTCGCGATAGCTCTTCAGTTTGGAGGGGTGCCACTTGCCGGCTCGGCGACCACACTTATCCTCCAAGTCGCAAGTGCCCCCAGCACTGACGGAGATAACGGTAAAAGGTCCTTCAAACTTAGGACATAACTTGGCAGCATGCTTGTCGGCGGCTGATGAGAGTTGAAAGTTATGACATAGGTCTTGAGGAAGAGTTGACACAGTAGTGTCCGATACGGTAAGGGTTGACACATGAGTGTCCGGTACGGTAAAGGTTGACACAGTAGTGTCCGGTACGGTAAAGGTTGACACATGAGTGTCCGGTACGGTAAAGGTTGACACATGAGTGTCCGGTACGGTAAAGGTTGTAATGTCTTTAGACGCCTCGTCAAGTAACAGCACTTGCAGGAAAGCCTGCTTCAGATCAATTTTCGAAAGGTAAGCGGCCTGCCGTAAACTATCAAGAATAGTGGTCATATTGGGCATAGGGTATGAGTCTTTGACAGTTACCTCATTAACCCTGCGGAAATCAATACAGAAACGATACGAACCATCTCCTTTCTTCACCATGACCACCGGGGATGACCAGGCTGCATGGCTGGGCTCAACTAATCCTTCGGTCAGCATCCGGTCCAACTCCGACTGCATGGCATCTAAGACAACAGGAGAATAACGATAAGCTCTTTGTTTAATAGGGGTGGCTGTACCTACATCGATAGCATGGGATATCCGAGTGGTAAGCCCTGGCGACTCGTCTACTAACCTAATGCCCTGCTCGACGATAGTGCTCAAACTCTGTCGCTCCTGGGTACTAAGCTCTCGGATCCCACAAACAAGTACTTCAGGTTGAGCGGTAGGAGGTACTGTTTCGAAACCACTATGTAACAGAAGACGGTAATGACTCTCAGGTGAGTCGTGAAACCACCAGGTGGATGTGCGGGCATTAGTGCACATCCCTGCCTGGGATATAAAATCAATGCCTAAGAGGAACGGTACGGAAAGTGTCGGAAGGTAGTGAAATGGGACTCGGTAATAACGTCCTCCCAGGTTAACAGACATATCGTAAACAACTGCCACACTTGCAGTGTTACTGTCGGCTACCTGGATAGGAAAAGCAGGGATGGACCTAGGTTCTACCTGCAAACCACATTTCTGAAGTCCGAAGTCACCGACGAACGATAAGCACGATCCTGGATCGTACAGGGCAGGGACGGTACTAACACCACTTTCCTGGACGAACGATAATGGGATAAACCATAAGTGGTTCCCCGAATATGAATTAATACTGACTCCAGGAGAGATAGTAGAAGAAAATGATGCACTAGCATCCGGTAAGGTAAGAGGGTTTGACTCCATAGTGGGGTCCGGAACGGTAACGAGCGACGCCCCTGGCGTAGGCTCAACGGTACGAGAAATTAAAACAGAAGGTAGAACTGAATTATTAGAATTAATATCAGATGACAAAGAAGGTATATTTACATTACTATCAGATGACACCGAAGGTGTCGACGGGACGGTAGTAGACACAGAAGGTGTTGACGGAACGGTAGTAGACACAGAAGGTGTTGACGGAACGGTAGTAGACACAGAAGGTGTTGACGGAACGGTACGAGAGACGGTAGAAATAGGCCTAGTAGGAGGCCGCGGTACGGTATTAACATCAGGATCAAAAACTTCAGGAGTGTGAGCGATCCTAGCCTCAGACTCCCTTAGGGGTTTCCCGGAGAGCAGTTAGGACAACTAACAACTACTACTCCCGGTTTCCCACAACGGTAGCAAAAGCGACGGCGAGGTTCAGGGCAATTGCTAAAGGCATGCGCCCCCTTGCCGCAGTTCCAACATTTGAGAGCCACAGTAGCTACCTTCTTCTCCGGAGGCAACTCCCTAGGTGGGCTCTTAGGTTTAGATAGATTTTTCCCTGCCGGCTCCTTCCTACTCGGGCGAGGGAGTGGGACAGAAACTGGTTGGCTAGGGTTAGACTGGACGGTAGTTATACGTGAGGGTTGATGGCTAGAGAAGTTTGGCTTGCCTGAAGGGCTCTGTCTCACTTCGGGCTTAGACCTACTATTACTCTTAGCTACGGGAAGAAGCTCTGCCTTACGACGGCACTCCGTAACATATTCCATCAAATCCCTATAGCTAGGTATGGTTTGGGACGACTGATGCTCCTCGAACTCAGAGCGAGTCTCAGCGTCAAGATTGTTCAGTGCCAACTGTAAAAGCACAAAGTCCCCTAGGTCAGTTATGCCTAATGACTTCAAGGCGTTGACACTATTCTCATGTACGTTAAGGAATTTTTGTAGTTGGGCGGTAGAAGACTTAGAACTGGTTTGAAAATTTAGGATTTTGTCAATATAATTGCTTGCCAAGCGACGCTTGTTATGATAGCGCCTCTTAAGGGCCTCACAGGCGAGCGGGTAATTATCCGCCTCAAGTGAGAAACCTGATATTACTGCAAGCGCATCCCCAAACAGACTTGAGCGCAGATATTGAAATTTCTGGATAGCGGATAGTGAGGGGTCGCTATCGACTAGAGAGGTAAACAGAGATATATATTCAGTCCAGAATTCTATGTTACCCCCAAACTTCGGTAACTGAATGCGAGGCAAGCAAGATTTATTAAATGAATTGCATACTTGCGGATCCGATGAAGTAGATGTCGACTGCTCCTGAGGGACTTTCGGTGTCGTCGATCTAGCTGCTGTCAGGTACCTCGTCTTAGCGGCATCAATCACTCCGATGAAGGCGGTGTACGCTTTGCTCGTGTCGAGACGATCGGCTGGAGTAGCGGCTGTCACGTTGTACTGCCTTATGCTTGTGATAACTGCCTTGAAGTCCTGCTCGACAGCTTCAAGTCGGTCGAACGAAGATCTGAAATTTGAAACAGTATCAGGAGTCACCTTACTTAATGTGTCATATATGGACTGAGCCAAAGCAAAGATATCATTCCTTTCATTAATCAGAAGGTCGGCCTCAGGGCTGACAACCTTCTCGACTTTCGGCGGCATCATAAAATGTCTCCCCTTCTACCAACACTAAACTAAACGGAATACTAATGAACAGAACAGGAAATGTCCAATTGTCCGGGCGCCAAATTTTTATGTGCCCCTGCCAAGGCAGTAGCACTATAAAAATTAATATGATATCAAAGATATCATAGACCAGGTAGATGTACAGCTCTGAGAAGAGTCCCACTGCTCTGTTCAAGACGAGAAACTTCACCAAGGTGAATAAATTAAGAGTGTTGGTAGGAAGTAGGTAGACAGACAAAATAAAAGATAAGTTTAGTGAATGATGGACAATGTCCAATAAATAATAGTATAATTAAATGAAATTTGATTTCTGGTATGGTATAACATAATACATTAAAGGGTGGAGATTGACTCAAACCGTGAGTGGCCAACAACACGGGAGAGTCAACTCAAAAAAAAATACGGTTGACTGAATTTAAACAAAATAAAAAAGAAAACTGGTAGACAGGCCCAGCCCTAACTGCCCTAGCGCCGCGTAACACCAAAACGGCTAGCCTTATCTCCGTCTCAGCTGGTAACGCAAAGGGGCTAGTCAACCAGAGTGAAAAGTAAAATAATAAATAAAATAAGAAAAAGAAAGTAAAATACTTCACGTTAGAGGGCACTCCCTACTCTGAACTAACACCGGTGAACAAAGTAACGGCTACGCTATCCTCACGTACACTGGGTCACGGTGAGTGGGTCCTCTAAACAAAAAAAGAAAGAATTACAACAAGGTTATAATAGTGAACAATACTCAGCAGTACTCGTAGTTGTAGCTACCAGTATAAAAGGAAAACACAGTGGCTACATTGACCTGTTGCCCTCAGGTCACCACTGGAGACTTAAACGGCAAATACAACCCGAAGGGTAAAGAAACAAAAAAAATAAATGAATTACTTTTAAAACATAAATAAAACAGAAAAAATTCTTAAAAATACTTCCAAGAAGTAAAAGGGTTAAGACCTGTCCATGATTCAAAGTGAATGTCCGGAACAGATCACACAATTAAAGAGTAACAAAGCCGGACCTGGCTATCCGGATTACTCAAAGTTAAATGCCAGTTAAAAGGTAACACGTACCCAAAGGTAAGTAAATTGTGAAATAAACGGAAAGATAAAAGGGGGGGGGAACATAAGATTAATTAAGTGAAGTTAAAATTTAGATACGGGAAAGTAAATTAAATAAAATGATTCTACATTAAGGGACACTAACCTAACCTAACCTGGCCTAGCCTCAGGATGTCACATCTCGCACGCTACGAGAAGTGATACGTATCATCACCGGATAGGCCCAGATTGATTTAGTATACTAAGTTACACAAAAAAGGGACGGGACTATAAACTAAAACGTTATTACAGTTTATAAACGATACGGTAGGTATGATTCATAGGCGAGACGGTCAACGTAGTCTTCAAGTAAGTCGGGTCCACATGTCGTCCAAAGGTGAAACTAGCGTAGGTTTTCCCACGTAGATCTTGGCTGGCTAAGAGTCATGCCCCGATACTTGAAACTGGAAGTGAAAAAGTCTATAAGACACACTTCAATACGTCAACATAAAAAATGAAACTTAAGACAGAACGTTACTCACCGGTACGATAAGATACGAAAGCTCCAAAGAAGTTTACGTTAGAAAAAGGTCGTGAAGCACATCACCCGGTCAGCGTCTCTACTGGCTTACTAACCGACAAACACCTGTAAGAGATAACTTAGTTGAAAAGCCGATACGTAGAACTAAACCGCTAATAATTTCCTCGCAGTAATTAAAGAGAAAAAGAAGAAAATGAACTTACAGTTGTCAAAAGGTTAGAGAAGTTTTCCTCGAAGCGTCTAAATGTCACAAGCAACAGGTTGTTCCAAGATTATCCAAGTCCATCACGAACAGGGAAAACTTATTCTCAACGGGAATGAATTCATACGGTAAAACAGATTCCGGAGAATCAGAATAAATCACTGAATATTAAAATAAAAGCTGGCATTTCCAAAGAAACTTGGAAGGATGCCCGAAAAAACTAAGCGTTCATAATGGGGAACCGGTAAACAAGAGAATGAAAGTGTGCGCGTCCACAACGCTCTCTCCAGCGTAAAAGGTGGCATAGAAAAGCTAAAATAATGGTTGAAAACACATGAAACGGAAAAGGTCTAGAAAATTAAAGAACGAGAAGATAAGAATTTAGATGCAAACGGGAATTTCCTAGCTGAAATATAAGAAAAGATATGAGAGAAAGAAAATACAATATATACGACCTGGTGAAGAAGAATAAAACTGAATATGTCGGACCTGTTCGAAGTAGTTCGTCGGATATTCCGCTAGGTGGCAGCAGGTGATGGGCCCTGAAACTAGTCTCACCAAAAATCCGAAAGGTGGCGCCAGCCTACGGAAGTCATTCCAAGCGAAAAACAAACTCCAAAAACTTACCACGGTACAAAATTGAAAATAATTATTTTTTTAGTTAATTCTTGGATTTGCTAGATTAGTTTATGGTTTAAATGGATGAACAACCCTCCCCCCCCCCCCCCCCCCCCCCTCTGAACATCTTGGTGTGTACTCAATTGTTTTATTAATATTTTTTCTTGAAATAAATTGAAAAAACTGTTTTCTTTAGGGTTTATGGTTTTCTTTCTGTTAGTTTATGGTTTCAAATGAATGACCCCCCCCCCCCCCCCCTGCACAACCCCTCTCTCGCAAGCCTGCTCATATACTTAGATGCTCTCCCCCCCTTCATTGGAATCGTGAACTCACATATCATTTATAATTTTCTGAAACCCTATACCAAGTGACCACTTTTATCCGATTTAAATATTGGTTCGTATATAATTTGAAAGCCCTTGATTTGTACATTTAAACTATATTATTTATTTATTTTTAAAAAAATTGGTACACGTACTTTTGTACCGATTTGTATGTTTGTTGTTATATAATATTTTTTAAATTTTAAAAGTGGTTTATTATTCTTTATTTGGTTATTTAAAGCCTTTTTGAATTGTTTGTTTATTAAAATATAATTTTGGTACCCCCGGGTACAATGGTACAAATGCCAAAATTAATATTTTAAATAATGATGTATATCGTAGAAAAGCTCTTGAAAAGTGTAGTAAATATTGTTATGTACTGAATTGTGTTAGTTCTTTTTTCTTGAGATAAATTGAAAAAACTGTTTTCTTTAGTGTTTTTTCGGATTTCTTTGATTAGGTTATGGTTTAAATGGATGAACACCCCCCCCCCCTCTGAACACCCCTCCCTAGCAATTCTGCTCATATTCCTAGACACACTCCCCCTCTCCCGCTTCATTGGAATTAGTAAACTCCCATATCTTTTATGATTTTCTTTAACCCTCTACCAACAATTATAAGTAGTAACATATTGTTAGCTCAATTCTCCTCCCCCCCCCCTCTTCTATTATTTCTTATTACACCATCACTAGGAACCCCTTTGTACTCCCTATTTCTTACATATAAATAGTAACATATTGTTTGCTATATTCCCCCCCCCCCCCCCTCTCCTATAATTTCTTATTACACCATCACTAGGAAACCCCTTTGTACTCCCTATTTCTTACATATAAATAGTAACATATTGTTAGCTCTATTCCCTTCCCCCCCCCCCCCTCTCACCTATGATTTCCTATTACACCATCACTAGGAAACCCCTTTGTACTCCCTATTTCTTACATATAAATAGTAACATATTGTTAGCTATATTCCCCCCCCCCCCCTCTCCTATAATTTCTTATTACACCATCACTAGGAAACCCTTTTGTACTCCCTATTTCTATTGATCTCCGTTGTTGAAATTTCCATAATTTCATAATTACTACCCCCAGTGTTTTCCACTTACTACTTTTGGTGGATACATTCAATTACTATTGATTATTTGATTAAAATATATCATAAAATTGACTTCTCCTCGGCGGGGAATCGAACCCGGCCTTTCTCCATCCGCAAAAAAAAATATTTTCCTTTTTTTTTAAAGCAATCTATAACATCTTAGAATGTCGTAGAACCTTCACTTAAAATCATTTAATTTTCTCCCTAGAAAAAATACAGATTTAATTCATATTTTTAATTGCTAAATCCTACTCAGCCTTAGATCTTCTTAGCTTTCCCGTACACCACATCTCAGAGCATATTTCTAGAAGGTAAAGCTATGAACCCCCCCCCCCCCTTCCAATCAATATGAATTATTCAAGTTCTTTTTAAGAGTGCACTTATTATATTATATCATATCATATCATATTATGTCATATCATATCATATTATATTGTACCAGCTCCTATACAAAAACCAAACCCTATACAAGTACCAACTCTTATAAGTACCAGACCTATACAAGTACCTGGCCACTCGTCGGGCGGAGTTCGGCCGTAGGCCGAACGACGACCCGGCGAGTGTTTATTATATTATGCCGTGCGAGGAGAAAAAAATGACGTCAGAGTGAAACGTAAACAATAACCAATGGCAGGGTTTGTCTTCTTGATTGTTTGTGAGCGGGCTTTGAATAGTTACAAAACTATTCAGTGGTCTTACACCTCTAGAATACTGGAGTTGGATACCCCTGGATGGAACCCATCAAACTCAACTTGGATGTCCAAGTTGACTTTGATACACTGTTTACACGATCCAAGTAGCGTAAAAGTAGAGTCAAAACTGACTTGGTCCAAGTATACTTGGATCGTGTAAACCCAGCTTTAACAATTAAAATATGCGCGGTACAGAAGTAAACAATAAAAAAATTTAGCAACAAATTTTTCAATGTTTACTGTTATGCATTTAATAGTATTACAATGCAATTTTGCAATAGCATTTTTTTTTTATTGGGATTTTATGGTGTATATTCATAATGAAGGAAAACTGGTACAGGTAATTAATAAACTAACACTCACACACTGCTACTCAGTAGTCTGACGATGACTGGGAAGTCGAAACGGTCTGTACCTTATAATTTTATGAGCCGTTAAGCCCGTGGCAACGGACTTTATTCAAAAGAAAAAAGTAAAAAGAAGTAAATTAATTTAGATATCTATTTTGATAAGTTATTATACTTATTTGTCACAAACATTTATCTATTTTAATTGGAATAAATGTGGTTGCCTTAGCTTAGCAATAACAAATCATTTCGAGGAGAGTCGTCTCCGTCGGGACACTACTCGATTATATAAATGCTTACTTATGGTTGGCAATATACTGGATAAGCTGAACAAGTAACCGTGCTTGTTTTGTTTCTTAACCACCTTTACCAGTTTTCCTTCATTATATCCATTGTTATTGTTCGCCCATGATACATATAAACCCCCGTAAACTCTTAACCGCAGTGGCACCATCAGGGAATTCAAGGAGTCGAACAATCATTATTAAAAAATTTGCTATTGTGGCCTTTTGATAATAAACTTTTATGTTGATTCATTTTGACTCATAAAGTTTACTTTTAGTTCATTGAAGAAAATTTCGTAATCCCCCCTCGTGCTACATATTAACAAATTAGACAATTAATGATTATTTATTTAAATCGAATCAAATTGAAATGAATTAAAGTGTATTATTCATGTTTTAAAAGTTTATATATATTTCAAACAATGTTAGCTATAAATGATATTTAACTAAACGTTCTAACCAATAAACTGAAATTTAACAGTATGCCAAGCTTAAAATATAAATCAACATGTGGTGTCCTAGAGCTTTAATCCTCATCTCTTTCTTTTTATTTAATGTTTAGTCACATGTCACACAATTTTGTGTGTATATAATTATGTGAACTCATAGTTTAAGTTCACTGTAGAATAATCACTCTTAATTTTTTTCTAAGCGTGACAAAGGCTTATATCAGCCACACCATCTTGTCTTAAGAATCTGTTTGAGCTTGCATCAGCGCTACAAATTAAAACCGACAAAAACACATGTGCCGCAAATGACATCTGACTATCAACTCTCTTTATCAAAACAATATTTTTTTAATCGGGCCAAGAAGATTGTGACCTTAAAGAAATAGGCAATACATATTTCAGTGAGTGTATTGAAGCCAAACAGCATTTGTTGGTAGAGAATAAGTGACACGAAAAATAAGTGCGGTTATCATATACCTTATACAAGATGGGCAGAATCCAAAACTATTCACAGGGACAAAATGTTAGGACTAAATTTGGATAATGTTACTCTTATATTCTATAGCGTAAGTTTCGTGGCAAGAGTATAATAAATCTAGATCATTCGAAGGAGACCACGTAAGAGATATTGTGATATCATGACCCATTACAGGGATCATTCTCAAGGGAGTTGTTGATCATGATAAGAGTATATCTGCACCTCACGAAATTGCAAATGATCAAGTCTGACTCAATATCCTTCGGAAGATCAAGATTCATTATCCTCATGTTGACGACTTATCGGCCTGATCTACTTTGCTGTCTAATTTACCGCTTTAAATAAGGATAATTTAGACGGGAAAACTAATTACATAGTCGTCTGGCACATCAACTAAAAGATCATATGATCTAAAAAGTAAATATGGTTCATTCAAAAGAGGATTTTAAGTTAAACGTTCATTAAAATGCTGATCAATAGAATATTAAGTAATTTTATAGGACAGAGATATCGGGCAAATTACGCATCTACTGGATTTACATTACAGATATGTACCTAAAGCTATGTCTCTATCTTCACTTTAGTTACGAGTTGTGTCTAGATTTTACTCAATTTTGAATATTGACTTAGAACCATTCATTAGCACATAGTTACTAAATAGAAAGTTAAAGCTTACGTTGTACCAAACATAAATATATTTCGGTCAATCCACTTAGGATCTAAACTCAAATACTTAAGTAAGTAAGACACAACTCAATTGATCATATTACAACCTTTACACCATACAGGTTGTAATATGATCAAATGAGTCTCGATCGGCTATCACTAAAGTTATCGACGCAAAGATTGGTACATGCCGTTTTTAAAAAGGGAATTTCTATTAAAAAAAACCATGAGGATTAAATCAAAATGTTCATAACATTCTAAGGAAAAATAAATAATTGAGGAGAGCTTCTTACACTTAACAAAATATCATCTTGTCTGTCTGTAACGTTCACGTGCCCAACTATAACTTAAGTAAAAGTTGAAATATGGTGTACAAGATGTTCTTTTTACTAATGCCCAGACTAAGTTCGTTGGACAGCGATATCCGTCCAAGCGTTTGCGTGCAATGCTCGCGTGAACGTGAGCTTAAAATTTAAAATTGGAATTTTAGGACGGGAAAAGATTCTTCTATCACCAATTCGATGAGACTAACATTATGTTAAGAATAACAAAAATGTTCGTCTCATCGAATAGATGATAATAGAATCTTTTCCCGTCCTGAAATTCCAATTTAATTTTTGAACCTCTCGTTTACGCGAGCGTTGCGCGCGAACTCTTGGACGGATCACGCTGTCCAACGAACTTAGCCTGAGTATTAGTAGGAGGAACATGTATACCAAATTTCAACTAAATCGGTCAACTTTTACTCAAGTTATCGTCGGACACGTAAACGTTACACACAGACAGACAGACAGACAGACAGATAAGATGCATATTTCGTTGAATGTAAGAAGCTCGCTTACGCAACGCTTCAATGATTAACTAGGCATCGCGTGGCTCTATTATTGAAGCGAGCGTATTACAATAAAATACTGAATATTGAAATTTATTAATCATGATGAACGTCATAGTTGAAGATAAGTGGAAGAGGGTAGTGTGAGGTAGAGTGGGGGTACTCGGTACAAAGCTTTACTTCCTAAACAAACCTTTACACTATAAGAATCTTAACCACCCAATAGCTTTTATATTATTATTATAAATGTATCACTTCATTACTCAAATACTACTGCTTGTATCAAGTTGAAATTTTACATACTCGTTTCAATTGCACTTTAGACGATGTGCATGAAGTTTTATTAAAATCGTTACGTTAGAAATTAAGTTATTAGTAAAAAGGTTGTTTTCTCTATTTTAAACGTTTAGGTCCGCTTTAATAGTTTTAGCGATCTTTATTAATTCATAGCAGTGTCGTTGTTGGTTTTAATAAAAAATGTTATTTGAAAAAAATGTTCGTCTCATCGATTAGGTGATAATAGAATTTTTTCCCGTCCTGAAATTCCAATTTTAAATTTTAAGCTCACGTTTACGCGAGCATTGCGCGCGAACTCTTGAACGGATCTCGCTGTCCAACGAACTTAGCCTGAGTATTAGTAAAAGGAAGATGTATACCAAATTTCAACTAAATCGGTCAACTTTTACTCAAGTTATCGTCGGACACGTAAACGTTACACACAGACAGACAGACAGACAGACAGACAGACAGACAGAAAAGATGCATATTTCGTTGAATGTAAGAAGCTCGCTTACGCTCGCTTCAATAATAATGGCACTACGCTCGCTCCAGAGATAGACGCCACGCAATGCCTAGTTCATATTTAAAAAATAAGTTGAAAAGTCAGAAATCATAAAATGTTTCAAGGAAATTGTACAATTAGTTTTCTCTTATTAGAAGAAAGGCGTAGAAGAAAGTAGGGAGTCAGGCAATAAGGTTTCCTGTTTCCGGTTCCGGCGACCAATTCCTTCATACATAGAAATCTAAGAGAAGAGAGAACAAATTCGGGGGGTGGGAGGGGGAAGAGTAAGAACAAATGAACATGGTATTGATCGAAGAAAGTAAACACGGAATTGTCTGTGTGAGTGTTAAGCAGAAAAGTGTAATCCGATAAAAAAATTGAAGAAATAGTCTGATAAAATATATACATATATGTATATATATATGTATCAAGCGTTTCAATTGAATTTTAGAAGTGGCTTACTACTAATACAAGGGAGGAAAGTTGGGAGAGTTTGCTTGTGACGAACCCAAAGAGGTGGTTGCCACTATAGAAACTGTGTCGAAGCCATCTACTGCTGTGCCATTATCCAATGAAATCGTATTAGGAGAGAACTAAGAGAGTTTGGCAGGGCAGGTAGTTAGAACCGAGTCTCCTTTAGTCCTTTAATAGATCTAATTAGGCAGGCTAGCATTGTTCACGGACTCACCGATCTACCTTCAGCTTGACAACGAGTTAGGCAATAACCCCTAGCAATGTCAACACAAAGAATAAGGTCATCACTATAAATAAAAACAACAACGAAAAAATTACAAATAAACTAACGGATCGAAATAGAGTTACAAAGATAGACGACGTTAATAGAAAGAATAAACAGAATTGGATAGAATCCATTTTTTTATGAATGTAGATTTTAAATTTAAACAATGAGATGCGTAATTGAGATTTGTTCGCTCTTTAATCTCAACTATGATGGAGTCTAGGTTTCGGATAAGATTAAGATAAAGGTTCCATTTGCAGTGAAATGAGTGAATGAGTTAGAGGAAAATGTAGGCCCTTAAAAAATATCTAAATTAATAGTAGTATCTTAATGCACCTAGTATATCTAAACAGCCCGATTCTCTGGAAGTTGTTACCTACTGCAATTTTAAAATTGCTAGGGTTATGCACGATATACTTTAATATTTTTGAGAGCAGTTAATAATACTCAAAAAGAGTTTAAAATAGAGTGGAAACTGTTATTTCAACCAATACTAGAGGCAAAGGGCTTTGTACAAGTTGACGGACAAGGAAATCTGTCGATATTTCCCTCTTCCTAGTCTTAGGTTTGAAGTGTTGTAGAGACGAAGATTCCCTACCACGAGTCAAGGGTGAGATCCCTTTAAGCCGTCCAATATTGGAAGCCGAAGGGACATAAGTCTCCTTACTTCTCCCAGATAAGCCCTTCAAACCCTCGACCGTCCACATTTCTCCTGTCTGTCCAATATAAGGTCTAACGAGTAGTTCCCGGGATTTACTTTAGAGGGCGTCTGGAAAACATTACTTTCTTGTAGAGAAAACTTCAAGAAAAAATCGTATATTTTAGCGTCACGGGATTCATAAAAGTAATTTTTTCACCTATATATAGTTTTTTTTTTAGAGTTTTGCATGGTGAGACTTTTAGCCCTTTTTCTATAGTTTCATACTTTGGATAGCCTGACAGGTCCTATTTCCTAGGGATAACATTACCACGCTATTCTGAGCTTTTTTTTAAGAGAATACAGAAAGCCAGAGTTATATTATACTAGACACGTCAAAACAATCAAGTTAAACCGCTTTCTTATATAGTGAAGGCCTCCTAAGCATGCAACCGTTCCAAACTATCTCGCTCATCATTTATACACTCACCCATAAAAGACGATAAAACTTACCGACTTAAAGTCTCCTATGCTTGTTTCGCGAAAAGAGGCTTGAAGTGGGAACAAATAATTGAAAAATAAAACTTTTATTCGACGTGACATGAAACGTAGAATAAAAGACCATTGAAAGAAAAAGACAAATGACTCGTAGAGATAAATGGTCTTCCAGTTGAAGAAAAACAGTTGTTAAAGAAACTACCGAAAAACATCCAGGAGGAAATGAAAAAATGTGTCGAAAGGAAAAGACGCAGGGCTATTAAAATACAAATGGGTTTTCCGGTGGAAACTAACTATCACGTCTGCGACAGTATTTCTAAAAACATATCTTAGAGACATTATCGTAATTTTTTAAGAGTAATAAATTATTTTTACAAATGGAATGACCAAAAACCTTAGCAAGAGTATAAGATACCAACCTTATCCAATATAAATCTACAATAAATAAAATCGTAACTTTAAATACGTATATCGTAACAAAATACTAAACACAATTAAAAGAATAAATAGAAAATAAAAATTTAAGGAATAAACTTCCCTGAAATGAAAAAATAGTCGGTCAATAAGTGTGATTGTAGAGCACGTAAGAAATTACAATTTAATGTGCCGTACGACAGACGGTTCAAATTATCAAGGGACCATCCGTGAGCTACTTTCGACAAACCTTCCAAATTTCATAATAATTAGATGAGTACTTTTGAAAATAAATGTATGTTTGTGCGCATGTGGAAGAGAAACAAATGAGCGCTGAAACAAAGGAGTGGCCAAATTGTATTATTACACTTTTATTAAGTATAAAAAGAAATTAATTCAAACATGACCTGTATGAACTAATCAATTAAAGTGAATTTAATTTAATTACATAAATATGAAAAGGATTAGTCTTTTATTAATTCGTTGTAATTTTAAAAAAGTACGTCAAAAATATCAGATAAAAAAATAGACGTAATCAAGTTGTTTGCCGTTTAATTAAATAGACCAATATTTTCGTATTATACATCTAATCCTATTTAAATAGACTTATAACTACTTAATTACTTTATTAATTTTAAATTAATAACTACATATAATAAGAATGAAGTTAATAACTAAAATTTAACTTTACAGATTCATTAACAGCAAACTAAGTTGAGCATTTTCTCAAATCAAATAACTAATTATACTAAGTCTACTTAAAAAGTTTAATCCTATTTCAAACGTTTCCAAATAAATATGTAAAGGATCTCATAAAGCTTCTAAAGTAAATAATGTAAGGTAAAGATATTTTTTTTAAAATTAATTTCCATTTCTCTACTGTATAGGTGTCAACATTTTAACAAATTATTTTTTATTTCCTCAGATTTGAAAATTAAAATAATCTGTTGTAACTTTCTAACACAAATTAAAGCAAAATGGAAAAAAAAAATATATATATATGTATATACATATATATTACTTGCGGGTAAGATTACTTCGAAAAAAGTAGAAAAATAATAACAACAATAATAAGCTGTTTCCTGATACGTTGCTTTCTTTTGTTATAAGTGAAAATTATGAAAAAATAGAAGATTAAAGAAGGTTAAAGGTAAAAATAACTAAAATAAAAGTAATAAAGCAGAAAGAAAGAAAAAATGAATGAAATAATATCTGTTTGAGTTAAAAAAAAGAGAGTGAGGCTAGGAGGGAGGCGACACATACAGAAAGAAAATTATCGAGTAAAGGATTGAAAGGATGTCGGGGAAAACTCGATGAATAATTTACATATTTATCTTGAGGGAAGCCCGCCTCCAGAGAAGGTTTGCAATAAACCAGGGAGAGTAGAGAAAAGCGAAGGAAACCATAAAGCCCATATAGCTCAAGAGATGATGAAGATACCTTCAATATCCCTACACCTATGGAGACATGTGAAAATCTCATCACGTCTTTTATTGGATCAAAATTTAGAAAAGGGACTCCACACAAAGATGTCTTTGAAAATTATTCGATAATAAGGGATTGTAGAGAACTTACGAAATTACAATTTAACGTGATGTATGCTTCATATAAAGTTCTTTGACTTTAAAAACATTCTTTTGAACGTGTTCCAAAAAGTAATTAGGGTAAAACAATTTTATCTACGGTTGATGCGAAATATAAACATTGTAGCTCTGTTTTGCGCATGCGCTTTTCATAATTCCACAATTCTTCGCCTTAACGCACGATTAGCAAGTTTGTTTACATTTAACAAAACTAATTTGCTGTTTGTTTAATTAAAGTAACGGTTTACATTGTTTTTAGTGAAAAACAATGATTGATTAATGTCATTATGACGAAAATGAGGAGAATAATACGCCTCCCGAAATAATTAATTCGGCACAAAATACAACTAAAGGATTAATGTCATCTTTATCAAAAGAGAAATACGAACTCACAAACAGGGAGTTTATTATTTTTTTTATGTATTTATTATTCAAATCCAACAATCGTAAGATAAAGTACGGTACGCAACTCGTGCGAAAACTGCATTTTGCTTTGCTCGTGTGGTTTTACTACCCTCGCTGTCACTCGGGGGCAAATTCCCCCCTCGTATGCAAAATGCAACTTTCCGCATTAGACGCGTAATGTACTCTTATATATTCTGACAAATATGTATGCATCTAGCAGGAATATATAACTACAGGTACGCAAGTATTTCGTTTCCATTTTAGGTGTTTATCCATAATTGAGAGTTTAAATAGCAACCTATTGATCTATAAATTCTGGATCTAACTGTTGACAACAGGTGAAATCAATAAGAATTTATAAAAAGTCTAAGTTTTAAAAATTTAAAGAATTTGATTCAATTGAATCTTAAAGTGTGTTAAGACTATTACTATGAATCAAATCGAAAATTACTTAAGAATTTTGTGCATAGTGATGTGAACTCGGAGCTAAAACGAGTACACTCAACATAGATAAAGCAATTAATTCTACGTACCTATTTGACGCATTCACCTGATGTACTTAATTGTCCAAACACTAAAGATTAAGCATTACAATAAGAAGCAAGCAAAAAGTTTTTGTAGGAGCAATACATGAGGTTGTAAATGCAGTGTTAATGTTCATACAAGCATAGCATAGAACCTTTGCGTTAATATTAAGAAACCTGGACTAGATTTATTTCCAAACATTATATTCCAGGAGTATTATATAAACAAGTCCAGGAGACTATCCTAGATCTAGAAAGACTTTTCTTTATTAAAATTTTTTAACCCATAATTAGATTTAAAGTATAGATAACAGCAAACCTAAAAACATTTTTAAATAAAAAGAGAAGTTTTAAACATCTACCCAGTAATACTAAATGAAAAAATCCCTGCAGCAAAATTACGTTTTACCCTATGTTAACTTCAACAGGGCTGTTACAAGCCTTTTTTAATAATACATTTTTAAAGATAGCAGATAATTATTTATTATTCTAATACGATTAAAAGATAGTCTACGTTAAGAAATCACTTATTATATTACCAGTGATAATTTATTATTTCAAACGAATCCACAAAAAAGAAGACATAGATAAATGGACCTAGATAAAAAGCAAAGAGAATGAGCTAAACTTATAACACTCGATCAACTAAGTAAACGTAACAATAAAAAGCCTGAGGGTACTAAAATATTAAATAACTATTAAAAATCGTTAAGAAAGTATAAACCTAAATATCTTTAATCTGTTAGTATACTTAAAGCTATTTAAAACCATTTACCTAAAATCGATGCCCAAACACTTCTTATCATGATTACAGCCCAAAACTAACATGTACCAACTTGAAACTTTTCAATTAACTACCATGTAAATGTTATTTTAACAATATAGAAAATCTAGCAGAACAAAAAAAAACTTGAACGAACAACCATAAGACTTTAAAAATACAATAACACTTTCAAAATAAATATTGTAGAACGAAGAGATAATAATTGTTATTTTTTAAGTCCTCATCAACATCAGTAATGTTTACAAGACGGAAAGAGATCTATTGAGACTATAAAAGTTAGTGATTAACATGACTCACCTCACTGCCAATTTATTTAAGATTCCTTTAGTGACTAACAGACAAGAGAACCCGCTATATCATACATGCAGACAACACACAATCATATTATAAATAACTTGATTTTTGATATGCAAAATTGACTTTCGATTGAATCTAAATATATATATATATATATATATATATATATATATATATATATATATATATATATATATATATATAAATAAATAAATAATTATAAATGAATTGCTTTCAAAGATATGGGTGTTAATAAAAAAAAAAAAGTTGGCAATAAAATCGCAATTACAAATTTCAAAAATACATAGATTATACTAAGAGCTCGAAAGACAACTAAGAGGTAAGAAGAAATAGAAAAAAATTAATAAAAGTTACAGCCAATAATTTATTTTATATTTTTAAAAGAAAACAAAATCGATAAAAAAAAAGGCAATTTCAAAATCAATAGGGTTGTTTTAATAGGTTTTCATTCAGTTGAGGATAGCAGATGTTTGCAGGATTAAAAATCTCGGCTGACAAAACCTCCCACCATGTAGTAGATCCATAGTGAGAATCTGTAGCCTTCTGTGCTAATGTTAACAATATTTCAACGAAAAACCATTTTTTTATTTTATGATACTAGCAGCTGGAATACGACCTAGTATAGCATGAAACAAAATACAAAGACTCCCTAAGCTTTCTCTCTACCCCCCCCCCCCCCCCCCCCTCCTTCCCAAACTAACTATAATAAAAACGTACTCTATAAAATAAGTAATAAAAAGAAATAAAAAAGGTATTTTAATAAAAGAAATAAACATTGGATATTACTAAGCAAAAGTAAAAGATATGAATTTTGTACACTAAAATAATAAATATTAATTTATAATAAACTTACAGAATGCAGAACTATTTTATTGGTTACTTTGGTCTTTGCTTTGCATAAGTAGAAAGAAAATCCGCAACTGCTCGCCTGAAACCAAGGTCTAATACAGACATATCTGTTCTTTAAAATGTTTCAACCCAATGACCATATCAAGTAGATGGGTGAAGTACACGCTTCCCTCCCTTTCTATATAAACCTAATATTTTTGAGTTGACCAGTTTGGAGTTTTGAAATGTAAGAGGTATATGTCTTCGGGTTCAACACCCCTAGAGAAGAAAAAAACGCATCATGCATGCGATTCTGTAGGCGTTTATTTTTAGAAGCCAAATAAATCGGCTAAGATTCTGTTCCCATTAATTTAATCTATACAAAGGCATAAAACATGTGTTGGTTATTTCATTAACATATTCAAAAATATGTTATTAGTTTTGCGTATGCGTATAACGTATGTAAAAGCATACCTTCTACATGTCGGCCCTCATAATACTTTGTTGTTTCTTCATAATTAGGCGATATTTCGTAAAACGCTTTCACGAATATCCCATGTGCAAATCTGATACTAAAGGCTGGACCACACCTCCTGTCCGCACCGTATGACGTCCAACGCACGGGCGTGTGTTGGACGTCATACGGTGACGGTGAAGGGAGGCCACACATGTCCGCACCGTGCCCGCACCGTATGATCTTCACTCAATGTTAGTATAATTTTTTATGTTCCCTCAGCTGTTTCATCAAGACAAATTGTTACAAAGTTTAACACATAGTGAATTAGGGATGGTAGGACTTGCCTTAGAGGAAGAACTTATAATTGGAGAAGAATTCAACGCAGAAGTCGGAGAAGAATGTGGGTTCACAGCGCTTGGAAGAAAAGATCGGTTGAAGACGAGTTTTGCTCGCTGCTGCTCATCTGACTTTTGAAACCAAGTTTTACAAATATTTTAGAATGTCGATGTCCACATTCAAACAACTAGCAATTACCTTCCAAACACGTTTATTCTCTGCATTTCTATACTTTTCACAACTGATCACACAAAACTGGGAATTTTCTAATTAATTCAATTAATTTTTCGACCACCATTTTGAGTAGAAAAGTAAATTAAATAAATAAAGTGTTGTAATACTATGAATAATAAAGTTCCAAGTAATTAAATAGAATAATAATAATAAAGAAAGTAGAAGACGTCGATTGAATCTAAATATATATATATATATATATATATATATATATATATATATATATATATATATATATATATATAAATAAATAAATAAATAATTATAAATGAATTGCTTTCAAAGATATGGGTGTTAATAAAAAAAAAAAAGTTGGCAATAAAATCGCAATTACAAATTTCAAAAATACATAGATTATACTAAGAGCTCGAAAGACAACTAAGAGGTAAGAAGAAATAGAAAAAAATTAATAAAAGTTACAGCCAATAATTTATTTTATATTTTTAAAAGAAAACAAAATCGATAAAAAAAAAGGCAATTTCAAAATCAATAGGGTTGTTTTAATAGGTTTTCATTCAGTTGAGGATAGCAGATGTTTGCAGGATTAAAAATCTCGGCTGACAAAACCTCCCACCATGTAGTAGATCCATAGTGAGAATCTGTAGCCTTCTGTGCTAATGTTAACAATATTTCAACGAAAAACCATTTTTTTATTTTATGATACTAGCAGCTGGAATACGACCTAGTATAGCATGAAACAAAATACAAAGACTCCCTAAGCTTTCTCTCTACCCCCCCCCCCCCCTCCTTCCCAAACTAACTATAATAAAAACGTACTCTATAAAATATGTAATAAAAAGAAATAAAAAAGGTATTTTAATAAAAGAAATAAACATTGGATATTACTAAGCAAAAGTAAAAGATATGAATTTTGTACACTAAAATAATAAATATTAATTTATAATAAACTTACAGAATGCATAACTATTTTATTGGTTACTTTGGTCTTTGCTTTGCATAAGTAGAAAGAAAATCCGCAACTGCTCGCCTGAAACCAAGGTCTAATACAGACATATCTGTTCTTTAAAATGTTTCAACCCAATGACCATATCAAGTAGATGGGTGAAGTACACGCTTCCCTCCCTTTCTATATAAACCTAATATTTTTGAGTTGACCAGTTTGGAGTTTTGAAATGTAAGAGGTATATGTCTTCGGGTTCAACACCCCTAGAGAAGAAAAAAACGCATCATGCATGCGATTCTGTAGGCGTTTATTTTTAGAAGCCAAATAAATCGGCTAAGATTCTGTTCCCATTAATTTAATCTATACAAAGGCATAAAACATGTGTTGGTTATTTCATTAACATATTCAAAAATATGTTATTAGTTTTGCGTATGCGTATAACGTATGTAAAAGCATACCTTCTACATGTCGGCCCTCATAATACTTTGTTGTTTCTTCATAATTAGGCGATATTTCGTAAAACGCTTTCACGAATATCCCATGTGCAAATCTGATACTAAAGGCTGGACCACACCTCCTGTCCGCACCGTATGACGTCCAACGCACGGGCGTGTGTTGGACGTCATACGGTGACGGTGAAGGGAGGCCACACATGTCCGCACCGTGCCCGCACCGTATGATCTTCACTCAATGTTAGTATAATTTTTTATGTTCCCTCAGCTGTTTCATCAAGACAAATTGTTACAAAGTTTAACACATAGTGAATTAGGGATGGTAGGACTTGCCTTAGAGGAAGAACTTATAATTGGAGAAGAATTCAACGCAGAAGTCGGAGAAGAATGTGGGTTCACAGCGCTTGGAAGAAAAGATCGGTTGAAGACGAGTTTTGCTCGCTGCTGCTCATCTGACTTTTGAAACCAAGTTTTACAAATATTTTAGAATGTCGATGTCCACATTCAAACAACTAGCAATTACCTTCCAAACACGTTTATTCTCTGCATTTCTATACTTTTCACAACTGATCACACAAAACTGGGAATTTTCTAATTAATTCAATTAATTTTTCGACCACCATTTTGAGTAGAAAAGTAAATTAAATAAATAAAGTGTTGTAATACTATGAATAATAAAGTTCCAAGTAATTAAATAGAATAATAATAATAAAGAAAGTAGAAGACGTAAATCAAGTATTTTAGAGGACGACCCGCACCGTGGTGTCCGTCAAAAAGTAAACAAAACTAATCCAAGTGTCGGTGCGGAGAGGTGGGGACTATGCCTAACATTTCCTTAGGTTTATTCCTCACCGAGTGTTGTCCAACACACGGCCGTCATACGGTGCGGGCACAGTGCGGACAGGAGTGGCCCGGCCTTAAGTTGGGATTGATAATTGAACGGAAACAATCATCTAAATTTCAAACAAAACGCACTTTTTATAAACCTTACCATTAATTAAAAACTTCTTTATAGAATAACGTCATTTGCTTCAAGCTGGTACATATTTTAAAATTAATTAGTTTAGAAAAAAATAACGAGAGCTTTTTTTAAACTACAATGTTCAAGAACCTTTTCACATTATTAAACAATAAATTTCTTTAAATAAAAAAAAAAATGTTAAAGAGAGTGGTTGAATTGATGAAAAGTAATGTCGGTCATAAAATGATAAAAGCCCGGATATGTCATAATACAAGAATTAGATCTAATTTAGTCGAATTAAAAGGGGGTTCTTTTAAATAAAGAATAGGGAGAAGAAGAAATATAAAAAATGCTCCATTTTGTCTTGTGGAGCATCCAGATGAGGGTTTGGCATCGGAAGGAGAAAAGAATCGAGAAGGAAGGGGCCAGTGAACCTGAGTCCCAAGGATTTCTGGGTGCCTTCAAGCGTGGAATACACAGCTCGACGCGCTAAGCATCGGATACCAGCGGGCCACTAACCCCAACCGACTCATCACAAATCTACCCACTAATAGGTACATCAGATCCCAACAGGTTTTCTTATACCATTTGTACAAAGGATAATAAACTGTCGTGCTTTGGTTGAGATATTGACGGATGTGAAAACAATTTAGTCTCTTTATTTCTTTATCAATCCTTTACTAACGTCATTTCATAGACCGTCATCAACTGCATTATTAATGATTTTAAGAAAGGTAGAAGTCCTTAGAATAGAAATGTCTGTAATTTATCGATTAATCTAAGATGTACCTTAATTTAAATCTAAAATTGACTACATTTTTCCTTCTTAATACTCCACCTTTGATACTAAAAAGAAAATTTATTTTTTTGTAATTGAGAATTTATTCCTGCAGTAATAGTTTACTCAGCACTCAGCCCACTGAGTTTGATAACAATAGGGCAACACTGACTCATTATTAAAGAGTAAACGTAAAAAAATTATTTCTGTTAAAAGTTGACCATAGAAATTCAGTAGCATAAACTCTGGTACTTGAATTCTAAGGCTCTAATAAACATGAATGAGGGGGTATAAAACAAATAAAAACTAGACTAACAATACAATAAAACAACACTAAAAACAAGTCAGATATTCAATACAAATTCATAGGATAAGTGAAAATCCAATGACAATAGTCTGAATAATTAAACAACGTTAATAATTGCATCACACTTCAAGCAGTCTACTGAACTTTTCCTTACAATAATTTTGAGCTTACGACAAAAAAGAAGCAAAACTCAAAAAAAAGTTAGTTAATAATTTGGGTCTTGTACCAGGTGGAACAGTAGAGAAGAGAGGGTTGAAATTGGAGGCCCGAAGTGGACTGAATATTTTACAGGGGTGGAATGTGTTGTAACAGGACAAAGAGTAGTCCACCAGAGTGATGAGTGGATCTATAAAACAAACATCAACTTGTACACCGGCTCCATTACTAGAGGTCGACCAAGAAGTCATGGAAATGTTAGGAGTGCGCTAGTGTTGTCATGTACAGTCAGTTTTTATTAAAATAGACCACTGTCAAAAAATACAGTGTTGTTCTTTTGTTATTAATAATTTTATTTTTGATAACTTCTTTTTTTTTGCAACAGGCAACACTGTACCTGATAAGAAATCACAATAATATACGATAATATCTTTATATTATTATTTATTGATTATTCACAATAATATTCTTTAAATCTAAATAAATTTTCTTCTATCTTAATCAATTTTTTTCTTCTTCTTTATTTCTGAGTTTGATTTGTTACTTTTTTATTTCTGTTTTATTTGTTACTTTCCTTATTTCTGGATTTTAGTTCTTACTTTTTGTGAATTATTATTTGTACTATTACCTCTCTCGGATTGGTTTTGTCAATTTTCTCTTTGGTAAATTAAATTTCCTGGTATTATTAAAAACATGGATAATAAAACGAATTCATAATTAGGAAGAAATTATAAAAATAATGAGATTCTAAGATAAGTTTTCCTTAAAATATAATGGGGAAAAGCAAACTAGAAATTCGCTAATATTATTTTGATTAATTGTCATGGAGAGCAATCATTTTTATAATAAAAAATAAATATTAGGTTTGTTCCAACCCCATTATTTGCAGCGTTCTTTGCATTTGCATCATCGCATGGTGAATGGTACAAAATCAAAATTGTTGTGTGACAGTTATTCGTATTGAATAAAAACAAACAAAACAGGAAACCTAACAGATTGGAAACCTTCTTGTTGTTGTTTATTCGTGAGATTTGACGTAACTGCGCATGTCATACAAACTAGAAATGGGTATTGTCTTAGCACCCGACTATACTGACTTCGGCACTACTCGGAAGTTCCGATTTTAAACGAAGTTAAGCTTTCCGTTTCTCCCGTGTTCATGACTTCTTGGTCGACCTCTAACAGTGCACAGATAGTCTCTACAGCACTAGAATAGTATAGTTCCCAAAAAAAATTGTTACAACTCAACCAACGAAACACAGTATACATAGATATAATCTATGTTTAGTAGAGTTAACGCCTTCAGTTTAAACAAAAAAAAAAAAAAAAACATATATTCCGACAAACAAAGAAGTCTCATATACATATAGAGCGACACAGAATTTATAAGATCTAATTTCATTAATTTATTATAAAGTGTAAGTGCAGTATTCTTATGCCTAATTCTATATTCTACAATATGAAGTCTGGAGACGTACCACATTGGTTTACGAAAGGGAAATAAATAAGTAGTATTTAGGGTATTTGTTGTTGTAAGCATTTTGATGTTTTGTTTGGTTCTCCTTCTTTCCCGTGGTTTTCTTTTTTGAGCATCCCATCCTCGTCACCAAATGTAGTATTCATATGTCTAACTGAATATTCTACAATAGCTCGAGCATGTTTAAATGCAATGAAGCGCGCATATTTGTAAGTACCACAAGAATAACTATATCTATTTACATCTAGAGACACCGTCATTAAAATACTTATACAAATGACCTAAATACTACCTACATAAAGCATATTTAAAACGTGTTTAACAAGTGATTGTTTTTTAGCTAAATTAAATTTATTTTCACTAATATGTCGGAAACCAGATATTTACGAGGTATATGTGATATATCTGTAGCAATTTATATAGTCGGAATCGTATTTAAATGAACTATAAAATATAAATACTTAATTTAATCATAGTATAAAATGTAAACTTACAAATTGAAATCAAGAGTTTAAGCTCCACTTACCTGTAAACAGAAGGAAAAAGAGAAACAAAATTAGAAAAAAAAAAAAAATTTAAATATTAAAAAGATGCTTAAAAAGAAGGATTTACGAAGAAAAAATAAATTTTATAATGAAGCAACAAAAACCAGTTGTGAATCCTCCAAATTTAATTTCAACTCAATAAATATTAATATTATATAATAATGAATAATAAGATGGTATATTGTTGGCCTTCTTAAAATAAAAAGTAAATAAATAAAGCGTTTACGTTTAGAAAAGCTTGACTGAGGAGTTATAAATTATGCAAAATTTAAATAAACCTAAAAACTTAGATCTGTAACAATGCAGTATCGTTATTTATTTAAAATTAAAAATTGTAATCTTATCTTAGACAATGCAAGATCTGTTGAAGCTGAAAATGTAGAAAGCATTATTGATGTCTCTAGGTATTGACCTATAATGAAGGAAACTGGTAAAAGCAGTTTAGAAAATGTCTCCACTTCTTGGAAAAACATTTGAATAATGGATATGTTTTTCCAAGGAGTGGAGACATTTTTTAAACAACTTTTACCTTTTGAGCTCTGATATAATTTTATATAAAATTCAGAAAATATTTACTTCAGCGCTCCTATTGGCGAAATATACTACTAAAAAAGTGAAAACCGAACTACCTCTCTTAACTTCTCGGTACTATATTCAAGAGCGTCACATTTTTCACGTTATTTTTAGCGTGAAGGAAATTTCTTCAGTTACCTAGCCCCAGCCTTATGTATATAAATATACATACTCAATTTATCAAAGTTGCTTGAAAGATATGGGATCTAAAACAATTTTTCCAATACCAATTATTACTGTACTCTGTACTTTTGTGGTTCATATAGTGACAGCAGGTGTTAATTTACTTTGATGATTTCTTTACAACGACTTAAGTTAAGAAAAGAAGGATTATAATGCAAATGAGGTAGGTAAAGCATTGATACAGAGACAATAAGTATGATGAATTAATATGCAGTCATTTAAACTCTTCAATCAGCAACTAATAGGCAGACTGAAAGAGAAATATTGCTATATGTCAGAAAAAAAGCATTTTAATTTAACTTTTAATTAAATTTACAGACTAACATTAATAAGCTGATATCAACCAAAAGAATAATCATTCACTTTTTTGTAATAGAAAATACAAAAAAGTGAACATGACAATATTACTTCCATATTAGATAGCATAGCCCCATCTGCCTGAGTCGAGACTAATTGAAGCGAGCGTAAGCGAGCTTCTTACATTCAACAAACTATGCATCTTGTCTGTCTGTCTGACTGTCTGGCAGTAACGTTCACGCGTGTGACGATAACTTGAGTAAAAGTTGACTGATTTAGTTGAAATTTGGTATACATGATCCTCTTACTAATACTCAGGCTAAGTTCGTTGGACAGCGTGATCCGTTCAAGAGTACGCGCGCAACGCTCGCGTAAACGAGAGGTTCAAAAATTAAATTGGAATTTCAGGACGGGAAAAGATTCTATCATCATCTATTCGATGAGACGAACATTTTTTTCAAACAATTTTTTTTAGTAAAACCAACAGCGACACCGCTATGAATTAATAAAGATCGCTAAAACTATTAAAGCGGACCTAAACGTTTAAAATAGAGAAAACAACCTTTTTACCGATATCTTACGTTCTAACGTAACGATTTTAATAAAACTTCATAGACACCATCTAATGCAAATTGAAACAGGCATGCAAAATTTCAATTTGATACATGCAG
Organism: Gerris lacustris; assembly: GCA_951217055.1. NCBI lineage: Eukaryota > Metazoa > Arthropoda > Insecta > Hemiptera > Gerridae > Gerris > Gerris lacustris. The sequence goes on along the minus strand of OX578277.1, from coordinate 69,278,067 downwards.
TAATTTGTAGCAAAGAGATACATTTTATAATAATTGAAAAGGAGATGTGTGGAAAGTGGAATAGTAAGAATGCGGGGTGGTTCCCTCACTACTAGCCGCTGTACTACAACCAGACCCGTTATCTATCAACTCATCATGATTATCTATTTTTTCAATATTCAATACATATTTATTACTATACGCTCGCTTCAATGATAGAGCCACGCGATGCCTAGTTATTTAAGTGAATATTTTGATCTTGCTTTCGGCCTTTATTTCAGACAACACTATTGCCTGAAAGATGAGCCATTAAAGAATGCTCCTCAATCTAAATTACGTTTACTACTTCCAAGAAGAAGAAGAAGTATTACCAGAAGAACACGTTTTGCTCAAGGTTACACCTTTGCCAAAGATCTAAAATTTGAGACATATACTTGATGTTTAATTTGATTATTCAACCACCAGAATATTCAATGGGTAAAGAGATAAGCTGTTGAATATTTCGAGCAGTCTTTTTTTGATCCAAGTGCCTAGTCATTTATTTATATTTAAAAAGGTAATATTTTACTATGAAAGATAATTTACATAATTTTTTATTCTGATTTACTCTTTATTTATCTGATTAACTTATAGAGCAACTGAAGGTAGAGCAACTGAAGGTAATAGTTTGAAATCTTTACCTCAATAATAGTATTTGTACAAATTAATTGTTCAATACATACACTTTTAAAATTTTTTGACCTTAAGCCGCTAAAACATAAATTAGAATGAATTCTTCTATACACATAAATAGTCCTAATTTTAATTAAATAAGAAATAAATAAAATGGTTAAGAAGTGATATCGAGTCCAAAATATTTAGATAAAAATTTGAAAAATTAACGAAAATAACTTAGATGCAAATTAAGGACCTTTCTTTAATTCAGACTAAAGTAGCTTTAACAACATCGAACTTGTCCGAGTAATGCCCAGTCAACAATATTATTTCTTCGTTTAACAATTATTATAATAGTTTTCATCCTTACTTTATGGATTTTGTAAGAAAACGAAATTTGTTAAGAGAATTATAAATTTCCAAAACCTCTAAAGAATATCCTTAGAAGAAACCCATCTAACCCGTACTAAGAAAATGCACGTTATATCGTATATTTACCAGAGAATATTATTCTCAGGGAGTAGACCGGGGAATACTTGTAAGGAAAGAGAGGAAGAGGCAAGAGAGATATGAGCCGTAAATATGTCTGGTTTGGAGTTTTGGGAGCTCCACAACCTCTATCAGATATTTCCTGCTGCCCACGCTATCTTTCTGTTAAAACTGGCCTACTAGTCCAACCCACATCTCATAACGCTTTAACCTAACACTACAATATACGAAACAACTAGAACAATCTACACTGCTAACTGTAATAATACTTTATAATATCATAACAGCACTCAATAACCATACTTCTCTTCCTGGATAAAGATAAAACCAGCTCAAATAAAGATAAAAAAAGAAGAAATGATTTATTCAAAGGAGGATTCTTCACATCATAAGATAATTTTGTTAAAGGATGGCGAAGGGGGATATACATATACATAGTATTCAGCTTATGCAAAATAAAAATTAACCGATTAGAGGAGAAATATTATACAAATAAATCATTAGGGACATTTTAAAACAGGATTAAACAGGAAAAGAAAAGATAAACATTCAATCCAAAATAATCGCCTGGATCAACATTAATTTAAAAGTTGCCATCAGTAGTTATAAAAAAAATAGTTTGAAAATTAGTGTGTCTTATTATGGTCACATAAAAAATGAAAGTGATGAGAGTGGTTTGGATCTCTTTCATTTCCCAGTAGAGTCACACTGATTTTTATTCAATATTAAATGTTCGTGGACGGCAGTAAAATTATTATGGGAACCATCCGAGGGCTATTTTTGATAAACCATTCAAATTTCTTTAAAATACTTAGTGCGCATACAGAAGATAAGTTAGATATAGGAGCGTCTATGGAGTTCATCTTAAAGGAATAACAAAAATCGTCTCTCCAAGTAAATTTAAACTGGTTTATTTAACAAAGCAGCTTTCAGCCTTCATAAGGCCATCATCAGTGCCTAAGACCAAACAAGAAATTAATTAACTAAAGACTAAGTAAAAACAATTAAATATATATATAAATATATATATATATATATATATATATATATATATATATATATATATATATATATATATATATATATATATACATACATCTTTTCAGCTTGATATGTGCCTTAAATTATTGTTAACTTTTTGTTTTTTACGTGTTTTTTAAGTTTTAATTGTTTTCACTTAGTCTTTAGTTAATTAATTTCTTGTTTGGTCTTAGGCACTGATGATGGCCTTATGAAGGCTGAAAGCTGCTTTGTTAAATAAACCAGTTTAAATTTACGTGGAGAGACGATTTTTGTTATTCCTACAGAAGATAAGGCGCAGAAGGTTGAAATTAATATGGAAACAACAATGGGCTAATTACGGCCAACCATCTAAGCAAAATAAAAATCAGATGAGTGGCTTTTAAGTATTGGTGGTACGCAAAAATGTTGAACTACGGATCAACCAAAAATGTTCCCTCGTGTCTAGAAACAGATTTCTGCCAGAAAATGTTTACATTTGGAAACAAAAATACTTCGTTCTTCAGAATGAACACAATGCTCGGCTGAAATATATTTTATACGTTAAAACAAACAGCAACTTTTTACTATCGAACAATTCATTTATTTTGACACTAAGACATTAAGAACGGGTGGATTAAAATTTACTGACTAATTCACTAACGAAGTGGAATTTAAGAGTTTGGATTATTTACAGTACTGTGAAATTGCTTGGTTAACTTGATTATAAAAAAACGTTATGCACAATGCGGTCGTACTCGATGCGGAAAATCTGAACGAAAAAGCGGATCAGGCCAATCTGCTAGTTTTCGGTGAACAATTGGTCAGTTGATGCGATCGGATTAGAATTAAAAAGTCAATAGATTTTCCACATCCGATCCCAGCACAGTCCAACACAGTTAGCCGCTACCATCTGTGTTTTCTCTAGGTTAGTTAAACTTTGCTTCTCTTTAGAATAAATCCTCGACTTAGTTCAGGAGATAGTTTTAAGAATATGAAGGCGGCAAAGTTTGTCCACGGGAAATGTTAGTTTGTCATTTGAGAGGTTAGTTACTCAAATGTTGCTCCAAATCAAAGTCACCTATTAAGTGACAAACTAGTATCAACTTGAGTTTCGGTCTACTAACTAATTTTGTACTCAGGGTCATGAAAATCACCACCGTTCTCTACCGGTTTTTTTTTTTTTTTTTTTTTTTCCTACTGCTCATTTCTATGTCCCTCGGCCGAACTTAGCCGACCACAAATCCTTAAAAGGGACCAAAAGATTAACTTGTACACAAAATTCTATCTTGTTGTTGGTAAGACACTTTTTTGCACGCTATCTCCTGGACTAACTGTATTTGTATCCAATGTGTGATAGTGACTCATCATCATAGAGGTTTAGTTCAATAACTAAACAATGTTATTGCACAGAATGATTGTATTCCAACAATTGACCGGTTTCGGCTGTTCTAATGCAGGCTTCTTTAGATAATCCGATGGATATTGTGTGAATTCAATAGTGACATTTTTAAGTCACATTATCTGAAGAAGGCTGCATTAAAACTGCCGAAAACAGTAAATTGTTAAATAGAATCTTTCTGTGGGAAGACGTTGTTTGGTTATTGAACTATACCTCTATAGTCTTCAGTTTAGTTAGATTTAGAAATGTTAAAAATGGCTAGGAGATATGTGGAGGAATTAATTTCTATATAACAGTCAGAATCATGTCATTGGCCAACACTTTAGCTCTAAGAGAAGTTTTGTGGGGAAACAAAGCTCCTTTTCAAAAACTACTCCTCACAACATATGCGTCTTTCGTTTACGTTTTCTATCACCATTTAGTGGCAACTAATAGTCCAATAATAGTCATCAAGTAGTCTTGAAAAACAATAATAATATTATCTCCTATTAAAGGCACACTAAACATTGCACTGTTGCCGAACAGAGTACCGAGCGAAAATTGGAGACGAACTGAAAGCATGGCCGTGTGTAGTTGACGGGGTATTCAGACCGAATCCGTTCCATTTAGATTTTCCGAATCGTGTGTGACGGCCATTATGAATGAAAGACAGAGACATCTAAAGTACCGAAGAAAGAAAGTAATTTAAAAGTAAACAAGTTCTTATCAAAATCTTGACATTATTATCAGTCTAAAAAGGAAATGTCGTAGAAGAGAAAAGAGGGGGCAAAAAAAGGAAATGTGAATCACAAGACCAAACATAACACGAGTGGAAATAAACGTAGATATAGAAGAAAAAAATATCGTCGCAATACAAACATCTGATCCAATACTCGTAGATGTCTAAAAATAATACTTAAAAATACAAAGAGTTTAGTTTCCCTTTCCAGTCGGAAAAAGTGTACAAATACACTTTACTTAAAACAAGAAACGTCAGAGAAAAATATGAAATATGTAGGAAGAGAAAGGACTAAGGTTCTCGATAAACGTTTGAGAGAGAGCCAAGTGGAATAGGGGGAAAAATAAAAAGCTTTGATTATAAGAGAAGGTGAAGTAAAGAACAGCCCGGGCCAGAAAATCGAGTGAGTATTGGAAGACGTTATCGTTTTTACAGAATGCCATTTGTTACGGGTGGTTTGGCTGAAGAGGTTTGCACGCGAGAATGCCATCATCCCACCCTAGTCGAGGTTTTTAACTTTAGGCAATGAGGCCGCCAATAAACAAGTATTAAATTGAGGGATCCTCAACAATGTTAAAGCAATTCAACATTGAAGACCAAAAACTTTACAGAAGCAAATTATAAAGAGGTTGAATTAAACGGTGGTTTCAACTGAAGAGTAGTCTAAATAATAAATGATCTGGATCGAATGCTTACAAAAGAGCACTACTGTAATTACAGAGATCAAATACAACAAAATTGCTTAAGGGAAGTTAATGGTAAAACACAAATAATCTTTGTACAAAAAAGATCTAGTCTAGAATTATGAATGTTAAATTCGTGCTATTTAATATAATAACAAATGTTCTAACGCTCTAGGCAAATGAATATAATTATATGGATTGAAGAGAATCCATTAAAAACTCAATATATCATTTTGCTTAGTGGCAATTCTAAAAGGCTGCTGTAGAATAATAATAAAATCAATCCATTTTGATTTATTAATACAATTAAACAAAATTTGATTCTACATTCAGGGCCAATACAATGTGGAAAATCATAGCCTTGAGGCTGTGTCCACTATATCTTGAATAATCATCAATATTTTAGTATTGCCATAAATAAATGCTCACTTGATTTAATTGTAGGGACTACAATTTAATTGCTAATAGATTTGTGGCAAATATGTCCTGCCGTGTGAAAGTTGTGGCATTCTATTCTATTAATTAATATAAAATATGCATGTACTCACATTGGCGATTATGTGCCATACCTCTCACTCACTCATCTAACTAGTACATTAAATCGTATCAAAATTAAGTTCTTTCCTAAAAATATCATACATTTTCCTACGACTAGCTAATTCAGTAATAGACAGTTAATAAGTTAACCCAATTTTTAACTTTAGAATATGTACGAGATATACTAATGACTTCAAATATCAAGCAATCAATTTGAAAATTTCATATCTTAATATACAATAACTGCTAACTAGGCATCGCTAGGCTTTATAATTGAAGCTTAATGCAATAAATATTTAATATTAAGTAAATGAATAGTTAATCATGATGAGTTTATAGTTTAAAAGGATGATTAGAGTAGTGCCGGGCGGGAATCTTACTTTACATGGAAGATACTATAGGAGGTTTCCTAAAGGTGTGTTCACAGTCAAAGTTAGCGAATCGACACGCGTATCTGTATATATATGTAATAATATATATATGTTTTCTGGGATCTGGGACGAGATTATACATATAAGAAAGTTAGTCTAGGTTTTCTTAGACCGATTTTTTATTTATACTTTTAAAATTTAGAAGGAACAATCTGAAAAAAGGGAAAGTTGAAAAGCAGTGAAGAAAGATTGCTCTTTTTATGAATAAAATTCATTCACGTTAACCCATAAAGAAAATACTAATTAAACCAATTTAAGGACATCGGAAACAAATAAGTATAAAGAATATATAAAAAAGCAGTTCAAGAAAACAACTAAAGTTTTGTTTCTTAATTTTTTTCTAGGCAAACTTAAAGGTGAGAATTGCAATTGAATTGAAAATATTTGTAATGCTGAGAGAAAGAAGAGATTTAAAACAAACAGCTTCAGTTAGATATTGCAATAACGATAGAGTTAATCTGTTGAAACAATAAAACAATACGCCAATCCACCATTTAGACAGCATGAGAACCGAGAACTGAAACACTTTAAGTCTCAGACCACTTGAGTTATAGACAAACAGACCTTAGAAAACTGGAGTTACAAAAATAAACAAGAGCGAGTAATAAAAGAGCTTTGCTTAACAAAGAAAAATCCCAATTCAAATAAATTCATAGTTAATTTATTTGTTCCAATTAAAAGATATTATCCTATAAACATACGTAACATATACGAGAACATAGTTTACCATACTATAAACTTTCCGAAAAATAAATAGTAAATGAAGTTATGAAGAAATAAAATTGATTAACTAAAGCTGATAAGGAATAGTGTATCCGAGATTAAAGGAATCTAATGGGTACTATAATGTTCCAATGTATTAGGTACAGAAACTGAAATTATTTGGAATTTTTAAAAGACCGGCGTAGTCGAGTGGTTAGTTCACTCGCCTCTGAAACCTAGGTCTAAACACAGACAAACCTGGTGAGTTCGAATCCCAGAGAGATAGAGATAAGACATGTTTTAAACTGGGTAAATCAGTAAAAGAAAGAGCAATATATATATATATATATATATATATATATATATATATATATATATATTATATATATATATATATATATATATATATATATATATATATATATATATGTGTGTGTGTGTGTGTGTGTATCTGTGTGTAATGAGTAAATAGATAAATGAATTGCTTTCAAAGATATAGGTGTTAATAAAAAAAAAAAATTGTGTATGCAAAAGAGGAATGAATCCGCGCAGGATAAAGAAATTAATATGGGACCAACAATGGGCTAATTGTGACCTACCATCCAAATTTCATTATAAAACTAATTCGGGTATACTGTAATTAAAATCGGGGCTTAGCTAAAAACTTTAACACTATAGGACAAAAAGTATTCACTAGTATAATGTTACATCGGATAGGAGGTTTAAAATATTTTTTTTTTTTTTTTTTATAATTTTTATTCGATAACAACTACAAATTTAATTTGTAACAAGTGATGATAACAAAGGTTATGTGGCGGGAAAGACATGAAGAAGAAGTAGTCCAGTGACTACACTCCCTTAGCAGCAAGAATAGTAAAATAATTATAATACAAGATAACTTTTGATAATAAAATAATGATAAATTAGATTAATATTACTAATTTTACACGTTTAGGAATAAACAATAATAACTGTTTTTTTGTTTTGGTTTTTTTAAAAGAAAGTACAGTAATAATAATATTAAAATGAGGTAACATAATTTAAGGGAAAAATATATTTTAAGGTAAGAGATCTCTAGGCCACCTCCTCTTTAAAATAATTAAATTGGAAAAACAATAAATTTTTAATATTCATTTAAAATACACTTTTAATGCACCGTTAAAGTCACGTGTATAATTTAATAGGTAGCCCAAGATATAAAAAACCCTAAATATTATTTGTTAATTCAGAATGAAAATGTAATCAGTTTATTTGAAATACTCAGAACAATTTCCAAACAGAAAAAGATTTCAAGAATGATTAAATTTAAACTTAACAAGATAAAAGTACATTGTAACATTAGTTCAGATGTAGATGGTAATAATATAGATGGAAATTGTAAAAATCGGGTACGGGGTACCTCGGGGTCTCCTCTCCTGCTGCTTCCCAGCAGGAGGAAGCAGCATTAGGCGTGGTCAGTACCTGGATGGGTGACCGTTTTCAACTAACTGTTTATATATATATATATATATATATATATATATATATATATATATATTTTTTTTTTTTTTTTTTTTTTTTTTTTTAAAGTTATACATTATTTGTGATTATTTTATTTCATTTATTTTAATTTTGTCGTTATTTTTAAAGATGTAAACATTTGTGATTATTTTATTTCATTTATTTTAATTTTGTCGTTATTCTTAAAGATGTAAACAAAGTTTGACGTTAAAGAAAAGTATCGCGCTAATTAATTATTATGTTCGATTATAAATTATAAACTAATTAATGGAATTTCATCAGGTTTTTTTTATATTTTATACCTTTATCTAACGATATGCTATAAGTCAAAAACATATTTATATTTTCGGTATTATTAACTGTCAAAGTTTCAAAATTCATAAATCGATAACTTCAAAATGGCGGCCAATATCAAAATCAAATAAAACTACCACACATTCGTGCCAAATTTCACTTTTATACGATTTTTTTAAATTTTTGCTGACTGAACAAACTAAATGGCGGAAAATGTTGATTTTCCGGGCAGCACAACTTGAAGTAAAGACTGATTTTTCTGCCAAGTTTCAACTCTCAAGGTTAAATGCCATGGGCGCTACGATGATAACACACACTTGCACACATACAGGAGCTCTTAGAAACACCCAAAACGGATAATAAAAAAAACTTTTCCTACCATAGTTGAGAAAAAGTAAAAAAGGACAAAATTATAATTGCAGGTTAAAAAGTAAAAAAAAACTGTTAATTTGGAAACTTTTAGGTGAAATAAAAATGTAAAAAATAATGTTACGCAAGTACTAGCCATGTATGGAAAAGGAAATTAGCATCAGGTTCTTTTTCTAAATTATTCGAAGGAAGAAGGAGGAATTACGCGAGGGACTTAAAGAAGCGATGAAAATCTTAACTCCAATCCTAGTAGAAATAAATTAACAGAGGGGAAAAAGTGCTAATCGAGTTAGAAACCAATTTCTAACTTCAACAAGTAACTTAGTTCTAGATTCGTAACGGAAAGAAAAAATCTTCTTTTTTAACACCAAATGTTACGAAGGAATAATCGAATTCTCACATCAATATTACTGAACTATACAAACTTTCATTACTACGAAATTAGTTAATAACTAATAACGTTCCAAATGAAAATTACTTCGAGATTGAGTCATTTCCAAAGTTTCGGTATGATGTGTATTGATTTTTATTTTTCCTTCCGAGCTTACCGAAGAATTGTAATGATTCTAAAGAGCGAAATTTTTGTATGTTTTAATTTAAAATATACCTGGCCAGGAATCCATTTCAGAAATCTCGGAAAAATTTTGGTCTCATGTCTGTATGTCTGTCCGACAATATTTTTGCGAACCAGAATATTTTAAAAACTATTTGTCCGAATTTAATGAAATTTGGATGGTAGGTCAATAATTTTCCCATTGTTGTTCCTGAGTATTGTTTTCAACTTTCTCCAATGAAGGTTGAAATGAATATGCGCCCATTTCATTAGTATATATCTACCTCCGCACTAACTATTTTTTTACTGACAACTATATCTTTAAAAGTGTTAATCCGATTTAGAAGAAATTTAGAATATTTGACGAAAAAAGCTCACAGATGTTCCTATCTATATATATTAATTGTAACCGTCTGCACAAGTCAAATATTGAATAAAAAGTGGGGCCTTACAGGGAAGCGAAAAAGAACCAATCAACCTCACTTTTAATTCCTGCGTGACCATTCGTCTAATAATAAGACAAAAGGAAGCTGTGTGCCATACAAATTGGCCGACTATTTCATTTATTGATCTACTTTTATAACGATAATCTGACAAATTTCTTTAAATAAATACATACTATGTTAATACAATGTAGGTAAATATTATAGTACACATTATTATACTTTCAAATGTTTTTAAATTTGGTTATTAAATAGTTGCGGGTTTTCTATCTTCAATTTATAAAAGATAGTCCAAGCTACCGTATGTTTTATTTCCAACACTAAAATTATCTTTGTAAAAACATGATAACACCACACTGGTATTTTTAAAAAACAAGCTAAAAGCAAAAGCATTGATTTTAGATGAATTAAAGTAATATTATACTATGTATAAAAAGTTTCACAAAATTTAAAATAATTTCCTAGGTTAAAAATAATATTAAAACAATCTGCCGATTAGTGAGGCACAAAGCTTTCTCGCATCATATCACGTACTTTATTGATGTATATTTTTACAACCCAATATTTCTAATTTATATAATTGTTCCCCGATTTCACCTTTTTCTCCCTTTTGGAGATAAAGAAAAACTACATACCTAGATACGGTTTGACAAACCAAGTCAGAAATAATAACAAGAAGTTAGCATTTTTTTATCTTCTATAGACACCTTCTATTTTCTTTTATAAATATTAAAGTGTTTTTATTTGCTAAAAACACATTTCTATCTCACTAGAATCTACCTTTTACTGGTATCAGTAATGGAAGCACGTAATATATACCTATTTAAAAATATAAACTCCTCTGTTGAATGTCCCGCAAAAATTATGGTTCAAATGGCTTAAGAAGAAATAATATCGTACCATCATATCAATGATACAATTGTTCACGGAAGCGAAGAAATTGCAATGCTTTTTTATTACTTTTGGACAAATGCGCACAATACTATAAATTAAGGGACCACTAACTGGATAAACGTGCTATAGGTTCGAACAGTGTTATTTGCAATGAATTCCTTTGATTTGATGGGTTTATAAACTACCTGCAGGAAACAAATAATTTTACTAAGCGAAAATATATGCCACAGTTTCTTTAATCAAAATGGCAGATCGTAAGAAGATTTCTTAGCGAGCAACTAGACCTAGGGACTATGATGAACCTACCTGCAAAATTTCATGTTCATAGATCCAGTGGTTCTAGAGATAGCATTATGAGTCTGTCAGTAGGTTTAGATAAAAAACGAGTAAGATGGTATGTTTCATTAACTTCAAAATATTTAGACTGCGGATAAAAATGGCAAAATGGGGGTTCCGAAAGTGATATATGTAAAGCATACGGTCATAACAGTGATCGTAGAACTATCTTCATCTACGAGTAGACAAAAATTTGTCTCTCATCTAACGATTACACATATAGTAGGGCGGGGGAGAGGGGATTGAAATATGCAACCTTCAGCCAAATATATATTCTTCTTTGGCTGATAACTCGCTACAAACTCGAAAGTCCGACCGATTAACACTTTTTTGTGTGTTTTCACCAGCTGACATAATTCTCTCACCCCCTCCAACGATTCTCAAATAACGATTTTTAGCCCCTAACCCATAATTCACGTTAGCAACATCCGATACTTTTTTTCCCTTCTCTTCCTCCCTCCTACTGTTCTCGAATCCCAGTAGCCCATGAAAAAACTCGACCCTCCCTTTAAAGCTTATACTACTGAAACAAGATAATCACCATTTTAGATTTATAGTAGGTCTAATTTCCTGATTCTAAACAAGGCTTGTTTTTTTTTATCTATTTAGTATCCTTTTTTCTTCTCAATACACTTAATATTACGCTTTTTCGTTACATGGAATCTCCAAATCTTTTAGAAGATTTAAAAGAAGAATCAGACTCTTTTTTCTTGTGAGCTTACCGAGGGTAACGGAAGCATTATGACTAATTTTTTTTTAAATTTTTATGAAAAATTTTTTTTTTGTTCTCGATTTAAAAAATTCCTGGTCAGAAATCCGTTTCAGATATCAGGGAACATTTTACGAACCAAAAATTAATTGATGCGCACGCGGAAGAAAGCAAGAAATGAAAGTGATGAGTGTGTTTTAGATCTCTTTCATCATTTCCCAGTAGAGTCGCACTGATTTATATTCAATATTAAGTGTTCGTGGACGGTAGTACAATTATTATGGGAAACTTGCGAGAGCTATTTTTTACAAACCATTCAAAGTTCTTCAAAATAGTTAGTGCGCAAACAGAAGATAAGGTGCAGAAGGTTGAAACGTATATAGGGACTAACAATGAGCTAATTATGACTTATGACTTGCCATACAAGTTTCAATAAAATTGGATGTGCAGTTTTTAAGATATGCTGGTTTCTAAAAATTGAGCGACAGACAGACACGGATCCAAAAATAGTCCCTGATGTCTGCTTCAATTACCTTCGGTAAACTCGAAAGCAATAAATTGATAGAAAACTCCATCCTTGTAAAGTAAAATCAATCTTATGGAATTAGCTACAACGCACCTATGGGGTAACTATCTCCAAAATTTCGAAAAATATATCTATTCTCTTTGCCAAATCACTACACTTTTAAATTTAAAACATTTTCTGACTTGGCAAATACACACCACAATCTTAAATCAAATAATATATATATATATTTTTTTTTTTATTTGAGCATCGCAGTTAAGGATGGTACGGCTGTGCTCGATTTGGCGGGGGCACTGCCGTCTGCCGTCCCCCAGAACGGTATACAATCTAACGGTATACCAAATTCAATTAGGCTTGACAAAGAGAGTAACAACGTCAAAGGTTAGTGATATCTTTGTTTAGCCAATAACATAGCTCTAAAGGGATTCTACCAAATTCTCTCTTCTAAAGTTATTTCGAACCTGTGTTTGTGATTGATTTCTAATACCATTAGAGTACCCAAATCAAATAATACAACACTGAGGGAATATTTATTCCTGGATTATCGAGAGTTCCAGGAATTAAATTAGTCTCATGGTAATAGCATATTTTAACCCTCTTAAAATGAAATCGAATTATTTGGCTGATTAACAGTACTTGAAAGGATTTAAATTTTAACTATCTTTTAAGAGAGAAACCAAATAATTATTCACTGTATTAACGGGCATAAAAATGAACTTCACGTGGGCACATTTAGTATTTTCTCTCCCTTTAAAACGAAAATTAAAACAAATAACCAATTTTGCGAAGCAGTGTAGTTAGTACAATAAATATCCTTACATTGATACAAAAAACACGCTTATACTTGATGTATTTTCTTAAAGTGATACATCAAAATTTTGTCTAGGATTAATAATATATACATTTGGAAGAACTGGGTCGCCATCTTGAATAAAATGTCATAAAAATGTATTCCTTTTGTAAAAAATTAATAAATCCTTATAATACGCAAAAGTAGCATGATCTAAAAACTGACAAAAAGTTAACTTTACATTATATCTTAAATATGTTATCATTAACAAACATAGATTAAAAGAAACTGTTTTTTATTAATCATTAATCATTAATTTTTTTTTTTTTTTTATTAATCAAAGACGTTTTCGGCCTATATAAAGCAATTACATGAACCTATCAACAAACACTATAAGCAATGTTTAAGAAATTTCAGACTAAAACTACTCATAAAAATGTTCAAAAGGATAGTAAAGTTTTGTCCTTTTTCGGAACAACATGTAATTATAAGGTCAATTGTACATATTATATCACAAAATGCATTATCTACACTTTACGGTGTATTTTCTACACCAAATCGCTGCCAAACCTTTACGTAGGATAATTTGTTCTCTTAATCCACAGATGATGGGTTTTCAAGTTGTAATAAAGCTTATATTTTAAGTAAGTTATAATGAATATTTTCCTTCAGTGCATCAGGAAATTTATTTTAACTGTTTCATTGAAGAAATATAAAAGAAACACATCAAAAAAAGGACAATAAATAATGATAGGACTGGTAAAATGCATTGCTAAAGGGAAACAAATACTGAAAATTTTATTACATCGAGATAAAATAACCGTCTATAATACTTGAAATACTACGACAAAAAGCAACAGAGAACATATAAAATTGCTTTTTCTTGAAAACGATTTCTTCAATAGAAGTTCTGCGTTTGATTGAAGGTTTTTTTTTAACTAAGAAGAAAAACAGATACTCCAACGCAACAGAATTTCCCACAAGCTGAGATGAAGAAGAACCAATATAATTTTATCCCTATATTTCTCTTTACTTCTATGCTTTATTCAACCTCTTTTTACACAGCTGGAAATAAAATAAAGAAGAGAAAAATGTAGGAGGGGCGGCGGGGATATAAATGTCTTAAAAAAAGCACATAGGTTAGAGTGTAGGCCTTCGCGAGTGAGACGTAAATGAATAGTGAAAGCAGGAGAAATTATTAATAGGCAGTCGTAAAAGACGTCACGGCAACTTCGCAAGAATTGTAGCCTGAAGTAATAGCAGTCAACAAACACAAACAGGTTTACCACAGCAAGGAGGCACGTCAGTGTTGCCACATCATGTCTTCTTTTTGAAGATAAAATTACAATTTGTTTTTGAGAGCAGCAGCAAGAACTTCTTTTTGAAAAAGGAAGATTTTGAAGACGTCTTCATTTATAGTTATAAATTTTGTTCGATTTTACGATACCAGAATACCTGCAAAAGGGCATTGGAAAGTAATCATTTATATCTTATGTCAAAAAGGGAAGAAGTGTGGCAGTAAAACATGGAGAAACGAAAAGCATGTCTCAAAGATCGTTGATGATAAAAGACGTCGATAAACGGTTCAGCAAGACTTGTAATAAAAGTTTGATTAATAAAGTTTCAAAATATTGTATAAATATAGATATCTATAAAATTGAAGTCATAAAAAAAATAAAAATAAATAATAATAATAATATTACATAAGTTGTAAAAGCCCTGTTTCGACTTCATACTGTTGAAGATAGGGAAGTAAAAAATACCAGTTAAATGCAGAACACTAGTTTTAATATTTATTATAATTTATTTTACCTTTCAACCAGAAAGATTTAAAAAAGGAAAATATAGAGTTTATAGTAGGGGATTTTAATCCCCTACTAGGGACTTATACTAGGTACACTGCAGTCAATATTTTGTGAAAAGTAAAGCTATAGATACAGTTTTAAATTGCTTTTAACGATAATTTTTCTACGAAAACCAAAAAAAACAAACTGAATAATTTATTTTTTCTCTAATCAAAATTCACACTTCAAAATGTTGCATGGTTAAAAAGGAGAATAAATTTTGATTCGTCCTTCAAGAGAACATTATAACTACTATGTTTGGTGAAGTAATCAATATTAAATTGTAATGGTACATGCATAAGTCAGGATTTATCAGTAAAAATAAACGTTATTCCAGTGTATATACATAATCACTTATTGAAATACATAAACGAAATATCTGCGTTGCATAATTCATGTGTTTAACTCTATATAGATTAAACAAAATATTTTCATACATAAAGGTTGTATGAGGACATACAACAGAGATTTACGTGGTTTCATTATCATAAGGAAGTTTCACATGGTGAATAGGCAGCAGATGTCATTTTTCCAAAGAGTCGTGAATGATTGTATTCCAGATTGAATTTGAGAAAGAGACTTAAAACTGATTTTTCTAGATGAACGGATCAATTGGCTTCATCATGGTTTCAAGTTAACTAGGGAGAGGAGAGATCCCTCTCCCTGCTATGGGCATTGGGTTATAAGAGGAGATTGTCAATTGTCTGGTCCGTCCCCGTGCATAATTAAAAGAAGACCCCCGAAGGCAATTTCAGGTGAGGCAAGAGGACAAAGGGGTGGTAGAAGGTAGATGGGAAAGCTTGCGTTCTATTATGCAGGATACCAGGAGTATAGACTACGATTCTAACCTGGAGGCGACATAGCACTAACAGGGTCCTACTATCAGAGCACCGTGCTAGGGCCAACTAACGCTAGAGACCCTCAGTCTAATCCCTTCTCCATCAAGACAGGGGATATGCAACAACTTAGAACTATTAGACCTCTCTAATACTCCACTTCCAACAACTAGCCGGTTACAAACTTCAAAATCAATTTCTCATTAATATTACAACAATCTCCTGGCAGTTATTTTGAACTTATTCTGAACATATTTTGAACTGAAAAGTTTATATTGTTACCCAATGTTAATACTGTGAAAATTGTGGAAATTTAAGAATATGTTAACAAAAACTAATCTCAAAAAGTTTGAACTGGACGTTCAATGCTCATTGCTAAATAACAGACTTCAAATGACTGGTTGTTTTGACTAAGATTTTGTGGTACCACTTCTTAATTATGACTAGATGGGTTAATAGAAAGAAACACAACAATATTGTTACCTGAATTTATATTAAAATACATAAACGACTTTCGACATTGTATGTCATCTTCAGTGTTAAGTGATAACATAGTAAGAGTAAAGTCTCTCCTAGCTACATAATTTAGAAGCTTTTATGATCTGAATAATAATAATTGACTAATAATTGAAATTAATCAAAATAGTGCTTAAGTAGTAGTGTAATAAATTTGTTTTTACGGGGAGAGGAAATCCTCTGTTATTCCTTTGAATAAATAAGGTATTGATTTACAATCACTAATCTAACTCAACTATTTCATAATTTACAACAACATATTATAAAATTAAATGACATTATAAATAAATAAGATAGTTTTAAATAATTAAAAAAAAACGAATTGGAAAATAGATAAATAATATAAATAGGAAATATAAGTTGAAACATTTTGGTACACTCTAAAACAGTGGTTCTTAACCTTTTGGTAACCACGGCCCCCTTAAAATCTCCAAATATAATATATAAAGTACCTAAATACCTTTCGAGGCCCCCTGGGGGGCCGCGGCCCCCCGGTTAAGAACCACTGCTCTAAAATACACATGAAAAAGATACTTGATTCATAGAATAAAAAATAAATATGATCGATACAACTCGTGCTATACTTTCTCATATAAGCGGACATAATTACTTGCTCGAGTTTTCCATTTGTTAGTTCTTTCGCGATTTCATGGTTATATTTACTTATTATTGAACTATTTTTATCAAAATCAAACTCAAAATTAACCATAAAATTAACACCGTCCCAATTTAAAGATATTTTTATTAGGGACTAGATTTTCCCGGGAAAACGAAATTAATTCCTTAATTATATTCATCGGATTTGTTTGCGAGAAATAATTTTTGAGAGTAGCACTCCAAAATGTGAAGCAAAAATAAATTTTTCGATTTTACCTCAGGGTGTGATATTTTCTGGACCTGTATGCTAAATTAAATCGAAATCGGCCGAGTAATTTAAATTCCACGCTTCTGTACAGGCGATACACCGAAGTTGTTTTTTTAAAAAAAACTTTTTTTGGACTAAACGTGTAAATATCCATCAAAAGAGAATTTTTGCACCATCACAATACTTTCTCTTTATATATATGTATATTAACACATATGAGAAAGTAAAAAAAAGTAAAATATTCTCATTTAAAAATAACACAAGTAAAAATTTTAAAAGTTACAAAAAATATATAATTCTAAGGAATTAAACAATTCAAATATTTCCTTGTGTTATTATTAGTTGTAAAATGTAGTCAGAAGAGATTTTTTTTTCTCCAAAGCTTATTATATTTAGGAATAAAATTAAAATTTTTATTTAATTTAAATGTAAAAATAATGAAGGGTAAACTGAAAATATCTTTTCGGGGTTTCCTATATTGAATGTTTCAGTTCAAAAAAGTGAAAAGAAAGAAGAGGAAATAATTTTATTAAAAGAAAATCTTGTAATTTTTCACGTTGAGAAAGAAGAGGAATGAGAAATCCCTTTTGACACTAAATAATGCCTCTAATAATGTGTAAACAAATTCTTCAGGAGAGAAATCTGAGAGACAAAACGAGCGAGGGAGGGTAAAGACTATCGTAATATAACGTCACCCGCTATAAATTATGAATTTTTTTCTTTTCTCTAACAGAGGTGGAGGGGGGAGCTCGTAGAGGAGGAGCATCGGATTGAAAAACTAGGATGGCTCAGATAAAAAAGAAATAAATACCATGAAACACTAGGCCTAGTTACGAAGAACATTATTATACAAATCCGAGTGTATTATGAAATGAATGGGACATCTTATAAAGGGGAGATTTTTTGAGAAAATAAAAAAACAGGGCTGAGATCCAAGATCTTTCTTTCTAGGTTGTGAGTCTATAAAAGAAAAATATATATATAAATAAAAATATTCGGCATTCCATCTATTTTTAAAAGATTTAAAGAAAAACATTCACAGTAGAAAATTTCGACCTTTTTTTATTAGAGTTAGTCATACTCTTTACCTGTGAAAAGAAGAAAATTTTCTGAAGAATTTTATTTTTATTTTTTTACGTAAATGACGTTGATTTATTTCATGCAAAATTAAAAATATAAACAAAAATTTATAACACAACGGAATGTCACAAGGGTAAAATTTATTGCATGAACGTATTTCTTCTTAAAAAATAAAAATCTAGTCACTTAAAATAGAGATTAAAATTATGTCTACGATTATATTTATGGTTTAATATAAATAAATTTATTGATCAAATATTAAAATTAAGTCTACGATTATATTTATGGTTTTATATAAATATAAACATATTGGGTGTATATGACCAAGTTTTCGAACACCCTCACAAAACAATATATAATATTGATTGACACAATACTCAGGTATAATGTGGAAAAAAGTGGAGAGCATGATAAACAGATAAAATAAAAATTCATTTAGATTAATGTATGAGTGAAAATTAATTTTGGAGGGAAAGAATTCAGAGCTTTAGTGGGTCAGTCGCATACGCAAGAATAGGAGAGTCCATATGGCAAAAAATAGGAGAGGTCCTCATTATCAACACCGTGTATACTACCTTTTTTAAATCAGGTTATTCCATCTTCATTTTGCTACTTATTAATTTCCTCTACTTACTCTGAGAATATCAGTGTTATGGTATTATTAACGACAAAAAAAAACTTTCGAATTTTGACGATTGAATTAGGTACTTCCTTTAATCATAATCTTCTTCTTTAAAAGAAGAGAATCACAGTGCACGCCGGCTATTAATACTAGAGAAAATAATGAGTTTACAATATATATATATATATATATATATATATATATATATATATATATATATATATATATATAATTGCTTACCATAACACCCACTATATTGTAAGTAGAATATAAAGTTTACAATAAAAGGTACGCTCAGATTTTATCTGTGATAATCCATAGAGATAATTTGATTATGCTTACTTTACTCAACTAAAGGAACCATTTATTGCCATAAGTTTAATATAAAATAATAATAAAATAAATAACTTATTTATAATAATAAGTTAAATCTCAAAGACAAATATATCTGGATTTTTATTTTTACAGTTAAAGTAAAAAAAAACAAACAATACATGAGATTTATTTATTTTTTTTTTTTTTTAATGAATCAATAATTCAAATTTATCACAGGTAGAAGCATTGATAGTGTGCCATTATATTATATCAATTTTGTTACTAAAGTAATTTTATGTTTGCCCATGGGACTTTTTGATTTTTTTTTTATAATTTGTGGTAAAAACAGTATATTATTTAACAGGGATCAATACAACCTGGACAGTTAGCGTGACAAATACCTTCAGAAATATAGACAACCCTTAATTATATGCATATTAACATGCTTGTAATAAAAAAAACATGAATAGCATAAACAATTGTATTATTTAGATCGATTTAAAACCCACGATGTATTATTCGTTACCTCATTTGATATCTTATTGATCTAATAAAAATGAATTAATCTAATTGTTTAAACATTTTTGGTATTAGTAACGCTAAATATTTCTGAAAATTACAATGCTAAAAAAAAAAAAAAAAAAAAAAAGTCACGAGACTAAATAAAGGTCAGACGTAAACTGATAACAGGCTGGTTTTATTTAAACTTTTTGTGTTAAAAAAGCAAACAGTGAAATTATCTCGGGAGGTCATATTTAACCAGCTAATGTGAGACGTAGAGGGTAGGGAGATGAGTAAACACAGTGTAACTAACTACTGTTTGACTATGTTACCGCATCGTACTGAATAAATAGAATAAATCATTTTACAAATCACACCGCCAGTCATAAACCAATTTGTTTTATGCAAAAATACAAAAAGGGAAACCGATGTAACAATGAAAAATTGAAATTATGTATAAAAGAATAATATTAAAATAAACTTAACCAAAGTTTAGCTTTACTGTTTGAATATTTGATAAAAATTAAATTTTAAACAAACTAACTAAAGCAGTTTTACACTTAAAGGGTAAACAAAGATGTTAAGCTAAGGTTAATAACACAGAATTATAACAATAAAAAGGAGAGCGGGCTCCTTATAATCGAAGATTTTTCGCATCCACTTCTGCAATAATGTTTAGGAGTAGGCATCGTTATGTTACAACTCAAAGCAACAAACAGATGACCTGCGGATACGTCCAGTAGAAATCACGAAATCTCAGGCTTCAAACTGATATTATAAACAACAAAAAACTTAAAAAATTATTAATTCTAACGAGGGACTTAACAGAATGGTTAGCATTTTACTTATCTAGTATAAAACCAAGGTCTGAATGCCTAAATATCTGGTGGTTCGAATCCCAAAAAGGTGAGTTATTATTTCCTGACACATATTTCAAACAGGTGATCACATCGAGTAGATGTGTAAAGTGGGCGATCCCCCTTTAAATTTATTTAAATTCTTCATCTAAAAACCTCGACATGTCATGTCCACTGTTGTAAAACCAGCACTGTACTAAACCAGCAACAGGTAAAAGACTCTCGGTTGCTGGTTTGGTATGACTTACTGCACTCGCATCTTCATCTTCCAACGTTTTGATAAACATTTTTCAATTTTCGGCACTAATGATGGTCCTATAGTGGCTGAAAGCTGCTCTGAATTTTATTAAATACATTTTACGTAGAGAAGCTTATTTAGTTTAACACTTCATGATGACCTCCACTAACGCTTCATATATTAACTACCATCTATACTTATTACATTCTAAATTAATAAATAAATAAAAAAAATTATGAAATATAAACAATAAAATTACAATTTTAAATGCTTTTTAGCGTAAGTTTAAAAAAAGTTATATACTATAACAATAAAAGTGAAAATAATAGGTTTCAAATCTTATTTAAGTCCCAAAATGAGAAGAATAAATAAAAAAGCATAAATCCATCCTGGCATATAAATAAATGTCACAAAAAACAAAAAAAAATCTCTTATAAGTACGAAGCTGTGAAGTTAGGCTTTAAATCAAATATCTCGGGACAAAGCAATATATCACAGGACGCGCTATCAAAATACAACACCTTTCTATTTCAATTTACGGAAAAATAAAATTATATTTACACTAAATATATATATATATATATATATATATATATATATATATATATATATATATATATATATATATATATATATATATATATATATATATATATATATATGTTGTCAAATATAAATGGGAGATTAAGAAAGTCTGGCAACGTGTAGATAAAAACAGAGACAATGACAGGTCCAGAGTTCCTGCCCTACGTATGATAACTTCATCTATTTTAGGTTCAATACTTCATTCTATAGAATTTAGAAGAAAAATATAATGCAATAAAGGTTTTTTAATAAAAACCAAGAAGAAAATTGTGTATAAAATATACAAATTATTTTTAATATGGAGAAAATTTGTGTATATATATATATATATATATATATATATATATATATATATATATATATATATATATATATATATGAGGATATCCCTACCGTCAATACTTGCTTGATCTGGAGATCACTGGACCGGTTTCGGCTAAACGCCATCATCAGCAGAGTCGAAGTCTCTCGTAGCACTCAACACACTTATCGAGTCTACATGAGAGAATGAAGAAATGATGATTTCATTCTCTCATGTAGACTCGATAAGTGTGTTGAGTGCTACGAGAGACTTCGACTCTGCTGATGATGGCGTTTAGCCGAAACCGGTCCAGTGATCTCCAGATCAAGCAAGTATTGACGGTAGGGATATCCTCATTTGATAACGCACAAACTTGCGGTAACTACTCAAAATTCGATATATATATATATATATATATATATATATATATATATATATATATATATATATATATATATATATATATATTACTCAATGTCAGAATTAAATAATCAAATATGTGAATAGAACGTCATTAAAATAAGTAGAGAGGAGGAACCACGCAATAAGTTCTTATTCAGTTCCGTTATTAGATTTTGTTTTTTTTAAATTATCTAGGCAATATTAAGTAGAACAAATGTAATATTACAGTTCAATTATTACATAGGTGTAAAAAAGGTTCCAAAGCACAATTAAATGAACTCTTAAAACTTTGAATAAACTTGAATATTTAAAATTATAAGAGGAAATTGGATAATTTATAATGCTAAATATAATTCTTGCCATATTGAATATTAAAAAAAATCTTGGAATGTAAATTATAGTGTAGCTGATCATTGAAGTAAATCCTTATGAAATAAAATAGCTCTTTCCAATAATTCTTGCTTTTTTAAGAGCACAAAAACACACATAATATGTGGCGCATTCGACTCGAAAAGTAAGCCTTACAAAAGAATCAGAATCCATAAATCTACAGTGTATCTTTCTATTTTAACCAATACTTTCATGAAATTATATTTATATATATATATATATATATATATATATATATATATATATATATATATATATATATATATATATATAGAGAGAGAGAGAGAGAGAGAGAGAGAGAGAGAGAAAGAGAGAGAGAGTGTCTGTGCCTGTGTGGTGGGGTATATAAGAAAGATGGTTGGTATTATTGGAGATCGAGATCAGAAATTTCAGCAGGCCAGGCAACTCAATTAGTTCATTAAAAATTGCATTTCTTTTTTAAAAAAATTATAAGTCTAAATTATGAGGTATGGAGATAATGAGGGCTAAAGGTCGGTAGGCAGGTGACACATAGCCCAAGGATAAGGTCACATCTCGAAAGGGGTATTATCCGGGTAATCCTATACCTCTATGTATAGAGTAACCTCGTAAACTGGTTCATCTCATTACCGGGGGGTAATCCTAGGGCTCCTAGCCTAACACCGCAACTTACCGTTCCACTAATAACCAAACTCCTCCCAGAGCTTTAATACACCTTTCCCCCCATGGATTACTTCCCAACGTATATAGAGTAAAGCCACAAGCTTCCAATATCTATCCTGGACAGATTCCTCAGGGAGCTGTAAATATATCCGCTTAACCATACACACTCGTTATAATATGAGTTCAGAAGAGCGAGTAATCCTACTTACTCCACTTTGAACAATGAGACATATTCCAATGAGCACGTAGCTATTGTCTAACAAACTATGTCGTCTCATCACAAATTGTGCACAAGATATAATGATTTTAGGAAATATCTCTTATGCGAAACTGTTCTAAATTAAGCGTAATGGAGATACTCAATAACAATGATGATAAATTTTACATATTTGTAAAACAAAGGGACGACCACTTAAGATTTAAATTTATTTGTGCCTAAGAGATAACTAATGTAAATGCAAATTGATCACAAAAAAGTTTCTAAGGTATTTAATAATTTGATACAAGCCCATTCAGCACCCCCCCCCCCCTCCCCCCGCCGTGGGTGCGCCACTGATTTCCGTGTAGGCTTAGAACAACTAGTGTAAATGCAAGTTAGTTTCTCTCGGATTCAAATAAATAAACTAGTTTTACCTTTATACTTTCTTATATAATGTATTATATATTATAGCAAAAACATTTGACGGGGAAAAATTTAAATTAGTTGTATTAACACGTTTTCAGGTCCCCTGAGCCTAAAATATCCGTCTGTAGTCTGTATTTACTTAGTCCGTCTGTAGTCTGTAATTTACTTCAAACTTTGGGGGTGCCGCCTCCGTAAAAAATATGTTTGCATTAATTTAAATGCGAATATAACTAAATTGAGTTATTATTCCTTAGGGGAAAAAACTAGTTTCTGACATATTGAGAAAATAAGTCTGATTTAGCTAGTTAATGAATATGTTATAAATTCATATAATTTGATATTATTGGATATAAATTCAGTATCACTGTGTACATGAGAAAGTTAAGTTCGAGTATATCGTGCCGTTTGTTTATGCTCACAATCAATATCAAACTATTACCAAGTTTTAATTTAATAGCCGAACGAAAGAAAGGAGAAAACAAGGTATCATGGTCCAATAATATAGTCAGCATTCTCTACTCAAACATGCCTCGGCACACAAGGATAGTTCTCTTTATTAACGTACCGATCTATAACAGTTAGACAATTAGTTTATCAAGAATTTGAGGAATAAGCCACTTTATATTATATAGATCCACCGAAACGATCATGATGTCAAAACATGACACACATCTTTTATCCAACTATAATTGTTGGAATTTTAGCAGTTTGTTTCCAAGAGAGCCTAAAACAATTTATGAATAAATATGAATACTATTAGAACTTAAGCATGATAAACAACAAATTTACGATTTACGAGCAACAAGGCTTCATCAGATAATAATAACATTAACTTTAAAAAAAAAACTTTCCCCATTAAAAATATAGATTGTTTAACACTTTTATTTTTTGAATTAAAGCATCAAGTTTATCAAAGTATGCTTTTTTCCGAAAAAATAAAAACAGCACAATGTTTTTTAATCAGAATATGAAGCTAAGGTCAGTTTTAGTTGGTTATATATTAAACTGCCACAAAGGGTTAGTCCTCATATTTAACTTAAGGGAGGTATAAAAAGGCATGAATAAATTTATTTATATTTTCTTTTGAAACACCATTTCCCTATTATGGTCTAGAGAATATAAAACAAACCGTCTATGTAAAAAACATCGGTAACACCCCGGGGAAATTTCGAATTCAACACAAGCAGTTATAAAAAAATAGGACAAAAGGCCGTTTTCATTACATTCCATATTTCATCTCGTTTTAATTCCTAACAAAACATATATAAAAAATACACAAAAAACCACAAACAAAAAAACAATGTCACAACATATCTGCGAGCCGACTTTGTGTGGTAGGGATGTGGTGTACAAACGAGGTGTTGGGACAGACATTTTAATTTAAAAGGAATTCCTTTTGTAGAAATTTACATATAGGTGACACAGGGAGAGAGGAGGGTAGAGGCACTGATGAATATACATGACACGAGGGATGCTACAAGCTCAGAGCAACGTAGGAAAATATACAGGCTGTTGTCTAAAAGCTGGTTGGGAGTGCCACAAGTCTAGGCAAGCGGTCCTCTACTCTACTAACTGTACACAAGAGTTTCAATTACCAAGCCAAGGAAGACCCAAAGCAACATAACCGAGACAAAACCTTGCCCACACTCACACAACACCAAACTATGTTACACACCTCGACAAACACTTCAACAAGTTTTAATAGAAAGACCCTTGTAACGTTCCGCAACTTTACGCAGTAACTACTCCCTGAAAACTTCACGCAGGCAATCTTCTGTTTCAGAACAAAGAATGTCCAATTTAGAAAGAACAATGAAATAAAAAAAAGTTTCAATATAAAGTGATTATTTCACTCAGGTATTATCTCAGGATATTTGATAAAAAGGAAGGTCAAGCAAACCACTCTAAACTCTAGAATAAATAAATTGCGGATGCTGGCGATTTGTAATTAGTGGTCATAGTCATGATTAATAAGACCATTTAAAGAATTCGAACTAATATGCAGTTATTGCTTAACTATTAGCGTTATTGTCTAGGGTAATAGTTATTTAATTATTATTATTATTATTTATTTTTTATTTTTTTTATAAATTAAAGGGTATTAGTAACACACCTTCCCTAACCCCTAGGACGATTAAGCGTGATTAAGAATATATATTTATTGATTATAAATTTATTGATTATATAACTATTTTTCATATACATATTTATATAAAGAGTGAGAGAAAAATCTCAAGGCGGATATTTGAGGCAATCTATGAATTAAGTCAATGCCGATTTCCGAAGAAATATCGATGTCCAAAGCAATCAAAACGGCAATAATCAGATCTAACCACCTTGAGGAATATTATATGCAAAGAATAACAAAAATACACCCCCCCCCCCCCCAAAAAAATAGTTTGTACGATCAACTAGGAGAATGAAGGTTAAAATTTAAACGCAGATTGCAATGGCAGGACTCAGGATGTGCGTCTACAGCAGCCCACAGGATCGTGAAGCTTAATACGGGATTGTAAAAGACGTCAAGACCTACACAGGCTGAAGTGC
The DNA here is from genome assembly GCA_951217055.1 of Gerris lacustris. NCBI lineage: Eukaryota > Metazoa > Arthropoda > Insecta > Hemiptera > Gerridae > Gerris > Gerris lacustris. The sequence goes on along the minus strand of OX578277.1, from coordinate 69,251,893 downwards.
CTTCAATAGAAGGATGGATATTTATAAAGCTTAGTGCTTTATTTAATAATACTAGTTTATTTTTTTACACCAAATTAAGTATAAACGTTGCTAATATAAATTTAACATACCTATATACAGTTTATATCACCTCAAATCAATTGATTGTCAAATCACAGCATAAGTATTAATACCCTGGTTGATATTAACCACTTAAACTAGATACCTAATGATTTTGTTAAAAATAAATATTTACAATTACATATTACAAACAAAAAACTAAAAATATTCATTCCAAACAATAAATAAACCAAAGCTAAAATTTAAAAACAATAAATTGACTTCTAAATGTCAGAGGTGAGCTCAAGTGAAAGGATAAACTTGATATCAAAAGACTAGATGGCAAGGCATAAACGTAATAATGGTAATTTATGAAGCAAATTACATTTATCAAGTATTAAATTTAACCACTTTTTTTCTTATTTCTCTCCTTAGTAAAAAGAAAAAAACCACTTCCTGAAAAGTCTTAAAACTCAATAAGGAAAATTAGGTTTCGTGCCAAGATAAAACTAAACTTATTACATTGCCGAAGCAAGTGGTACCAAACTAAGTTAAAGATAAATATATATATATATATATATATATATATATATATATATATATATATATATATATATATATATATATATATATATATATATACAGACATATAGATATATATATTATGTGTGTGTATAAAGCATTTTCTTAAATCCCACAAAGTCAAGATAAAGTATGGATTCACGACGTTTCGTTGGCGATAATTAAAAAAAAAATGGGAAAAATATTTATTTTTTTTCTCCTCGGACAAAACTCCAATTACTGGAGATATGAAAAAAAGAGAAATAAAGTACAAAAAGTTTAGCCCAAGTAAAGTTAATTAAAATCATTTCAAAGGAATTCATTTATTTTTCTAAATAAATGAATCCCCTCGTTTTCAAAATGTAAGAATTAGATTAAAAATATTAGTCTATATATACATATAAAAAAAATAAAAATAAAATAAAATATATATATATATATATATATATATATAATCAGGTAAAAAGGTTTTAATATAAAACTAACGGTAAAGAAGGGAAATCTTATCTTTCTCTAAATTGGATTTGAGCACAAAACATAATTTTACAACTTATGAGAAGCGACAAAAAATCAAAATAAAATTAACTGATTATTAATGAAAGAGAAAAGACTCTTTAGAAGGGTATAAAAATATTAAATTACTAATATAAACGCAAAGACCACAATAAAAGGCTAAAATTTAAAAGTGCAAGCTACGAGATTTACAAGAATATCTTTAGGTAGTAAGCAAAAAGATGATATAATAACGTAACTAACCATCTGAAAGTAGAGTAAACCCTGTTCTAAGCAAGCACCTAAGCAACCGTTGCAACTAATTTACAAAGGCTTATTTATCGTGTTCACTATGATATGCAGGTAGGCGCTATAATTGTAATTTTTATTTTTTTTGTCTGGGACTAAGAAAATCTAACATTTAAGTCTGTATATTAACGAAAAGTCAATTAAAAAAGTAATAAAATTAAAAAAAGTCTCAATATATATAATAATAGAGAGTTATACTATGGTTCAAAATTGGTACAGTGAAATAGCAATTCATTAAAACGTCTTAAGAGTTACCACTGAAAAGATTTTGGTCACTGAAATATTTAAAACTTTTCTAACTTTAAAAAATCAGTCTGAGCTCAATGCCCCTTCTTTAAAAGAAAGCTAACTTCCAAATTTCAAGGTTCTAGTACAATTTGTTCAGTATATAAATGGCCGCCCTCTTAAATCACGATGGCGGATTGATATTTCTTAGCGAGAACCTAGGGGGTAAGAGGAACACACCAACAAAATTTCATGGTCATAGGTCTAGTGGTTCCAGAGACATCATGATGTGTCAGTAAGTGGTATTTTGATTTATATTTATAGATAAATCAATGCTAATAATAACTAAACTATTTAAGACTATTAAATCTTTAACTAAAATAGGTTTGTTTTTAGACTGTGGCCATAACTCATGTACATTGCAATAATATATAAATTAACAACCTTTAACATATGTTTAATCTCTTTTACATATTATAACTCAATTTAGAGGACAAACTATCAATCACCTTGAAAACATAATTGCTTGTAAATTGAATTATTTAAACTACGAGTACTAGTTAACGTTAGAAGTTTTTAAAAAAATCCTTAAATGAAACAATACTACACAATCCAAATATTGACCAACGTTCTCATTTAATGATGTATGGAGTTTGAATTGAATGTTTGGCGTTTGGCACAATGATAGATCACAGGATTGCTGTTTGTTTTGGAAACTTTAGAGGGGCTCAGTTGATTAATTTAATTCAAACCAGACTAATCCATTTGTAATCCTGATAAAACGAGCGCTGAAAATTATTAACAATTCATTAACAAATTATACTTTAAAATTCAAATCAAGCTATCAAAAAAGTTCCATATTTAATAATGAAGGATAAATCATTAACGCAACAGTGAAAATAAAAAAAAAATGTATCACTAAAAATATATACATATACATATATATATTTTTTTTTAAGCAAAAGTAGGTATTATTTACCTACTTTCCTTTAGTTAATTTATTGTGGAAATACTGGCTTTATTTTCTCTTTATTGAATTTAATTATTCTTTTACGTTTAACTAACTTTATGTTAATTTGAATTATAAATAATTTATAAAAACACAGAAGTAATGCACAGCTTAAGTACCTAATCTTGTCAACCAGTACATGGATAATGTTTATTAATATATCTTGCTCAAAATTAATGCTAAGTTGAAAGTTCTTGGTCACGCACAGACGATGTAAATGTGTAGCCATTAAAACTTTTAAAGATCCGATCTCTACCTTCCATATGAATATGGCGGAGTTTCACAATTTAGTTAAAGTGATAATGATTTTAAGCCTAGCAAAAAATCTTATGTAAAATCATCATCGGAGACGTTTATTTTTAACAGGAAATTTAAGTAGTAAGTTAAATATTGTTTATTTATTTATTTTTTTAAAGCGTAGGACCGGTTGGATATATAATAATAACTCTTCTCTCTTTGAGTAAAAAAATATAGTTTTGAAAAAGTAGATGCAAATCGTAAGTAACCTAATACGACAAAGGAGCCTACAAAGAAAGAGACACAAAACCCAAAGAAGACTCGGAGGTAAACCGACTTCCTTCTAACTCGGAATCGAAACCACATCACAAGGTTTTTTACCACAAGAGAAGGTCTATGTCCTAATTGGCTTAAGGGTTTATAATGTCCCTCTCAACCATCGAAGTAGAGAAATTCTAAAATGAATTATTTCGTCTCTGAATATTTAACCATTCAAATAAAAGCAAACAAGTAATTTTCCTTTGAATCTGATGAAAAATAAGGCAATCAAGTTGTTTATTGAACCGTGGTGAAACATGAATAAGTTCAATTAAAGAATGTAAGAGAGCGGAATTTTCGAAAAACAGAGAAAAAATATGAAAGTTATTACAAGGGTTGTTATTACACTCTGCCAATTGACATAATCAGACCAAATTGGGTTCGTCATGATGTTTTAAGTTAAAAATAACTCCTGATTTGAATAGATAGACTTTGCCTTAAGCTGATCAATAGACCATAATAAAGGGCAAAAAGAGAACAAAAGCAGGAAAACAAAACAAGCCAGAGACTCGATGATTGGAGAACCACCAGAGCTTGAGTGTGAGGTTGTACTCAAAACAGAATCATCCATGACAAACCATGGCACCCTATTCAAACTCAATATCCATTCACAACTTCGTTATAATGCCTATTCAAATCCAATCACTTTATTCAGTGTCACATGTGACTTTGAAGATTATTTATCTCCAGCAGAAGATAAATAATCTTCTTCCTCAGCTAATTTCAGAGTGCAAAAACTCGACGAAAGCCAACGTGCTTTCCAAGCATCTATGGCTAAAATTATGTTTGGGCACCACTGTCAACAAATTCTGCTATTTTAAGGTAGCTTTGACTTGTTGAAGCATAGCAAGAAACTGCAACAAATACTTTCGCCAGAGATTCAATCCTCTCATCTCAATATAAAAACGAAGCTTTAACAACCCCCATATTTCGACTAGGGTATTCGCTGAATACACCGTCGAAGCAAAATATGTTCAATTTTCTCTCCCAAGGGCTAACATCCTCCCTTTCAAATTATTTGATCAGAGATAACTCTATAAAGGGTAGCAAAACCTTTTATATGGAAAACTAGCAGTTTGCTCAACATTTAAATAGAAATTGTTGATTTAAGGGAGTCTATACAAGGCTTGCTAATGCTGTGAAAGGAGTTGTATTAGTGATTTATCGATTAAAAGATTAAACCGTAAAAGCTAGGATAATAGTATATATTTTATTCTCTTTTTTGCACGCTATTTATAATTGAACTTCTCCATTTGTCTCTATATTAATAATTCTTTATATAGGGTTAACATTACACATTTTATGTTATACTCTCTTTACATTCTAGTTTAGTTTTAATTTATTTATAATTTCTATTTCCAATTAAATATATATTATTTTAGAATATTTAAAAGTTTTTGCTCAAGGTTCATAAAGAAATAATAATAAAAAATATGTATTATATATTAATTATCTGCATCGCGATCAAAGGTCGGTTTTCAATCAAAGTTCAATGTTTCTATTAAAGCGTATTATTATATAAATGTTTTTATCATGTAACAATTATTTATAAATACATTTCAAATGTAATAGAAGAGAAAGTTATTAAATTATATTTTCCCCAGGAAGAAAGTTAGAGAATCTAATAATGTCATCTTTAATAAGTAGCATTAGAATACCGGTTTCACTCTTAACACTACAAATACAAGGAAACATACGAAACTTTAGCGAATTGAAATTACAATATATATATCTTGCATGCTGCTTTCCCATTTAAATTTTTAAATACGTTTTTATTATTATATCACTGATGGATCAGGACAGATGTTATGAAAAAATTATTCTGGCTTCATAAACTTTGAGGTGATTTTAATTTAATTTTTAAAACTAATTAATACATAATCATAATTAATTTTGTTATTTTAACAAATATTTTGGTGAACTTATTTAGGCTTCCTAACTATGAATATTTTTTATTCATAATACTACAACTACAAGACATACATTATATAAACCTAAATACCTCTATATACTTAATATATATACATAATCTCTAAGCGCGTCTTATAAGCATTTCTATCTACTTATCAATAGCAAAACTAAACTAACCATTCTTTTAACTTGGCTTACGAGCTTACCGAAGGAAACGGAAGCTATTTGATTCACATACATTTTTTTGTCTCCTTTCAAAAATTCTAGGACAGAAATTCATTTTAGACATCAGGGAACATTTTTGGTTCCGTGTATGTTGGTCTGTCAGTCTGTACATTTCTAAAACTACTCGTTCGATTTTATAAGGCCCAGTGCCTTTAAATTTTGCTAAATTGATACTTTAATTCATGTAAAAAATCAAAACAATTTTGACATATTTAAAAAACAGGAGAGAAATAAAATAAATTTGGCAACAGTAGGTGAGTAAAATCATAAAATCAGTAAATTATACGATATAGGAAGGGAGGAAGCAATTTCCCACACTATTGTGAGACTATTTAAATAAGAATTTAATAGCCAAAGAAAGGATTAAAAATAATAATACAGCACCGGGAGAAGATGCATTCTAGTAATTGCAAGGTTGAATTCTTTATAACGGTATCTTAACCTTTAGAACATCCAAAAGCCTTTCACGATCATTCTATGGATCCTAGGTCCCCATCTCTCTTTCGTCTGAATATCGTGTCGCAGAATATTATACAAGCATTATAGGATCTTACTTCAATTCATTAAACTGAAATACATGTATAAAAAGTAAACTGAAATACAAGTATAAAAAATATTAACTGGATTTATCATTGTTTCACTTATTCTGATCAATAAATCTTTAAAAATCAAATTAAACCCATCAAGGACATATCTTAAATTTTACAAAGTAAATGGTATTGTTTTCAAAAGAAAGGAACACGAGCATCTTGGACGCTCAGCAGCACCATGCCCACGGCCCACGTGTACATAAAATTTTTACAACTTTTTTAGAAACCTAAAAATGTGTTAATCCATCAAATTTCAAAATAGAACTTTTGAGATCACAATATTCTCGTAACACAGTACGTATATAAGAAAGTAAAATTCAAAGTTTAGTGACATTAGTTCTACAAGTAAAATATTAATAATGTATGTTCAAATGACTATCACCCTTAGGATAAAGGACTCAATGATAAATTAAACAATCAATATGAAATACAATTGTAAGAAAATTATTTGTACATCAATTATGCATGTACATAAATATATTATTAGCATCAGGTAACATAAATCCTTGAGGCAATATTCTCAAATTTAGTGGTACCTACCTTATCTCTAACGATAGAGTAAGCATTAAGTGTATCTTATAATACATCAAATAAAAGTAATCATAATAAAAAGAATCCTACATTAGAGAGCTAAACTAAACATCCAATGCTATTGCTAAATGTAACTGATGAAAAATTGTAAATAAAAGTTAAAATTACGTTTTTTTTACCTAAAATTAATATAAATAAATACAATAAGCCTATATATTATTTTGAGATGGCCGGGAGTGTTAAGTAACTGTGGACTATAAACTTATTTAATTAGTCTCATCTAGATTAGGAAAGTATTGTTGGATAGATCAAACTTTAGCACGAGGCTATTGAGAAACATACTTGATTGGAGTGCATGGAATGAGATGCCGAGCCGCATCCGACCCACAATGACTAGGAAAAGAACACTTATAATTATAACTTATAAAGGACCTGGAACAAAACTAAGAGAATAGCCACTGACCGATCAGAAGAGAAGGAAATTTCTTTTGCTCTACGCTCTGCCTGATGTAAGTCAAGTTTATTCATGATATTTTTTTAAAAGCCAAGTCAAACTAATATATAATATGCTAGAGTATAATTTTTAAAAAAATTATAAAAGAAATAAAAATTAGTTTTTTAAGGATCTTCATTACAGTTTTATAGATAATTTTTGAATTAATAAATTATAGTAACTTTTTATGTTTTCACTTAGATATGTTACTCTCAAAGATAAGGCGAAATCCTTCTACACATAAACAGTTGCATTACATAAGATAGTAGATAAGTAACTAGATCAGAAGGATGTTACGGGGAAGATTAAACCTTTGATTAATCTCGAAACAGAATACTCATTAAATTGATTAAATGAATTCCCCCAGTAATACTCGTAATAAAGGTAATACGAGTTTGAGAGAAAGAAACTTTCAGGTGATATAATTAACCAATAGGAGATGTGGAAGAGTCGTTGTAAATAGGTAATAAAGAGAAAGCATTTCCGTCAGATGTTTATTGGAGAGTTAGAAAAAAATATACCTATATTATTGTGCTATACGGAAATTAATTTTATTTAATAAAGCGAAATATTAATACATTTCTTTCTTTCTTAATAAAACAGAAACTTTTATAACTAATTTTGTACTGGAAAATATCAATAGCTTTCATTTTTATCTGAAATAAATAATCTGAGAAAGTATCAGTTTTCTGGGAAGTCGTAGAGTAGGCTAAAAATGTATTACAAAATTTTCACCTCACAAAAAATTGGTATATAAAAGCGGGTAATAATAATAATAAAACCGACTGATAAATTAAATTACAATCGTTTCTATAAACTGAAACAAATTCTAAACTTATTTGTATGGGTAAATTAAAAAACAAAATATGTCTGATACAACCCATACCAAACGTTAAGTTTTCGTGGTTTCATCTAATTATTATTGAACATTGTATCACAATCAACCATAAAAATAACTCCTCCTTGACGAGGAATCGAACCCGATTTCTTACCGTCCACGTTTATTAATTATTTTCTTGGGTTTTCTTAGGAACTTCATTTTTCCCGGGAAAAAGACTTATATGGTATAGATTCGAATTTAAAAGTACAACATATAGAATATTATAATAAAAACAGTTTGAAAAACGGTTTCCCCTATTTAAGAGCTAAAATTTATTACTCAATTTCACCTCAGGGTATAATTTCGCAAAATTTCATCGATATCGGCGAAGAAGTTTAGGCTCCATGCGGCTGCACAGATTGCATACCGACATTTATTGGGCTCAAAGGACCCAATATTTATTGTGGGAATATTCGCACTATCACAATACTTTCTCCAAATATGTATATGCTAAGTATATGAGAGATTAAAAAAAGGTTAGATACATTTTTTTTTTTTTATTATTATTATTAAAAAAGATTGCTTAAATACGAGTTTAACATTTTTCTGGGCATAATATAGAAATTAAAGCCTTCTAATATTACTAATATTAAATTATTTAAATATAAGAGATATTAGATATAAATTATTTATTTATTAAATACAAAAACTATTTTATATGCATTAAATCTTCCAAATCATAAATAAAATAAACATAGGAAAAGAAACATAAGGTAAAAAGTTTACAAGGGAACTTTTTAAACGGGAAAGATAGGAGATGAAAAAAATAATAAATAAATAAATATATATATATATATATATATATATATATATATAGAAAAGTAAGCCTCATACAAAATTCTTCATTCAGTGAAAAACTTTTATTAACTGGTTAGCTGTTAAATGTAACTATAAAAGAGAAAACCTATAGGAAAAACTTTTCATTTTTGGAGAAAAAGTCAGTTAAGAGAACGTTGAAAGAAGGATCTTGAAGAGTGGAAGACGATAAGAAGCTTATAGTAAAAATTCTAAAGGCAAGAGAACATTTTTTCGAGGTCCACAGATTTTAGTAGGGACAGCTTACTTTATTTTACAAAAAAATTATATTTATTTATTTTTCTTCAAATTAATAAAATGAGGTCGAAGGAATAATAATAAAAAAAAAAATATCAATAGAATTAATTTTTGGAAGACTAATTAAAATTTAGAGAAATAAGAGGATTAGACTAAAATCTCTTTTTAAAATGGATTTTAATTTATTACGAATGACCAAGAAAGGCTTTTTAAAACTTAATTCCTTAATATTTAAAACAACATTATTTATTTAGTAACTTAAGAAATAAAAAAAATCCAAAAGACTGCCAATTGATGTGGTATATAGCTTGGTCGCATCTTATGGCGTATACTTTAATGATGTTATGCTTTTACAACCTGATATTGTTTAATTCATTTAATTTTTCTCCCTCTTTCACTTCCAAGGTTACCAAAAGTAACGGAAGCAATGAGATTGTCCAGAAGAATGATTACATTTTGTCTCCGATTTCAAACATTTCTAGACCGATATCCGTTTCACATATCAGGGAACATTTTTGGTCTTGTATCTTGCCTGTCAATCTGTATAGGTCGGAAGGGGATTAAATAAAAATGACAGTAGAAACATAACATTCAAGTAAGCGAGGAATCTATGTGCCACACTAATTGGCAACAACATTAAATAAATTGGTTGTGCGACAAGTCTCACGTAAAAATGGTTTCGTTTGGTATTGTGAACATGAAATTAGTTATATTGGGGGGGGGGGGGGGGGCACACGCAAAATGTTTATGGTTTTAACAAAATGGCGTTAAAGAGTAAACACTTTCCACAAGTGTTATATATTTTTGTAACTACTCTTCAATACTTCATTTGATACCCCACTCGAAAGTTTAAAAAAAATATTTTCTTCCCCGTGACAGGAACTATCCGCCATTTTGAATTTGAACAGCTGATAATTTTGAATTAGCTATATTTTTCTTGTACGTCAACAAGATCTTTAATACTAGAAAGTTTCTTGTCTATGTCTTTATCTCTTTAAGTCTTCGTCTCTTTTAATTAAAAAATTATTGAAACCGTACAGAGTGACAGACAGACACAGGAACGAAACTATAAGGGATTCTTTTTTTGGTTTTACCAACGAAACCCTAAAAAACAAAACATTGCTATGAGAAAAACAACATTACTATTAGTTGTTTTATTAAACCAATAGAAATTATTAAATAAATATACTACCTCAATTGTTCAATCAAAATAAGATTTAATTAAACTGGACAATTGAAAATATAACAAGAGGGATCTTCGTAAGAATAACAATCAACAACGGAAGAGAAAAAAAAAATCAAACAGACTGACAATAGGAATAGATATTGAATCCATTGCCTCATAAAGGACAAAGAAGGCTAATTTGAAAATTAATAGGATACAGTAGTTTCTTTTTATTGATGGTCCAAAAGAAGTAATAAGTAAAAAAGATAAGCCGAAGGCTAAAATTAAATATTAACTTCAGTCATTCAATATTTAACTGCAGTGAATTCGCTAAGTAGCGAAGACCTAACGGAAGTGGACGAGCGTATCTATTGATGGAAGCGCCCCTGAAATTGATTTTCTACTAATTTATGAAAAGCATAAACAAATTAATAACATTGTAAGGAAAATGTAGTTGGGTTGTGAAATTAAGTAAGATTCTATATTTCCATTTCAACGAAAATGACAATAATATTCTACTCTGAAATGATTTACATATTTATAGAATCTCATTGTCAACCGGAAAGCAATTCGAGGATAAAATTGAAAAGCAATCAACGAAAAGGAAAGGTTAGAGACGAACCGAAGGGAAAATCGATGCTTGAAGTAGTCTAAATGTCTTGTTCCTTCAAAGCACACAGATGTTGGGATGGTTGGTAAGGTATCGATACTCAGGAAACGTATGCCTCCAGAGAGTTAAACGAGTTTAAAACTCATTGGTAAACATGGAAGTGAAACTATTTGAAAATACATTCTGAGAGAAATCCACAAGGCATAAGGGTTGCAAAGGTAGACTTCCTCCAACAGACCAGAAGGTTAAAGATATCTAGGCTAGGAACGTAAGGCTGAGAACATGTAGAGAATACCTAGTGTATTCTAGGTATAAGGGGCAACAGTTTCACCAACACTTGCTAACCGGAAGCTAAATGGGTTTCCTTTAGGCCTTCCAGAGAAACCGAAAGGAAACCTTCAACAAAACTCGCCCCTCGTGGGACTTGGTACCGTTTGCTTTAGAAACCAACTACATGCTACACACAATTCATTATTCAAGCATCTCATACACATGCTTCCACTCTCCTCTAGCTGTGGAGTGTATCAAAAGAGAATTAAGGGACCGGACGCTAAAAGTGGATCCTAATTTAATTATGCCAAAGTAATCATTTATAATAAAGTAATAACCTTACAGGGTACAACAATTTTTACCACTTTGGAATAATGCCCTTGATTTAATAATTTTATAATTTAAGACGATTTTATTTTCAACAATCATAAAAAATGAAGCACGCGACTCAGTCTTTAGAGACCTTAATTCTTTCACATCCTACCATGTTTGCGAGTCGACATAGAAATAACCACAGCCGATTCTTTCTAAGTACTATCCACTTGAATAAGGCAAGTATTTAAGTTACTACACATAAATAATAAGCAAACGCTTAAGTCACAAACAAAAACTATTACCTCCTGGATTTTGAAATCCTTATACTTAGTAGTTAAATCTGGAACTAGAGGTGCTAAATACGAGTGAGTGTTAAGTTAAAGCATTGAAACATATTGTTTTGAATGCATTTATATAAAAGCCTTCCTCTTCTTTTCATAAAACCATGAAGAAGCAGTTTCAAATTTTTATTAACTAGTAACAAAGAAAAAGAAAAGAAAATGACACTAATGTACTTAGCGTCTTCTTATTTCTGATAAGAAATGTCAGTTTGGGCACGATCATGTTGACAATATTATGATTACTAACCAATGAGCTTCGTTCATTAATTGTAATATATATATATATATATATATATATATATATATATATATATGTGTGTGTGTGTGTGTGTGTGTAAGTTAGTTTTTCAAGAAACTTAGTCGAGTGTAGGTTTTAACAGATTTTATTAATACTTAAAGAATAATTAAATTAAACGTTACAAAACGACACTCAAATAAAACAAAACAAACATTAAATAAAAACCATAACCATTATAACCTCGCTAATCTGTCAAATGAATACTCTAAAATTTCGCTTTATAAAATTCAATTATCTTTTGGTCCAAGTTTTTGAAGTAATAAAATGTCCCTATTTTCCTTCTCAATTGATCAACACCAATGTGGCCGTAATAATCATGCACTCTCTTGATTAGATCCATGCCAAATTTAGGTGTAACATATACTCTAGATCTACCTTTTAACATCTTGAATACAACGCCATTGTATTTTTCTTTTTTCTTTGCAGATTTCAATTCTTCGATATTATCTTTGGTATTTTATTATTTCATTTGACTCTACTAAATTTACGACTTCATTTTCAAAATATTCTAAAACTGGTTGTCTTGATAGTAAATCCGCTTATATATTTTCTTTTCCTTTTTTGTAAATAATTTTAAAATTGAATTGGGACAAATAATGAATCAAATCGCCTAATATTTCATGATTTGGTTTTTTGATTTTCCAGAGGCTTATGATCACTGCAGACAGTAAAATTTCGACAATGAGGTAGTATTACCAATACATGATAACATCTTTTATAGCTTTACATTCTAGATGAATAATATTTTTATTTTTTTCTTCTTCACAGAGTTTCCTAGAAAAATATGCAACTGGGTGTAGCAGTAGCATTCCGTCAGTCTGGTGTTATTTCAATGTTCCTCCTATGCCTTTAAGACTAGCATCTGTTTCAATAAACACTAATTTATTTATGTAGTATATTGCTAAAATGGGAGATGAGCATAAGTATTCTTTCATCAAATTAAAACTCCTTTCACATTCGTCGGTCCATTATAACTCAAAATTCTTCCTTAATAATTTATGTGACGGTTCAAATTTCTGAGCGCTAATTTCTATGTACCTACTTTAAATAAAAATGAATTGACCCTAGTACACTTCGAACTCCTGATTTATCATTTGGTCTTTTTAGATTTTTAATTGCCAAGAGGTTTTCCTGCATATAGACACGAGACAAAAATGGATCCTGATATCTGAAACGGATTCTGTCTGACAAAAATAGTTCGCTCTTCAGAACGACCTCAATACTTCCACCTTTGCTAAGCTCAGAAGCAAAATATATAGATAAAATTATAATGGGATGAGACATAAACAATAATTAAAGGAGAAAATAAACAAAAAATTAGGTAGGAGCTCACCTCTAAATAAGATTTTACAAGCAAATCCGCATCCTGACTCACCTGTAAACAGATAATAAAAATTCATTAAAATTACAGTTTAGATTCTTTACGAGCATTAAATAAATGATAAAATAGGATAAGATAAATGAAAATTGTTTGTTATATTTTTTGTTTGTGAACCCTTTATTTGATTTGGTAACAGAAACTATGTGATCGTTCTGATGAACGAAACTACAAGTCCGATTTAAATGAAACTTGGATGGACGCTCATAATTCGTCTATTGTTTGCCCCATATAAGCTGTTTCCCCCATTTAGGTGTCAACGTTCGGTAATGGTTTCTCTTTCACAAGCGCAAATAGTTTTTTATTATCACCGTATCAGATTTGTAAGAAATTTTGATGTTTTTTAGGATGTTGTCCACAAATGGTTTCATAATGATTTCAATCACTTTTTTGGACTCAGACTCAGGGGTCCTCAAAACGTATAAGTCCATATAGAATTTACGGGTATCACAATACTTTCTCTTTATATGAGAAAGTAAAAAGGGGGGAAAAGTTTTTTAAAAAATGGAACGATCAGATAAATTCCGTTACCTTTGGTAAACTCGGAAGCAAAAATCAAAACAATTTTGACAGATTTAAAGTAGTAGGAGGGAAAAAATTAAACAATAATAGGTAGTAAAAACATAAAATCAAAAAGTACTTTATAGTTATATAATGCGAGGAAGCTATGTGCACACTAATTGGCAGACTATTTTATATTTTTTGTTTATATAAATAAGGATTAATAAATCTCCCAGCTGGTTTATTCTGTTTCTTTTATTATCCTTCTTAAATTTTAAGTATAATAATAATTAACGACATGCTAGAATTATACAAGAAAGGTCCAACTCTTCAACTTCTTTCATGGTTGTTCTTTCATCTCCAGGAGTCCTTAGAGGGGAGTTTTAGAGATACCATTTGGGACAAATAACTCTCTTAGAGGCAACCAGAGTAAGAGGAAAGGCGGGGGGAGGAGGATAAAAAGAGATTTACAACGGGAGAGTCGGCAACGGAGATCGAGGGGGTCAAAAGAGGGGCGAGCCATAACTGGAAATTATGACGGGCTCAGCTGTAGCTCGTTCGCTGATCCAAGCACCGTCCTTTCCTCCTGCTTAATATTTTAAAGAGAGCCCACAAAAAAACTCCATGTTTGAAACCAGGGGAAAAAAGGACCTAGAAGTAATATGAGTGAATAAACCATAAAGGAGAAAATGGAAAAAAGAAAATACAAAATGAAAATATAGGTGGGGTCTCCAACTAAAAGAGAAAGAAAGGAAATATCTACAACGAACTACATTTAGAGGAACTTTGGATACACTCCAGAATGCAGCAGCTATCGATTGTTTTAAAATAGTTTATTAAATAGTTTTATCAAACTCGATACAATGAAGTAGAAACTTTGCTTGTGATGGACAGAATGGCTTTTATTATATTTATAGTTAGGTTGTATATGCTAATGACTATGTTCATAGAAAATTACTGTTTTTCTATTATTACTTCCAAGTTTACCAAAGGTAACGAAAGTAATATGATTGTTCTGAAGAATGAAATTTTTTGCCCTCGACAAAAATCCGTTTTATACATCAGGGAACATTTATGGTTCCGAGCCTGTGTGTCGTTCAATTTTTGCGAACCAACATAATATTATCTTAAAACTACTCGTCCGATTTTAATGTAATTTGAATGGTAGTTCATAATTAATTAGCCCATTGTTGGTCCCACATAAGTAAAACCTTCTGCGCCTATTTGTTTCACTTCCATATGCACAAAAACATACATACACCTATATCTTTGAAAAGTATACATCTGATTTTTAAGAAATTTGGATGGTATATACAACGTAACCCACAGATAGCCCCATATTATTTTTAACCGTTTGCACTTTTTAAAGTTTGCTAAATTGATACTTTTATTCATGTGAATAGTCTTCCAATTAGTGTCGCACATAGTTTCCTCACGTCCTATTTAGTATACTATAATGATTTTATGCTTTTACAACCTATTATTGTCATATTTATTTAATTTTCTCTCAGTGTTTTAAATCCGTCAAAATTGTTTTGATTTTCTTCCTGAATTAAAGTATCAATTTAAGCAAAATTTAAAGAGCGCATGACAATAACCTAGGGCTATCAGCTGGCTATTTTCGAAAAACCATCCAAATTTGATAGAAATCAGAGTACTTCAGAAGACAAATGTGTGAATAAATGTATGTTTTTGAGCATTTAGAAATTAAACAAATATGCGCAGAAGGTTGAAACGTATATGGGACCAACAATGAGATAATTATGACCTACCATCCAAATTTTATTAAAATTCACGTGTCACACTAATTGGCAGACTGTTTAAATAGAGATGTAGCTAATTTTTCTTTTAATTTAAAAAAGAACAACCGACATCCAAACCTATAAGAAATTATTTCCAGAACTTAAGAAAAATTTTGATTTTCATGAAATTTAGATGGTTTGTCGAAAATAGCCCGCAGATTAATTTCAACCGTCTTTTGCAAATGTAAATTTTACTAAATTAATACTTAAATTCTTGTAAAAAATCAAAACAATTTTGTAAGATTTATAAAATGGGTAAAATTAAAGAAATTTGACAAAAATAGGTTGTAAAAGCATAAAATCGTTTAAGTATAGGTCGGGAGGAATCTACGTGCCACACTAATTGGCAGACTATTTTAATTTTTGAAAGTGTATTTAAAAAACAATAAAAATCTGACATTAATCCTGAATTCCCGGCATTTGTCACAACTAAACAAAACAACAACTCACTTCCTACACTTTGAAGATGCAACAGACAAAGATAACATTATTAACTTTAGTACAATTACCATCTTTGGCCAGTTAAAGTAGTCTCACCGTTCATTATTTTTAAATATTTGAATTATCTTTTCTAAGAATAATCTTGTTCTTAAAACGACCAAAAAATCAAATCAATCATAAGACACATGAATTATTATTATTAAATTATTATTATTTTTTTTTTTTTTTTTTTTTTGCGCCAGTCTCCACAATTATTTTACCTATTAATAGTATCTATAAATATTTATTTTTGGTGATTTCGATCAAGACATAAGGAACTAAAACAATCATCTTCCTAGATAGAAAAACAAAAAGTAATAACCCTTTAATAATTTAGTAAGATAATTAAAATAAATTGCAGCAAAATTTAAGAAGAAGAAAAGAGATTACAGGCGCAAAAGATAATGCTTAAATTAGCAGGAAAGGGCAGGAATTTGGTATCCGCTATTAATTAATTTAGTTCCCACTCAGTTCAACCTTCTTCTCCCTCTCATGGCTGATCCGGCTTTCTTTGGTTAATTCAAACTACCCGACTAGACCAAATTCCAAGATTAAATTAGTTTAATTGAGACCAACTAATTACCGAAACGTTTAGTTTGATTTAATTAACTTTAAAAAAAATAGACATTTAATTTCAAGTTAATTCACTTTTGAGGAGACGCATTTTTTTTTTAAATTAGATTTTTATTAAAAGAATTTTATAAAATATCTTTTTAATTAAATTGAAAAAAAACAATTAAAGTAATAATCAATAATCAGTTAAAATAGCGATAAGACTTACATTTAAAATAATCCATGATTATGCAAGAATTTTGACCTTAAAGGTGTCTATATTAATGCAATGTTTTATCAAGGGGATGAATGTAGAAGAAGTTGGGTGGAAAGTGTCATGGCGTCATGAATAAGTAATGGTTTTAGGAAATAAAAGGACGAAATGAGCCAGGAATTTTAACTTAACACTAAATATAAAATTTTCCACACCTATGATACGTTTTCAACTTTTCTGTAAATTGTACTTTGTAAAATCAACCACAATAAATAATCTGCTACTCCACATTTACTATCAATGATCAATTATTTTAATAATCTCACCATGGTCTCCGTAAAAGAACTACAAAACTCCACATTCTTTAGTAATATTAATAAATTTGAACAATTTATTTAATCCTCTAATCAAATACTTAAATTAGATAGATGGGCCTTATACCTTAATGAGCCTTAAGAATAACAATGTACTACAACTTTAATTATATCGTGGAAGATGTAAGAAAATGTAACGGATTACACGCAGAACGTTGTATGAGAGAACAGAAAATGATCAATGATAAAATTTGTAAGGATTTTACCTTTCAAGTTAAGTATACAATAAAATACCCCATAGCAAAATAAGACTCTGTGGCCGATTCCTCTGACAAAGATAAACAACTACAGGCAAGAAAATCTTAAACAATAACGTTTAATCATAATGTTGTAATGATCACAAACGACAGACCACAAAATTATAGTTTAACTCACGCCATAGTGCACCACCCTAATAATCTGATACATAACCATTTTTAAAAGTCAAAACAACAACCAATCAAAGGGATCGGTGAAGCCGAGTGGTAAGCGTTCTAGCGCAACTCCACCTGAAACCATACAGCAACATATTTGATGAGTTCAAATCCCAGAGAGGTGGGACATGTTTTACACTGATAATTATATCATTTAGATGAGTAAAATAGCCGGATACCCCGTCCTGTAATAACCCAATCATGTACTGATCGAAACGTAAAAGATAGAGGAAAAAAATAAATAAGCATCAATGCAAAACAAAATAAAATTCAAGTACATTATTTATTTATTTTACTTCGTAGAAGCTACAGAAAACGTAATCATTTTGCATCATTCAGTTATGCGTATGTGAGTGTCCACCTTATTAGTTACATAATAGTAGACAGGGCATACAACTTCCAGACAATAGTGACAGGTCACAAATAATAGATACATAACTCGAGTTTAATCGTCTATTTAGTTTAAGTAATAATAGTGGTAGAGGGCAAGCCTTCTATTGAATGAGTGTGTCAGGGTTAAGTCAATTGATTGACTCACAATCATGCTTAGAGAACAATAATTAACTGCAATCAGAGTTTAACTTAATTCCTTCAAAAGTCATTAAATGGCTTTTTAGCTAACTAGGTAATAATAACAGCAGGTTAATATCAGAATTAAATGTATAAAATTCTGTTAATAATATAATAAAATAGTATTGCTCCCATGAAAACACTTGCTTAATAGCTAAATTAAAAATGTATTATGTATATTGTTAGTTTTGTTGTAATGTGTGTTATTAGGAAACAAGTTGTTTTAAGTTGAAAACAATAAAGTTCATTAAGCTTGTTTTGGGTCATTTTGATTTTTTATTATACATACTTTTTTTTAAAAAAATATCCTTATCCATTTAAATCTTAATTTTTATCTTAACAATCTACTTTTTCCTTCAAATTGTTTTTAGAAAAATTAAAAATGAATTTGTGTTATTAAAATATAGCAGAGGCTTCATTTGTTAAAATATTAAATACCTCTTAAAAAATTTTAAAAAAGACTCGCTTCTTTCCAGTAATTTTATTTATAAACACTATGTCCCTTAATTTAACAACAATATAATTACAAGTTTTGTTATATTATGTTTTTACTTTTTTCTGAGAAAAGAGTAATTAAAAAAGGAGCCTTTGAACAAGAAAATAATTACTTTTTACAAGGGAATTTCAATTAACTTAATTACTAGGTACGAGAATTGTCAATAATTAAATCGTTCAATTAATTAGACTAATTGATAGTAAAATAATAATATATCACTGGTAATTGACAGTTTTATATACATACATACTAAATAATAAAAAATATTAGCGTCCCTTGGCCAGCTTACGGATGTCTGAGCTAAGGTGCCAAGTAAGTAAGTAGCATCGTCCAGATAATTACATAAAATGCACTTTCATCGAGAATACGCTAAAACGTATTTATTGCGTTTCATATTTTGTGATCATAATTACCTCAAAACTTATTTTGTTAACATAATCAGAACAAGGCAACATCTATGGCCTTTAATCATATTAGAATTTACAAATTCAAAAAGGATGGCCGGCCTACCATAACCTAATGAAAATAAGTCATTATCAAAAATACGTTTGACTTATATTGCAAGAGATATTAACTTTTTGATTTGTTCAACAATATTCAATTTTTTGTCATACAATGCTTTTACATTTATTTGATTTGTCTTTGTATCAAAAAAATGAGATACCAGTTTCATTGTTTTAAATTGCATAACATTTAAAAATATCAACTGTCTAGGTTTCCGCAATTCACCTATTAAGATTAATTACATTGCTAAAATATGAAAAATAAGCTAAGTCAATTTTTAATCAGCCAGAGTATATCTTTATTATTGATTATTTATTACAATTAAATAAGGCAAAAAACTGTCCCATTTTTCGAAAAATTAGGCTTGGAAGCCAGTCTTATGTAAAAATTGTTTTATTTTAGACATATCGGCTATAATAACAACAAAAAAATAGACTCTGGCACATTGTTATAAAGGATATCAAAAAACAACTGAACTATCGAGCTAACTACTTGGCGCAACAGCCCATGAAGGGCCTAGGCTTGCCAAGAACAACATTAAATAAATATGTATTTAAAATTCTTAAGAACATCATTTATAGAGTTCAATTAAATGGAAAATGAACAATATTTCTATGATAGGGTCAATATTATTCTGAACACCACAAACAAACACACACCCAATATATATATATATATATATATATATATTAAAATTATAGATATATATTGAATTTGGGAAAAGAAGTTGCGAGGGAAACGAGTAATGAGACTGATAGCTGACGAGATGGTAAGAAGAGAAAGCTAATCAGAGCGAGAAATGGTCGCAGAGAAAAGATGAGGGGAAATATAAGAGTTTCACTATGGATGAAGAAAAGAAGACTTGGATCCCAGCTGAAACAAAGTGAAACTCGGAGCAGGCAATCAACTTAGCAGATAAACATCTTTAGAATGAGCCCACAGACCCAGAACCCTAACTTCTAGCTATACTAGTATGAAACTAGAGCTACGTGCTCTCACTACACTTACACAACTCTTGTTAAATTAAATTTACTCCCAGGCTAACGATAGTGGCAAGGAAAAAACAAAAAACAATTCATCCCTCCTTAAAATGCCAGATAAGGTTAAATTAAATCTAGCTTATAATAGATTTACAAAGGAGGTAATGGAATCAAGCATTGAGATTTTAAAATTCTGGATAGATATCCATTTTAGACAACAGAGAAAATTTTTGGTGTTGTGTATGTCTGTACGACACCATTATTGCGAATCACCATATCTTAAAAACTGCTCGTCCGATTTTAATGAACTTTAGATGGTGGGTCTGTAACTAGCCTATTGTTGGTCCCATAGTAATATTACCCCTTTGCTCACACTGCTTCCTTCCTCGTCCACACAAATTTGTTTTTATTAACTACTACATCTTTAAAAGCATTCACCCAATTTTGGAGAAATTTGGAAAGTTTGTCAAAAGTAGCCAACAGATCGTCGCATATTAATTTTAACAGCTGCGGACATTTATATTTTTCAACAGCTATGTGCCTCACGAATTGGCAGACTATTTTTATTACTACTAGTATTTTTCATAATTTGACGACATCGTTGACTTTTGACTAAGGCCAATATGGATCGGTTCGGATAGTGGGGGGGGGGGGGGGGGCTCAGATTGTTGTACCAGACTTAGAAAAGCGCTGATTAGAAATAAAGCTTATATTGAACATCCTTTTTATGCCGATAAAAGGAGTCTAAAAATTTGTTATTATTAATTTAGAAATATTTATTATATTATTATTACATTATTCCTTAAATATTTATTATATTATTCCTTGGTCTTACGGATATAAATAAAAATTAAGTTTTCATTCTCGATTGGGAATTTCAACCCCACTTGGGCCATTACCAATCTTAATAATTGTTCTTATAGAACATCCGAAAGTGTCCTCTACTTAACTTTAGTCCCTTTGTCACTAAAACTTATCTATTTTTTTTGTCATGATATGTAAAAATATTGAAAATCTTTTTATTATTTATGAGTTTATAAAATTAAACTGAATTTATAAACCAGTTTGATTAACTGTTAAACCAGGTTGATAAACTCATAAAAGAAAGGCAGCTTTTCTCTTTGAGAAAAGATTTTTAATATTTTTACATATCATAACAAAAAATAGATAAGTTTTAGTGATAAAGGCAGTACTTTGCTGAACAAATACACCAAAGTTATAAGTTCTATAAGACAAATTATTAAGCTTGTTAATGCCCGAAGTGGGGTTAAAATATTGCAAACGAGAATGAATTTTTTTTTTTATACCCGTAAGACCAAGGAATTATATTCAGAATATATTAATATATAAATAAATGGGTGATACACTACTATGAAATAAGCCAATTTGTGAGACACAAAGCTTCCTCGAGTCCAATTATTGGATGACAGGCACATGAGATTTGGATCTGATTCAATTTCCAGTAGGTCAAAATTATTATTAAGCCATATAAAATTTGCGCATACGGTTAAAATTACAATGGGACCATCTGCAGGCTAGTTTCAACAAACCATAAAAATGTCTTCCAAATCGGAAAGGAAATGTCAACGCAAGTGTGTGTGCGCGCGCGCTCGAACGGGCGCGTGTGTGTGTGTTCTTTATTCAAATCTATCGTTTTATTCCGATTTCAATGAAAATTTGCACACTTGACCTTCAAAGCAAGGGGAAAAGGGGAAGGTCACTGACTTCATGCATTTTCGAAATTTTGATTTTGGTACACAGGGGTACGGGGTACAAATGTCAAAGTAATGAAAACCCTTCACGATGCATACCGTTGAAAAGCTCTTTAAGAGTGCTGTACAATTGTTGTTATGTACATTTAGGGGGGTAAAATGGAAAAATATATCTATATCTATGTATAAAAAACTAATAATTGTTGTGTCTGTACATTTATCCGATTGGGCTAAAATTTTGTATTTATTCATTTATTTATTTTTATTTTTTTTTAAAATACCTTTATTGAATAAAACATATTAATACATAAATAATATTTTAGTACATCAATTTATCTATTTTATTGATTTTACATTTTAGCTCTACATAAGGTTATCTCTCCACTAGAGAACATGGAGGCCCGAGCTGTAGAGAGAGAATATGGGGTATTTCCACTGAATGAGTAGTCCTGACAACGAATTTAAGTTTAGAAAATTTTATATCTGTCTGTCTGTAGTCTGTGCGTCAATCACGTCCAAATGGCTGAATAGATTTTGGAGGTTCTTGGGTACAATGTTAAGCTTAATTCTGCGGGTGATAAAGGATATAAAACGATTTGGTAGCTTTATATGGAGCTGAGAACGGGGCTTCTAAATAGATTTTAAAATTCTTATTTCATTTTTCATAAAAAATGTATTTAACCAAAATTGCAGAAGAAACTACTGACCATATTTCATGTTTTGTGGAAATTTCTGTAGGAAGAACTGTTAAAGAAATTACTTTTCAATCACTGTCAAAAAATATTTAGATTTATTTTTAGATATTAAGGCAATAATTAATAAATCACGCCTTACCGTGCCTAAACCTTTACTAACTTAATCATGACCACTTCTTTAAAATTCTAAAATAAAATCTACGAGTGTATACGTAGTATAATAATTTCTAAATTATATTGATATCTGCCAATAGAGATTTTCTAAAATTTTATCTCTAAGGGGAACATAAGGACAGAGTAAGAAAAGAAGGGGAATTGAGCCCAGACCGATCTTCAAAAGTTAGGAAGTTAATACTTGAGAAAGAGCTCTTATTTTGGATGTAAGCATGTATATTAATAAAAGATAATTCCAATTTCAACCAAGGGATGTAAAATGACACGGGGAGGGGAGGGGGGGATACAGAAGGAAAATACCACTGCTTTTCCTTTTTAAAAATTTAGTCAGAATGAATTACTAATTTGGGATATTAGCAACTTATCTTATCAAAGGGGAGGGATAGAATCTAGATATTCTCGCTTTGTAAAATAATTTAACTTTTTCTTGATGGTAGTTTATAAATCCATTAAATTGAAAATAAAACACACCCCGTAGCGAAGCACGGGTATTCAGCTAGTATATTATATAAGTATATATACATATATATATATATATATATATATATATATATATATATATATATATATATATATATATATATATATATATATATAAATCTTTTCTTTTTCTTGTCCCTATTTTTATATAATTGACCTAAAAAGGCCTAAAATACTCAATTATATATATATATATAAAGCATGTTCCATGTTTCTTTAATTTTAGCCACGGGCTCTAAGTAATAACATCCGGGGGGTCTGGGAGTCTCCCCCAGCGGGCCCAAGGGGCAGAGCCCCTAGCAAGGCCCGAGTTTTTCAAAATATGATAAATAGTTTTCAAGATATAGTGGTTCGCAAAAATGTTGAACGTAAGAACGACCAACAGACGAAAGACCAAAACTGTTCCGTGATGTCTGATAAGGATTTCTGTCGAGGGAATTTTTCAATTCAGAGACATAAAAAGTTTTGCTCTTTAGAATGACCACAATGCATCAGTCACCTTCGGTAAGCCCGGTAGCAAAATTAAATCACTTAATATACATTTTATATTAATCAATAAAAATATATGGCTACTGCTGGAATTCTGCTGTTCTCTTGCAAGGCTATTAAGACTACTCATATAAAACTATAGAAGTTTATTCTTTATCAAAGTTATAATTGAAGCCGGTTCAATATATTTTTAATAATGGTAAAATAAATCTTATAACTTATCACCTGGCTGTTATATTTGTTCAAACATGACAAACGTGAATGAGTATTATTCAAACAAACAATTTCTGCAATAAATCAGTCGTTAAATTTTTAATGAGACGAAAGGAAAAGAACTAGATAAAATGTTTTCAATAACAATAACGCTGTTTAAGACTAAGTCCAGTGATAATAAATTGGACATTTAAACACGAACTGCAAGCCAATCAGTAAGTAATAATAAAATAGCCCATAGAATGTTTTACAGTATTAACAATTTAGCGATAAAGCAGGATATATAAATAGGCCCTCATGTGTCAAATGTACTCACAAAACCATCTACAATGATCGCGGTAAGTAATAATGCTTAATTTGTTAATTTACTGTTGAACGTCGGTAAAAGGTTTTTCTGTATCTCCCTGCTTTTAGTTGAGTAGTTAGGAATATGAATATAATTAGTTCAAAGTGACATTTTTTCGTATAACTTTGAGAGATGAACTGATGCTAACAGAACTATTTTTTATTTTAACTTTTAATAAGGGGAGATCTTAAAAATCTGGCAAATACTAATGAATACCCAAATTTAATTTTCCTTTTCTTAATAATTCAAATAGTTATATGATTTAATTAAATTTAAATCTCTAACTCAATACATTTATTGTTATTATATTATACTATTATTTTTAGTGTACAGAAATTAATAATATATTTTTCTAAATCTAAATATCAGGTAAATACATCAGTAATAACATTGAAATTGTGTTTTAAGATTTTGGTGTTGGCACTTTTCTGCGGAGCCTTAGGCAATGAGGACCACACCCCACCGCAGCAGCCGTCGACGCCGAGGCAGTTCGCGCCGCAGCCGCAGCCGCAGCCCCAGCTGCAAGCTCCCTCGAGGTCTATCGACGGAATAGAAGATGAACCCTACAAACCCCCTAAAAATCAACCAGCAGAACCCTCAAAAGATGACTCCGAAACACGAAGAGGTGACGTATTTTTAAGTCTCGTTCAGCTTAAGTTCTAAAATGAGGAATTAACTTTTGATTCGAAAGCAGTTTTACATGATGTTTAGTTTAAGACTTTAGCCATCTTCAATGTGTCAAAATTCTTAGCGGAATTTCTATCTCTGCTGCCTCAGTAAGGTAAGTAGGACACTTTTCGTTGTATTGACAAACCAATCCAAACTTCATAGCAGGCCGTGGCCAGGTATTTTTGACCGACCTAGACCTCAGGATTGAGGGGGGGGGGGGGGATTTAGGCCTATAATAATCTATACATAGATATTGATTAAGTATTAATTAACACTCTCGCAAGTATTAATTAACACTGGGGCGCTATCAGCAAATGTGTCATCCGGAACATGACTACTGCCAAATTTCCGAACGATTGCTGATTTTAATGTGTGTAGAATATAGATTTTAGGCCATATTTTTTATTAAATATAGATAGACGTTAAAGGTTGTTCTACTCTACAGCGTAGCCCGCGAGCGGCTGAGGCGTGAAGCGCGTCTTGCGGTGTAGCCCCAACTCCGTAACCTTGGGGGACCTTTGGAACACGGTTCCAACCCAGCTTGTTATACAGAGAAATCTTGGTCGTTTAAAATTAAATATTTTAATGGAAGTAACCTCACATGCAAGTCATTGGTTGTGTTTATTTATAATTATTTTGAATTTTACCGCCAAAACTATTGGAAATGTACTGATTTACCGGCAAATACTAATAATTTGGTAAAACTAATTACTGATTGTTGTATTGTTATCGGAAATACATAATCTGCGCAAGCTCCAGCTTTCTAGGTAGTCGGGAACTGGGTCAAATTAAGATTACAAGATTTGTGCTGGGCAAACATACAAAGCTAATTAAAAGCGTGTAAATAAAAAAGACAAAACTGCAGATGTATTATAATAATATTAAACTCTTGTCAAGACTTGTAATTAATATTTAAGTTTATATAAATTACAAAATGATTTTGTTTTTTATAGTTAACATGCTATTTCTTTAATATGGCTGAATTATGTTTTGACTTAGGACTGTATTTTTTATAATTTCTTTACTCTAATGGCATAGTTATAACATAACTAATAACATTTTCTTATAAACAACTTTATTGTCCCAAATTTGTTTAGTCAAGTTGGATAAAATGTACCCATTTTCCATAATATAACATTTACAGATTTCTTATGCTTAGTACAATTTTTTATTTCACGGTTAAGTTTAATAAAGTCACTACAGAAATAACCTCAAATAACAATTAATCTTATAAAATTATTTGAACATTTTTCGGGTCCTCCCACCGGCCATAGGGAGTAAACCGTACCCCAGACCTCCTGGTAAATAGGATATGACCCTGGATACAAAGGATAGGAAAGGAAGAATGCTGTCGCAGCACTAATTCCCTTCCTAGATATTCATCATTGCAAAAATAATTAATCCAACTATCTCTTCGTGGTTAATGTTTTGATTTTTTTTTTCCTATTTCCCCAGTGATATAATATAACATTACTGGTTTTATTTTAAGAAAAGATATTGTCATAAAAGATTTTTTTTTTTTTAATATGACGATCTTTCTTTTTTATATAGAACGCAAGCACAGACCAACTCCTCATCATCAACCATGCGTTTGGTACCCTTGGGGGTGGTACCCATCTTACCCTTGCGGCATCCCATCTCACCCCCCTTGCGGCTACCCACAGAATCCTTGTGGTTGCCCTTCAGTACCTCATCCACATAAAGATCCACAAGAAGGAAGAAGGGTAATTCACAGTCATTACTCGTATTTCGTAGTATTTATCACGCAGTGAAAGTTAAACAGAATCTAAAAATGTTTAACCATATGATGAAGTCTCATATTTAAAAAAAAAAAAAGAATTTATGAAAGTAATATTTTGAAGTTTAACAAATCTTAGAAATACAGCACCATTGAAGGAAAATATAGAATTTCCAAAGAAACAAATCAACAAATCACGCAGCTCATAGTACGAAATAATATTTCTCTATAAGCCGAACAATGGCTTGCCGTACAATAGCAACGCCATGCAAACTTAAAGTAACCAGATAGAAAATTATCAGTAGAAATTTAAGAAATTTAAGGGATGAGCTAGAGGACTTCGAAAATTAATATATTTCTTAAACCATCACTAACATTTAAAATAGTAGCCAAGTTTTATAGCATGCATCAATCCAGAGCCACGATGCCTGGCTTCAGATCTTATAAATTGAGCTGACAGGGGTTGTTCTTTCACATAAGATACAGATAATATTAAATAATATAATATCAAATCAAATTAATAAATATTCTTTGAAAATGTTAAATTTCAGGATTAGAGCACGATAAAGACAACAATGTCCAACAGATTCTCATCTCTCCAGACAGTCACACAAACTGACTTCAAACCTCTTTTTTGAAACTTATGTAGAGCAAAATTAAAATTATTTATAGACCATTGAAATGAATACTACTTCATGAAAATCCTAATATTAATTTAATCTTATATTAAAGTATATTGTTTTTAAAATTCCAAGAAAATATGTATTCTAAAAAACTTAGAGCCATTTTAATTAAAATGACAAGTCCTTATGAACATATTTCTTTATTAAAGTTTTGAAAAATATTTGTTTGTTCATTTTTATTTTAAGCGATGAAACTGTAAATAGAACCCTTTAACATCCAGTAGAATAGCAGATTTTATATAAAGATTTTTAAAATGCTATTTTCACACATATCGATGGTTTTTGACATCTCTAATTGACCATTAAAAATTATATGATCTCGTTCACTCTCAGACTTAGTTGTTTGTTTTTTTCTAGTTATCCGATTGACTTTTTCTTTAATTGTTATTTTCTATCCTTCTATCCTGGCGTATTTTCGCAATATAGTCAATAGTTTTTGTTTCACTATTATAAATACAACTTGAAATGCCTAATTACGCTTTCAATGTAAAAGATTTATATGGGATATAGCTAAAAACCTTCGAAATGGATTCACCAAAAATCTGCATGAATATGTAATTTTTTATTATTTGTCAGTCATTGTATCAACACTTTAACAATGACGTCATACAGAAGATATGAGTTAAACTATACTATCGATACATCCGTTGACAAGAGAGATCGTTTTCATAAAATCAGCATTGGTGTTTTGGCGGTAGAGTAAGGGAACTGAAGCTCGCATGATCTACAAATACGCGTTCGTTTCCAGCCTAATCTTCTGTGTCACAAATAGTCAAACATTAAACGAAAATTTAAGGTAAAGTGTTGTAAGACATTAAGTGAAAATTAAAGAAACTTCGTGAGAGAATATGGAGCCTGAAGTAAGTAATTTACATTTTATTTATTGTGTTATATTCCACGTGTTCCAAAATAGAGTACTGAAGAGGAAAATTTTGTTTACTTGTGATTTTTCGAGAGAAGTTAATTCTTTATAATAACTTCTGCTTGATCTCAAACCCACTATTACCAATATTATTTTCTTGTTCATTTTTTTCAAACACTTTAAAATAAAGAATACACTGCCAAGAAGGAATAACTGTCATTATTTTTTACGGCATTTTTTGTAAATTTAGTTCACTGCTGCTAAAAACACATAAACATAAATTTTAATTAATTTTATGGAAAAATATTTTTTTTTTAGTGTTTTAAGAACAAGAACAAGTTTTTATAAGGAATTAATTTTTCTCGAAACACCACTAATAAACAAACACTTCCTTATGGTTTCCCTAACTTGGGACACACTAAATACTCGTTTTTATATTGTAATGAATCATGTTTGTGAAAAATACTCCTCTAAGATTGATTTGTGACAATGACCAATGATTATAGTTAAATCTATAAAATATTAAAAGAAATAATTTTATTGATTTTATTAGTTGCACACATTTGAAGATTATGAATTAGGGTTGAAATAATTCAGAGAAGGTAGTTATGGAAATCTTGGCGCATCATGGTTGCCACCCACCGGCAAGTAATAAAGTAAAGTATTTTGGAGGGTGTTTGGATCTTTGGAGGGATTGAGAAGAGCTCGAAACTATATTTTGTGGTTCCTGCCCTAGCCAGGAATGCAGCTGCCCTTAAGGAAACCTGGGAGAAGATCCTACCAGGCAAAACCTGACGTTTGGTGTGCCTATGACATCAAGGCCTCTGCCAGGCACCATATTTCTAACAATAAAACCCTATTTACATTTCTATCCTACAAACATTCCAACGGTATTTATTCTTTACTTATCCAATATATATTTATATTTATTACACATATTTTATAGCTATATCATTTACATATTTATGTATAGTGTACTGTGACTGCCTAGGTACCTCGCCTCACCCACCAATAATCATGTATCACCGTCGAAGACCATCCATTCATCGTCCAACAACTACATTATTCATAGAGTTATTAATTTATTAACCATTATATAGAGTAATAAAGAAGGAGAGGTATGTTGAGACAAATAAATATAATGTGTCAAGTATTAAAGAATTATTAGCATTTGTAAAAAACTGGATAGAAATGATTTGTTTCAAGATAGATGTTATAATGTATAAATATGTTAGATTATGTTCTTGCATGTTATAAACAACATTTGAAAAAAGAAACATCGCTATTCTGTATATAGAGGTTTATATGTTACATATTCCTTTCTTTACCACTTAATTAGACTAACGTAGTTACAGTGGATGAGTATTATGAAGAAAATTGTTCGAAAGTATTCGGCCGAACAATCAAATTGATAGAATGACAGTTGTTACTTTGGCTGCAGTCGCTTCTTTCGTATACGCACGATTACGTCCGACCAAGTTGTTCGTTCAAATCATTTTGATTTTTCATGCGTGTACTGACGCCCATTAGTTGTAATAATAACATGTTTAAGTACAATGGACGTCAAAGAATGAATTATTGTGGAGTTTAGTAATAAGTGTTAGTGGGACAGTTATGCTGGTGATAATAAAAACTATTTTGGGTTCCTTGAAAGATCTTGGAATAATAATTAGTGCTATACTTTATCGTCCCTTGCAGCAAATGATTTATACATGTTGTGTTGTTTTTTGTTGTTCTGTTTTTACCATTTAACAATAATTAATCTAATTAAGGACTTAAATAAAAAATCGAAAATTACTTTTATCTTCACTGGTAGACAGAAACTAAAATTTCGTCCGAATTTGCATCCACTATAACAGTAGCCTTAGGGGTATTATTACTCCTATATGCAAGTTTGATGTTCCTTATTCCAAAGAACGTTTGTCCAAAGGTACATCACACTTGTGCATAGAGAAGTGTAAATATCCCTTTGCCTTTTAGCTAATTAGATCAAGAGATATTACTACATCCACACACAGAAGATATTATATTTCTTTGTCTATTTTTTTTTTTCTTTTGTAATATACAAAGAGGTATTTACACTTCTATATAAAGAAGAGTAGTAATGTTCCATTTTCCCACATCTCTTTGGACTAACTATCCCTTTATCTTAATAGGTAATTAGACTGAGGTAAATAAATTGACTTATTATATTATTACTTCTACATACAAGAGAGTTTATATTCTGTTATCTAAACAACTTTTGAACAAAAACACCACTCTTCTGAATGTAAAAAAGATAATATCCCTTTGTCTTAATTTTTAATTTTTTTGTAAATTAATTTTTGTCAGTTCAGAAAAGAACCAAAAAAAAAATATTCTGTAAAACAATTCTTAAAATAATAAACCAATTTTATACCAAGAAAAAAAAGGGATAAAAACTGAATTTTCTAATATGTCAAACATTATCCAATGAAACATTTAATTTTAAATTTAAACAAATCCTACAGAAAATACTTCTAAGAAACTTTAGTAGAATATTACAAGAGAAAAGAGGACATTGTCACGATTTGAACAACATTTAATATCACAATAGAACTTAAAGAAATCCCGATAAGATGATCACTATTTAGACACGAACTACAAAGAAAATACATCTTGTCTAAAATAACCGTGTCCCTTTCATACAATCTTGAAACAGAAAATGATATAATAAACATTATAAGTAAGAACTTCAAATGTAAAGATTATTCATTTAGCCATCACAACACAATGCGGTAAGTCTTCATTCTATTTACTTGCTTTAAAATGTTTAATGGGATCAAATACTTGCGAGAATTCTTACTTTATTGTGCTAGGTGTTTTCGATGCATATAAAATATCGATGTTTTTAACTTTGACTATCTTTTTATAATTCGATATGCAGTAATTCATCATGTTTTAACCATTTAGTATCTTTGTTCTGAATGCATAAAATCGACATTACATATATTATTCATGTTTAAGTGAAGATGTTATCGAACAACATATATCGATAATTTGTTGTCAATGTTTATCGAATACATATTTTTAATGTATAGGTATTTATCAAACTATCAATGTTCTACACCCATAAATATGTAAATTGACATACATTTTTTATTTGCTTAAAAAAGTTGTATTGCCAATGTGCCACAGATTAGAAAAACGCAGTAATTTGGCATTTATTATTATTATTATTATTTATTTATTTTTTTTTTTTTTCAAAAATTCAATACATTTTAACAGTTGATCCATTTCTTAAAAATAAATTTGTCCCAACAACTCGTACTAAACTTCCCCAAATAGTAAATATTTTGGTACTTGGTCTAGTGTTGTCAATTCAATAGGTGTTTGGAGTTATCGTGGTAACATTTAATTATTATTGAACATTTTAACAAAATTTGACATTAAAATAAATCCTCCCAGGCGGGGAATAGAACTCGGCCACTCAGAGCCCTTGCTATTTTCTCTAGGACTAGATTTTTTCGTAATAACGACTTATATGGTTAGATTCATAGTGAAATGGAGATGAAACATTTTAGAATGTTTTAGTAAAAATCTTCAGAACCGTTATTGATTGAGAAATAATGATTTTTTAAAGTTTTATAGAGTTCTAAGAAGGTAGTGCCCCTTAATTTAAAGCTAATATTCGTTTCTCGATTTTACTTCGGGGTACAATTTTTTTGACATGTACGCCAAATTCCATCGAAACAGGCCCAGTAGGATTGTCTCCACGCGTCTGCACAAACTGCAGACAGGCATTTTTTTAAAATAATGTAGGGACCTTCATACGTGTAAATCCATCAAAATCTCAAATCTAATTTTCGCACCATCACAATAATTTATCTTTATATATACTACATATTTAAGAAAAATAAAAATACATTTTTTAAGGATAGCAAGATGATATATGTTATAGTTGTGGAATTATCAATAATAATATATAAAGATATACAAGTGTGGCGGCAAGTCTCAATGCTTTAGACCAAATCTTTTGAATATATTTATAGTTTTTAGATTAAATCAATATATAAGGTTCGGACGTAAACATTCAAATGTCTTACAAGCCTTTATCGACAAATTTAATTTTCAATCCAAAAAAGAGTCGTAAGTTTTATAATATAAAAAAGAACCAACATTCAAAAAAGATTTAACTTATTTTTTCAAGACATACTATCTTATAATAACACGTTCTAACTTCAATAAATTGAAACTTCAAACACCTTTTAGAAGGCAATATTTCATTAGATGACGATTTTTTAAGTCACGTTCCTTCCTTCCACGACAAGCCTTATCGAAGCAACACCACCACTCCCCTCTGAAAACTAAACATTTAAAAGCTTTAAACCTATTTAAGAAGTAGCTATCTAGTTCACCGCGTGCATTTAATATTTAGATTTTTATTTATAACGTAGTTTATGGCTAAAAACTAGACCTAAATGAAAAAATCGATATATCGATGTATCTCGAAAACGAAGTTTGATAGGACCTAAGGTTACATGACATTTTTAGTCAGAAATTTGATGTAGATTCATAGGTTTTTCTATGTAGGTACTTATGCGGAACACCCTGTATAAACAAGTAAGGCTTGTTTCACGTAAGTATACGCGAAGTGATAATCGCCACTACACTTCAAGACCTTTATATTGATGTATAACATGTCAAGGTGACTAAAAACCTTTTTTTAGTCGCCCGCCATATTAGCCGCCATTTTGAAAATAGATAGAAAGATGCGGTTTGCAGCATCGTAAGGGTGCAGGCATTAAATTTTCTTTAAAAAATCACTAATTTTAGTACTTAATACGTTTATTAGCTCAGTGATAATGCAAGTAAAACATTAAAATTTGAAATTATATTAAATGTTTATACAACTTTGAGCTTCCATAACTTCTATATTTTTATAAGCTTTTATTTTATAGGCTTTAATTCAATATAGAGCATTATCTATTGTTTACTGTTGAAAAACAAAAATAATAAGGTAGACAGGTGAAGTCAAGTTATACAAGTGACCTGCCAAATTTTAGTATATAAGGAAGAAATAAGTCAACCTTATGTACAGTTGTATTTAAAACATTCATTAAATCAGTTGTTCTTGAATATACAGTGTTAATAGGTTATGGGACCCAGGACGTAAGAAAGTTTTAATTTTTTTTTTATTAGATTTTTTTGACAAGACAGTGTAAAAATTTAAAAATTAAAAAAAAAAAATAAATTCAAAATTAATTAATCAAGTGCAACCATGGAATCTAGAAAGTGGATCGTAGATAAGCTAGTTGGAGGTGAGAATTGGGCAGATTGGAAGTTCCAAGTCAAAATTTATCTCCAAGTGACAAGTCGCTGGATTTTTAAGATAAAACCTAACCCTGATGGTACTCCAGGGAGATATAAGGCCAGGCTGGTCGCAAAAGGTTTTACACAGAAAGAAGGCATTGATTATCAAGAGACGTTTGCCCCAGTAGCAAGATTCGACCCAGTTAGAACTCTATTGTCAGTTGCTGCTAAGGAGAAACTGTTGATAAGGCAGTTTGACGTCAAAACAGCGTTCCTCTATGGATTTCTGGATGGAGAAATCTATATGAATCAACCGGAAGGTTATCAGGATGGTACGAGGAAAGTTTGCAGGATGCAACGAAGTTTATATGGCTTGAAGCAAGCACCTCGGTGCTGGAATGAAAGGTTTTCCAAGTATCTGAAAGCTATTGGACTGAAGCAAAGTAGTGCAGACCCGTGTCTTTTTTATCAAAGTAAATCAAAATTAGTTGTAGCACTCTACGTAGACGATGGATTAGTTGCTGGGGAAAACCAAGAGGCAGTCGACAGACTTCTAGAAAAATTGAAGAAAGAGTTTCAGATAACTGCTGGTCCAGTAAAATTGTATCTAGGTATGGAAGTAGAACAAACAGTTCAAGGTATTCGACTAAGCCAAAAGCGCTACACAGAAAAACTTTTGAAAAGATTCAATACGTCTGAAGCTAATCCTGTAAGGACACCTATGGAAGTAGGGTTCATCACCGAATGTGGTTCAAGTGAGGAAGAAGAATCAGCTGGTCAAGATATACCCTACAGGGAAATAATAGGGTGTTTAATGTACCTGGCAGTAGCTACTAGGCCAGACATTTCTTTCGCTGTGAATCACCTAGCTCAGTTTATGCAGAAGCCAAAGAAAAGGCATTGGCAAGGTGCAAAGCGTATCTTCCGATACATTAAGGCCACAATCAACAATGGTCTCTTCTACAATGGCAAAGGTAAACTAGAAGCGTATGCAGATGCAGATTTCGCAGCAGATCCTGAGACAAGGAAGTCAGTATCAGGAGTGTAGTGCAAGCATGGGGGCGCAGCTATTACCTGGTCAAGTAGAAAGCAAAGGTCAGTGTCACAGTCTACAACTGAAGCGGAGTACATTGCTGCTAGTGAAGCTGCCAAGGAAGTAGTGTGGTTGAAAAGACTTCTCAAAGATATAACTGGTGAAGACGATACTCCAACTCTGTGGGTAGACAACATGGGAGCAGTGAAACTGGCAAAGAACCCGTCATTTCACAAACTTACCAAACATGTAGATGTCCGATATCACTATGTTAGAGAGAAGGTTCAAGAAGGTGAATTCAAGATTGAACATATATCTGGGAAACAGCAGAAGGCTGATTTACTGACGAAACCACTTCCAGCATCACAACACAGACTTCTCACCCTAGTCAACCTTGGAGGGAGTGTTGAAAAACAAAAATAATAAGGTAGACAGGTGAAGTCAAGTTATACAAGTGACCTGCCAAATTTTAGTATATAAGGAAAAAATAAGTCATCCTTATGTACAGTTGTATTTAAAACATTCATTAAATCAGTTGTTCTTGAATATACAGTGTTAATATTTAAGTAAGATTTCATAGAGAAATAGAAAAAAAAACTATAAGAAAATCAACTTATTAAGTAACAGCTCCATGAATTTTCCTGTAATTTTAAAATTAAAATACG
Source organism: Gerris lacustris (assembly GCA_951217055.1). NCBI lineage: Eukaryota > Metazoa > Arthropoda > Insecta > Hemiptera > Gerridae > Gerris > Gerris lacustris. The sequence goes on along the minus strand of OX578277.1, from coordinate 69,216,727 downwards.
ATTGTTTTCTTTTGTTATGCTGGCGCGGTAGTGTCTGAAGAATGGCATGGAGGCTACTCCTGAGTATGCCAGGCAGTTCCCAAACAGACGACATCCGTCCTATCATATTTTTTAAGTTATCGAAAGATGCCGAATAACAGGCTCTATTGCACAACCTCGTCATCATGAACAACCTTTGGCTGCTGGAGGTTTCAACGAAGAATTATTTCTGAATCATTTTCATACTGATCCTAGGACTAGGATTAGAAGGCAGAAGGGCTTCGGCTATATTGGGAATTCCAGGGACGCATTTTTAGAATTTTGAAAAAGAAATTATCTTTGCCTTTTCCATGACACTCCCATCCAGGAGCTGACCCTAGCTGACTTTGCAGCGAGGGCCAATTTTGCAATTGGATATTACGAAGAAATGTTTCACATTTAATTTTGTGGACCGACAAGTCCATTTTTACAAGAGCTGGTGCTGTTAATTTTCAAAACACTCATACATGGTCTATTAGTCTATTGAAAATCCGCAATTCTCTGTAAATGTGTTGGCTGGTATTATTAGTCACAGAATAGTTGGACCTGCAGTTAGATGGGTGTCCCACCCACTTTGCAGAAATGTTAGGCCTTGGCTGAATGTTAATTATCCGAGACATTGGATAAAGCATGGTGGACCAGTCCACTGGCCTCCACGCTCCCCAGACCTTACACCAGCAGACTTTTACCTGTGGGGCCTAGAGAAAACTATTGTATACAGAACAATTGTGTACACTAGGGAAGAGCTAATGGATAGAATTATTGCTGCATTTGAGCAAATAAAGCAGAAAGTTGAAGGGATAAGGAGTGCAACACAGAGCATTCCAAGAAGGTGTTGACGTTGTTTAAATGAAAATAGTGGTTATTTCGAAGACTTGTAAATAAATATTAATGTTGTGAATAAGTTGATTTCCTAATAGTTATTTTACTATTTCTCTATGGACACTTACGTAAACTATAGACAATGCTATATCGAATTAAAGCTTATAAAATTACGCAGTATTTTAAGCATTTTAAACATTACGTTAGGCATAAAAATATAGAAGTTATGGAAGCTCAAAGTTGTATAAACATTTGATATAATTTCCAATTTTAATGTTTTTCTTGCATTATTACTAAGCTAATAAAAGTACTATAAGCGTATTAAGTAATAAAATTAGTATCTTTTAAAAAATTACTAATTTTATTACTTAATACGCTTATAGTACTTTTATTAGCTTAGTAATAATGCACGTAAAAAGGGTTTCGTTGGTGTTGTAAACATGAAATTAGTAAGGGGGGGGGGGGGAGATTTGGATGTTTTTTGACAAAATGGCGTAGAAAGTTAAAGGCTTCCCACAAGTATTATACATTTTTGTAATCTACTCTTCAATACCTTTCATTTGATACCTTACTCAAAATTTAAAAAAATCCCCCATAACAGCAATTATAGAAAAAATATAGAAGTTATGGAAGCTCAAAGTTGTATAAACATTTAATATAATTTCCAATTTTAATGTTTTACTTGCATTATCACTGAGCTAATAAACGTATTAAGTACTAAAATTAGTGATTTTTTAAAGAAAATTTAATGCCTACACCTTACGATGCTGCAAACCGCATCTTTCTATATTATTTAGATTTTTATTTATTACGTAGTTTATGGCTAAAAACTTGACCTAAATGAAAAAATCGATATATCGATATATCTCAAAAACGAAGGTCGATAGGACCTAAGGTTGCTTGACGTTTTTGGTCAGTAATTTGATGTAGATTCATAGGTTTTTCTGCGTAGGTACTTATGCGTAACACCCTGTAGAAGCTTTGAAAACGAAACAATTTAGGCATTTAATCGTTTGGCTTTAATAATAGATAACATAACCACTGATTCCTAGCTTAATGTTTAACTGTTGGTTTAACTATAAACTTGTATTATTATCAAATATTTGTCTCATCGAACATAATTATGAAGTTAGAATTTTTCCCGTCTTAAAATTCCAATTTTTAATGATCGCGCGAGTGTTGCGCGCAAACGCTAGGGCGGATATCGTTGTCAATGGCATTGGTAAAATGCGTTTGTATCACATTTCACCAAAACCGATCAACTTTGTTCTGGTTATTATCACACGTTTCCGACACATATACAGACACGCTACATATTAAGTTGAATGTAGGAAGCTCGCTACACTCGCTAAATTTGCTCACAATATAAATTTACTCACGAGTTCAAATATTGTTCTTTTTAAAATTGAACATTTCTTTTGTAAAAAACTAAATATTTATTATTTAATGTAAAAACTGCCCAACCAATTTACAGATTAAAAAAAAAAAATAGAAAATAAGATTATAGGTAGGCGTTAGCAGCGATGCAATAAAATTCAGACGTAATAAATCACTGAGAGGTTTCGATAGAAACAAACAATAACCAGGAATTCCACTTTGCTTTTTTTGGGGTCAGATTAAAAATAGACTTGAATTTTTAAACATAATAAGAAATTTTGTATACAAAAATAAGAGATAATTTAAATATAAAGAAAAAAATAAATGCTTATAGTCACCACATTAGACAATATAAATTTGTTTAAGCACCTAGTGAGTAAAAACCGTATTTAGTATTGGAGTATACATAAAATAGACTGCCAATTGGTGTGGCACATAGCTTCCTCGCATGCTATCAGGTACTTTTTGATTTTATGCTTCTACAAGCCATTATTGTCTAAATTGTTTAATTTTCCTCTGTGCTTTTTTTAATCTGTCAAAATTGTTTTGATTTTTTACTTGAATTTAAGTATCAATTAAGCAAAAGTTGAAGAGCCCAGGCGGTTCAAAGTAATCTGGGGCTTCGATTTTGTTTCCGTTAAGCTGTTCGGTAAGCTCGGAAACAAAATCGGTCCGACAAATATAACAAAACTTTCTTTTATCTTATATATATATATATATAGTGATATTTAAATACCATAATATCCTATCATTTTTTTAAACATTTAAAAGTTTTCATCAAGTAATTATTTTCATTCAAGAGTGCTGTACAATTATTGTTATGTACATTTAGGGGGGTAAAATAGAAAAATATAGCTATATCTATGTATAAAAAACTAATAATTGTTGTGTCTGTACATTTATCCGATTGGGCTAAAATTTTGTATTTATTCATTTTTTTTTTTTTTTTTTTATTATTATTTTTTTTTTGAAATAGCTTTATTGAATAAAACATATTAATACATAAATAATATTTTAGTACATCAATTTATCTATTTTATTGATTTTACATTTTAGCTCTACATAAGGTTATCTCACCACTAGAGAACATGGATGCCCGAGCTGTGAAGAGAGAATATGGGGTATTTCCACTGAATGAGTAGTCCTGACAACGAATTTAAGTTTAGAAACTTGTATATCGGTCTGTCTGTGCGTCAATCACGTCCAAATGGCTGAATAGATTTTGGAGGTTCTTGGGTACAATGTTAAGCTTAATTCTGCGGGTGATAAAGGATATAAAACGATTTGGTAGCTTTATATGGAGCTGAGAACGGGGCTTCTAAATAGATTTCAAAATTCTTATTTAATTTTTCATAAAAAATGTATTTAACCAAAATTGCAGAAGAAACTACTGACCATATTTCATGTTTTGTGGAAATTTCTGTAGGAAGAAATGTTAAAGAAATTACTTTTCAATCACTGTCAAAAAATATTTAGATTTATTTTTAGATATTAAGGCAATAATTAATAAATCACGCCTTACCGTGCCTAAACCTTTACTAACTTAAGCATGACCACTTCTTTAAAATTCTAAAATAAAATCTACGAGTGTATACGTAGTATAATAATTTCTAAATTATATTGATAACTGCTAATAGAGATTTTCTAAAATTTTATCCCTAAGGGGAACATAAGGACAGAGTAAGAAAAGAAGGGGAATTGAGCCCAGACCGATCTTCAAAAGTTAGGAAGTTAATACTTGAGAAAGAGCTCTTATTTTGGATGTAAGCGTGTATATTAATAAAAGATAATTCCAATTTCAACCAAGGGATGTAAAATGACACGGGGAGGGGGGGGGGATACAGAAGGAAAATACCACTGCTTTTCCTTTTTTAAATTTAGTTGGAATGAATTACTAATTTGGGATATTAGCAAATTATCTTATCAAAGGGGAGGGGGTATAGAAATAAGGGGGAGGGATAGAATCTAGATATTCTCGCTTTGTAAAATAATTTAAATGTTTCTTGATGGTAGTTTATAAATCCATTAAATTGAAAATAAAACACCCCGTAGCGAAGCACGGGTATTCAGCTAGTATATATATATATATATATATATATATATGATATATTCATATCATAACTTTCCAACCTCCGGTAATAATCATCCATTTGTCAATATATATATATATATATATATATATATATATATATATATATATATATATGTGTGTGTGGGTGTGTGTGTGTATATATATATTAAAGAATTATAATAGCAATTACTAATTGAGTCAGAAATAATAAAAAGTAATATCCCACTTTATAACTTTACTTTAATTTAATAACCCAGAAAGTAAAAGTAATGCATTTTACAGGCTAGCAAGGTTGGCCCTTACTTATAAATGCTTAAGCTCTCTTTTAGTTGCAAGAAAGTAAGGAGAGAGGTGAAAAAAAAACTAAAAGTAAAAAAGAGGCAGCGTTGTATTTTATTGCTCGGTTTAAAGTTTTTTTTTTTTGTATTTTTTTGTAGAGAAGAAAACATTACGGGCAGGAAATTTAGTACAACACACGAAGTAAGATGAAGGGAGAAAAAAGTAGCACTTAATCCAAGGCTGGGGGACCCAAAAAGCTTGATATTTTTAGGTGAATATTACAAGGCTAACAAACATTTTTTTTAAATTGTCAATCCTTATTATGTTCAAGCTTAGCGGAAAATAGTTGGTTGGTCTTTACTATATTACATAAATAAAAATAATTAAACAGATTACAATTTTTAGAGTTCTTAGGAAACGAGGACCCTTATACATATACATCATTATCCTATTACTCCTATTTGTCTATCGTTAACGCTACCAATCTCGGAACGTTTCGCAGTTCTAGCATTTGAAACTTTGCAGTTACGTTATGTGTGATAGCCAAAACACGGAAAACATATAGGGAGGCCCCAAAAAAAATCTTTTCAAAATAACAGCATTTCCTTTAACGGAAATGTGGGAAAGAGGATGATGAACTAATTATTAATGTATATTTGAATTCGGTTTTGACTAAATCACATTTGCGCCATGGGTCCTAGAATGTTTCGCGTTTTTCGTGCCCCCCCCCCCCCCCCCCCCCTATTTTTTAAACAAATCAACAAAAAAAATTGAATTTAAAAAAATAATAAATTACAGTTTCTCTTACCGGCTTTTGTTTCACGCCATCATACTAAAGAGTTCAAAAGTTATAACTAAATCAAACTTGTAAATGACTGCCATCTTAAATCGGCTGGGTATATATAATGTGTGTGTGTATGAGCCCGTGTACTATTTTTTCTCTCAAGAAAAAGTTACAAAAAACGTTTTCGTAATTTTCCTATTACAATCACGAATTCATAAATCTAAAACAGCTGTAGGTATAAAAAGATATTTTATAGAAAGTAGGATAAATAATATTAATAATAGGAATGGATAAATTATGAACTAGATAAATAAAGGGTAATAATTTGTCAGCCAAAATATAATGCATAATAAGTTATCCTCTTGTGTATAGATTTAAGCAGTCTAGCAGTAATTGGATATCTGGAGGTTCAATGGAAAAGGATAGAAAATAATTCTGGTATAAATGTAGGAGAATATAATTTATTCACGAAGGGGAAAGGGAGTTTCGTCCTTTTCCCTCTTCTTGCTTTAAATCCCTTTATTGTTTGCCCTGTCAATTAAGTCAAAGCATCCCTAGGATATAAACTGGGGGAAAGTAGAGATTCGGAAATATCGATCCAACGACAGAGTCTAAGGGAAAACTACTGCAACAGACAGTCAATGTGATTGGTTTAAGGCTGAGGATTCGACGAAAATTGTAAGACGGGGGTTTATTGAGGATTGTAGATTGCAATTAGAAATAAAGGTTGTTATCTGTCATCACTGCTTGAAAATAAACAACAATGTACAGTCAGAGAAGGAGATAAAATAAAAAGAAGATCAACATTGCCAATTTTCACAAAAAATAAAACAAAAGAATGGTTCAGACAATCTAAACAAAGCAAATTGACATAGTTAAAATTATTATAATTAGGATAAAAATTAGCATTATAAAAAATAAAAGCTCTGATACAATTGAAATTGAAAAAATAAATATTTTATTAGCCAACATATTTTTTTATCAAACTTTAAATTTCTTAAGCGGTTTATCTTAATGATACGATATTAATACTACTAATAGGATGGGTAATTATACGTTTAAGTAAAGAAAGGTCACAGTATTAATATTGTTTTTTTAAAAATATTCACAAAAGGAATAAAATTCAAATTGATATAAGTATTATCAACTAAGACTAAAACAGTTTTTGATGACTGAAATATCGAACCGAGTCATCAACTACGAATAAAAAATCATACTCAAAATTATAGCCTGAAAGAATTAGTCAGGTGATGCGGCGAACCTTTTGAGCTAGGTGTATCATAATTCCTAAAAATAACTCATCTGAATTCGGTTAGAAATATCCAGAGTTTTTGTGATATTTGTAGCTCTAGTGAAAAATTATACAAAAATAAATAATTTTTTACATTAGCGACCTTTGTGTTGCTGAATTTTACCTCCTAAGTTTTTAATTGAAAGTTGGTATTTCGTACGTGTCAAGCTCAATCAAGCATTACTAATTATTATCTTTCAGTAAGTTTCTCTTATTAGTTTTAATATCATTAAAAGCTGAGAATATACAGGGAAAAATTGAGAATAACATTTTGCGTATCAACAAAAATTTCTTAGCGTGTCGTGTCACCTTTAACACGCGTGTCATAGGTTCACCATCACTGGATAAGTATTAAGTATGTGTCTAAGAGGCCAAAAACATTCCTTGGACCAAAATATCAAATTAATTATCTGGGTTGATTCTGTCATATGATACGGATCGAGACGCATAAAATAAATAAAACAGAGCGGAAATTTAATAATAAGAAAAAAAAAAATTTAACTAACCTCAATATGAAAAAAATCCACACATCTTACATCAAATATCAAGTATGAAAAATCCAATTACCTGTGAACAAAATATAAAATAAATAATGAATAATGAATAAAACATAAATAAATAAAAACAGACTGAAAGTATTAAAAGGAATTATGGGAATTGGATTATATGAAGTTATTTTTAGAACCCATGATTAACAATATGATTGTTTTGGACGGACAGTAAGACCGGACAAAAAAAATAGTTGAAATAAACGTTCTAAACAGTTTTTCATGATCAATCAGTGCCATAAAGCCAAATTAATATGAATGTTGTCTACACAAAGCCACATTAAATAATATCAAGGCATCGCGTGGCTCATTCTCATTCAAGCGAGCGTAATACAATAAATATTAAATATTAAGAAGCTTGTTAATCATGAGTTGACAGTTAAAGAGGATGATTGTAGTAAATAGCCGTGAAGTTAGGAAACAGGAATATTCCGTAACCCTCACCCCCGGCCATCTCCATTTAAACTATTATAAAATATATCACTTCACTACACACCAACTTCTACTTGCATCAGGTTGAAATGTTACGTGCATGTTTCAATAGTACATTAGATGATTAAAATTAAGTTTTATTAAAATTGAATCATTAGAACGTAAGATAATAGTGAAAACTTTGTTTTCTCTTTTTTAAACTTAAATAGTTTTAGCGATCTATAACAATTCATAGCGGCGTAGCTGTTAGTTTTACTAAAATATTGTATTTGAAAAAAATGTTTGTCTCATCAAATTGATGAAGTTAGAATTTTTTCCCGTCTAAAAATTCCAATTTAAAATGTTTGCAAGAGCGTTGAGCGCAAACGCTCGGAATAACGTTATCCTACAATCAAGTCCTGGACATTCGTAAAATGAACATGTCTACCAAATTTTACCAAAATCTGTTAAATTTACTTAAGTTATCGTCACAAGTTTCCGACACTCACATAGACAAGACACATGTAGGAAACTTTTTAGGCTCGCTTCAACTGAAATGAGAGAAAATATAGAATGGACCATTGATACAGTGAAGTTAAAATATTTAAATGGGCTCTGAATAATGCAACAAGCTCGCATTATGACGGCCATAATGACCTAATAATACTTGAATTAGGGGCGCTTTCAACAGGCAATATCACTTACCCAAGCATAAGAATTAATATTATGCTTACGTAAAGCATGTTTCGACCCAGCCCATTACATATCAAGCCAAACGTTAAGAATTAATAATTCAATAATAATTACTTTTGAATTTTTGCTTTCTTATAGAAAACTTACCCCAAACAAAAATAAATACAAAGAAAAAAAATTATGCTAAAAAATTAGAAAAGATCAAAGGGATTTTTTTTGGGAAATGAAATTTAAAGAAAAGCAAAAGACAATAATTGGGGATTCCCTTTCAAAAAAGTATAAAATAAAAAAGTAATTCAAAACACTAATTAAAATAAGGATAAGAAGAATAAAAAGTAATCCTTAATAATCCTCGACTGAATTGAGTTTTAAATAGACTAAAAATAGAATAAATAAGATAAAATAAAGAAGGGGAAAGAGAACGGAGTAGTAAGAATAAAAAATATGATCCGTGGGTTAACTAGTGTAGCCAAGGATGAAGGAACAACCACATTCAAGCACATAACTCAAGGCGTAGATACCAACACCATATGGTCCAAATGAACATACTTAGCTCAGAAATAATATAATAAGACAACTATGAAAACTATAACAAAAGCGAATCAAATTAGTTTTTGCCCGTTTTTTATAGTCCAGGAGACAGCACACAAAAATGTGTCTGACTAGTTTGTCACTTAAAGGTGCGACAACTTTGATTTGGAGTAATATTTGAATAACTAACCTATCAAGTGACAAACTAGCATTAACTTGATTTTTTTTCTACAAACTAATTTTGTATCTAGGATTATGAAAATCACATTGTCCACCAAAATGGGTGGGATACTGCCAATCTACGTCCTTCAGACAAACTTGGCCGACCACATATTTTTAAAGGGACTAAAAGATTATAACTTGTACACAAAATTCTATTTTGATGTTAGTCAGACACTTTTTTTATCGCTACCTCCTGATCTACAAAGTATTTTTATTTAATTTAGATTAACCTTAAACTATGTAAATGAAAAAGGTCAATTTTAAGTAAACTGTTAAAAAAAAAAAAAAAAAAAATCACATCAAACCAAATATTTAATAAATAACGGTTATGACTCCTACTCATAATGGAATACATAAATCGAAATTAATAATTTCTTATTTTATAAATATTACAAAAAGTTCTTTTCCAAGAAAAATTTATTATAACCCGAGTAAGTAATCTCACGTTAATAATTTTTTTAAAAAAATTACAGGACTATTATACAAGCAAAATCAAGTAATTAATAATTAAACACAACTTAATATCACAATAAAAAATACTACAATATTGAAATGCTAATCTCAAAAATATTAATTTAAAAAAATAATATTAAGCTACTTGAGAAGTTAGTTCTGAAGTCAACCATGACGAACATATTATATTTGTCTTTTTAAACATTTACAATAAGGTAAAGACGCATTATATATAAATTATTATGACAATATTTTATAGTTTTTCGATATTTCGACTTCTCTTTCGGTCATTCTCAAACTATAATAGAAGAATTTTTTATTCCTAGTAGAACGCAAGGATGATTTTACTTTACAAGTCTCTTGAAATAACAGACTAACATCTCAACAATAATAAGCCTATGTTCATCAAGAGCTACATAAATAAATAATGGAGGAAATTCTCAAGCGTTATTCCAGATTAGGATGAGACTGTGGGTAAATCGCCTCTGATTGAAAACGCCCACACAGACAAAAGGTTTAATAATTTCACAACAACGTACCTGTGGTAACAAACAAACTGCTCCATTTTGAAAAAAAAACAAAAAAAAAAACAAAAAAAAAACGACAGTACAGTACACACAGAACAAGTATTGAGGCATGAAGAAATATTGAAATTATTTAACAAGCCTTAATCATGTATGTTTCTTTATTTTAAATACTGAAATTTAATAAATACATTACCAACAAATGTATAATTTTTTTTTCCTTATCTGAAGGTAATTTAGGAAAAAGAAGTCAAATATCCTTGTTTTATTTAAATTTTAATTCTTCGACAAAGGATAGTCATCCATGGGGTGTGAAAATAAGATAGATAAGATAAGACCCCTGAATACACAAAAAATAAAACAACACTGAAAACTAAAGGGGCAACAACCAAATATATAAATATGTCTATTTTAAGCAAATAATTAAGAAACAACCTAGAGTTCGCATAGTAAAAAAGTTCAAATAACGTAAGTAAAACAGCCAGATCGATTTCTGTTTGGCTTGTTAATATTTGATTTATAATGGTAAGAATATGATGTCTGGTTAAAAGTTTATTTGACAAATAACCGTTAAACCAGATATATATGACACGAACATATAGGCTCTATACATGTTTAGTGTTTAACCAATATTGAGTAACCTTCTCTTAAGGGGACGGACGCCTAAGTCAGGTTCTAGCTAGGCAGAAAACTAAAAGAACTTTTAAAGCTAACCCGACGTAAATCGGCCCAGTGGAAGAAACAATAAGCATGGGAAATATCGACTAAGTTAATGTATTATCATATCCAGAAGTTAAAAATAAAGCTTTAAAACAAACTAGATTAAAAATCGAACAAAGGAGAACAATGTAAATGACTAGAAACAATTGACCGAACCTTCTAATATAACCTGTTCAAGAGAAACCTTCTTTTAAAAATATTTATACGATTAATCTTGATTTATTTTATTCCTCAGAAGGCCGATTTACACGTATTAAGTTGTTAAGTGATTAACTAAATTTTAAGTGACTTAATGCATGTAAACAGTGAATTTAGTAATAAGTTGCAAGTTAAAATTTAGCGTGCAACTAAACAAGTAGAATAGAATTTTTTCTATTTTTCTGTTTAGTAGGTGGGCGTGGCTAATCACTGGACATGCGCAATTTAGTCAAATGCACAAGTTTGGCGGAACCTCGCTTATAGATTTACAGATCTTTGTTTATATACTACTTAAAAAAGTTTTATTCGACAAAAATTATATATTATTTACAAATACATACTTTATTTCGTCCAAAATCTCATTTAAAATCATTTTTAAGACAGTATTTATGACTTGAACACGTTGCTTGGCGTCTATTATTATTCAACTAAACAGCTTAACTAAATATAAAGTGAAAATACGTGTAAACGCTTACTAACAACTAAGTCACTTAAAATTTAGTTAAAATTTTTTAAAACCACCTAACAACTTAACATGTGTAAATCGGCCTTAAGAAAAAGTAAAACATTTATATTACTTCACCCACCAGTCATTAATGGCTTCGTTCTTCAGATAAATCCAGGATAATAGTCATATGACTATCATAATAGCCCAGAAAAACTATTATTATTGAATAAACTAGAAATTATTCAACTCTACCGATGAGATTATATTATATACAAACGCACTGAAATAATTTTACCCGTATGAAAATATAAGTGTAACCATAATACATATTCACGAATATTAAGAACTAAAAATAAATAAATTACTTTCTCACGACAATTAAACACGGCATATTAACACTACGAACACAAATCACTGGAATAAAGTAAAATAAATGATAATTGAGAGAAAATAACTACGGAACAAACCAAAAATGGGTGACGCTACACGAAAAGTGAAAACAGCTGATTTTTTTTTAAATTAAAAGTCAGTAGTACTAACATAATAAAACAAAGTGTCACCGAATTTATAAAGTATGATTAGTAAACAGTAATACCAAATACCTGATTTTCTACATTTATTGATAAAATTTATAATAGTACATATTCAATAGTTATTTATAAATTTACATATCAATGAGGCCTAAATAATTTTAATCATCCAACCAATTTAACATTAACCTTTAATGTTACGTTTAATATAAGTAAGTAATTGCTCTCTACCACTGATAGACATTTATAAATATTCTTTTTACAACAGAATAAAAAGGTTTGTTTCTAATTGAAGACCCTAAAACTTCCTTTTTAAATCTATCACAATTATTTCATTTATAAAGATATAAATATTTGTCCAAACCCTCCAGTGGAGAATAATCTTTTTTTTCTTCTTTTATAAAATTGATCCGAGTTCGACAAGTTTTTCAACAATTTCTCATCAATCAAACAAGATAATCGAGAAGCCATTGCGCTTAATATCTAGACAGGAAAAAAGACTAATGACTGCAGTATTAAATCGTTTTTCTATAAAGAGAAAGGATACCAGTTAAAGAATAATAATGCACTTGTAAATAACTCTTGCTCGCTTTAACTTTTCCTGAACAGGCTACGCTTGAGTGATAACAATAACAGTTAAAATCAACGAATAGTAATTGCTTTTGCTAAAACATAAATGTGCATTATAGTTAATTAAAAAACATAATTTATTTACGGTTGAATCATTTGTAATAATAGCTTTTCTAAGACACAGTAATCTTAATTCTAGTTAGTCCACTGATCCGACAAGAATTTATAAGGAACTAAGAATACTAAGATTAGAATTATATTGAACTCATAAGTTACTTAGTAACGGTCCATTCAACCTATATTGAACTAATGATCAATCGTTGTTTTCTCTTGTCAAAAATGTAACTTAAGAATAATCAAGCGATGGATTTTTCAAGAATATAATCTGAAAAAATTTGGTCTTGTTAAGAAGACCGACGCCACTATCCTAAAAAGGTGAGAGGGAATATAATCTCTCCTGTACATAGAACTGGTAATATCCCTTAGTCTAATTAACAAACACAAAGGGATATTTATAACACTCCTATTTACATAATAGTGAAGTTCTTTTGTCCCAAAATTGTCTGGACTAAGGAACATCTCTTCTGAGTTTAAAAGAGATAAATATTTCTTAGTCGAATTAACTGATATATAGAATATAATAACTCCTGTATGTAGAAGTGTAAATATAATTGTGGTGTCGGTCTTCTAAATATGACCCAAATTTAATAGATTAAAATGCATTATTATAAAGGTAAGAAAGCAGCGAAAGAAAATCACCAAATATGTGTTGAACAGGTTTACGGCACTGAATTTCCTCTATTCTTCTCGATTTTATAAACATAAATTAATAAGTAAATGAGACGCAAATTGCAAACATATCTCCCGAAGCAGAACTTGCAAACGTAAATACATATTAGTTCTAGAAGTTATCCTACGCCAAATTATTGTGGAATATAATCTAATCTTACTGCAGCTTATATAATAATATATTTAATTTAATATCTAGTCGAATAACACCAAACAAATGTAATAATCAGTATAGGCAACAAGAGTTTTTAAAGGTCATAGACCTCTGAGCGTGAGATGCTTTAAAGAAGTCAGTACCCTGATTCCAGCTAATACAAGTCGATGATTGTCCCAACACGAAATATCTATTATAGCATAACAAGGTGCCAAGGCACCACCACCTTTGAAAACATAAGTATTGTTTATTTGACTAGTTAAAGCTTAGCCGAATAATAAGAAAGACAAAAAGAAAGATTCTTTCAATTGAGAAGAACCATTTTATCGAGTCTAAGATCTTTTTCTAGAACATATAATTATAACCGTTATTTTAAAAGATAACAATTTATAAAAATTTAAATAAATTTCTAAGAGAAATAATTCTTTAATTTTTAAAAGTTCCAATGCACTAATCAAGTCATGTAGGTGAAATCTGTCACAGAGCGTTTTAAGGGCTCCCATGAGTACCCTTAAAAACTTAAGATTCTTACATCTTGCCTTCTAAGAAAAGGTCCATGAAATCGATACTCAATTCAGAAAGAAATCTGGTACATCCGCTTGCACAGCTCTAAAGCTAAGATTCCGTGAAGCCCTAAAAGATTTTAGGATAAATATAAACTTTGCATATCAGAAAGGCATTAAATAATATTTAAGAAGTGCATATGAAGGTTGTTTCGAAGTCAACATCACTAATGTTCTTAAATTTAAAATTAACAATTTTGTTAAAACTTATAATTATTAATATTTCATTGTATATCTTTATGAAATGAAATGAATGGTGTTAAAATAGGTTTTCTAACAGGGTTTATATTATATAGTGTAGCATTAAATGATATTCTATTCGCATTTCATAGAATGGCAGCTATAAGCTACTTGTTCTAGAGTGTGGAATGGAGCTCTCTCTCCTTTCCAATGTGTAGTTATGCAATAATGATTATAGCTCTCCATAATGACATAGGATTCACACGTCCATAAACAGATAGTAATGTCTGAAGAAGGGAATATCTCTCTGCAAGCCTTGATATCCTGCATTATTCAGTAGATAAATAAAAAAGCGTAATGTTTCTCTAACAACTAGAGAGGTGAAAGTTGAACTGGAAACAGTTGAATCTACAAGATGAATACTAAGAGTAAAGCTATGTGCAATCTTAAACATCTGGAGAATGCGGAATGTTTAGCTATAAATCTGTAAAACATCGGGTGTATACACTACACTCTACTCTTACATGTATTTAGTACGAATAAACTAATTTCAGAAGTTATTAAATAGCTATTAACGAAGAGATTAGAAGTGTAATGACCCTAACAACATTGTTAACAAGAACAAACACATGTTGGAAGAGTTTTCACCATAAAATCAACAACTTTTTTAACTCTTTGAGTAAAACATTTGGAGTTTAAAATATGTTTATAATTGACTTTTTTTAACATCCCTTACAAGTCTTTTAGAAAGTAAACTACGTTTGATAAAAAAATAATTGCAACACTTTGAAAAAGGTGAAAACACTTAGTTAGTAGTATTACTTTTAATTTAGAGAAATTAAAAGCTTACCTTTAATTTTAATGATGTAGGGAGTTGCATATGCCACAATTCACCAATTTGTGAAAGTAAAAATCTTCGTTTTCTAGGATTTTGAGAAAAATACTAGGGAAGTAAGCTTTATAAAGAGAGGGGTATAATAAAGCGAGGGAAGAACATAATACAGAAGGAAATAGTCAGAAGTAGTTGGAATTACTTAAGCTTATGAACAATTAATTCTGGGTCAAGCGCAGGGCCGGATTTTCAATTTTTGGGCCCCCCGCGAAAAACTCAAATGGGCCTCCAACTTACCCCGGCCAGGTCCTATTCGGAACGGGAGGGGGGGAGGGTGTTTACTGGTTAGTGCACCGTAGAATGGGAGTCCTACGCTATCTGTGAGCCACGTGATGGCCAAAGAAAGTAAGAAAACTACACACTACAACCAAATTACACGCTCAAATTCGCTTTTGAACTACCTCGCCGAAATAAGAAAGCGGTAATTGCCACAAAAAAAATGCTTATTCCTAATTAGGTCTTCAGGGTATCAATAATTCTAAAGTCAACCTATTTTTGGCTATATTTCACCTCCTTTGAGGCATCTTCAGGCCTAAAAGAAGATTTTTAAATTTTAATTTTGTATATCTCTTCTTTTGTACTTACATTAACTTATATATTATATATATTTATTGGAACTAAGTTCCATATGGCACGTTACAGCGCCTGGAGCCCGGGCGTGAATCCGAAAAAAACAGCGTCACAAAACTGAAATCGACCCATGACGATAACTTGAGCCAAAGTTGACCGATGTGGAAGATATGTTTATTTTAGCAACGCTCGCGTAAACGTTCAAATGTAAAATTGAAATTTTTGGACGGGAAAAATTTTAACTTATTCTATTCAATGAGACATACAACTTTTCTAAATTAATTTTTTTTAGTTAAATCAACACCGATACTGCTATGAAGTGTTAATGATCGCTAAATTTATTAATGCGGACCTAAACGTTTAAAATAGAGAAAACTACGTTTTAACCGATATCTTACGTTCTAACGTAACGATTTTTATAAAACGTCATACACAAAGTAAAGTAAAGTAAAATTGAAACAAGCATGTAAAACTTCAACCTGAAACAAGCAGACGTTTTTAAGTAGGGAAGAGATATATTTTATAATATTTTAAATTAGTAGGCCGGGTAGGGGAAAACAGTCCTGTTTCCCATCTACTACCACCTTTCTTTTTAACTATATCAACTCATCATGATTATTTTTTTTCTCAATATTCAATTCATAAGTATTTAATGCAAGGCACTCGCTTCAATGATATAAACAATGTTCTCTTAATTTTGTCTTAACTCTGCTAGGTACAAACAGTTAATTACTTTTAATTTTGTCTCTTTTCTAACTCCGCCATGTATAAGTAATTAGCTTCGTAATCATCGTATACTTAGTAGTGTGAATTTATAATTTGTATATTTAATGAAAAGCGTAAGGAACTTCGTTCCTAACGGGTGTCCTGCGACGCCACACGTATTTTTTTTTAAAAAAAGTGTTACGTTTGTTTAAAAGTTGTGTCAACATGTTATATAAAGATGTTAGTTAAAAGTTAATTTAGGCCTGAAGATGCCTCAAAGGAGGTGAAATATAGCCAAAAACGGATTGACTTTAAAGTTATTAATGCCCTAAAGACCTAAATAAGAATAATAAGCATAGTATGGAAATGAAGGGTAATATACTGCGAATATCTCTCAAATAAATAAAAATGCAATTTACCTCCTCACAACAACAACAATATTATACCGGGAGTCCTATAACTACTCCCCTTCCTTATTAACTTTTGTAATATTTCAAATAAAAAAAAATTCAAGCTTATCCGACAATGGGGTCTTAAATTTTTTTCGTTAGTCCTTTTCGAAGATACCTATTTTGTCGTTTAGGTAAAATAAAAACTGAGGTGATTTAGTTATTGTTATCATGTATAATGACCAGATATATGTATAATATATCAGGGCAGCTGAGAGGATTTCCGGACCCAAGGGCAAGTTAGCATCTGGACCCCCTTTGTACAAACAACAGCTGGGGGCCGGGGGTCCTCCCCCGCGGAGAATTTTTTAAAATTTAAGTGCAAAAAGATGAGTTTTAAGGATTTCTGAGGGCAAGTTTGTCCTTACAGGAAAAGATCTTTGGCGCAGGGACGAATTTTGAAGTTTAACTAAGGTGGGCTAAAAAACAAATAATTAAGTTGTTTTGTAGCTGGCAAGCTTAAAAATTGCATTACAAGTAAAAAATGTAAAAAGTATTAATATCAGTAAATATGATTTCATAACATCACAAAAATCTAAGTAACTAAATAAAACAAAAAAAATCAAGCTTCCGTACTCATGACACGTTAGGAAAAATTTTAAGTTTATCACAATCAGTGGCGTACATAGGGCAGTGGGCCCCTCGCCAAAAAAAAGAAGATAATTGAAACATTTGCGTTCAGCACTGAATGGGGCCCCCTGACAAAGGTATATATGAGTATAATTCCAGTTTAGATTAAATTATACTCTAAAGGGGCCCCCATCGACATTGTGGTACAAAGATAGTAGTTTAATGTTTTTTTTATTTGTGGGCCCCCTGGCACTGGGGACGTGCCCGCAATTCGGGCCCATAGCTACTGATCACAATATCCTTCTTGCCTTTTTTGTTGTAAAAAAAACCTTTTTCAACATCTCTGACTGGGCCCCCCCGCACCGCGGGGGCTGGCGGTAGCTATATCCGGCCCTGGTCAAGCGAGTAGAAACTTTTATTTTTAATGTTATTTAAAAACATTATATTACTATTTCTCATTAAATAATAGTTACGATTTCAACTAAAAGTCTCTACTATGAAAGGGTCCGTAGGCCACACTATATAGTGTTTAACTGTAAAGTGTATACACAGTGTTTATTTAAAATGCTAAAAAGCTTACTTTGAACTATTCTAAGGGTCTGATATTCTCAAAACACACTCTGATAATAGTTATTTATGCACCTAGGGAGTAAAGTAAGCCATTATTCCCTGAGGGAAAAAGTTGGTTCTTGAGGCGAAGCCGAAGGAACCATGGTCCCTAAATCCCGAGGAATTAGACTCTTCAAACTTGCCTACGCTCGCCCTATCAAAGTTATATCCAAAGAATTATATATTTTTGTAATCAGCTCGACGTACCCTTTCATATGATACCCCTTACAATGTCGAAAAAAAAAAAAAAAAATTAACCCTAATTTTTTTGAAACATTTTTTTTTTTTAAGTCGCTATATTTTTAAAATATGTGATCGGTCGAAAGGTGTAGGCGTGAGAGAACGCGACAGGACGGACGGACAGACACACGCAGGAAAATATAAAGGTAATATAAATACTAATAAATACTCAATAAATACCTAATAAATACTCAGGTAAACGTTTAATCAAAAATCTAAGAAATTATTACTGGCTAAGTTTTTTTTAAAAATAGACCGCTAATTGATGTGGCACATAGCTTCCTCGCATCCTATCACGCACCTACTTTATTGATTGTTTACTTGTTTGATTGTTTTCCCCGTTTTTTTTAATATGTCAAAATTGTTTTGATATTTTAAAAGAATTAAAGTATCAATTTAGCGAAAGTTATAAAGAGCGCAGAACCGCCTATCCGTGGGATATTTCGATAAACTATAAAAGTTTCGTACTAATCAGATAAGTACTTTCGAAGCTATAGGTGTAAATAAATGTATGTTTGTGCGCATGTGGAAGACAAACTAATGAGCGCAAAAGGTTGAAACTAATATGAGACCAGCAAGAACAATTTGACCTACCAATTTGAGACACATTGGTTCGCAAAAATTGAGCGACAGACCGATAGACTGACACGGAATTAAAAATGTTCACTGATGTCTGAATCGGATTTCTGTCTTGTAATTTTTGAAATCAGAGACCTAAAAATGTTTCGTTCTTCAGAACGATCACATAGCTTCCGTTATATTCAGTAAGCTCGAAAGCAAAAATATTAACATCTTTATTATTTTCCTTTTCACGCAAATCCTATTTTTATAGGAAACTAGGTAAATATTCCTTAATCTCTAATAATATCAAAAAATTAATAATTATATATATATAATATTGGTTGGTTATATATTTATTATATTGGTTGTATTTAACGATATTTTGTGGCAGTTAAACATAACAATAATTACTACACAATTAAATAAAATCACACTGGTGGTTTATTTTAAAATAATTTGTTTTTACTTAAGTATGATATATATATTTAAACCTGCATATATATTTAAAGTGAATACAATCGATATACTGCTAAACGTTATCAGTGTTTAATTCTACAACGATTTA
The DNA here is from genome assembly GCA_951217055.1 of Gerris lacustris. Lineage (NCBI taxonomy): Eukaryota > Metazoa > Arthropoda > Insecta > Hemiptera > Gerridae > Gerris > Gerris lacustris. Next base: position 69,197,390 of record OX578277.1, on the reverse strand, counting down.
TTGCAATATCCTCATATTTCCATATTAATCCGTCCCCTCTTATAAAATCAAATTTTTACAGGACACCTGTGAGAACTTTTCCACAAGAAAGCGATTAAAATACCGATTTTATATTTATAAGTACATATAATGGCTGTTAAACAGCCCTAAGAAATAGCTTAAAATAAGTAATTCGGTAAAAAAAAAGTAATACCCTAATTTTGTATAAAAACATTAGTTTTTTTAAAAAGCTAATCACTTCTTTGGCAAATTATAATTCGACCTTGAATAAAAAGAATGTAAAATAATTGCTTCGATGAAATTAAAAGCGTGGATTTTTTGGTTAATTTAAAGCGCTCATGAGCTTAAAAAGTTGGATTTTATCTAGAATATATTTATTGTTTAGTTATACATAATGTTAGAGGAACTAGATTTAGTTATGTTGTTAGTGGTTGGACTTGTGTAGTGTTGTCTCTATCTAATGAGGTGTAGCTGTTGTTTGTTGCCAAGTTGATGGAAGGGAGAAGGTAGGTTATCTTGTAAAGTTTATAATCTGATGGTAGGTATGGAGGCTGAGGTCATTGGGTCGTTGACTGTTGTAACGACTCTTTCATGTTCTTACCACAAAGTCAGGCTGGGTGCTTGGTTAAGCCGTCCTCACGAGGTACCAAGTTGTCAGACCGGTTTTGGAAAGGCGGATATTTCCTACTCTGAGATGCACTTCACCCTAACCTACATACATCGTGTCTTAAGACACGGACACACGCAGTCCTTTACTTCGTTATACTCTCACCTCTCTATTAAATTTAAACAAGAAACTGATTGACACACAATGCCTAGTTCTTTTCCTGCGTTTATTTTCTAGTAAGACTTCACGTTTTCTTTAGTACAATAGGCAAAATAAAAATGAATTCAATCACGCACAATTCATCACAAAGCAATAAACAATACACAATTCATACTATGCAATACCTTACAAAATAAGTATGCAATAAAGTACACAATGATATTGCATGTTCATAAATTACATGTAAGTATAATATTGATGTTCCTGTATTATAAGGAAAAAAGGAAATATAACTAGAATGATTCAATCGTACAATAATAAAATGTATTTATAAGTAATTTCGCAGTAGTTAGGCATGGTAAATTAATAAGGTTAGATAAAACGTAACTACAACAAATACATTATTTTGAGGTCAAGAAGACAACGGGTTCCCAACCTTTTTTATTCGCAGACTGTCTAAGGACTTAAAATGCTTTTGCAGACCTGGATAATTAAAAGAAATAAAAAGAACAAATAAAAAAATAGAAAATTTAACAAAATTAAATGCACTGTAATGCCGTAAAATAATAATACAAAGAATAAAGTAACGGCAGAGAAGGAAACTTATATGGGGAAAAAACGAAAATCTGTGAATGAACTCGAATAAACAATATTACAATTTCGTGGCAATATTTATATTTATTTTTAAATTATTGAATGAATTAAGGATAAGAAACAAATTAAGCATTTAAAAGAGAGCGTCTATTACATCATGTTAATACTTACATGGAATGCCACGCCGTTTTAAGAGGTGCGCTACAACTACAAAAGAGCATAATATACATATATATAAATATATATCAAGCTTTGTTTTTTGCTAAATAACAAAAAAATTTATTCTTAGTTATATATATATATATATATATATATATATATATATATATATATATATATATATATATATATATATATATATATATATGTATATTAAAAATGTTATACCTGCTATTCATTTAAACCTTTTGCATAGTTATCTTAATTTATCTTACTTATAAAAAGTGTCCTTTTAAAACAAAAGAAGTGTAAAAAATATGGACATTCATTTTTTTTTAAAATAAAAGAGAGTTTAAAAATAACCATGAAGTTTAAACAAAGAAAAGCTAGTAGAATTGATTGAACTGGGAGTGAAATAAAAATATATTATCTAGTTCGAAGTAACTCTTTTGTTCTAAGGAATGACAACAGAGAACATAACCTGGATTAATGTATCCACTAACTTTCAATGTATATTATAAGAAAAAGAGTCTAGAGCCCGTAACCTACTATTCGAAAAGCAAAAGCTACGATGAAAAGTCAAGTGTTGAAAGATAACTCATTTTTATTGACCTTCTTTCTCCGTGAAGGAAGGGGGAATTCCAAACTGGGAAGTAAAATCAAGATGTGAAAGAGAAGGAAAAAAATCATCTGCCAACAATTCTTTAAAAGATCCGAGGGAATTTTCCACACAATGGAATTCAACAAATAAAAATTAGTTTTATAAATTGTTTTATACATTTAATTTCACAGTTATAATGAAAATCAATGGATATTTCTTTAAAAAAATAAAAATCTTAAGTTTTAAAAAGTTAAATTGTATATGTAAAAATTACGACTTGGTTATGTATGAATGGGTTGAAGGTAAATTAAAGTTGACTGAAGTCGTCTTATAAAATTGTGTTCTTTGTTGTTTTTACAAACAAGAAAAAAAAACAAAAAAACAAAAAAAACATAGGAGAGTAACAATCTAAAGAAGTACCCAAATATTTCCTAGAAATCTATGTTCTGTTCTAAAATACTCTTATTGCAACAAGTTTTGTTTATATATCTGTTAATAACATGTAAACTTACTAACAATCTTAAACCTAAGTAAGTTATATCAAGGTAAGCTTTAAAACGTAACAGGATCAGGTATTTTAGGGTTAAACATTGTGATATTTTCAAAGGAACAGCTAAGTGAACTTCATCCACCTTGTTGCTTAACTTCTTATAACATTATTCCAATAATGGAAGCTAAACGTAGGAATTTTCCAAACTTCTAGATATAGCTGAAATGTTGTTATTCAATGTTGTTCAAAACTTCATAAAGCAATTAATTAAGAAATTAATAAATAAAGTTTCTTTATTCTTAAATTATAGTCTTATTTCTTTAAATTATAATAATTACAAAAACAATAGGCATAACCGAACTATACAAACCTTCACACTTGTATTGAAGTGTTCATAAATGTTGACTGTCCCACCTCTCTTTAGAAAAATAACCCTAACATTTTTTGTAGTTTATTAAATATGTATTAATTATCTATTTTAGACTTTTGGATTTTATGTTTTAAAGAGGGTGTTTCAAGACGCTCTGACCCGAAAGTTACCCTAATATTATTAAGACCAACATTAATTATTAATGGAGTAAATTATAATAAATAATATAATCTTAGATATATAGCGTGGATACTTAAGCGAGGTGGAGTGAATCCGCTTGCAAAATGCAAATTGTACGGTTTATAATTGGCCGACCCCGTGCCATCCACTCAAATAGTTATAATATAATTGTTTAAACTCTTTGGCAGGACCAAGCCGTCCACAGGCTATTGCACCACGGATTATTATTTTTAAATATTATAATCAGTCAGAAATGTTCTTCTTTTTATCAAAATGAATTTAAAAATAAGTATGTCCAACCTACAAAACACTTCATGCATTCATTTTTTATAATACTACACATTATCCTCTAGATATCTTTAAGTATTACTTGCAGGCTTGTAAGTCAACTTGTACTGCTCTCTTAGATTTATTTCTTAGATGTATATATGGTCCGGCAGTCAGAAGATAATTTCCCTATAGTTAATATCACTCTGAGATGATAAACCATGGCCAGCGAGTTCTCCATATCTGTTTCCGTGTGATTTTTATCTGTAGGGCTACTTTATCTTGATAAGAAACGAAATTTTGCAGAAATGCGAAAGAATATTCAAAGAGAAATTCATGTGATCCCTCACCAACCCTTCGAAAGAGTGATGGCAAACTTCGCCAACCGACTCAAGCAGAGTCGATCTAGGTCCTAACCCGCATAATCCCTAAAAAATGCATCAAATTCGGATAAAAAAATTCGGATATTGTGGAAGTTAAGCACGTGGCAAGGACCGATAGACAGACTGACGCGAAACTAAATTTGTTCAGGAAGGTCTAAAATGTAAAATGCGAGAGGAAATTTTGATTTTGGAGGGAAAAAATATTTCACCCCCCAAAATTGAACACAATGCTTCCGCTATCTTCATAGACTGAATAAAAAAAATCTTGAAAATTCATTAAGTCAGCCTGTTTCAGAAACCGTCAGATTTGGCAGCCGGACCCCGTGTATTTCACACTAGTTTATTTAAAGTATATCTCATATAGAAAACTGTAGAATTTTTTAAGACAATAGATTATATATATATATATATATATATATATATATATATATATATATATATATATATATATATATATATATATATATATATCCCTTATTTCAAGACATAAGGTTTTCTTCCTTTTTTACTTCATTCTTCATAAATGATGAATAAAAATCTGGATGAGAAAACTCAGGGTGTTTGCCACGAGACAGAAGGGAGTAATACTGCAGTGCAATCTCTCTTCTCGCTTTTCAAGTCATGTGAAATGTGAGAAAATACATTTTTAACACCTTCCATGCTCAGATCCTTGCCGTATCTCAAAAGCAACCACACCTAAAACCCACATCCTCACACGATTCCCACATTAAACTAAAATTTTCACGACATTTTCACAGAGGAAATACACCGATGAGAAGTATTCTCAGGCCTTTTTCATCAACTTTAAATTTCCTCTATTTTGGAAAGTACAAGTTACCATTCCACTCATATTCATCCTTATAAACATTAGATGACTCCGGAGAAATAGAAACAGCAGTTGATGATATCCAACGTGGAAGAGAACCTACTATAAATTTTACAATATACTGAATTGTACTACTTGAAGTCTGACCATTAATAACTCAAACTCGAGCGTACACCCATCAACTACCAGCTATAATTTATATAGTCCATTACGCTCTCCCTCCATAGCATTTGCTCCAGGGAAATCTTTAAAACTTAATTCTTGTTAAACCTAGGCAATTCCTAATAACAAGTTAGTGACTTAAATAACAGTTAAAACAAACAAAATTAAAATTGACTGCCAATTAGTGTGACACACAGCTTCCTCGCATCCTATCATGTACTTTATTGTTATATTACTTTATTTTTATATTGTTTATTGTGTAAAAATTAAAAATTATTAATAGAGTTTTAGCGATCTTTAACACATCATAGCGGTGTCGCTGTTGGTTTTACTAAATAATTATATTTGGAAAAACATTTTTCTCTCATTAAATAGATAAAGTTAGATTTTTTTCCCGACCTAAAATTCCACTTTTAAATTTGAAGTTCTAGTTTACGCGAACGCTGATTACGTTAAACGCTTGGACTGATAACGTTGTCCAACGAACTCGTCCTGGGCATTGGTAAAATGAACATGTTTACCAAATTTCATCAAAATCGGTCGACATTTACTCAAGTTATCCTCACACGTTTCATTATTCGCGGACACACAGACCGATAGACAGACAGACAGACACGAGACCAAAGATTTTCCCTGATGTCTGAAACGGATTTCTGTCTAGGAATTTTTAAAATCGGAGACATAAAATTTATTTGTTCTCAAAAGTGAACACAATGCTTCCGGTACCTTCGGTAAACTCGTAAGCAAAATAAAACAAAAATGTGTTCAATTAATGAAAGTGAACGACCATTAATAATAAATGCAAATAAATATTGCTAATATTGTCCAAAACTGATATTTACTTGGACAAATATGTCATTTAAAGATTTGTATAATTGCTAGAAGCAGCGTAATTTCAAAACTGCTTGTTGTTTTATGATTAATAATTCGAATCTTATAAATATTTTTATAATAGTCAGTGGTAAATAAATAAAAAGAAATATTTTTCCTTTTATTTCGCTTAATTAAATATTATTTCACGGTGAATTACATCTCAAGTTAGGATACGCAGATATTATTTATTCAGAACACCACAAAAATATCTACGCACTTTTTAATGTTTTTCTTACTTTATTCATTATAATCAATAATGGTTTGACAAACATAGCTTCAAAAGACGTTTAGTTATAAGGATGAACAAATGTTGCCCAGTCTCTCCCTCGCAGATGCTCGAAATCATTTTTCGGAACAAGGCAGTGGAGTATTATCTGCCGTGTACGTCAGTGTGTCAGCAAATAACACAATAGAACAAGAAACGATTTCATTTGTCTTTCAGTAGGATGTAAACAGTCATGATTTATAAATTTCTCTTTTACTGAATGCCATTTATGGGAGACTTAACGCAATTAATGTTATTAGAGGATAATGGTTTTTTATATTTCAATAATGTTTACTCCACTGCTCGTCTCTCATGAATAAGGTAAATAATTTTAAAATAATCATAATTCAATTTTGTATTGGTACTAGCAATATACGATGTTTTCTTGTGGTAATAGCAAAAGGTCGGAATAAATCAAGATAACAACCTGAGCACAGTAAGGGCAACATAATGTCAAATTTTATGATGATGTATATTAATAGCACTAAGAATGTATAAAAGAATATAAAGGAGTAGAAAAAAATCATTATTTAGAATAGGAGCAATATAGACGGAACCCTGGTTGTTAAATAGATAGTTGGCCTTATTATTACATCTAATAGCCTTCATAAAGAACAGAACCAATCAAAAAGCATTTTATATTTGACATTTAGATGCCAAAATACCACCTACACATTAAAAGTCAAGATTACTCAAATAGAGAACGAAATTTAAAATATTAAATAAGGGTTGAAAATAGAGCATGTAACGTTCAAGTCATGCGTTAATAATGTTTAATGCATCTTAATTATATTCGTATTTAAATGACGAATATCGTTCGTAGTATAAATAAAACAGATCGCAATTAGTCGCAGTTCTAAATTGAACCTGAGGGTTCGTGGACACGTTTGCCAACCGTCTCACCTATTTAATGGAATGCATATATATTTTTTTCAAAACAGCCTGACAACGCTAATAGAAATAAGTAGGAAATAAATGTGTTTTAATCGAGTTGACACTAACGATACAAAAATTATATTTAAAAACGAATCTTAATGCCTTACAATAAATAACTAAAACCTATTAAAACTGCAGCTGCTTCAACATTGAAGTTAAGCGCAAATAATTGTATTCAGAAAGATAATACAATGGCAATTAATCTATTCAAAACATCCCTTAATATAAAGAGTATAAAAGAATAAAGACAAATTTTTAGAATCTACATCTTCTAATGTCTTCAGTTAGTATTTCAATTTAATGTTATTTTGAATTCATAATTATTCATCCCTATATTTTTAATACCATTGCAATACAATACATTTTTTGTAACTATAAACAATACATTATATATAATTTAGATATTGTAATAACTTCAAATTGTTCAATGGTAGACGCAACGAATAAATCATTAAAAGAAGGAAGATAATTAAAAGAGCAACCTAGGTTTGACTCGTTATAACCCAGTTGTCAACAGACTATTGTTTAACATTTACATATAATTGAACATTTTTGTAACTAAGCAATTGGCGTTACTAACTAAACATAACACTGTTTAACGTTTTATTACAATTAGCTAAATAGTTGCAATGAAAACATAATATAGAATATAAAAAAAAAATATGTGAGAGGCTCTCACGCATTAGAAGTGAAACTTAAGTTCTAGAATGCATTGCTCTCTTTTATTTTTTGACGAATTTATTATTTCAGGATTAAGAAATGGTTATGGGAAATTTAATTGAAAAAAAAAAAAAAAAAAAAAAAAAAATGCTACGCTAAGGCAACCACATTTATTCCAATAAAAATAAATGTTTGTTCTGATTTGCTGGTCTTTAAATAGATATAATACAATTAATCTGTAAAAATGTTATACTTGGACGAGTCTCGAATCGCAAACTTCGTTACACGATGTCACTATATGAAAAAATTCACTCTACCGCCACCAAAGAAGTTTCACTTCAAATCTTTAATTGAATTGATAATTGCACTGTTAAAAATAACACCACCTTGAAAGTAAAACAAAAATGTACAGTAAATATTTATAGTACTACGTCCGTTACTAGTCCGCTAATTAGAAAATTGTTTGCTACATAAACAGTACAAAAAACTCAAGGAAAATAGAATTAAATATCCATGTCATATTTGACATGGAAGAGAAATCCCACTGTATTCATGGTAATCATTAAACGAGCGTAGTGAGTTCTTCATTTTAGAGATTTGTGCATTGAAAAGTTAGTGTTTTTTTAACAATAAATGTCGTAAAAATTGAACGAAATTCGGCACACAGGCACATCTTATAATTTGTGACAACTGTATAGTTTTTGGAAATTCCACACTAAATATTTTCAAGTTGGCGGTCAATATGGTGGACGAATAAAGAAAACGATTGTAGTCAGCATGACATGTTGTACATCGTGTTAAAGGTCTTAGAGAATAGGGGAAAAGTATGTAACTATTACTACAAAATTTCCATAGTTTGCCGGCATTTTGAAAACAAATATGGCTAAAAGGGGGTTTGCAAAAAAAGTTAATGGTTATATAGCATGTCACAGACCACTTTAAAGACCTTTTCAGGAAGATTAAATTAAGACTATGTAAGTTTTCCCCTGCAAATTTTTTCAGGTAGCCATATTGAAAACAAATATGACCTACTTAAGAACAAACTTCTTTTTTTTTTACGTGAGTTCTTTATGCACCCCAGCACAAGTTTAATTATGAGCATTAAAGAAATATAAATATTTCTTTCTTTTAATGAACTCATCTCATGTTTCACGAATACAAACATAAAAACGGAAGAAAGTAAGATTGCTAAACTATAGTTGCATAACTCAAAACCATTACAACTTAGAAGTAATACAGGAAGAAAACAACAGATCGCAAGAATAATCTCGTCCATTGTTTTCTTTACTACCTATTGTTACACGACTAAACAAGGGAAATCTTCACAACTGCCTCAAAAAACACAGGATAAGAATGCTCTTAACTTAAAAAGTATTCTCTGGAAGTATTTTCTTTTAAAAAGAATATTGTGATAAAAGAAAGGTTCAACAACCTCTGAAAATAGAATAATGTGTAAAACATAGCAGAAACATTTAGATTAGGGTAATTTAAAATATAATTTTAATGCACATTCTATTTTTAACTATGTTAATCAATAATATTTATTTTATTATTGTTATTTTATTGCTTCCAGCTTACCGAAGGTAAAAGAAGCTATGTGATCGTTTTGGAGAACGACTTTTTTTTATGTCTACGATTTCAAAAATTCCAAGACAGAAATCGGTTTCAGTCATCAGGGAACATTTTTGGTTTCGTTTCTGTCTGTCGGTCTACCACTCAATTTTTACGAACCACCATATCTCAAAAACTACTCGTCAGATTTTAATGAAATTTAGATGGCAGGTCATAATTAGCGCACTGTTGGTCCCATACAAGTTTCAACATTCTGCGCTTATCTGTTTCTCTTCAACATTCGCTTCTTTCATATATGGAATAGGTCGCGGGGAAGCTATTTGCCACACTAATCGGTAGACTATTTTTTATTGTTAAACTTATCTATAATTTTTTATTTTTGATGAAAATCGTCGGAATCATTTTTTTTTTTTTTTTTTTTTTTTTTTTCACTTTTTCATGGTTTATGGGAGGTAGCGGTCCCAATTCGAAGGTAAAATTAATTTCTCGATTTCGCTTCGGGGTATAATTTTTCTTAACCTGTATGCCAAATTTCATTGAATTCGGCCAAGTAGGTTAGGCTCCACGCGTCAACACAGACGACTGACCGCTAGACTTCTTTTTTTAAACAAAAAACTACACTCTTTTGGACACAGCTTAAAACGGGTAAATCCGTCAAAATCATATTTTCACACAATACAATACTTTCTCTCTATATTATAACTACATATATGAGAAAGTGAAAAAGTTCGTGTATATAAGTGGAAAGCAAAATGAGCAACATTATATAAATTAATATAGGGTCAAAAGAGGGCGGGTGTCAAATGTGACATTTTATCCATTCAAATTTCATTAAAATCGAATGATTCATTTTAAAGATATAATAGTTCGCAAAAATGTTAACCGACAGACAGATTCGAGACCGAATATGTAGCCTGGTGTCTGAAAAGGATTTCTGTCTAGGAATAGTTGCATTCTGAGGCAAAAAAAAGTCGTTCTGCAGAATGATTCTTTCTACCTTTGGTCCGCGAAAATATATTGCTTCATTAATATATTTTATTTTAAGTATAAGAAACGGAAAAAAAATCCATCCAATAAACGCTTTGATTACATTATATATTTGATTTCTACTGAAATCTTTATTTCATTTAATTCGTTTGAAAAGGAAAAAAAAAAAAATCAAGTTGCATTTAAACAGGGATTTACAGTTTTTAGATGTTACAGTTATAAGAGTTCTCTTTCCAGTTTTAAGATTTTTAATATTTTTCATTTATTTTTTTATTTTTTTCAAAGAGGAAGATAAAAGCATCCTAAGGAAAAAAACCTTTTTATTTGAAAGCATAAGCATTCTCAAAGGATTTTTTTTGTCCGTCTTTCCTTATTCTACTGTCTTCAATCATCTCTTAGAATCAAGGAATACCCTATGCTTCCTCATTGAGATTCAACTCATCTTTAAGATGCTAAGGTTTATTTTTTTTTGAATTTTAAACAACTCTTCACCAACATTAAGTCATATGTAACTATTCTCTTTTTAACAAAAAAAAAGTATCTTTTCTCTTTACAATTTTCCCCCCATAAAAGTTTTAGTTGAAAAATCTCCTTTTTTTATCATCCCATTTTATTTTTCTCCTCTCTGAAAAATTAGATTTTCAACATTCCGAAACTCAAAAAGTTTCGTGTTTTTTTAAAAAAGTTTTTACATTAAAAATACAAACTTTTTTTACACGCATATATCTCTGAAAGGAGAAAATCCTTCAACACGTCTTCGAACATTTTATAAATTTTATTTTATGACATTAAAAAATAAATTTATAAAGCAAGAACACATTGAAGTTAAACTTAAAAGAGACCTTTGAATATCAACATTATGTGTAGGAAAAAATGTGATTTTAAGGGATATAAATCAAGTATTACTCAGTAAATAAGAATGTTTTGATCGAGTTTTTAGAACCGATATTTTTCTCTTGGTTTCACACATGTATTTTATTTTTCGTTGGATTAGGGTCAATAACCTCGTCGCTAAGGCTACTGTAAGCTCGACTAAATTTGTAATCCAAAAAGGAGCTTATAACGGGACAAACTTCTTCCACAAGTTCAAATTCTAACCGCTTGCGCGTTTTCTGCATCTTAAAAAGGCGATGAGTTAGTTTCAAAGAGAGAGAGAGAGAAAAACAAGATTTTTACAGTAAACTAACTGAGATTTTAATTAGCACACAGCATCGTAGATTGATAGTGGAAACAGTAATATAAAAAGAAAAAAAGGTTTCTCAAACTCCTTATTGTAAATTATTAAGCAGGGTTCCTAAATGATATTAAAGAGTGATATTGATGATCAATAAAAGTTGAGCTAACACAAATATAATGTACCCATATAATTAACCAAAATTCATTTTCTTGTCTAACTTTTTATTCGGAATTATAGTCAATAATTTTATCAGTTTGGTCAATATCCTGAACTTCATTGTAAAACAAAGGTCTCCAAATAGAAACTATACAATACTACTGTTAAAATACTACTTCTACTTGCAGTATTTTCAAACAACTGTGTAAAGTAGAAGTCATCCAAAAAAAGACTTTACATTGTCACTTTGTGTAATTAAAATAAATATATTACCGTTCTAAAAACCTACATTAGGTTATGGGCCGATAGGTTACGTGAAACGTGTAACGTGCTTAATGGAATGAAAATTGTTCAATATGAGTAACAACATATACAACATTGAAAAGTTGAATCCAACAAACTATGACGTCTGGAAGCTTCAGATGCGGATGGTACTTGTCCACCAGGAACTCTGGGGCTATGTGAATGACTCAATGGCCAAATCGGATGAAAGTTGGAATGCCAAAGACCAAAAAGCTCTGGCAACTATTGTCTTGGGTATAACACCTACAGAGTTGTCTCCGCTCAAAGACTGCAAAACAGCAGCAGAAGCTTGGAGAAAATTAGAAGAAATTTATACTCCAAAGTCAGCAAGCCGAAAAGTTACATTAATTAGACAGTTAATTAAACTTAAACATGACACGAATCTGTCGATGTCAGATCATTTAAAAAACTTTACGTCAAAAACAGAAAAACTAAAAGAAATTGATTTTGTAGTTCCGGAAGAATTTCTATCTATAATATTACTGTGTAGTCTTCCTGATGATTACGATAATTTTCGTTGTGCGATTGAAAGCCGTGACCAACTTCCAAACTTAGAAACTATCAAAATAAAAATAAAAGAAGAGGAGCTAAGGCGAAATGAATTAACAGATGAAGTTATTTTTATGAAACAACCCGAGATGGGAAAGTGTGTCAGCTAAAAAAGGCCATTTATGGACTTAAACAGGCGGGTAGACAATGGTACACAAAATTAAATTCCGTGTGACAATCAATAAAATTTAAACGCTTGCAAAACGAAAACTGCATTTATACACGTATCATAAAAAATGAAATAGTGATTATAGCAGTGTACGTTGATGACATAATAGTAATGTCACGCGACCAAAAATTAATCCAGAATGTAAAAATTGAGTTAGAAAATAAATTTAAAATTAAAGATCTGGGTGAACTTAAATATATTTTAGGAATTGAAATTAAGAAACTAGACGATAAAATATTCATGACACAAAAGAAATATATTAAGGAAATACTTACAAAATATAACATGCAAAACGCAAAACCTCTAACAACACCTTTAGATCAAAACATAAAATTAAGAATTAATCCAACAAGTACAGAAGAAGGGGAAGCTGCCGATCAAAACGCTTATCAGCAATTGATAGGTTCTCTTCTGTACTTGGCGACATGTACTAGACCTGACATTGCTTTTTCCGTAAGTTTACTGAGTCAATTTAATTCATGCCCTAAAATCCAGCATTGGAACGCAGCAAAAGGAGTTCTACGATACCTTCTGCATACGTCGAACACTGGCATCCTCTACGGGAAGACTGGAGGGAAACTGTAAGGATTGGTAGATGCAGACTGGGCGGGTCAACCAAATGATCGCAAGTCGTACACAGGTTTTGTATTTAAATTAGCTGGTGGACCAATATCCTGGGAGGCTAGAAAACAGCAGGTAGTGGCTCTTTCAAGCACTGAAGCTGAGTATATAGCAATGACCAGCGCCGCAAAAGAAGCCACATACCTTCGAAGACTACTCAAGGAATTGGATCCCAACGCCAAAGGTTATGCCACAGAACCAACCATACTGTATAGTGACAGCCAAAGTGCTATACACATGGTGGAAAACGAGGGACATCATCCTCGTACTAAGCATATAGACGTCCGCTACCACTTCATCAGAGAGGCCTATCGTTCTGGTGATATTAAAATTGAATACCTCAAAACGGAAGACATGGTAGCGGATATCTTCACCAAAAGCCTGGGGAAAATTAAAGTTGAGAAGTTCAGCAAGCTCATGGAACTTCAACTGGACACCACAGTTGAGGGGAAGTGTTAAAATACTACTTCTACTTGCAGTATTTTCAAACAACTGTGTAAAGTAGAAGTCATCCAAAAAAAAGACTTTACATTGTCACTTTGTGTTTAATTAAAATAAATATATTACCGTTCTAAAAACCTACATTAACTACAATCAATACTAATCAATACAATACTACAAATCAATAGCCTAAATCAACTTTAAAAGATGACTGATCTTTAGTCCTTTAAATGAAAGTCACTTTTCCCAAACGTTGTAAACATTTTCTATTAACCATGGAGCTTTAACAAGAATTACCCTGATTTTTTGATAGAAGAACGTTTATGCATCGAACATTGTGTTACTCTGATGAGCTTTATGTGAATTTATTCGATCAAATTTAAGAGTATACTTGTTAAACTCTGGGTCATAGCTGCTCACAAGTGACCAGGACCCAGCAGAAGTTAAAGTGTGTGTCATATGAGCTTTAGAGATAAGGGTATGTCTATGATCGGTCAAGAAAATTCCTACAATGAAGGTTCAACCTTCCGAAATATCCTTTTTTATCAGTCTCAGTTCTTTAAAAAACAACTAAAGTATTTTTAAAAAAATTAATAATTGTTTAAAATAATTTATTTTAAGCTGACAAATTGAACTTGTACTACTGATTGTTATAAATAATCATTATTCACTGACCTTAAATAAGCTAAGAATCGAATGAGTAAAAACCAATTTACCTGTGAACAAAATAAAATAAAAAATATAATAAACTTAAATATACATTAAACAGTTGCAGTGTTGATGGAGGCCATCTTAATGAATTCAAAGAAATGGTCTCTCCATGTATCTGCTTGACAAATTAAATAATTATTATTTTATGTGTAGGGACAGTCTGAATCCATATGGATTATTTTTATTATGGGCATTTTGACAGCTAAGTTTATTTAAGCTGAAAGTTAATAAACATGTCGGGGTTTTTCTATATTTGGTATAATAATAAAGTAGCCATGAGTTAATTTGGTTTCAGAGTAGTTTAATTCTTTAACTTTATGAGAGCTCATTTAAAAAACTCTTAGAATGGTTATTATTACCGATATTTTTAAAAATAAAAGGAATGGAATCAAGATGTTTCTTCTAACGATGAAGTTATTTTAATAGGTGTTCAATTTATAATGCCTAACAGATAAGAATAACAAGTTAATGCGATTGGACAGAAGGTCATTAAAAAGTTACAACATCTTCAAAGAGTATGATAAAGATGTCATATATTTTATCTCTCCTAAGAAATTAAGTTCAAAATATATTTTGCTTTTATAACAATGACTTTTGCTCAGGGTTATAAATCATTATCATTAAGTACAAAATATATCCAAGAATATATAAAGCTGATAAATAAATAATTATAATAGCTGGTATAGGTCTATAAATAAATGTTCAAAGTTAAGAAGAAAGGAAATTATTTTTGGAGATTAATTTCAAAGAGGGTATAAATAAAATTAAAAATTTCTCGCAATACAATTTTCAAAGGAACATAACTATTTCATAAATCAATAAAAACAAACCAAAAATTCCTAGACAAACAGACTTATAAGGGAAAATAATAATCAAACTTAAGGATAGAAACGAAATGAGTTAAAAGTTCCCCTAAAAGCAGTAGCAGATTCCTCCTCCTCCTCTTCTCTCGAAGTTTCAATTTAATTGTTTTAAAAGGGAAATTGGGCGAGGAAAAGCATTAAATCAGTCCAAGTGAGAAATGTTGGCAAAAGGACGGGATGGGACCAAGGGCTTGTTAGAAGCCCATCGTAGTTAGTTTTACTTTGGGAATAGTTACCAAAAGGGTTTTCCCCCGTCAGGACTGAACTAGACCGTACAAGCCCTCTTCCCTGATTACGCCAAAAACATCTATACTAAAAACTATAAACTCTATGACCAATTAAAACCAGAGATTTCAAACAACAGTCCAACAACTATTGTAATACAAAAAAGAACTTATTATAGTACAGTACAACTATTTAAAATAAATAATATCGTAAAGGAGTTATAATATAAGTATATATAAGTTAAAATATATACATATTATAAGAAATAACTATAATTTATGCATGTATAGTTGTTTTTCAAGATTTTAACTGTACAACTCACCATGACTAGAATGCAAGATAGTAAATAAACATTTAACCCCTAATTAACTAAAACATATCAATAATAATAATAATATATTTTCTGGAGGATCTAAGAAATGTAATCTACAAATTTTAATTACAAATAAACAAATTAATTAAGTTATATAAATAATTTTAATAAACTTTCTGAAATTCGATTCTACCTCCTACATCAATCATATTAATAATTTGGTGACCTAGGCATATTTAATTTCAACTTTCTTGCATAACTACGCTCAGCAAACTTATACAAAATTAGTATTTTTTTTCTTTAGTTTTTAGATTATAAATAAATATGCAATTGAATGAACATATTCGATAAATTATAAAGTTAATATTTTACCAAAATAAATAATAATTATTGACATGATTTCTTGATCACGTCTTTTTATATTTCGTCCCACAAAAATGAATATATTAAATTAATCGTAAGCATACTCATATTAAATATTTGCAAAGACTTTGAAATAGGTCAAGTTCAGAGATGAGGTAGATATTTGGTAGCAAATATAACGCATAATTAACTATTAATAGAACGAGGAAATCCTCATATTTTTATAAGACTAATTATTCGGCTCAAATTTGTAACAAAGATAAACTGTGATAATTTATTATTGTTCATTGTCTTAATTGATAACATCTACAGTGTTTTTGAAGCAAGAGATATTAATATATTTTACCTCCAGCGGGGAGAAAAAGTGAACTTTCCTCCCTAGTTTACAGGGAGGGAAGTTACTCATTGCACCCGGTCGGGTTAAACGCAGGGAGTAATGAAAAATAAGGGAATCATGAACTCTCATGATCCCCAGTGTTGCCCTAGATAAAGCACAAGTAAATAAGGTTGGTGCTAATACACATTTAATTTACTAACTTTTGTTTAATTTCGAAATCAATAATATCATCTTCTCACATGTCATGTAACCTCCTCAACGGTTGCCAAAGTGATTCATCAGTAAAAGAAACAAACAAGTTAAAAGTGGAAACATAATTTCTAAATGTAGATTAACTAATCTATATTTAAATACATCAGTTGTCAACACCATTCAATGCACGACTCAGCTTCCAGCTGATTCTCCCACTTAATTTTAGCATTGAAATTCAAATAATTATTATCTATAATTTAATTTTAACGTGATTAAACTTATTAGAGAATTGTTAATATTATATCTAACTATATTTTTAAAAAAATAAATATAAACCTATGTATTTTTTGTTGAATATCGTAATTTAAAATTAAAATCTTTCCATATTTTTTTCTCCCTTCTGGAGGTAAAATCTTGTACGTACCTTGGGAGTAAAAATCACTTGCACCCTCGCGATAATTAACTCCCTCGGCTCCGCCTCGGAAGTGAACATTATGGTTCCCTCGGCTTCGCCTCAGGAACCAACTTCATCGCTCAGTGTACAATCACTTACTTTCCTCCCTTGGTGCGTAAATAACTATTACCTCTAGAAGGGAGAAAAAGTGAACTTTTCTCCCTAGTTTGCAAGAAGGAAAGTTACACATTGCACCCTGTCAGATTGAACAGGGAGTAATCGAAAATAAGGAAATTATGAACCCTCATGATTCCCCTCCAGTGTTCCCCTATAGATAAAGCATAAATAAGTAAGGATGGCGCTAAATACACAATTTAATTTTTTTTTTTTTTTTTAATGACTAAACCTACAATTTCATCTACACAAATGTCATGTAACTTCTACAACAGTTGTGAGGGTGATTCATCTCATCAGTAAAACAAACAAACAAGTTAAAGGTTGAATCATAATTTCTGAATGTATATAAACTAATCCAAATGTATATACGTCAGTTGCCAATACTATTCAATAAGCGACTCAGCTACCTGCTTGATTGTCCCATCTAATTGAAGCATTGAATTACTATCTATAATTTAATTTTAACGTGATTAAACATATTTAGTGAATTGTTAATATTACATCAAACTATATATACATATATATATATATATATATATATATATATATATATATATATATATATATATATATATATATATATATATATATATATATATATATTTACACACACACACACACACACACACACACATATATATATATATATATATATATATATATATATATATATATATATATATATATATATATATATATATATATATATATATATATATATGTAGATCAAATCTTGTACGTACCTCGGGAGTATAAATAAATTGTACCCAAGCGATAATTAACTCCCTCGAGAGTTAACATTATGGTTCCCTCGGCTTCTCCTCAGGAACCAACTTCATCGCTCAGGATACAATAACTTTCTTTACTTCCTTGGTGCGTAAATAGCTAATGCCATTATCAAGAATACAACAGTTTATGAAAACATTTTATAAGGAGCCGAAAAGCGATACAGACTAAATATTAGTACAACGCTCAAGCTAAACTGTCTACTTAGTGTCTTAAAGGGGGGCAAACAAAACGGATTAAAATTAAATATTTTACACCCTTTTAATTAACTTTACATGTTTGGCAGGGACAAATCTTGTAACCTAAATGTGACCCACTTCCCGAAGTATACCCAGAAAGCTGAAACTTGCACAGATAATGTATTTCTGATGACAATACATTAATTAATAATTAGTTTTACCATATTATAAGTATTAGTCGATAAATCTCTAATGTTCTGAGGAATTTTGGCGGTAAAATTCCAAATCAATTGTAAACAAACATGATCAGTGACAGGTAATAAAATTTATTTCCGTTTAAATTATTAAATTATTACTGCTTAAATTATTATGGCAAAGATTTCGCTGTAGCATAGAGAAAATTGCAAACACGACCAGTGACAGGTAATAACTGTTTCCGATTAAATTATTACTTTTAAACGGCAAAGATTTCGCTGTAGCCTAGAGTAAGCTGATTACAACCCTGTTAAACTCACCTTGGGACACCCGCTGTCAACAGTGTTTCATTTTGTTGGTACACAACTTGTATCTTTCATGTCATACGCATATACAGTGATCGCTCGTAGTAATGTGGCAATTAAAACGAAATTTTCCTTATTAGTGCATGGTTTATAAAAGGGTAATTATTGCTTTTTTAAGTACAATATCTAACAATTACAAAAAGTAAGATGGACTCAATTGAACCAACAATAATACTAGTCTCGTAAACCTATTTCACTAAATCCGCATTTCTTAGAATCTGCCGAGGCCTACTTCAGAGCTACTTTAGTTAGAAAAGGGTATTCTCAAATTAATAAAATACTAATTACTACAGAGATACATTTTCCTCAAGATTAGAAGAACTTTATTAGAAAGACTTTATCACAATATAATTAGTTGCCTTTTATAATAAATCCTGTTACAGCAAAAAATAATAATAACATAACGTCTTTGGTGATGTTTAAGTGAAAACACCGAGTGAGAAAACACAAGTGAAGTAGAAGTAGGTTACTATTATTAGACAGTAAATATCATTATTCAAGATAAGAACTATTATTAGACCAACTTGTAGATACCACTTAAGATAACTCTAGCAAAGGAGGAAGGCGAAGCGTTGATATCTATGATGAAGCGGTCACCAAAAAATATTAGTTTAGATTATAGCTACCAAGGAGTTACGGCTATTAAAATTGTCATCCATATTTTTATTCATGAACTCGATTCAATAAAATAAATTCTTCTTTAAGATAATAATACATATAGATAGCCAGAATCATCTTATTTTCCAAGTGGAATAACTCAATACGGGTTTTCGAAAAGGGGAGTAAATATAAAGCGAAGAAAAAGGAATGAGAGAACGAGATAAAAACACAAATTGAAGAAGAAATAGAGGCAAAGGAAGCAAATACATCGGATAAATAGAGGTCGCAAGGAAAAGCTCAAAGCTTGTCTAGCAAGCATGTAGCAAAACACATCCTTCGGTGTCTCGGGGGCAAAAAGGTGGTTCAGATAAGCCCTTCCTTCAGTACTCTATGTGTGCACGGGTCTTATCTCTTAAAGGGCCCCTTTCTCCGAAAGCAAAATGAAAAAAGGAACGAACATTCTAAAACGGAAAAAGAGGAGAATTCTATGTCTCGTACGCAATACAAGAGCTTAGCAAGGATTCTCTGAGAAAAACACATTACCAACCAAAAGTAGTACGTTATGTAGGGTTTTCGGTAAAGAAGAAATCTTAAATTCTCACAAAAGAGAATTCTAGAGTAGATTTGGAGCCCGACAGGATATTTTCTGAGATTTAACCATAGAATCACATTCATGTTACACTATTTGACGAATTAAATTTACTGTCAAGAGAATGAGGCTTTTTACCTTTAAGCAAAAGTACTTGCATTAAGATATTGATGAAAAGGGTGACAGAGCAGATATTAAAAATTGCCGCCTAATAAATGTTCTATCAATTATGTTCAATTTATAAGCACAATTACCCGACGAATTACCCTAAGTTTACATACATATCCATAAAAGCCAAGCTATGGGAAAGCATCGTAAAGCCGGTAGTGTGGGTGCGGAATGTGGAGTTTTTCCTATTAACCACTTGAGAATTTGTGAACGAAGGATAGAAAGATGCATGCTAGGAATTAGAAGGAACGAAAGGAAAAGAAAACCTGGATAAGAGAGCACACTGGCATGAATGATGTCGCCCAGAAAGCTATAGCAAGAAAATTAAGATAAACTGGACACATTGTTATATCAACTGATGGACAATGACGATGGGCCAAAAAAATTATCGAAGGGATTAGTCTTGGAACTAAAGAAAAAAGGAAGACCCAGTGAAAAATGAAAAGAGGAAGCCAGAAAATGCTGTGGCTGCTACATGGTGAAAAGTGACTATAAATTCCTAGGTTCCAGTCAGATATTTTTAAGCACGATAAAACAAATGCTTAGCTTGCTTAATTTGGTATTTATTTATTTATTTTTTCTTTCCTGTTTATCGATTTATTTAATAGTTAGGGTTTCTTTACTTATTCATGCATGTATACGCATTACATGCGATATAGAGAGAAATACTGTGGATAACGCTTACCCTATAAACATCGAATTCTAGAGGTAATAGCGAAAATATAAACAGGATGAAAAGGGACAGTGACTATAAAAAAAAAATGTAACACGATGATAAACTTTCTTTTTTTTTCACTTTTTTTTAAATATTTGTTTCTTCCACTTTAGCGATTCGTTTATCTGTTTTTGCTTTTATTTTATTTTTCATGTTTTATTTTTTTTTTTATTTAATTTCTTAGCAAAAATAAATAACAAGAAAATACAAATCAAGAATATTTGGTAACATAGCACGAGTTAAAAACTGTTTTAATCCGTAAAAAAGGGACTTGTTTCCTTTTGTAATAAATATTCTTTTATAATACATTCGAGGACTCTTACCCAGAAAAAACCGATTTTTTTTATATATAAAAATAGAATTTTTATAAATTTTCTTTTTATAGCTTTTTACTTTATTTTATAATTTTCTAGCATAATGAAAACAAAGTACATTTAAATATATTTATTATTATATATTAGAAAAAAAACGATAATGTCGAAATGCGGATAGTTTAATATTTAATAGCACAAGTAAAGATTATTTTAAAAGTGAATAAAATGTATAAGGGTGGTAGAAGGCTTTCACTGAAGTTTCACCTAGCCACGGTTCACTCGTCTCACAGCACTGCGGCAAAATAATAAACCATCTTAAGTAATGGTAATTGCATTATGGGAGAAAAAAATATGAATGTTATAGATTAGAAGGTACATATAGATGATATAAATTGTACGTAACTACCATATAAAGCATTAAAAAGCTATTTAACTCAACCGTGAAACCATTACAATAGTCTGAAAATGCAGGATACATAATCATAAAATAAAATATTCCATAATATGCACATTTAAAAGTAATAACTATACATATAAATGTAGTATATGATTGGTAAGGATACCTGCTATAAATAAATACAATAACACACTAACAGTTTTAAATTTAGGGAACAGATGAACCTCAATGTGTTTTTACTTCAAGTTATGTACTTTTCGAGTTACCAAGGTTAGATTATTAGCAATCTTCAAAACGACCCCTTGAAATAAATCAAATCTTACACACATATAAATACATCTTATACACATTTAAATTCATCTTCACGGTATAAAAAACTAGAAATTTTAATAAATTTAAACAAAAATCTTTGATATATTGATATAAGGTGGTCATGTCTCCCGTTTGTACTAAAGCCAAAGAATTGATATGGTGAAGCAACCCTGGCTTAGGTTGAGTTATTTTATTTGTAATCATTATTAATTTGTATTATAACATAAACTCCACTTTAAGCAATAGTCCACAGGCCACCATAAGAAGTGAGTCGCTGATTGATAAAGTTTTCTTACCTTATGGAATCGCTTATTTATGCCTTGTCCACCGATGAATTGGGTATATGTCAACTGGGCGCAGGGCCATTTCTTTTTTGTTGACATGCCAAACTTGCCCTTCTGCGGGAACATTGAAAAGAGATAGATAAAGTTTTGATTTTCACAGGATCGTTTAATTAAATTATTTAAAAAACAGTGGTAAAGGTGGCCACCGATATGAGTGGGCCGTTTTATTTTCAACGTCCCCGCAAAGCGATATGTTTGGGGCGGTGGACACCCCAAACGGCCCACTGTTATCGGTGGCCACCTTTACCACTGTTTTTTTAAATAATTTAATTAAACGATCCTGTGAAAATCAAAACTTTATCTATCTCTTTTCAATGTTCCCGCAGAAGGGCAAGTTTGGCATGTCAACAAAAAAGAAATGAATTAATTAGAAAACTTTATCAATCAGCGACTCACTTCTTATGGTGGCCTGTGGACTACAAGTACAAATAAATAAAATAACTAAACTTAAGTCAGGGTTACTTCACCATAGCTCACACAGTATACTAAACCAATTAGAACGGGATAGTTGTTTGCAATCTTTAAACAGACACCATTTCGAATTATAGTGGTCTATGTTTATTCCGTTTTCATTATAGATAGAGACTTTAAATTAAAAAAAAATACATTCTATAAAATTTGTTTCATGTAAATAACTGTAATAAATATATACATTAACCCAATTATAATACAAAATAAATAAGGATACAGTTAATCGAACTCAATTAAAAAAGAAAACGGCACACGTGAAAACGATAAGAATCTAAATATATAGTTAACTGTGCAGTATAATTAACCCGGTGAAATATTGAAAGATAAAAAAAATAGAGCAAGAGTCTGACAAGAAGTTGGGATATGGAAAAAAAGGAGATATATCAAACTGTAAAGAATGAAGATAGAAACAAATTAAAAAAAAAAAAAAAATAGAAGACAGATTCTTGAAAAAAAATGTAGAGTAGATAATGATGAGAATAGAGGTTGTTGGATGTAGACGGAAAATTCCTTAGTGGGTGGTAGCACTAATTAGGAGTAGCGGGATCAGCAGAACCCATGGGTACACGTTAGCAACTAGATTGCACTTATACACCGGGGTCCTTTAGAAACAGCATAACGAGCCGTTCCCTAGAGCTACCTCTCCTTCAAGTCAGATACAATGACATCTTTGTCTTCATATTAATGAGCGAAAACTCCTAATTAGAAGCAATTTAATTTGTAACTAGAGCTCGTATGAGAAACATGATGAAAAACTTGACCTCTATACTATGTAGAATCATTATAAAATTAAAGATAATATTATGAAGTTTCAAAATTCCGTTTTTTGAAGGCAATAATTAAATTATTATACAGGTATGAAATAATACAAATGGACGATTTCATAAAACTATATAGCATAAGCAAATTAAAATGATTTATTCAATCATTAAAATTAAAAAAATAAATAAATAAAACAAGGTGCATGCTAACATTCAGTCTGTTTTCTTTCAAAGACGTGAAAATAACAGAGGTTTTTCGGAGAATACCGTATCACAAAGAACTAGCAGAAAGTAGTTAGCAAATAAAATTAAGCTTAATAATTTTATTCTATGAGTAGAGCATCTTAAGGCTCATGATGATATTAAATTAGTTTAGCTCAGGAGAAGCTGTAGTCACCGGAATAATTAAGAAATACCTCATCATACGGCCTGTTTAGATCACAGACAGATTGTCTGTTTAGATGATCAGAATTGCGAAATTTTGGGATACTTTTTCATTTCATGAATTCCGAAGACCGAATTTGGAGTTCACTATTTTCGTGGACGTATGTTTGTGTATGTGTGTTTCTGTTACCACCAGTCTGACTTTATAGGCGGAAAACTGGCTCAATAAAATCAATTAATTTTTCAGCAGAGGTGTGTGGCATCAAGTTGCGCATGTTGTAGGCTTGGTTTCATCGAAAAATATTGAGTAGAACCAAAGTTATTAACAATTTTATATAAAAAAAAGCGAATTTCATAATAATGTCGGTTAGTAATTTTCAACAGGAAAACAAAAATGACGCATAACTCCCACAGTTCTTAAGCTAAAGATTTGAAACTTAGTACAAAAATCAGTCCTTATAGTAGTTGTGCTGCCCGGAAAATCGTAAATTTGTGATGGCATTAACCCATTTTGCTGTGTTAGCAAACTTATAAGAAAACTGAAACATTTTCGATAGGACTGAAATTTGCTCCAATTTTAGCTCTTTCTAAGAAAAATAATTTCCGCTGAATTACGTTTTGATATCTGCCGCCATTTTAAAAATATCGACTTTTGAACTTTGGAATTTCAATGCTACGACGGTAAGGTGAAATTCGCACCAATTATATCTATATATATAAAATTAAAGTTTTGTCTGTACATTGGTCAGAATTGAACATTTTTTGGATACTTTTTCATTTTATACATTCCGAAAAACCGAATCCGGCCTTAAATTTTTTCGTGTATGTATGTGTGTCTGTCGCCACCAGTCCGACTTTATAGGCGCAAAACTGGAAAAACGGAATCGATTAGGTTTTTTTCAGAGGATAGCGCAAACTTAATGCGCATTTCATCGAATAATATTAAGTAGAACCAAAGTTATTAACAATTGTATAAAAAAAAATTAGGTTGACCCACCCACCATAACCAACTCTCACAGACACACACGCTAATCGAAATGTTTGGATACTTCTAGATTCTCGACCACCTACAGACACGCGGTTTTTTGAGTTTGATCGGAAACTTTAATTTCTGATTGGGGTGCTTAAACATCAAACTAATGCTCATGCGAGTATTCACTAGGCATCGATTGGCTCTATCATTGTGGTGAATGTCATAGTCATAATTGAAGATAAGTGGAAGATGATAGTGTGGGTATTTGGTACAAAGCTCACCTTCCTATAACGATAAACCTATATAACTATACGCCTATAAGAATCTTAACAATTATAATAACTGTATCATATCACTACACAAAAACTTCTGCTTTTCATTTCATTGCTAGGCCTACATGATAATAGGATACACAGCCACTAATACCTAGCATGAGCCCCGAGCGGAGCGCGGGGTCTATCAATAAGATAAAAAAAAATTTAATTAAATACCTGCCACGAATTTGTTATTATTTTAGGAAAAGTCCCAAGACAATATTTTAAAATCTTATATGAAAACTCTTGAAGCTTAGACTAAGAATACTTGATTTTTTTGTTTTTTTTTATTGGTTATTCATCGTGCCTAATAAGTAACGAAATGGAGAATTTTTTTTGCATGTAATAAATAGACTTTTAACAGTGATTCACAGGGTATTTTATGCTTAATAATGGAGTGAATAATGTATAATATATATTCCTGATTATTTTCTATGAAGCCTTTGAAACAAAACTATTAGTGCGTTTCATTTACCGCTTCGCCTACATGATAATAGGAAACCTAGGCACTGATTCTTAGCATGAGCCCCAGCATGATGGCTAGTTATTTATAACAAATATTATCGGCTAAGACTAAATCTCGAAACTTGTGAAGCTTTAACAATTTAATTATAGGTTTTTAGTGGCTTCAATTCGGGTCAACATCATGAGACTCACATTATTCGTGAAGTTGCCTTCAACAGTTGGAGCAAAAATGATAGGTTTAACGTTCTCCGAGACCAAGTCAACCAAAAAACTTTAACTGTCAAAACAAGGCTCATAAACTAGATTATATCAACAATCTTCTTTTTTCTTTAATTAATTTTTTAAAGATTTGTTTTCAACTACAATTAAAAATGATAGAATGGTAAAATGTAATATAAATAAGAGGAAAATAAAAATTAGAAAACAAGTTCTCATGCTCAAGAATATAAAAAACAATATAACATTCATTTTGAAAATAAAAAGTTTGTTTTTAATTACATTTTCTTTAAAAATTGCTAGCGGATTCAGCAGTTAACTTGAGTGAAATGAAAATGTTAATTTAATATTGTTATAAAAATTTAAAAGTTTAAATTACAAGTTTTCTCACAGTATAATTATTATTATTTTTATTTTTGGTAGTCTTTTAAAAAATCAAAATAATTTTAACACTAAAAGAATATTCTTAAGAAGTAATTTCAATCAATATCCAATTATAATTTCGTAATCTAATTAAAGCTTGTGAAGATTAAGAAATCACTGGATGAAACGAAGTAAAAATTTATGATTTTAATTACTTTTAGTTGCCAAGAGGATTAACAATAAAGAAACGTAAATTTAAATTCATTTGTTACTTTACTCCCGAAAATTTTGTAGACAATGTTCAAGGCGGAAAAATATCATTCATTTCCTTGTGTATTGACATTTCGATCAAAAGTTTTTAATGTGATGCCGCTCATACTAATATATCTATCTATTTATATAAAAGACGGAAAAAACAATAGATATAGAACAAGTTCTCAAAACTTGTTTATCACATTCTCTTCCAAAATTTAAAAAAGTAGATATAATATGCTTGTTCTGAAGAATTGGACATAATGGTGAGAAAGAAAATAAAATAATTAAACTTATTATATTAAAAAATAGTCAGCCATTTAGTGTGGCACATAGCTTTCTCGCAGCCTATCATGAACTTCATTGATGTTTTACTTACTTATACAACCCTCAAATTGATATATATATATATATATATATATATATATATATATATATATATATATATATATATATATATATATATATATATATATATATATATATTACACGAATAAAAGCATTAAATTTTCAATGAGCGCAGGTGTTTAAAATTAATCTGGGGTATCTGCGGGCTCTACATACGACAAACCATAAAAATTTCTTCTTGACTTGAAATTAGTTCTTCTTGAACTTCAAATGAGAACTTTTGAATGAATAGGGAAACAAATGGGTACAGAATGTTGCAACTTATATGGAACCAACAATGGGCTAATAGTCACTAATTACCCAAATTTCATTAATGGGACGAGTATTTTTTTATATATATTGGTTCGCAAAAATTGTGGGAAGACCGGAGACTTTTTCTGCTGACACCCTACAGACTAAGATTTTTCATGATGTCTGCAATTTTTGAAATTTGAAAAATTTTTCCATAACATATCTAATACGCCCAAGGATAAACTACATAGTTAGATTTTTGAATTGTTGTCTTCTTTAGGTACAAATATTAGAATTATTAAATGCTGTGGTACTAATCAAAACTTCGTTGCTTATTATGTTATTAGCTTTTAATTTGTGTACAAGTTAATCTTTGGGTGCTTTTTAAGAATATGTGGTCGGCTAAGTTCATCTGCTGGACACAACTTGGCAATAGGCATTTGAAAAAAACAAACCGGTGGAGAGCGGCCATGCGGCCCATGCCCCACCTTTTATGGTGGACAGTGTGATTTTCATGATCCTGAGTACAAAATTAGTTAGTATACCAAAAATCAAGTTGATGGTAGTTTGTCTCTTGATATGTAACCACTTTGATTCGGAGTAATATTAAAATAACTAACATATCAAGAAACAAACTACCATCAACTTGATTTTTGGTCTACTTACTAATTTCGTACTCAGAATCATGAAAATGAAAATCACATTGTCCACCATAAAAGGCGGGACATGGCTGCTCTCTACCAGTTTGTTGTTTTCAAATGCCTATTGCCAAGCTATGTCCCGCAGACGAACTTAGCCTACCACAAATTCTTAAAAGGCACCAAAACATTTACTTATACACAAAATTCTAGCTTAAAATTAGTCAGGCACTTTTCTGCACTATTATTATTTTTAGTTTATTTAAAAAAATAAAATAAACCTTTTTATTTCATAAAATAAACTAAAATGTAATATTTAAAAAAAATATGTAATAATTCTTTACAAGAAAATGACGATGTTTCTTCAGTATCAAAGCCAACTGGTATTTTAAAAACACGTATATCAAGAATGTAAATGAATTACGCTCATCGGGAAATGCATCATAATAACTAAACAGGACCATTAAATAAACCAAAATTGACAATATGGTCGGTAGGTTGACGGAGGTATAAATTTAAACATTTCTGGAAGCGGGTACTCGGGCAGCAGAGATAATACTGTTAATTATGACAGCTCCTCTCTCGCGTCCCGTTTAGACCCTTTCCATGAAACCACTGATGCACAGACATGAATACATTTAGCCGAAAACCATAATCAATACTGACACATTTATACAATATAATTCACATACACACACTACCTATTTCAACCGAATTGCTCATTCCATTGAGTTAAATGGGATTTATTTTAAGAACAGTGTTTAGTTTTAGAAGGTTTTTGAAATAAACAAAACGACGAAGGAATCTTCTTAACAGAGATATATTGCATTGCATTGTTTTCCAGTGAATCTGAGGATTTCTTTTTGTATGTAACAAGCTCTAGTGCCAGCAGTGCACCCTCAGCGAGATATTTATCGAGGTAAGGTAGCTCATATGCTACCTAGTACACTCAAGGTTCGGCTTTCCACTAAAATTCGCCATTTGTCAAAAAACATGAAACTCCCCCCCCCCCCCCCCCCCCCCATTTAAACTAATTTTATCTTCACAATAACCAACGAAACCCTTTTTACGTGAGACTTCACGCACAACCAATTATTTTATTTGTATAACAGTAAAGTAAAGTTTTAAAATAAGGGAGGCATAAGAGTTTATATTTGCTTTAAGGAAAAAGCAAAATGGTGAAAAAGATGTCAAATACTTTTATACTCAATAATTTATTTCTTCTATAAAGAAGGTGGAGTTTTACTCAATATCAATTAAATGACACAAACTTTTTTTTTTTTTTTTTGTGGTGGAGTATAAAGTTAAGAGTTATTACGTAATAATTGAAAGGTTTAATCACAATGTCATTTAAAAAAAAATTAATAATAAAAATATCATATTCGCGTAATAATTAAAAAACACAATTTATTCATTGCCTAACTCCTAGTTTTTATTGTTGATAATTCTATAACTACGCTATCTATTGTTTAAAAACAATTTACACTTGATATTCAATACAATCAGCGATTACCACACCAAAAAAGAAGAATATAAAGTTATTAAGATAACAAGATAAATGAGATACTAATTATCATAAAAAGATTAATAACAATATAAAGAGCAAATGCGTTGTTTTCATAAAATAAATTTAAAAGTAATTATAGTACAATTATTAATTAATATACGAATTGTAAGAAATAGTTGAAATACATAAATGTATTTTTGAATTAGTTTATAAGTATAATTATTAAGACAATAGACTCCCAAATGTGTACGAGTATATGTAGTAAACAATCTTCGTCGATACTTCCAGAGAAGTTAAACAATTAATAAATATGGCTATCAGTGGCTCAAGAGCGGAAGATATGGCATGATAGAACGGAGGCTCAGTCCCTACAAGGGATGTAACGCCATGGAGTGAGTAAGTAAGTAAGTAAGTATATGTATTAAAAATCTTCGTCGATACTTCCAGAGAAGTTAAACAATTAATAAATATTTTAAGTTAATTATGCTTAGTGTATTAAATTAATGTATTATGGATCAAGAATAGTTTAACTTTATTTAATCTAAATTTAGGGCAGATTTACTGTTAACCACATTTTATCCAAATCACAATAGGTAAAAAAACCATATTTAACTCAACAAAATCCACACTTAGATTAAGAAATTGAAGCCTAGTATTATTAGTTGTTAAAAAAAAAGTTGTTGTGGTTGTTGAAGTTGTTGTTGGTTGTTCCTTAAAAAAAAAATATTTTCATACATTGCAGAAAAAAGTGAAGAAATGTCCCAATGTAGAAATACCGGCAGTGGGTAATGGGTTTATATAGTTGATTTAACGTTTAAAAAAAAAGTTTTTAACGATTTTGGTATAAAAAAAAAATAGGCTCTGCGAGATTTCAATGGAAGGACGACAAAATTACATTAAAAAGCTAAAACATATCAATCTAATCTACTGATTGGAGATTTATAGCCGATTTAAAATCCAATCTAATTTTGAAAGATATAGGAGTTTTGAAACGTGTTTAAAATACATCATATTGAAAATTGAATTGCATGGAAAGTGTTAAGATTTACTGCTCGATGATATTTGAAGAAAATTCGTATTAGTAAAATGTTAACTTGAACTAAGAATAAGATAAACATAATTTAGTCTGTATTTAAGGCGAATTTATTTTTAACACATTTCATCCAAATCATAATTGGCAAAAAACATTCACATTTAACTGATCGAAATCCACACTCAGGCTTATTGTTATAGGTAAACTGCAAGGACATCAGTATTTCTTTTTCTCTCTGCTGCATTTAACATTAGCAGACCTATTATCCAAAATGGTTATTTTCACCAAGAAATTATATTATAAGGCATTTTAACAAAGAAACAAAACATGTTTGCTTAAATTATTTTTAGTTTTTACAAAATGTTATGTTTAAAACAAGCAAATATGAAAAAAATGAAATGTTATGTTAAAATTTTATAATAATCTAGAATATAAACAATAAATTACAAAAGAAAAAGATGTGTAATGGAACACTCTTAAAGTTGTGAATTGTATATAGGCTGCAATCCAAATATTTGAAATGCTTCTCTCTCTATTAACTCTTACCCTCAAGCAAATAATTACACGAAACAATTTCTCTAACTTTAATACATAGCGTATTTAGCATTTAGTAGTTACTCACTACTGCCATACACTCATATTATAAATTTAAATTATTCCAAGCTATTAACATGCTTAGAGCATAACAACAATAATCTTTTTATATACATATTATTTTCACATTTATCATAAAAAACTGAAATTACTTGCACTCAAAAGTTCCATCTTTTTATTTATTTTTTAAAAAACCCATTTATTAGTTAAATAAATACCGAAATGTATCATTTAATACTTTTAATTATAGCGATTTCATAATAGTACAATGACACATTAAACCGTAGTTTGTTGATAATACTACAAGTAATATCTCTACAGAATAAAATATAATTTTAATAATCAAGCTTCGCAACGCATTGAAAACAAGTAAGTCGATCATACCTAGAAACCGAAACTAAATACTCCCAAGTTATATTACTCAAGAGTTTACTTATTACTCGAGAAATTACTTAATACTAAAGAATTTAAGATACTCTAGAACTCTAGATCAGGGGCTTCCAAACTTTTCAGCCTAAGGGCCACACTAACTTTTCCACCAAATCCAAAGGGCCAACAGCTAGCTCATCCCACGTACTATGGTTTTGAATTCCGCGAAAATTTTAGCATTGGGACTAGCCGGCGAGTGAGATATCTATGGCGCAGGGGCGTGGGTGGACGCGCTCCTTTCGTTTATTATAATTCTAACCATACTATAATGCAGTACGCTGACATTATTTCCATATTGATGTACGCAAATTATTACATGGCTTGCTTTGTTATAAGAACTACCAATTTAAAATATAAATAGGTAACAACATCAGAGAAAAAAAAAAAAATAGGCAGGGTCTCATAGTTTAGATAATATTATTAGTATCCTCATTCCTCGAGGTTATAATAATATAACGATTTACTAGTTTAGGCTATTGACTGGTATAAATAAAAACGTGCACTTAGAACACTAACCTTAAATACGCCAAGTATTATTTGAGCAAAATCAATTTACCTGTGGAAAAAAAAATAAATTAATACATCAACTAAAAATTATTAGTTTACACATAAAATATTATATGTATATATTTTACACAGCAAATATTATAAAAAATAATATTTTTCTTTTCAGAAATATTTTATTATCCTATATCATAAAATATTAATAATTTCTATCCTTATTAAAGTTTTTTTTTTTTTTTTTTTCCTGCGTTATATTAAATACACTTATTTTTTTTTTTTTATTGCATCATAATTCTTTACAATACTAAATTAAAAAGAAATAACAATGGAAAAAACCCAAAAATATGCTTATAAACATTTTACTCGAAATAAATAGAGAGTTTAATTCAAATTTATTGTCAATTATTCTAAAAGGGGTGGAGAATAAAAATTTATTTTTTTTCTTAGGGTGAGAAAATAATGCACATCTTGAAAAAAAATTAAAGATACCAAAATAAATAATTTTGTTTCACAGTTACAACAAAATTAGCATAATAAAGAGAAAGAAAAAAAATCTAACAATAAAATAAAACTTGTGAAATATGGCTACGTGATAATAGGGTTTAAACTCAGACAGAAACGCAAAAAATATTGCTTTTTCAAAACAAACAAAAATAAATAATATCTTTCAAAAAGGATCAACTGAATGTTGGCTTTTAGACTGGTAGGGTAATAGATATCGGGCTTAACCTCGTAACCATATTTTATTCATCATATAAGAGATGTAGTTTAATAACCAAACAACGTCTTAACATAAAATAAATTGTAGTAAAAAAAAAAATCGACCGGTTTCGGCTGTTCTAATGCAGCCTTCTTCAGATAATCTGTTGGTTATCAAGTGACTTTAAAAGTAAAAGTTAATTACATGTTACTAACAGATTATCTAAAGAAGGCTGCACTAGAACAGCCAAAACAGCTAAAATTGTTTCCAATATAATTTCATTTTGTGTGAAGACGTTGCTTGGTTGTTGATGAACTAAAACTCCTTTATGAGTCGCTATCACACATTAGAGAAAAACACAGTCCAGGTATTTTATTCCTTTAGTTCCTAGTTTGAATGTTTAAGCTTTAGTATAATTTCATGTACGTTCCATACTAAACCCTTTACACAGGTAGTCGTATATCCCAGGCTCTTAATCCGAACCTCTGAGTCTGTGAGCTCCTTAACACTAATACCTCCTTTTTTACTTAATAACACAATGTGTTTTTCACCCAGTCTATGAAAATAGTCGAAAGACTGCTCTTCCGATTGTAACTTTTTTATATATTGTGGTTAGAGAGTTACAGATTATTTAAACCACCAGTGTGTATTTATTTAAGTGTTTACTAATTATAAATACGTTTGATTACCCCACAAAATATCTCTCAAAAAAACTAACTACAGTCTTCGCACAACTAGAATCGACGCGTTGACAGCGCGGGAAAAACTAGCAAAAGGGGGGACGAGCCAATGAGAGCTTGAGATTTTCCCGGACAAAAGGTCGGGCCAACTAGGCAAAGATAAATGTCTCTAGTGGAGGGGAGAGGCCTCTGGATAACAGTATAAGAAGGCTTCGTAGTGGCTTCATTTTTTCCCCCAGAGAGGTTGGCCAATCTGTGTGTCACTCAATTTCCCGCGCTGTCAACGCGTCGATTCTAGTTGTGCGAAGACTGTAGAGACATGAGTTTTTATCCTCCTAAGGTACATTAGAATTTTATAAATCCCAATTAGAAAAAAAAAATACTAACACACCCGAAAAAATTATTAAGTTTAAAATCTGTGACCCACATATTTACGACTAAAACATTTAGACAGTAATTGTTAACAAATATGGAAAATAATTTATAACGAATGTTCAAGTATCTCTCAAGAAAAAGCTAAGTATGTTGTTACATTAAATACGTACATAACCATTAAAGATCTTAGTTATTTAATATGATTAAATAATAAGAAATAAGATGAATAAGAAACATGTATTTCTTAATTGATACACATAAAAGGTTTTAAAAACCTTGAATAACAAAAGTTTAAGAAATTGAAGAAATAAAAACATTCACCTCATTCAGACTGTCAATCAATAAATCATAGATTCTTATTATTTTCTTGTTGAAAGATGAATACAATAAGGTTTAAAAATATTTACCAAAATGTATAGATTGTTTAACTGAATGACGAATCAAAATATTATAAATCTACATTTAGATACTTAAAAAAATACAATATAAAAATTAATCGACAATTCAAACCTAAAAAAGAAAGGTCGAAAAAGGTTTAAAATTATAGGAGGAAAAACGTAATGTCCAACAAAATGATATCGGACTTTTGTCAAATCAAATCAATATAGACTTGTCAAATCAAACAATAGAGTCATCCAATTACTTTGAATATGACAAGACACTGTCACAATATCGATTGATAGGAGGAGAATCCTAATCGATTTCCTAGTCTAAATACGTTACAAAAATTTGGTAACTGTAAAGTCCGGTATTATATTTTTGTCTCCAAACCAAAGCTTTTATTTTGACCAAGTTGTCGTCATATTAACGTCAATTCTATTGCATCTCCCTTCGCTATAGATAATGTTTGCTTCCGAGCTTATCGAAGGTAATGGAAGCTATGTTATCATTCTGAAGAACGAAAAAATTTTAGGTCTCCGATTTTAAATATTCCAAGACAGAAATCCGTTTCAGACATCAGGGAACATTTTGGTTCCGTGTTTGTCTATCGGTCGGTCTGTCGTTCAATTTTTGCAAACCAACATATCTTAAAAACTACACGTCCAATTTTAATGAAATTTGGGTGGTAGGTCATGAGTAGCCCGTTGTCGGTCCCATATAAGTTTCAACCTTCCGCGCTCATTTATTTCTCTTCCACATGCGCACAAACATACATTAATTTACACCTATAACTTCAAAAGTACTTATCTGATTTGTAAACCTTTGCCACTTACAACCAGCCAAAAAGTCAGATTCCTTATAACTTATAACAATTCCACCTTTTATCTACCTCATATTTATTTTTATATAAAGGAATATAAAGTGCATTGATAATAATCAATTAAAAACTATCTATATTTAACATAATTGCTTAAGCTGCGGCGTCCTAGGAGAGCGGTGCCGTTATCTAGAAGCCGTAATATGTAACTAAAAAACGTCGGTTTTCTTGGGAGCGTTGATAGCGACAACGTCAACGGAGAACGTCAAATAGCGGTGACCGCCTTTTCTATGACCGGCATAGCATTGTTGCAACGTTTTTCATTTGTAGCTATGGAAATTTAATGCAATACAATTAATAGCAACTATGTAAACCAGCGACGAAATATTAAAACATGTTTCAGGAAGGAACTCTCATTCTGGCTTTGCTTTTGAGGGTCCCAATGAGACTATATGATAAGTAATTATTCATGACATTATCATTATACTTCTGGTGAAACATTTTAATAAATAAAAAAAACATTTCGTTATGAATTAAGAGGCTTTGTATAGTGTTAAATGCAAAAAAAAAAACATAAAATAATCTGTGGGGGTAATATTAATTACTCAATTAAATTACTCTTTTAAATTCAGGTCTTCCAAATACACTAATAATGCTAAGTCTAGATCGTCCATTCTTCGCTATAATTACAAGACTCAATGTCTCAATTACTCAATGTCTAATTACTCAATGCCTACGTAATAGTAACAGTAACGATCAGGTAGAGGCAGAGTAATAAACTTCTACATCAGATTTTCTCTTTTAGAGCCACTATTACAAAAATAAAATTCTCACAATTCCGGCGTTTCTAGCATACCCAAAGTCACAGCTCTGAGAACTATACTAATATATAGATACCTGGTAAGTGCTCTAGACGAAAGCCAAATAGGAAAAGTACGACCTAGACAAGTGGACAGACAACATCCAAACTGGCCTCTCAGGTAGGAGTAAAAGGGGAAAGCGATTCAACTGGCAATCAAGAACTACCCCTTTACACAAATTGGTAGATAAGGGTCCGGATTAAGTAAGTAATATTCTCTATAATAGAATAAATCAAGAAAAAACAATATTAATAAGTTGAAACTTTACAGTTAGGAAACTAGTCAACACACTCATAATACCACCTAATCCAAAAACTATAATTATTATTAATATTCAAATAAAAAAACTAAATTATTCAAGTTACATTTTTATTAAAATTATCAGAAAGGCAAAAGTTTTCGAAGTGAACTTCTTAAAGTTGGAAGTATACAATAAATCCTGATTTATAATTGTCCAAAAGAGTTTGATTCATATATCTTCATGAGACAAAGATTTTAAGTACTATTATTCGATTTGAAGTTCAAAGATGAATAGTTAGATTGGGATGGTAAATAGTTAAGAGTGAAGCGTGCCAGAAAATCACTACAATAGAATCTTAACTGTGTATAGATATAGTGAGTAACAGAGATTTGAGAACTAGGTGTGGAGGTGGTTTGTCTTACCTTAGTATTTCTACCTCCTCCATCTCTGACTCATAGCTTTGTCTCAACCTCGCCGCTCAAACTATTATTATAACTTTTCTACTCTCTGACAGGCAACAACTTGAGAAATATCACAGTCAAAACCTAACCTACATTATAATTATAGACTTTATACCCTTCCAACCAAATTTAAACGTAACAATACTTCTTTACTGATAAATAAATTAATAATGATAAAAACACACACATTCGCTGATAACTATACTAAATTTCTTTAAATATTGACAATTTAGCTATTAGTAATTTAATTTATAAAACTAAGATTAGACCAATATTTATAAAACAAACTAAATTCAAACTAATATATATATATATATTATATATATATATATATATATATATATATATATATATATATATATATATATATATATATATATATATATATATATATATATATATATATATATATATAGAATGGTACATAAATACATCATTAATAAATAAATATCAATTCTAACCGATAACGCGGGTACGTAACAAACAATGGAAAAGGATTAATTTTAAAATTAGTGTAGCAGGATAAAGTAATGAAATTCATTTACTTGGTCCTTTGGAGAACACAGGAACAATGGGAGTAATCGTAAATCAGTATTGTACACAAGGGTACAATTCAATTTAATTCCTTTACCCAATTAAATGAAAACGACCCCCTCTACTATCCTTCCTACGATTAAATGTTATTTTCATTTAAAATAACCCAAAAAGGTTGTAAGAGAAATATTGTTTACATTAGCTTTTTGTTTTATTTGCATTGACATTAATCGTATAACACTATAAATCTATAAAATATGGTAGAAAAGACCATCATATTTTGATCTTATATTGTTCTGTGTCGAGTAAATTATTTTAATAAGTATATTATGTACAATGAAAAGTTAGTTAATTTATTTAAAGTAAATTTTACATGATAATTCCCATCATTGAGTCAACGGCAAGCTAATGAAAGCGAGAATTGGAATTGGAAAAAAAGTTTTTAAGAATGTTTATTGAAAATTCTTAGAGACACACTAAATACAATAATGTGGAATGTTGCTGCCTGGAAGGGATATTCATTCTCTCCGATTTTGTTCCAACTACATTCTCTATACCCATCAAACCTGCTAGAAATGACTTCGGACGACCGGGTCTAGTTCAGATCTAAGTAATTGACTAAGTATATCATTAGGAGCCTACAAGTTGTCTAAGTAATTAGGTACTAAAAAATGTAGGAATAATTAGATAAATACAGTGTGTCTAAGTAATCAGGTGACAACTAGGTGTAAAAATGATTAGATAAATATTGCGTGTATAAGTAATCAGGTGAGAACTAGGAATAAAAATTATTAGATAAATATTGCGTGTATAAGTAATCAGGTGAGAACTAGGAATAAAAATTATTAGATAAATATTGCGTGTATAAGTAATCAGGTGAGAACTAGGAATAAAAATTATTAGATAAATATTGCGTGTCAAAGTAATCAGATGACAACTAGGAATAAAAATGATTAGATAAATACTGCGTGTCTAAGTAATCAGGTGATAACTAGGTGTACAAAGTACAAATGATTAGATAAATACTGCGTGTCTAAGTAATTAGGTGCTTAAGTGTCTCGAGTTATTAGTCAAAACATATTTTATAGATAAGTGGGTCATTAAGAAATTCCAAATAACAGTTTGTCCCCAACTGTAAAGAACACCAGGAGCATGCCTTCTACAAGAATACAATATATTTAATGCATATAAACCATTTATTTACTATTACTAAAGAAACAAAAAATATGGGCTTGGTACGAAGAGATGTAATTTTCTTTCTCGCCAAATGGGGCATTGTTATAAATCAGGTTTAGGCCACAGTTGAGTGGAATAAAAGTACCAACATTTATGTCCTCCAAACATAATTTTGAAACAATATGGTGGTAAAATTACGACACTGATAAACACCTAAAGAAGTAGTGGCTTAGGTTGTAAAAAGTATTAAAAGGTTGTTAGAAAAAACATGAAATATATTATTGTACAATGTTGTATAAAGTATAGCGTCGAACTTAGGTGGAATCAACCATCTATTTTTATTCACATAATAAAAAGAAAATATTAAATATAAATAGTAAATAGGAGTTTAAAACTTTTTAAGTCTTTTAAGGTATAGCGTTTTTAACTTCACGCTCCTTCAGATTTTTTTTTTTTTTATTCTCTTTTTTAAAGATTTCTGTTAAAAGTTGTTGAGGTAAAAGCAGTAGTGCCAACAACTTTTTACGAAACCCCTTTTTCTTTCACATTATTTAACATCCACTTTAGTAAAATCTTGAAGCACTTTAAAATACCCTAAATCACAGGCATTTCCTCTTCAGGAAAAACCATCTTAAACAGAAAAAGATTTTTTTAAACTTTTTTCCGATGAGCGTATCATCATTATAGATATTTTTAAAGGTCTTTACTTCGTTTTAAACCATTGATAGTTCAAGGATTTTCACCTCGTTTCAAAAAAAGAGTACTCATTAATATAATGAGTTTTAAGTTCCTTTATATTCTATTTTATGTGCATTAAATTGTAAATAACTAAAAAATAATAAAGAAAGAGGATACTGTCTTTCCATAGTAATAAATATTTTTTTACAGGAATGGTAAATTTTAGCCCGGTCAACAGAACTTAAGTTGGTTGAAATTCATTTGTTTTTGACTCCCCTTCTAATTTCGTCTCCTTTCATGGATACTTAAGGTGGCCATTAATTGTGGGAGTTTACAAATATATTAAAATTACATTTTAGAGGACACCTTCAATATTACTCATAAAAATATGTTTACTTTACTTCTCATTTGATTAAATATCGACTTTTCAACCAAAAGTCAATTCCTTCCACGCAGTCGGAAAAAGTCTGTAAAATAGGGTATACCTATAGTTTCCTCGCGTCTAATTATAAGAATGATCACAGGAGTATGAACCTATTTAATTCCATTCTGAATTGAACGTTTGCACAGTTTCTATAATGACCAACGGCGACGAGTCGTCTTTAACAAATGGTTGTTCACAAAACTGTCCCCTGATGTCTGGGATATTTATCTAGAACTTTTTAAATTCGGAGCTCGGAGACAAATAAAAATTGACAATGTTGAAAATGGATGTAAAGAGAGTATTGAAGCCATAACTCAAAAAATCTCAATCAAAATATACAGGGAAAAAGAGTTGAAGAATTACCACATAACATCCTTTAGAATCAATCTTTAACTTAATGTGATAGTGAATTCTTTTTACAAAGACAAAAACGAAAAAAAAAATTAAACAGTTAAAAGACAGAAGGCAGGGTACGGCTTAACGTGATAAGTAGATGCAAAATCGGTTTATACCAGAGCTGAGTGAAGGAAATTCCCCCCGAGGCGAGGATATAAGATTATCCCTCGGTGAAATCTCGCGGAATTCTCTTTGTTAAACTGGTTATCTCCACCGACAAGGCAAGGGCAAAGGGAAAAAACGCACAGCGGTATAATAAATCCCGTTATATTAAACTCAATAGAACCGCGCAGAGAAACATCTTCATCCATAATAATACAAACCAGCACTTTCCTTTTCCCCGTTAACAAACAAACAATTGTGCCATATTAATAAAAATACAAAATATTTCAAGGTCAAAGTTTTTATTTTTAATTAAATCAATAGCTATACCTATTTAAAAGTATTTTGTTAATATTGATGTGCACATCTACTTAGATGGAGTTTTCTCCGTCTTATCTCTAAAATTTTAAACCTTCATACGATTACATCATAATAGATATATAAGAGGACAAGGAAATACATTATTGTATACTTGAAAATAGATGGTCATATTTAGTAATTGAAGTAGTTTTCTTCGTATAAAAATTTCCCGATTAAAACAATAAAAGGTTATAATAGAACAAAGAGATCAGCCACCTGCTAAGGCACCTTATGTGATGGGATTTGAACCAGAAACATCTGTATTAGGACATACTTCCAGAATAATATATAAATAGATGGTCATATTTAGTAATTGAAGTAGTTTTCTTCGTATAAAAATTTCCCGATTAAAACAATAAAAGGTTATAATAGAACAAAGAGATCAGCCACCTGCTAAGGCACCTTATGTGATGGGATTTGAACCAGAAACATCTGTATTAGGACATACTTCCAGAAGTGTGCGAGTGACTAAGAAAATATCATATCATTTAAAATCGTATTCAAACTATACAATTCGACCTAGTATTAAAACAAGATTAATCGAAATATTTGTTAGAATACAGAGAAAAATAACAATGATACTGTTTTTGTTTGAATTTTAAATATTTAAAAAAAAAAAAATGTGTTTAGCATACAAAGGGAAAGTAGAGAACTAGTCTCGCGTTCAATACGAAACTGTTTTTTGCCTTAACTTTAGTATGAAGGGAAAAGCTGGCTATGCCAGTATGTACGTGTCAAAAACTTTTATAGAGGAAGCTAAAGAAGTGGTAGGGTTTTGAATTTTTTTGAGCTCGATCGTAGCAGTTATACATCTCTCTTCCACCAAAACTAGAAGTCTAAAATGCATAGTTCTAAATTATCCAAGTCGAAAAAATTTTACCTCATATGTTTGTGAATTGAAACCTCAAAATCCTCAGGATATTTAATCTAACTTGCTTTCATTGTAAATCCATTTTTTTATGTGAATATTTATGTTTATAGTAATATATTTAAAATATAATAATAATTTAGACTAAACTACAGTCAAATTTAAAAAAAGACTACTTTAGATTTTTTCGAAAAATAAAACTGGTTCCATAGATTACAATAAGACAAAGGACTTGACGCAAGATTCTCAAAAAATGTGTGACGTATGAAGAAATTTTCCTTAAAAACCTTTTTGTTTTTTGACAATGAATAACTATGATTTTGCTTCCGAGCTTACCGAAGGTAACGGAAGCTATGTGATCGTTCTGAAGAACAAAAATATTTTATGTCTCCGATTTCAAAAAGTCCAAGACAGAAATCTGTTTCAGACATCACGGAACATTCTCGGATCCGTGTCTGTTTGTCGGTCTATCGTTCAATTTTTGCGAACCAACATATCTTAAAAACTACACTTCCGATATTAATGAAATTTGGGTGGTAGGTCAAAATTAGCCCAATGTTGGTCCCATGTAAGTTTCAACTTTCTGTGCCCATTTGTTTCTCTTCCACATGCGCACAGACATACATTTATTTACACCTATAGCTTCAAAAGTACTTATGGATGGTTCGTCGAATGTAGCCCGCAGATAGCCCGAGATTAATTTCAACCGTCTGCGCTTTTAAAATTTTGCTAAATTGATACTTTAATTTATGTAAAAATTAAATCAAATTTGACAGATTAAAAATACGGGGGAAACAAATAAACAAATTAGTCAATAATGGCTTGTAAAAACATTAAATCAATAAAGTACGTGATAGGATGCGAGGAAGCTATGTGCCACACCAATTGACAGTTTATTTTTTAGATTGTTTTGTTGATTTGTTAAAAAAAAAAAATATATATGTTGGTGACAGAAAAACGCAATTTGCAAGGATACATAAGCAAAGTTGAACTGAAAACTAAACCAAATATTTATTTGTTCTCAGGACGTCCTCCTCTGTTATTTGAACCCACATAAAGCATTTCTGTTAGAAAAAAGTCGACCCCCCAAAACTTCAATCCCTAGATTATAAGGGATGATATTTTGGGCTTCCTTATAATTTTTAAGTTTCAAATTTTTGTATCGAATGATTTCGGAGATCAGGTGCGTATTAGGCACAGATAAGCAAGAAATGTATAAGGGTCCTTGGTAAATTAAGTTACACAATATAATATTAAAAAAATAAATAAAGGAAAACTTTTTTAGATTTTTACTAGATGAAAAGTAATGAATAATAAACGAGTACTAATTTGGTGTTATTAAACTAAGAAGAGAGGTAATTCTTTAGGTTGTTAAGAGATCAATCGTGAAATTGTGAATTATTCAATCTGATGAAACTAACAGGAGTTAGTTAATAAAAATGTGAGTAGATGCTTTATAAAGTCATTGTATTAAAAGACATTTTAATAGACGAAAATATCGTACATTGTAAAGGTAAATT
Source organism: Gerris lacustris (assembly GCA_951217055.1). Classification (NCBI taxonomy): domain Eukaryota; kingdom Metazoa; phylum Arthropoda; class Insecta; order Hemiptera; family Gerridae; genus Gerris; species Gerris lacustris. The sequence goes on along the minus strand of OX578277.1, from coordinate 69,155,228 downwards.
GTCAAGAAGTTACTTTCTTTAATTTCTTTAAGTGATTTTCTAATTTAATACAACAATTATTATATTTTACAAATTAAATTAGACTAAGCTGAGGATTAATATCGAAAAAATAATAATAAAAAAAAAATCATGATAAATATATCTTGATCAAGTAGAAACTTAAAGAGTATTGTCAACGTTAGCTTACTATATAATTGATCACGCAGGTCACGGGGAAGATTTTCGTGTCAGCTTCCACGTGCATGAACATTAACTGAAAACTGAATCGTGTACATCATAAGTCTCTGAGATGATAAAAATGAGAAAGATTGACTGTTATGAATACTAAAATGCAATAATAAAACGAGGAATAAAATAAAGACTACGTTAAAACTTAAACAAATATGCGTGCCAAAAAATATTTCATTTATAAATTCTATTTTTAAACTTATTAAGTTTCTTTGCAAATTATATTAATATAATGGACTTATATTCACTTTTCCCTGTGCTGAAATTATATCAATTTAATTATATAATTTTCCTATTCTTCATAATAAATGTTAATGACTTTCTTAATTATTGTGGCTATTCTTACAATAAAATTAGTATACATAATATGTATGTATACTGAAATCTGTTTAATTAAGAAAGAATCAAAATCACAATAATCCTGAAAGAAGGGTATAGAGTCACATAAAATTTAAAAAATATTTATAAATTGAATGCAAAAAAAAAATCGGTCCGAGACAACTTAGACAAACTTTCTCATAAAAAAACTGTATTTAAATTCCATAATAACTCATTTAATTGATTTTGCTTCCGAGCTTACCGAAGGTAACGGAAGCTATGTGATCGTTCTGAAAACGAAAAATTTTTAGGTCTCCTATTTCAAAAATTCCAAGACAGAAGTCCGTTTCAGACATCAGGGAACTTTTTTGGTTCCGTGTCTGTCTTTCGGTCTGTCGGTCTATCGTTCAATTTTTGCGAACCAACTTATCTTAAAAACTACAAGCCCAATTTAAATGAAATTTGGGTGGTAGGTCATAATTAGCCCATTGTTGGTCCCATAAAAGTTTCAACCTTCTGCGCCTATTTGTTTCTCTTCCACATGCTCACAAACATATTTTTATTTACAGCTATAGCTATATCTTTACAAGTAATCATCTGATTATTATGAAACTTTTAAAGTTTATCGAAAGTAATCCACAGATAGCCCCAGAATAATTTGAACCGTTTGCGCTCTTTAACTTTTGCTACATTGATACTTTAATTCGTGTAAAAATCAAACCAATTTTGACACATTAAAAAAATAGACTGCCAAGTGGTGTGGCACATAGCTTCCAAGCATACTATCACATAATTTTTTGATTTTATGTTTTTACAAGCTTTTATTGTCTAAATTGTTTAATTGTTTTCCACGTATTTTTAATCTGTCAAAATTGTTTTGATTAAATAATTACATGAATTTAAGTATCAATATAGAAAAGGTTAAAGAGCGCAGAGGGTTCCAATTAATCTGTAGCTATCCGCGGGTTACTTTCGATAAACTATAAAAGTTTCAAGCAAATCAGATAAGTACTTAAAAGAAGCTGTAGGTGTAAATAAATGTATGTTTGTGCGCATGTGGAAGAGAAACAAATAAGCGTAGAAGGTTGAAACTTATATAGAACCAACAATGAGTTAGTTATGAACTACCATACAAATTTCATTAAAATCGGACGTGTAGCTTTTAAGATATGTTGGTTCGTAAAAATTGAGCGACAGACCGACAACACAGACACGGAACCAAAAATGTTCCCTGATGTCTGAAACGGATTTCTGTCTTGGAATTTTTGAAATCGGAGACCTAAATATGTTTCGTTCTTCAGAACGATCACATAGTGTCCGTTACCTTCGGTAAGTTCGAAAGAAAATCGGGGTAAACAATTAAACAAATTAACCAATTAGACAATAATGGCTTGTAAAAGCATAAAAACAATAAAGTACGTGCATAGGATGCGAAGAAGCTATGTGCCAATACAAATGCAGTTTATTCTTAAAAACATTTTAAAAGCGTTCAACAGGTGATCGTTTACTTTTTGTTTTTGGTTTTTCGTCAATACTTCGGAAACTAGATTTTTCCTTGGAACACGGCTCATATTGTTATATTTTTATTTAAATGGACTAAATTTTAAGATTTTTTTAATCAAAATCGTCGGAACCGTCTACGAAAAATATTTATCCACTTTAATCAGAGTTTTTGGGGGTAGCACCCCCAAATTTGGAACTAAAATTAATTTCTCAATTTCGCCTTAGGGTTTGATTTTTCTGAACATAAATGCCAAATTTTGACAAAATCGGTCCAGTAGTTTAGGTGTCTGCACAGATGATAGACAGACATATTTAAAAACCACCTTTTTAGGGTTTCGTTGGTAAAACCAAAAAAAAGAAACCTTTATAGTTTCGTTCCTGTGTCCGTCTGTCACTCTGTACGGTTCCAATAACTTTTGAACCAAAAAAGATAAAAACGTGAAAACTTTCCAGTATAAAAGATCGTTTTGACGCGCACACAGGAAAAATATATAGCGAACTCAATATTATCAGCTGTTCAAATTCAAAATAGCAATATTTTTTTTAAATTTTGAGTGGGGTATCAAATGAAAGGTATTGAAGAGTAGAATAGAAATATATATACCACTTAGGGATAATGCTTAATTTTCGGCGCCATTTTGTTAAAAAACATCGAAATTTTGCGTATCCCCCCCCCCCCCCTAAAATCGTATTTCCGCTGTTACTAAAAATATAGAAAAATATGCAAAATGTGCGGTCTGCTGGGCCATAGAAAAAATAAGATTATCAATTTGTTCTTATTTACTGGAAATCCAAGATGGCGGATAATTCATGTTATCCGATTTTTTAATTTTTTTTAATTTTGAGTGGGGTATCAAATGAAAGGTATTGAAGAGTAGATTTCAAAAATGTATAACACTGGATGTTAACATTTAATGTTGCGCGCCATTTTGTCAAAAAAAAATCAAAACTTATCTCCCCTCCCCCCTTACTAATTTTGTGTTCACAATACCAACGAAACCCTTTTTATATTCACGCCTTACCAATTTATTTGGAATCAGGGGACCTCAAAACGTGTAAATCTATCAAAGAAAGTTAATCCACATGAGAAAGTAAAAATGTTATTGATACCTTACATTTTAACATGGATAGAACTAAGCCTATGGCACAAAATTTGGTCAGGTGAAGGCCTTTAACGGCCCCACATACACCATAGGGGTAAAAGGGAATAAGTCAAAGTAATGCAGACTATAATTTCAGGCATTATTTACGAACTTACGATGATGAGGGTAACTCTGCTTCTTATTCCTTATTATAATTTTAAGTATATTTTAAAAAGTTATAGGTAAATAAAGTTTTGTGTTGTTTTAGGGTTGTGGGCTAAAAAAATATATATTATTTACGAAGTACGCACCAAGGTTTGAGAATATGAGAAGCGCCAGAAAGACACGATTCAAGTATAAACTTGCTAATAAACAGGGGGTTAGAACTCCTTCAAGGAAAATTCATGCGCCAAGATAAACTACGGGCTGCGCATCCTAACTCTAGGCTAACTAGAATTAGCTTGGAGCTTCCAAAGTTGAGATTTACTTAATTGCAAACTGGTTCCCTCTCGCCTACCAATTAACTTTGCAGATTAACTTTAAAACTTTACTTGGACGAGCTGAAATTGCCAACAAATAAGATGAAATAAACTCTCTCCCGTAGTATCAATCTTTAACTATATGAAAAATAAATTGTAAATATTTTGTCTATCATTAATGATAATATAGACAATGACAATTGAGACTGAAATAAGTGATTTCAGTTCCAAGTCAATAAAAGCAAACGAAAATCACTTTCTAAAACGAAAGAAAATTAAATAAGTAAATCGACATCTTAAAATTGACATTATTGGAACGATTTCTAGTCAAATCAGACATGATTCACACTAATGATTACTGCAATAAAGTAACAATAACAAAATACAAACTTCCACTCTGAATGTGACAAATCTCGTTACGGAACGGTTTGATTCACTAACCAGGGTAAATTCACCCTGGTTAGTAAATCTATCTTTTTTTTTTTCACTGTAACATGTATATATATAAAAAACAAATGGTGTATAATTTAATATTAATAAACAATTAAATAGTTTGTCAATTAGTGTGGCACATAGCTTCCTCATGATCTGTTTCGTATAATGTAATGATTTTAGAAGCTTTTAAAACCTATTATTGGCAAATTTATTTAATTTTCCCCCCGTTTTTAGGGTTTCGAGGTCATCCAAGAAAATCGGTCCAGTAGTTTAGGCACTAGGCGGCTGCACCGACATACATTTAAAAAAAAAAACACAATTTTTTTGGATCACGTCAAAACGTGTAAATTGTATTTTTATGCCATTACAATTCTTTCACAATCTTGCCATTATAATTTATAGCCAAAATAAAAAGATATTTGAAAACCATGTATTCTTTACGAGTTCTATCTTTTAATAATAATAAAAAAAACTGATTCTAATAAAGACAAACATAATAAAAGTAGGGAAACTGTTATTTTCGATATCTTAGTTTATTCTTGTTTTATTAACCACAATTACACGATTTACGCAATAAAAAATTATCACGAGATTCTTTAATACAAGAGACAGACATTTTTTCCACAGACTATTTATTTCTTATTTCTTTTCAAGAAAAATAAGAATAATCTACAAAAAATCCTTTCAATCATATAACTATCTGATATTAGAGTTTTATTTATTTAACTTATTCTTTGCCGTGCAAGAAATAATAATCATTTTATTCTCAGCTATTGAATAGAAGACATACTCTACATACATAGTACCTACTTCTCTTAAATAATTAGTGAGTAAATTTAATTCAGTACGAAAAATATAGTTTATTTTTTTATAAATCTGAATAAGTAGCGCAGGAAAAAGTGTTAAATCATTATTTTATTCATTTTAATTTGTAAGCAGTTTTTATGTTTGAAATGAAAATAGGTATAAGCTAAATCAGCAATAAAAAAACAAACAAAAAAAACAATCTTAAATATATTTGTTTTAGACCTTCTTACTATTCAAAGAGTATAAAAAAAGATTTTTGCACAAGGTGAAATAAACGTTTTTTTTTTTAAATTCTTAATACGTGCTCAATATTTCTCTAACACCATTGGAGGAAAATTTCTTTGGACTCAAGGAACCTTAAAACCTTCAAATTCATCAAAATATCAAATCATTTTTATTAAAATGAAAATTGGCGTCAGCACAGTACTTTCTCTTTCCATATATACGTATTATCATTTTATGAGGCAAAAATGTAATAATAGAAAAATCGGACAAAACTTTTTATATAAATATTGATACTGAATTTAAATTCCATGATATCTGATTTAATTGATTTTTGAAAATCATTGTTTTAGAGGAGGTTGTTTAAAGTTTGTATTCGTGCTATAACAAGATTAGATTTATTTTCATCAATAACTAGATTTTTCCCGGGAAAACGACTTGTATGTAATGGTTAGATTCTTATTTACATTGACTACATTTTAGAATTTTGGAACGAAGTTCCTTATGGCAAGTTACAGCGTCTGGAGCCCGGTAGTGAATCCGAAAAAAACGACCGTCACCAAAACCAATCGTCACGAAATCGACAGATGACAATAACTTGAGTTTATGATGACCGATGAACCATATACTAGAAGAATGACCGATTTAGTTGAAATTTGGTACACATGCTCATTTTACCAATGCCCGGGACGAGTTAATTGGACAACGTTATCCGCGCAAGGGTTCCCGCGCAACTAAAAAGTGAATTAAAACTAAAATTGCATGAAACTGAAATTGGAATTTTAGGACGGGAAATTCATCTATTCAATGAGACAAACAACTTTTACAAATACAATTTTTCAGTAATAAAAGCGACACCGCTATGAAGTGTTAAATATCACTAACATGATTAAAGCGGACGTTTTCACCAATATCTGACGTTCTAACGTATCGACTTTAATAAAATTTCATACACATCGTCGAAAGTGCAACTGAAACCGACATGTAAAATTTCAACCTGATACAAGCAGAACTTTTTGTGTAGTGAAGTGATATATTCTATAATATTTTAAATTGAGTAGTCCGGGGCGAGTGCTCACTCTACAACCACCGTTCTCTTTAACTATTAACTCATCATGAATAACTTTTTTCTCAATATTCAATACATATTTATTGCAAGACGCTCGCTTCAATGATAAAAAATGCTATTCTTTGAATTTTGCCTTAACTCCGCTAAGTATACAAATAATTAGTTACTCTTAATTTTGTTTCTTTTTTAACTCCACCATGTATAAGCATCGTATACTTAGCAGTGTGATTTTATAATTTATATTTAATGAAAAGCGTAGGGAGTAGGGAACTTTGTTCCTACCGGTTTTCCTGCGACACCACACGTATTTTTAATATAATAAAAATAGTCAGCATCGTTTAGCTAAAATTCATTTTAGCTCTAAATCAACATGGATGTCAAATTTCATCGAAATGGTATCAATTAGGCTCCACGTGTCTGCACAGATAACAGACCGACATTTTTGAAAAACCACTTTTTTAGACTGGTGACCTCAAAACCTGTAAATCCATCAAAATCTCAAACTCACTTTTTTCGCACCATCGCAAAACTTCGTCTTTATTATATACTACATATATGAGAAAGTAAAAAAAGGAGAAGGAAAAATCCAACCAACTTGACTGAAACTCTTTCAGGCTTTTATTCTGTAGAAACTTCCAATAGTGACTTTCTTAGCGGAGAGAAAAATTATAGAAAATATCCTATGGGAGATTAGAAAATATTGCGGATTTTTACGGGAGAAAACTGAGTAGAGCTATAGAGATTTTGCTCTTAAAAACAACAATATATATGCTGAGAGAGCCTGTACTTCAGAAGAAAAGAAAAGCAATATCGCATGCCTTAGACTTTAGACCAAGCAAGGGCTACAGCGCAAAACTTTATACTATCAAACCAGATAAAAATCCATTTTAGAGCTGCCATTGACACGGAAACAATACAAAATTATATTAAAAAATAAAATACCATCAGGATTAAAAATAAAATCCAAATGGAAAGTCAAAGATTAAAAATAATAATACAGAGGGAAATAGATTACTTCAAACTATCTTAACTTATCAGAAAATGTTATTTCATTATTTGTAGAAGAACTCAGTTCAACCGTTACAAACATGACAGCTGTTACTTCTCTTTTCATCCTTATAATTGAAAAGGGTTATCATGTTATTAAATCAAACTTAATAATGCTAATATATAAATATATATAAATATAATATTCATTATTGGTAGTGTTTATGAGAGTTACAAAACTAGTTTGCAATTTCAAATTTTGAATTGTTAATATTTGATGAACGCCAAATATTAACAAGTGAATTGAATGCAAGGGTAACGATAACAAGTCAGCCAGGGTGCTGAGACAGAGGCACTACCCTCATTCAGCTGTTACATTCCAGACGACTTGTTTTCCTCTGGAACCATCCAATTTTACACGCTACCTTGCCATGGCAGAGTTGCAAATAGCACACTGGGAATCCAAGTAACAATACAACTTTATCAAGAAGCAAATTCAAATACATAAGGCAAACAGTTCAATACAATAGGCGACTCAAGGGAGGTTAACATACACGAAGTCAGTCGATAAGAAAACAAAAAGTACACTTAAGGCTTAAACAATGTAAGAAAACACAATATTGGGCCTATCGAAAAAGTCTGAGAAACAAACAAGTACACTTAAGTTAACTATAAGAAAACAAAAAGTATACTTAGGACTTTCACCTCACGCCTCTTAAGAAGCAGAGTCGTAAAGTATCATATAGCAACAGCCAGTACATAAAGAAAAACTAATGCAAAGAAAAAGAAAAATAATAAACTTAACTAGATGTGAGACTTAAGAGTGGTCAAAATATATAATGTACTGTTGGTCAAAGAGTACTTAAAAACAAAAAATATATTTGTAAATAAAGAAAGTAGTGGAAAACAAAACAAGATTAAAGACATAAACGCAGTCGATAATATAGTTTAAATAAAAAATTAAAAAAACATATTTTACGATTTTGGTAGTATTTTACTACGTTTTTATTAGCTTGCATTCTTGTTTGTTTGTTTGTCCGGTACAAATCTGGCAATCGATTTCTAACTAACTTCCCAAATAGTTAGACATTTGAAACTTTTAGCATAGCTCAGAACACGATGAAAATGCATTATTTTAATACTTTTAGCCATCTTTCAGCAGAATTTAATTAGTTTTCAGCAAATTTTGCTGTGCGGAAAGTTAGTTCGGAAAAAATCCGCCAGTTATTTTATTTGTTTTGCCATATCCAATATTTACGCCAGGGGTGCCCAACCTTTTTTAATCAGGGGCCACATTGTCAACATTCAAAGGAAAGGCGGGCCGGGGGCCGGTGGTGTACCGGGGGGGGGGGGGGTCCTCCCCCAGAAAATTTTAGAATTTTAACCCTCATAAAATACATTTTTATGCTTCCTAGAAGGTTAATTTTCCGTTTTGGTTTTAGCTAAAACACCATGTTAATAAAGTTTTTTTTCTGTTACTAGCCTAGTTTTACTTTGCAGAAAATAAAACAACAATAACAGTATGAATTACAAAAAATTTAGTCTTTCATTTTACAAAGTTATTAATCAAAATATCAAGTTTGTATGTAACTTAGCTTCAGTGAGATGGTTGAAACTGCTTTGCACTTGTACTTAAAATGTCTTTTTACTTAGGCTCAAACATGGTTGTACCAATCATTAATAACGATTTTAAGTGTTCATCTGTGAGGGAAGACCGGAATTTTGATTTAATATAATTCATTTTTGAAAATGTTTGTTCGCAAATATAGGTCGAGCCAAACACTGAGAACATGGTACGAGCAAACATTTTTAAGTTTTAGAAATCTTCATTGGGCAAGGCGCTGTAGATGTAGAATGGCAACAGATCTCCGTTTTCCCCATTCTCCAACGTTGCTGGGCAAAATCAGCTGGGCTGCTCGGCATTAGGAAATTAATATATTTTAGATTCTCTGAATGCTTGTAAATTCTTCGTTTTTATGGCAACACGGCGGGCCACATAAAATCGGCTCGCGGGCCGTAGGTTGGGCACCCCTGATTTACGCTATCTTCATTTTGACAGGTCTCAAATTTGTGATAGATAAACATTGAATGACAGCAAAACAGGAAATATCGATTATATTATTTATCGATTATATTAGTAATATTATTTCAAATATATCGATGGCATGCTTTAAATTTGGTGTTGGGGAGATCCGTTGTACAAAGATTTGTCCTTTTATAGGTTTAAGATCAGCTCTCTGGATGGTTGTCATTTATGTGAAGTAAATAAATTCGGAACTATTTTTTTTTTTACTAACATTATATATTATATAACAATAACAATTATACTATCAACATTACATACGATTCAACAGAAAATTTAAAAACGTAGTATATAAAAAGTTCTTTTTATCTTGAAATTATTTCTTTGTCTGTTTCCCGTAGTTAATAATAATTATAATTTGATTTAAAATAAAAAATAAACTATTAGTGATAATTTTAAAAAAATACACTTGGATCTATCAATTGGGAAGAAGTCCTTAAGAGCCAGTAAATTTTGCTTACATTAAATAAGTTATATTACGAACGAAATTCAAACCATCCAGTTAGGGTACTTGTAACTCACTTAAAACCAAGGTCGAATACCAAACCTACATATTTGGTGATCTCTGCATCCTAAGAGGCGTAAGGTAAAGGTTCTAAGTATAATTTTTGTTACAATCTTAAAGACATATGAAACACTGTTGACCATATTTAGTGTTTGCGTGAAGTGGTCAATCCCTTGCGGTCCTAAATTAACCTAATATTGTGTGGACCAGGATTAGTTTGTTTATTAAACCCACATGGTCTTCAGATTTAACTGCTCGAGAGTCAAAAAGTGAAGAAAAGTACAATATAGATAATAAGAAAAACTAAGTATTTTAAGAAACGTCAAAAAATACATTAAAGTAGCAAGGCGATTCAAAAACAAAACAGGATTCAATTTTTGTCTCGTCCTTAAAGTTTAGTCCTAAGGAATAAATTTATTCAGTACTCTCTTAAAAGTTTCCCTTAAAAATTAAACCTCAAAACGTACATTTTAAGGGGGGAGAAAGGTAATGGCCCACTTGCCCACTCCAACGTTCATGGATTAGGATGAGGTAAAACAAAAATGCATTTAAGAATCGAGCAATGTCGATTCTACGATACAGTGCCGACCATTGTAACATAGTTAAGGTAAAGGTATTTTTAAAAGTTCTTTAAGTAATCTAAATAACTAACTTCATTTCTAGCGTAATGACAAAAACATGGTTTAACCCTCAACAACTTTAGATACATTTGCATATTAATTAAAATGTATTTAAACTTAGTATTTTTCAACATTAATTCAGAACGAGAAGAAACTTCTACGTTATTAGTAAATTATACAACGAAGCCTGTTTAACATTCTAGGTAGAATGTGTTCAGATAAGACAAAAAAGACAATATTTTTGGGGGGGAAATAATTTATTTTTCATCTTTTTACCATTGAACAAATTGGTTTTTGTTCTCAAAATTATTAAAATATACAGAATATATATAATAGAATTAGTAAGGAAAAATCGGTCCGAGACAACTCAGACAAACTTTCTCATATAAAAGTTCATAATTACTTAGCCCAGTTTATTCAATTTATTAGTTTTCTTACGTACATTTAATTATTACTAAACATTTCATCAAAATGTACCATAAAAATAACTTCTCCCGAGCGGGGAATCGAACCCAGGCTCTCTAAGTCCGCGTTTTAAGCTATTTGCTAAGGAACTAGATTTTTCCCGGGAAAACGGATTATATCGTTAGATTCGTATTTAAATGGACTATATTTTAGAATTTTTTAATCAAAATCGTCGGAACCGTTTTCGAGAAATAATTTTTTTTCACGTTTTTTCAGATTTTTTGGGGGTTAGCGCCCCTAAATTTGGAGCTAAAATTCATTTCTCGATTTCGCCTCAGGGTATGATTTTTCTGAAGATGTATGCCAAATTTCGTCAAAATCGGCCAAGTAGTTTAGACTCCAGGCGTCTGCACAGACGACAGACAGACATTTTTTAAAAACCACTTTTTTGGACTCAGGGGACCTCAAAACGTGTAAATCCATCAAAATCTCAAAATCGAATTTTCGCGCCATCACAATACTTTCTCTTTATATGAAAAAGTAAAAAAGTAGGGAAAGAAATGAGATAGATAAAAAATAGTAGGCTTCTAGGGATTCTATTTATTTACCTAAAGGACAGGAGGATAACGACTTTGGGTTAGAAGTCACAGACGAAGGGTCTTGTCTCGATCTAAAGGGCTACTATTTTTTGTTTCTAAATAGAATTTAGACTAAGGACACTCAACAGTCTGACAAGTGTGACACGACAAAATACTTTCCTCTCGTCTTCATTTCTTCCTCAACACATTAATTAATCATTATATTAAACATTAACACAGTACAAACATGAGAGAAAACCTGAAGCTATGGGACCGTCTATGAAGGCCATTTTAATGAATAACATAAACTAACTGAGTTTACGCGGAGAGATAGTTTATTTCATTCTACGAGTGAAAATAGTAATTTAATAGTTCTTTAGCTATTTGTTTAGATTATGAATAATGTAGCAGTATTGTTACGAAGCAAAAGAATAAGTTTGATCAAATATCAAGAAAATTGTCTATATAGAAGATTATATAAAATTTCGAACCACCTTTGTTTATTCCAATACAAAATTGTGAGACAATATTGTGGACTTCTACCATTGAACAAATTTTTTCACTTTCTATTGACCGCTCTAGTCGTGATTATAACAGATAAGTCAAAACAACCAATCATATCAAAATTTAAAACCTTTTAATAACTGAGATGTAATTTGGAATACATATTTACAGCGAACACAATAGATTTTTTTTTAATATTAATTGATTAACAAACAGTAGGTATTAGGGCCTAATATTTCTAAAACAAATTAAGTCGCTTTACAAATAAAGAATTAAAAAAAAACAAAAAAAAAAAGAGACAGTGTTCGTTAGGCGTACTGACGATTAAGTTCACGAGCCTTGATTAGTGTGAAATGATTCGTACGACATACTTTCGAACGTAAATGTATTCACACCACATATACACTTGTACATAAAACATTATTAGTGTAAAATATTATATTTATTTTATTTTTTTATTTTTTGTTTATTTTATGTTGACACTGTTTTATTGTGACACCAAAACTCGTTTGGTGTCGTTTTTTGGTAACGCTTTGAGTTTATGTGCCAAAGTAAAGACACGAAAATGTCAAAAAATAAATAAATACACAAGCAGTTATAATACGGTAGTAAAGAAAAATGTTATATACTTAAGTTAAGATATGAAGCTTTAGTTATCATTATGTGTTGAAATAAAAAATATTTATTTCAGAGCAGCTTTCAGCCACTATAGGGCTATCATCAGTTTAATTAACATTTTTAATTTTTCGGCACTGATGATGGTCCTATAGTGGCTGAAAGCTACTCTGAATTATTTTTTTTTACGACGAAAGACTTTTTTATTTCAACACAATACATACTTAAGTTTTTGAGAGCTTAATTATTGGTAAGGATTAAAACAGATAAAAACTCGTGTCCCATTTATCATCTACTAGCCGAATTGGCACGCTTCGCGTGCCTTATTCGTCTAGAAGTTGGCGCTAGGTGTAAAAAATAATTATAACAATATAAGTAATATATCTTTTTTATTAAATAATTTTGTATTTTAGTGCAATTAGTTTATATTATTTTTTATTGCTTATTTTTAAACATTTTATCTCAATTAAATATATGACCTGCTTTTTTTTTATATAAAATATATTTTTCATTATAAATGAATTTAACCATAAGTTTTTATATTTCCTACATATTTACTTGGCACTAACTATGTGGATAATGTATTTTGTTTAACAGTGTAATTTTTTTTTATTTAATAATATTATTGCATCAGAAATGAAATCTTAACTCATAAAACTGTTGTTGGTAAAAGTTTTGTATGTCTTAGTTTGTTAGTTCACCGCTAGAATGCTACCGTATGTACCAAAAGTACACATGTGTACAAATATGTTCAAGTATTATTTTTTTTCCGAGTTCCTAATATTAAATAAGGCATGCATACAAATTTTAAATCAAATCGAATCAATATTTCTCATATTTTTAATTTTTTTATTAATTTCCCTATTTTTGGGCCCAGATTTTGAGCCGGAAAATTTGGGCAAAAAAAGTTGTCGACAACCCCATACAAACTATACGTTTTTTTAAAGCCCCCGTCGAGTAGATTACGAATATGCCGTCAGTTTACCATTTAGCACTTTTAAAGCCCAAAAAATGGCCAATCGAAAACCCCAAAAATTGCCAAATATGAACTTTGAGTGGCTTTTTCTCGGAAACTAAGAGTCTTGGAAAAAAAGTCCAAGAGCACTTTCGTCTTGTATTTTTCATTTTTATAAGCGTGGCAAATTTCATGAAGATAGTACAAACTTTATTTTTTACCAAAAAATCGTCAAGCCACACCCCTGTGATTTTTTTACCCGAAAAAGTCAAAATGAAGATAACAAAATAAATGAGGTATATTCGTAAACGTCTCGAAAAGGAGAGTAAAAAATAATAACAATGTTTTAAATTTCAACCAAAACCTAAGGAACCATTGTCAAAAAACAGCTATATAAGGACTTTTTTCAATTTTACCCCCCTAAAAAGTAAAAATATCACAAAACACTACATAACTACATTAAAAGGCCTATTCAAGAGTTTTTCAACGATATACATGAAAGTAGGTTTTGTGTTTAAAAGCATATTTGTACCCGTGTACCCATAGGTACCAAAAATATATTTAAAAATCAAACCATGTATAAGATCATTATTTAGGCTAATGAATTCTAATAAATGTAAAAATAAAATTTAAAAAAATTATTTCACCTTCTTAACCTGAACCAAAAGTACAAATCGGTACAAATGTACCCGTACAAAAAATTTTAAAAATAAATAAATACCACAACATTAAAGTATTAATCAAGGCCTTTAAAACGATATACGACACATAAAAATATACACGTGTTTTAAAAATCCAATATGGCGGCTATAATTCAATATGGCGGCTACATATCGAAATCAAAACACCCGCACTTTTCTAGTATTAGTACACTCTACCTATGTACCAAATTTCAAATCTCTAGGTCAATGGGAAGTAGGAGAATTACTGATGAAAAAATCCAAGATGGCGGCTATAATTCAATATGGCGGACACATATCGAAATCAAAATGGCCGCACTTTCCTATTTATGGTACACTCTATCTATGTACCAAATTTCAAATCTCTAGGTCAATGGGAAGTAGGAGAATTTTTGATGATCAGTCACTGTCACTCTTAGTTTTATATATATAGATTAGGTTATAAAAAATTCAAAATCATTAAATACAAAGAGCAGCAAAAATTATCAAATTTACCGAACCATATGGTAAAATTGACGTGTAAAAAGGTAATGGCTCTACAAATAGGACTTGTTTCCTTTTCCATTAAAAAACTAATAATTTAATCAAACTTTCAAAAAGAAAACGAACACTAAGTAAGAAAGTATGTAGTAACTTTCACATTGTAAAACAGTTTACTTAAGAAACATTAGTTTGTTATTAAGTTAGAAAGTAAGAAAAACACAACAAAGTAATACTGTACTTTACCTGCATCATCACTAATAATGCATCATTAACTTAATCGTAGTTAGAAACATTGTTTTGTTAGTACTAAAAAGGTAACTGGAAATACAACTACCTTCTAAACTAAAGGATAAACTAAATACAAAGCTCCTTATTAAAATTTAAAATTATAACTTTAACACGAAGTAAAAGTTTAATGGAGCAAGGAAATTACTATCTGGCCACACAACAAGTGCAATGCTATTGTAATAATCATCATATTAAGAGTTCAGAAATACAAAAGAAGTGTATCAGTACTGTCTTCTACCAATTTTTTAAAAATAAATCAAAGATTTCTATTTAATTTAATTACTTAATGTATTTTACTTTTTTACGAGTTATTATAATGATTTTACTTCTTCCATATAATTTATTAGTATATAAGAAATCTAGTTTATGTGAATATCTTAAAATCTCTCTTAATGTTAACATTATTCAGTTGCATAAGAGAGGATTTAGAATTGCTTGAAGGCATCATCAAACATAAAGCTTAATGTTGTACTATCAACATATGTCAGAATGTTAAAGTTGCTCTCTCCTTAAGCAGACGATAACGATGTTAACTAAGTTGCTTCTGTAACTCTGACGTTTCTTGCATTTACCCCAAGCAACTTTTATCTCTTAAATGTTTCGAGTTATAAAATTTTCAATTCTAATAAGGACATTAAAGTTTAACAATTTTTGGTATTTTCGTCTCTTAACGGAAAACCTACACTATTTTGTAAGTTTATCTAAATTTTCAACAATCTTTTTCATTAATTTAGAAATTTGATAATAATCATAGTTAATCTTATATTGCCCTTAGCATCTGCAAATTAATATCTAAAATTATCTTAATACGCATGGTGTTTTTGCGCTGATTATATTATCAAATTTAAGTTAACATTTTTCCCGCAATAGTATATAAAAGGCGCGCTTCACGTAAGTACGTAAGGCGATAATCGCCGGTTTCTTTAAGGCGAAGTTAAAATTATTAAGTGTAATAATTGCATATTCTTTTTCTACACTTCAAGACCTTTAAATTGATGTAAAACATGTCATGGTGAAAAACAAGTTTTTAGTCAAATATATTTGGTGTTATTGGTGTTTAAATATTTTAAAATACTGAAAATGATTATTTACTGATAATTAGCAGATTCTCCAGTTAAATATATTACCTATAAAGTTATACATATCCAATATTGTATCCAAAGAGAAATTTTTAAATTAGTTGATAAACTTAAAGCTCACTTAAAATAATTCTCAAATTTTCAAGATAAATAAACTAAATTAATGTTTAAATTAAATTAATAATCTGTTAAGCGGGAAAACAAACTCTGAAATATGAAAATTTAAAGTTAAGACTAAAAATTATCTTCAGTTTAAACAACTACATTATAATCACGAGAAAATAATTTCTAAATGTTTATACTTCACCTTCTCTAAAATTAAACTATTTATACTTCACAAATAATTCTTATTTATTTTATTAAAGTAATTATAAGACACAATACATTTTTAAAAAGTATTATTACAAATTTTTATTACTTTTTGAATTGGGAAATGAATTTATTTAAATATTTGACGGAAATGAAACTGTAAAAATAAAAAATTAGCTGAATAAAAACCAATTGGACCAAAAGTCAAATAGGGAAAAAGTCGGCAGTTTCCTTAAGGCTAACACAGTACCAACACAACAAAATGAAAATAATCCAAAATATAATTATAATATTTCATTAATAAAAGTTATTACAAATAACATGTAATTTTTAGTTTAACAAATAATAAAACAAACTATTATGTTTAGTAAGTCTTTTTATCTACGATTGATAAGAAATATAAACATTATATATATCTGTTTAGATGCGTTGAAAGTAATTATTTACGTACTTGTATTTATTGCGCATGCGCGTCTCATAGTTCTGAAGAATTCCTCTTCTTTACCACACTAGTGCGGTAAAGAAGAGGAATTCTTCAGCTTTACGCACGATTAGCTAGTTTGTTTACATTTAACAAAACTAATTTGCTGTTCTTTTATTAAAGTAGCTGTTTATATCGAGTTTTTAGTGAAAAACAATGAGTGAATTAAGTGACTATGACGAAAATGTGGAGAATAATACTCCTCCAGAAATAATTAATTCGGCAAAAAATACAACTCAAGAATTAATGCCATCTTTATCAAGAGAGAGATACGAACTTACAGACAGCAAGTTTATTTTTTTCTGTATTTATAATTAAATCTAACAATCGTAGATAAAGTACGGTACGCAACTCGAGCGAAAACGGCATTTTGCATTGCTCGTGTGGTTTTACAACCCTCGCTGTCGCTCGGGTGCAAACTCCACACTCGCATGCAAAATGCTACTTTCCGCACTCGACGCGTAATGTACTATTAGACATATGTTAAGTAATATACTATGTAAAAAAAGCTCCACTTCTAATAACATAGCTACATTATAACCAAAGACCTTCAAATCCCTTTTTGCTATGGCGCCATACTAAAATGCCACAGTTTGCCTATTTTTCGGTAAAAAGCCACATTTTGCCGATTTTCGGTTAAGTGCCACACTTTTTGCCACATTTTGCCTTATTTGGGCCAAGTTCTGAGAAAAAAAATAGAAATATTCTTATTTTCTAAGGGGTTCTGCTACAACCCATAAGTTGAAAAATAAATGCCACATTTGGCCAAAATAAATGCCATATTGCCACACTTGTTAGTGCCACATTTCATAAAAATAAATGCTACATTTTGAAGGTCTCTGATTATAACTTTTCACGCTATTTAATAATTTCAATTTATTTATTTACGGGTTTCGTGCATGACTATATTTTGCCCCTCCTCCATTCAAAAATGTACTCCCTAAGTATAATAATCGTTTTTAAATAGTATATCTATTTATGATTCCCATATTCATATAATATAAAAGTTGTGTTTGTTTATTTGTGTGTGCACGCTAAAACTACCACCGACTTAATTGAGTGAACCCTTTACCAAGTATTCTTTAGTTCCTCTTAGTTGAATTAACTGGGCATTTTATAATAAACTACTCTTCCTTTTTATGGATTTGTAAACCAATTGTATTTAAATGTATACATTTTTTTTTAGTAACTAACCTAAGAGAAAGCTCCCAGAATATATATATATACCTACACCGATTTTTCTAAAGAAAAGACGCATTTTTGCATTATACATCTATGCAATCTATCCTTCTACGCAATGGCCTATAAAACTGATAATTATTAAAATTTATATTAGAATTTAAATTAGATTTAGTCTTCCATGATGGATAAACTAATCTTAATATAAATTTGTAGATTTTTTTTTAACAAAAAATAAGTATAAAAATGTTAAGAGAATTCTAATTATTTCTTTTAATTAATAATAAATTTAATACAAATCATTTATCTTTAATTGTTTTTATTTAATCTTACATCTTCAGTCAAAAATTTTCATTTAAACATTTTCTCTTTCTTTAGAGAGCTCAATGTGTACTACATTTTGATTTCAAGATTTTCAAAAAAGGGGACAGATAATAAGAGAGGGCAAAGAGACAGAAGTTTTAACTAGTAAAAGGGAAGGAAAGCAAGGAGATGAAAACAGTACTAAAGAGTTTCTAATTTTCTAAGTCAAAGTAAGTAGTAAGTAGAAGAAACTCTGTTCAGACTGGAAGAGGGGTGTGGGAGGTTGGTAAGGATCAAATATCGGCCTCTTTGAAATAGCAGCTTCTATCTCAACCAAGAATCTACTCAAAAGATAGCTACTCTTATAAGGAGAATTCTCTATTGGGGACTACTTAAAATTCCTCACTCAACAAGACTTTTAAACAAGTCAAAGAGCTTGTCCAATACCTTACCCATCTTCATCTTCATATCTCTAACAGAGACTTTGTCCAATAGAAAGAAGTTTACAGTAAAAATATTCTCCCTCTAAAAATATAAAAAACATGAACTAGTACTTTTTAAAAACTTCTGTATGAAGTATTAACTTTAATATGAAAAATACTACTAACTATTCCACATCATTATAATAAACTTTATAACTAAGTCGTTATTTCACTTTCATCTTAACTCTAAAAAAAGAAACTGAAAAACTTTTTAAATATAAAGTACTAACTTTAATAAGAAAATGAAACTAAATGATATTCATATCGTTAAAAATCGAGTTCCCTTTTGAAAAAGTTATTTTATCTTTAGATTTATTTTTTCTTAGAATATTAAAGGAAAAATATATACTTCAAAATAGAAAATAAAGGATCTAATAGTAAAAAAGAGGGAATTTATTTTTGCTAAAAGAAGAACAATTTCACTCGGTAAAGGCAATGTGTATATAACGAATATTTTAAAAGGTTAGAGGCTTTTGACATAAAATGAGTTATAAGTGATTGCAAATTTGATGCTGGACAGAAATTCTAAAAATATACAAAGAAATAGATGGTTCTAGAAAAAAATTCGTTGAATAGAAATTTCGTTTTATAAATTTTTGTTTTAAGTGAAAAAATGAGTGTTCATGGAAAAAGAAGATTTTTATACCTACCAATTTAACCTATTGCAGAACTGCTTCATCTACGAATTAATACCTTTAGATCTCTTTTTAGAATCTCCGCTTGTTACGTATAGTTTAAATATTATATTATTAGTTTAAAAATGAAATTCAAAATAGTAGACACTAAACTCGGAGCGATTTCACATATACGGATATTTATTCGTTCTTCATTCCTTCATCTACGTCTTTGAAGAAATTATTTTGTTCTAAAAATGATTATTTTCTTTTAGACATTTGTTCTGTGATCAAATTACGCAGTAAAAAGGCAAAAGCTTTAAAAACGTCTTAAACGAAAAGGAATAACATAAATTATCTTTCCACGTGAATGTACAAGAAGAGACAACTGGTTTATTAAACAAAGCAGCTTTCATCCTTCATAAGGTCATGATCAGTGTCTAATACCAAACAAGAAATAGAGAACTAAGTAAAAACAATAAAACTTAAATAACAATAAACTAATTCTAATCTAACCTGTGACTGAGATTAAGAGATTTCTCTACACTATGAAAAAATTATTTCGATTCGACAAAATTATTAGACAGCAAGAGCAAGAAACTCCTAAACATTTTTCAAAGAAAAGAAAGGAATGCAAAAATACCGGCAATATTATTAATTCACAGAATTTCGTCGGTCGGATATTTATTATCATTATTTCTATGAATGTTGTTCGTTGTAGAGAAATTATTTTCGTTCTATAGAAAAACACTTTTATATGGAGAATTTGTAGGGACATAAAAAAAAATCTGCGTTTTATAGAGATTTTCATTGTACAGAGGCTCAACTGTATTATAAGGAAGTCCAACTGTATTTAAAATTACTATGCCTACACACAAGTTGCAAATGATCATTCTGACGTGGTTCCATTTGATGTATAAAGTTTTTCAGTTAAGTCGATATTCTATCAGAGGAGAAACAAAATGTAAGATACAAAAACAATACATATGTACTCCTAGTTTTATCATACAAAATTATCAATCTGATGATAACAGGTATTCGGTTGGTTTTGCCTGAAAGCAATATAGTCTGTTAATTCATTTAGCATTAATATGATCCTAATAATTTTATGATACAATAAAATAGTGACTAATATTGCTTCATTTAAATTTAAAACCAATATCGAAACTATAAACTAAAATGTTGAGCCATGAATATCCTATATACGAGCACAATAAACATCGTCATGTACAATAAACTTTCTACTAACTAACAAAATATTACATAAAAAAAAAAAAAAAAAAAATCTATAATAAAATATGATTAAATAATTGCATGTCCCTACTTAATAATAAAGAAAAAAAATACTATAATTAAATAATAATATATAAGTAATTAATAATAATTAAATGAACCAACTTTGACCATTAAATTCCTTCTATTAAAATCATTTGTTAAAAAATCCAATATACCATAAAAAGAACTATAATACATTTTATGACTATTTAGAGTTTATTAACGTCCGGAAGAAGCTGGGCCTTAATGTCTCCCTGGACGATAATTTGTAGCTTTAACGACTTCAATCTGACGCTGGTAAAATCTCATAGTTGTTAAAATATAACAAATATTTCTTATGAGAAAAATAATATTTATAAAATAAAACCATTCTTAAGGCGCTCGCACGTTGCACTAAAGATAGAGCTTGATTAAATATATAATCTTGATAAAAATATATACACATAAATTTAATATGTATAATGTTTTTTATAGTGAGCCAAATTTTAACCTGTCTCAACTTCTACAATGATTTATTTTCTCTTACGCATTTTCACTCGTGTCTTCGGCACTGAAGACGACCAACACTAGTTGAAAACTGGCTTTTACAATAAAGTTACTTTACCGAATATTAAGTTTTTCTTTTTTCTTTATCTACATTAAATTAAATAAATCGATATACTGGTAGTGTACATTAAAACAAAGAAATAACTAGAATTAAAGTAAAGAAATACAATAAGACTAAACATTTCTGTCAATTATGGTGACGCAAAGCTTCCCCGCTTCTAGGACATGGGACGAATGGTCCCATGAGCATATAATCTCCTACATAAAAAAATTAATATTTGTCTGTATGTCTCTTATACCTTCCTAAACCGTTCATCCGATTGCGATGAAACTTTGGGGAATGGTTGGACGCATGCCCGGGAAGGTTTCTGAGTTTGTAAACAACCGAGCAACGCCGGGTACTTCAGCTAGTAAAGTAGTAAAGTATATTCAAATAGATTTTAAAACATGAGTGTCACTAAAAAATGAAACGTGTGAGTAATTGGGAGGAAGCAATGTACCTATTAAATTGATGTTATTATGGACGATTTATGGGCTAACGTAGACATTAAATGTACCATCCAAATTATAAATTTCGAACAGGCACGAAACCAAAAATGTGAGGCTAAAAGAAAAAATCGTTTTTTAGAATGTCTATAAAGGTTTTGTTATCTTCGGAAAGCTTTGAATCAAAATACACTCATTGCTGTAAACAGATTCCTTATTTATTGAGTTTAATAATTATAGTAAAAGATGATATACTGATTAAAGTTATTAGAAGAGTAAACTTCTTTATCCATACTACATCTTTATATTTTAACGACTAAGATTGGTAAATATAACCATTATTTAATATTTCTTTAATATAATTAATTAATGGAAACAAAGTTGAATCGAAATCGTAGAATTTCGTTAAGTTTCTGCTTCTTATTAAATTTAAAATAAATGTATGTAAAATGAATACATTCTTGAACAATGATTGTAACAACATTCAAAATAAATGTGAAATAAAATAATTTCAAAAATATATAATATACACTAAAGTAAACAATTACAATTTTTTTTAAAGGGATGTTTCTTTAGTTTGTTTCTGAAGAGTTTATCCTTCAGGAGAAGTAATTAGGCACGGGTCACTGAATACCGTTATGCATGAGAGCCTTTACTTTCCATCATCATATTTTCGGCCTTTTGTTTTCAAATTCTCTACTTTTACTTATATTTTAACTAAATTACTTAAACGCGTTATTATTTAAACATGAAGTGAGGAAAAATACAATATAATGTTTCCTTCATATATTATTATATAACCATTCAAATAATTTCCAACATATAAACTTTTAACACATTACAACTTTCCCTGCAAAAGTTTATTTAATATACTTCGCATGATCTTTCGTTTTTAACAACAAAAACGGCGATGAAAAATATACCGATTGCTAGTCTTTAGCTTTGTCTTTAACTTAAGGACTTTTAATAATAAACTGATTCATATTTCCTTAAAAATTAATTTCTGAGAAGATATATTCTGTTTTAACATAAAACAGAACATATAAGAACATTTATATTACAACTAAACAAGTTCGAAGAGTCAAAGGTCGAAGTTCAAGACTATTATAATATTGTAAGAGGTAGCTTCAATTAATTCATATATCATTGGAAAGGTCATACATAGAACTTCTTTGTTCACAAATGTAGAATAGGTAAGATATAATCAAATGGAGAAGAGAAAGATTATCAAAAGTGTAAATTTTTTTAAATTGATCGATCCCACAATTATTAATGATAATAATGAATGAGCATAGTAACCGTTTTAAGAAGATTCCAATTATATATTTGACTGTTTTGATTAGTAAACATAATAATATGTTAGAAAAATAGGCAAGCCTCCTAGCAAATACTTTATTACCGGAAAGCTAGTTCAACATATTATTAGGTCATTATCAGTCCCTAAGCAGTAGTTGTAAGTAACTCGTTTAGTCTTATTTAAATGAGTAGCTTCAGAAGAACGTTCTTCAATTTAATACGAATATTCCACAATCTTTCATACTAACTTTATTGGAAACTATACAGATAGGTAATTATCATTTTAAATTGAGCTACACAAAAAAAAATTGGTAGTCCAGGAGATAGCGTGCAAAAAAGTGTCTGATTAACATCAAGCTAGAATTTTGTGTACAAGTTAATGTTTTGGTACCTTTTAAGAATATTTGGTCGGCTAATTTCATTTGCTGGACATAGCTGGGCAATAGTCATTTGAAAATAAATAAAACCGGTGGAGAGCGGCCATGTTATGGTGGACAATGTGATTTTCATGATCCTGAGTACAAACTTAGTTGGTACCCCAAAAATCAAGTTGATGTTAGTTTGCTACTAGATATAGGTGACCACTTTGATTTGAATAACTAACATATCAAGTGACAAACTAACAACAACTTGATTTTCGGTCTACTTACTAATTTTGTACTCAGGATCATGAAAATCACATTGTCCACCATAATTAACGGGACATGGCCGCTCTCCACAGGTTTTTTCTTTTTACTACCTATTTCCAAGGTATGTCCCGCAGACGAACTTTGCCGACCGCATACTCTTAACAGGCACGAAAAGATTAACTTGTACACAAATGTATAGCTTGATGTTAGTCAGACACTTGTTTGCACACTATCTCCTGGACTATAGGTGAATACATGAATAAATGAATTCACCCATCTGATGCACAAAACCAAACAATATAGAACGGGAACTATCTTACAATAAATATTGTATTTGCCATCTTATTAAATATGACCTCATTCATAATGTTTTTTATTTAAAAGGGCCCAGGGCCCAGCAAAACGAAATGATAAGATAATGAATATACGCGGCTATCTGTGCAAACCAAGAATTTTAAGATAATATGTTTGAACCTCTTTTGTTTTGTAAAAACCTCAACACAATATACAGAAGCAATTTTCCTAAAGTATTTCTGACATGGTCTTGTATCAACTATGCTGATTTTAATAAATATATTTGAAAGTAAACTACATGAATCTGTTCAACACAATGACAAGTGAATAAATGGACACACCAGTCTGATAAGGAGGTCAGACTACATCTGAAATAACTATGAAACTGTTTTGTTTGAATAAACAAACAAAACAAAACTGGAACAGTTTTTCGCCTTTTATGCAGAGACGTTTGGAGTTCTATTAATGAGAAACGATCTATGTAAGCTACTTTCGACAAACTATCTAAATGTCTTCAAAATATGAGTAATTTTAAAGATATAGGCGTCAATAAAAAAAAGTTTATGCACATGCATTAAGAATCAACAATGGGATGATTATGACCTACCATCCAAATTTCATCACACTCGGTCGACTAATATTTAGTATGTGGTGAATCGCATAAATGTCGAACCACAGATAGACACGAGATCAAAAATGTTCCCTGATGTCTAAAAGTTTTTAATTAGGAGACATAAAAAAATCTCGTTCTGAAGAACGATCCTAATTCTTCCGTTACCTTTGGTAAGCTAGGAAACAAAAATGTTTGCCTGTAGTCTGTGCAAAAATGCAGTGTCTAAACTACTGGGCCGATTAAAATTACATTTGAATCAAATTATAATTATTATTAACTACGGGAAACAGACAGTGAAAAATACACTCCAGCGCCGGGATCCCGGCGCTGGAGTGTATTTTTCACTGTCTGTTTCCCGTAGTTAATAATAATTATAATTTGGTTTAAATTAAAATTTAACTTTCCGTAGTATGAAAACTACCAAAAACTTAAAAATTGAATTTCGAATTGATTGTACAAGGTACAGGTACTAATTGAGTACTTTATAATTATAAGCGTTAATTCTTGGTTTAGTTCTAATGTCATAAATATTGACTGTCTAAATGTATATGAATATTGAAAGCTTGGATTCGGGATTAGTTATCGATTACGGTAGTGAAAAATCATTCTCCTGCGTAGCTTAGATGGAAGAGCGCTATACTGGAAATATAGAGGCCCGTGGTTCATATCCCGGCGCTGGAGTGTATTTTTCACTGTCTGTTTCCCGTAGTTAATAATAATTATAATTTGATTTAAATTAAAATTTAACTTTCCGTAGTATGAAAACTACCAAAAACTTAAAAATTAAATTTGATATACATGTTCAAAAATCCTATCCCGAGGCGAAATCGAAAAATGATTTATAGCTCTCAATTTGACGCGGCATCTGAACACTCTGAATAACTTAGAAAAATTATTTTTGTCTAAAAAGGTTCCGACGATTTTGATGAGAAAATTCTTAAATATCGTCCATTTAAATACAAATTTAACAATGCATGTTGTTTTTTCGGGTAAAATCTAGTTTCCAAGATACAGACAAAAATAAATCTGATTTTGCTGAAAAAAAACGAGATCCAAACAATCTTCAGTCGAACACTTTTTAAATGTTTAGAAATAAATTAATTGCATTAGATATTATGTATGGGATTCAAATTCATAATCAATATGCGCATTTCCGACGCGGTAGTTTACCAGCAGGTACATTAATGTCCTGTAGTGTAGTATATAAGGGTAAGTATGATTTGGTGATAAATGGATCTATCTATCCCTATCTATAATGAAAAAGGGGTTGTTTAACAAAGTAGTACAAGGATATGTTGGGATCGACACCTTTTTGAATAATATTAGTAGGGATGTGTGATGGACCACTTTAGGTGTGAAAAAATATATATACAATTACATCGTTTCGACCCTTCATTTTAAGGTCATCCTCAGTCATAGTTTATTTCTGAAATAATCACAATTGACAATTAACACACAATAACGTCTTAATTAAATCTATCCTAAAAAATGGAATTATATAGAGTAAAAAACAAAACTCATAACAATACAAAATTAAATGATGCTGTTTTACTTACATATTGAATGTGAATGTTTAAATTTTAAATTATTTTAGTTATGTCTGTAATGTTTTGTGTACTAAAAATTTTAGTTTTTTAAATTTAACTCTGATTGAAATTTTATATTCTTAACCTAATTGTTATTTAACTTTTAATTATGACTTTCTCTTGTTGAGAAGAAGAATTATTATAGAATAACAGTACAAAACAGTTTAATGTAACTAAAACAGCGTAATTTAATTTTGTATAGTTATGAGTTTTGTTTTTTACTCTATATAATTCCATGTTTTAGGATACATTTAATTAAGACGTTATTGTGAATTAATTGTCAATAGTTATTATTTCAGAAATAAAATATGACTGAGGATGACCTTAAAATGAAGGGTCGAAACGTCTTATTGAAAGCGATGCAATTGTATATATTTTTTTCACACATAAAGTGGTCCATCACACATCCCTACTAATATCAAAGTAGTACATTGTATTTAAGAAGTTAAATATTCTTAAATATCTATTTCATATATTCTTAAAGATTACGTCCTGCTTCCTTATTCAGTAAAATGACAATGCAGCAAAATACGTAAATAGATAAGTAAAAGGAGTAATTAGCTTTGTTTTCTTTTTAATTACAAATTATAATTTTTCACTAAGCAATAAATGGTACTTTTTTGTTTTAGACAAGATCGGTGAGTTGACTGTCTATATTCCAAGAAGACGAAATACATTACTGATATTAAAGTGATAAGTCATAAAATGTACTTTTAACACAAATATAATTATTTGTATCATAAAAGAAATGGAGCATATTGCAAAAAAAAAAAAAAAAAAAAGTGGGGAAACAGTAGAATACAATAACAATAATAAATTTCAATGTATAATATGAAACTAGTAGAATAAGAATAACACTTTTTAACATCTGTGTGTTCTGAAAGTTTACCGGCATCCTTTCCATGCTAAGGCCAATATATTTACGTATAGAGGCTAGTAATCCATTATTTGTTGGTGGGCCATTTAGGCCATATAGTAAGAATTACAGATGTTAACTTCTCTAATGGTTAAATAGCTATATTTCGAACATCTTCTGGTCATGGTCATGATATGTTTTTTATATTTAATAGTTCAACTCAACTTAGTTGGTTTCGACATTTAAGACTTATAATTTATAATTATGTTTAACTACACTTATCCCATCGGAGTTTATCAATATTCAAAACTTATAACAATTAACAATGGTATTAAAAAACAATTATAGTGGTAATTTAAGGTAACCAAAAAAGATTGGAATGGAACGACCCACCAAATGAATAATGGATTGAATAAATAGGAATAGGAACAACCTCTGAGAAAGTGGAATAATTGCAGATCACACCTTTATATCAATCAATTTAGATTAGATTTTCAAAGCAATGAAAATTTTATATTATTGTCATTCAATGAACTTATAACGTTTCGAGAGTGGTTTCATTAAACACTAAGTTTACTATAAGTATTTCAGAACCATCTTGTTGGTTCGTCCTAGAAGATAGCCCTAACTGGAAAAAAATAACTATAAGGATTAGCATGGCCATACTAATCATGCAAATTTATTGATAAAATTGAAATGTTTAATCATTCTTGTCAATTTTATTTACTATGCTTTGCAAATTTTCACTGCTTTGAACTTTTAACACTGAACTCATTGTATTCATTTTACTCGTGTTGACTTTTCAACTGAGTCATTTGCTTCGTTCGGGAAAGGATGGTTTCCGCGGTATGGTTTTCATTTATTTTTTAAGAAGGTAAGGAAACAGGTAAGTTGGATATTAGTATAAGGAGTGGGACTGACCAGTGTCTCCTTGAGTTGTTTGGCCGAGATAGGCGAGAGCCACTGGTGAACATTGATGAACCTCTTGGGCAGCATCTTGAGTGTTGACCTGGTGGTGTGGGTGGTGACCAGAGAGATGGACGAAGGGGGAGTTGAGGCCGGCGCCTGCTCACCGCCGCTGCTCTCCTCTAGCACCACCATCGCGCCGCAAATTTACTTGCGGCGCCCGCTTAACAAATATTTCAGTAGCAACACTCCAGTATCGTCTCAATTTTAGATTTATTTTCAATCACACAGAAACCACAAACATTCTCCACCACAACTTTAAAATTATAAATTCCACGCTCTTCCGAGGTAGAATAAATGCGGGAAGATTGTTATCACAATTTATTAATCTATATGAAACCCAAAAAAAGTTTAAAAATTCACAATCAGATTTAAAAAATAAAATAAAAACGTATCACGAAAAAAATATAAAATAAAACGGTTGATTCACATCAATCAAGAATAAACCGTGGAATTAATATTCCACTCAACGAAAAAAAATTAATGTATCGGAGAAAAAAATCACAGCGTGTATTTTGTGTCGTAGAAACGAATATTGAAGTTGGGTCGACGAGCGAAGAGGCCGTGGCACGAGTGAGAGACGCGCAGCTCGCGAGGGTTCTCACTGGACTGAAGAGCGAGCTCGGGACGGGCTGAGATCTCCCCTCTACCTGGGCGCCCTGGGGACTAGGGCAGGGCGGGGGTGAGAGAGAGGTGGCGCACTGGCACAAAAACAACCCTGCCAGCCTCCCCCGGCCACACCGCAACTACATCACTTTTGATCTTCTCTTATTAAAGAGAGCAACCCCCGGCAGAGTGTAGGTTCAGCAACACCTCTCTCTCACAGGACACCGTCTTATAAAGCATTTTACTTGCCCACGATAAATTCTCTGAAACCACCACGTGCACACCCTACAAGATTTCACCCACGTGCATTAGAAAAGCCTTTTCATAATTCTGACACCGCTAAACACAACCCCCGTATTTACCCTCCCTTTGCCGAAAAAGGTGACTTAACGGTAAATAAAGGGGCGGGCCTAGCCGCTCTACTCACACCCCGCCATTTAAAATGTAATTTCCGAGGAATAATTCATTTCACCCGACGCCGACAACAAACAAGAGAATAAGGGGATGGGGGAGGGCATTTTACCAGTAAAGGTTACCTGAAATTTGGTTAACAATACGCTGAGATATGAGACATTTATTCTCTTTGACAAAAAAAAATTATACAACCTTCTCGTTGTTGAAAACTTGCGTTTTAAACCTGCTTCAAAGTTTTAATTTTTATTTTAACAGAGAAAGTTAACGAAACTCTAGCCTCCTCCTCTCCTGATTAATATTCCATCAGATAATTTTAAGAGAGAAATTATTGTATCTAACCTTGTAACAATTAACGTCTCCTTCATAAGATAAATGTTTGCTTTATCCCTCTTTCAACCCCTTCCCTTATTATTTTCAAGTTTTCTGGCGACGCGGTTAACTTGATTATGGCTCAGGGCCAAACGAGCGCAATTTTTTGGTGATAAAATCCCGCAATATTATTATCGAAAAACATATTTTCAAATGATTATCTCGAGAGAGAGAGAGAGAGAGAGAGAGAGAGAGAGAGAGAGAGAGAGAGAGAGAGAGATCTTTGGTAGTGAGTTTAAATTATTCAATTAAAAAGGGGGCACCTTAGTAGAGTAGGTAAGAAGGGGTGCACATTTTGAAAATACTTATTTTCCGCAACAGTAAATATTTATTTCTAAAATCATCACACAACTTTGTAAAAAGCATTTAGAGCTACTATAATTTCATCGACTCGATAATATACCTTCCTATATAATATATATATATATATACACACATATAAATATAATACATAATATAATTCTATCCAAATTGTAATTAATAGTTGCCACCAGTTGAAGCTTCAAAAAAGCTTGCTGATCACAGAGGAAAAAAAGGAATTTTCATTAATGCACTTTCGACGCTGAAAGCTGTCTAGCGATGATCTAGCGAGACGGAGGACACCAGTGAAAAACGAATTATAATAATAAGTAATAATATAAATTTGAATTACATATATCACTGTCCTTAACATAGCTTTAACCAAATTATATATGTAAGTATTACATATATAATTATTGGCTTTATTTATTTATATGTAAGTAAATGAGTTCTTCCCAAATAATGGATTTAGAATAGCTTAGACATTTTCTAAGAGATATTAAAAGTCTTAGAAGGTTTTCATTTAAGGCATGCTAATGTGCCAACATTATTGTAAATGGGGCGAAATATCTTTTCCTCGACTAAATGACTAACAAAGAAGGGTATCAACTAAAAATGGAGATTTCAACGAGAAATCGAATTAAACGTTAAAGATATAATTAGTGCCATAACCATAAACGTCTTAAAAAGGGTAAGACTGTCCTAAAGTGACCATTAAATCATAAAACTTTATTCCAGTTACTCTGAAAACACAGGTCTATTTCCAGCCTCAACTGGCAATAGCATGGAAGGACAGCTCAGTACATCTTATCAAATCAAAGGATGAAAAAGGCGATTTCAATGCAAGAAGTACCGGGTTCAATGCCAGTGGTTAATGATTAAAAAATCAATGCAGTAAAAATTAGGTGAGCGAGCAAATATGCATTTTATTTGGTCTATCATTTTTTATTCTTGGTATAATATAACTTAGGTATATTATTTTAATCACCTCATTAAAACCACTCTTTTTAAGTGTACAGGGTGTAGTACGCCCAGATGTCTACGTAGTAAGCATTAAAAATTATATTATTTAAGTAATCAAAAATATTTCTATTGTATAAGTCAGCAAAAATCGTGTTTGAAAGAAAAATAGGCCTAAACTGGGTTGTGTTAGGGAAAACCTCATAAATCTGTGCAAGTCCCAAGATCTCTGATTCAAATTAGTTGTAACTTCCTCCCCTCCCCCCGCTCTTGATTCAAGAAGGCGGATCGTAAAAATATTTATATATATATATATATATATATATATATATATATATATATATATATATATATATATTATATAAGTCAACAGCAGGTTATGTTGTGAGAATCATTTTTAACATAACAATATTGGTATAAGCAATAATATAGAGATAAACAATTATCTTAAATGAATATTCAATTATAATTTTTAATAGCTGGTTTACTTTATTATAGGAGTATTGTATAACAAATTGATATATCTCTCCTTTTAAAACGATTGTAGATTGTATTTCGGATAACTTTTTAAATTTATACCTCGAAATTAATTATAAACTTTGACTATGTCAGATTGATTAAGACAAAATGTAAAATATAGATTATAACTTAATTAGAAATCGTAACTCTTAAAGAAAAATCAAATACACTAATCATTCTAAAGTCATCGTGTCTTATTTTGACTGATTTTTGTTTCAGTAGTTTCGAATTGGAAAATAAAAAAAAGAAAGATTTGGCATGAGACATGATGCCAGAAGATAAATGATTGTTTAACACAGTTCTTGGGGTTCGGTTTAGACACGAAGTGACTTTTCTTTTGACTGTTTCAAAGATCAGATGTAATTAGTACACGAATCATTCCATATGTCTCAACCGAATAGATTATTTGAGATATTGGCTTCAGTCCTTCTTCAGACACCATTGTTTTCTATAAACAAACAATTTCTTACCATTCACTAATCAATAATCTATGACAATATATTATCTTCATTAGAAAAAATTATAATAAATAAAGCCTACATCAAATATAATTTTTTTCCACTTCAATATCAAATCGAACAAAGAAAATAATAAACAGATTTGGCAGGCAGTTTAAAGACAGATATCTGGCTAGAGG
The DNA here is from genome assembly GCA_951217055.1 of Gerris lacustris. Classification (NCBI taxonomy): domain Eukaryota; kingdom Metazoa; phylum Arthropoda; class Insecta; order Hemiptera; family Gerridae; genus Gerris; species Gerris lacustris. The sequence continues at coordinate 69,123,583 of OX578277.1, read as the reverse complement.
TATGGCCGAGATGATATGCGTACGCTCTCTCTCGTTCCTTCTCTTGCTAGAAGCTAGAACCTCCACATCTGCATTTAGTAAAGGTGACTTTCTATTTATATACAACTCACAGAGAACAGACAAGTGGGCAAGCGAGGGAGTGTTTTGGCATTCTATTGAAAAACATTGTAACGAGGTCCCCTCCTTTCTTATATCAGAAATAATTCGGTCACCTAAGAAATGAGAAAAATAACATTGAAACGCTTTGTACAATGTTAAAATACCAATTTGTTATCGAGTTAAAAATATTTCGTTAGGGGCTCAGAGCCTTAATATATTAACAGATATGAATATAATTTTTTATTAAGATCAAACAAATCATCTATAAACTAAAAAAAATAAAAGCGAGTAATAAATTAATATACATTTGTTTTAAACATTATGTAACTATATTAAATTAACAGCGCTGAAATCAGTGATTTAATTGAGTTTCATTTCATAGCATTTGTTTAAAGCAGCCCCTTAGCTCTTTAATATATCGCACACTTGGAAGAAGAGTGTCACAACTCAAAAATCATAACTTTTCAGTTTTTAAAGTTTTTAAAAAGTTCACACGTGTCAAACTGTATTATTTATTTAAATAATCTTAAACTTTTTAATTTTATTTTAATAATTATAGTTTTAATGAAAGTTACATATTAAGATTTCATAAAATTTTTAATTACCTCTATTAATTTAAAAAATACCCAAAAGTGTCGTTATTCTTTTAAAAATAGTTTTAAAAATAAAAATATTTTTGACTAAGAACGACACATTACCTAATAGTACAAAATTATACTATTATTTTTACCACTAATTTTGAAGATAGACTGACACATTTGTAAATATGTCACTATTGTTATAAAAAAGTTTACTTACCTTACAGGAAATATTGTTTCAACAGCAAAAGTGTCACTTTTTCACTATCATCGCACTACCTTTCTCATTGACAACTTGACAACTAAGTTATGTCTCTGTTCCGCCATTAAAAATGTTAAAATTTTTCCCCATAACATGAATTATCGGCCTTTTTCGATTCCCAGTTTATCAGATCAAATTGGTATTCTATGGCCCAGCAGACCGCACATTTTACATATTTTTAAAGATTTTTAGTATCAGCAGAAATGAAGTTTTAAGGGGGGGAGACTCGCAAAAATTTGATTTTTTTTTTTTTTTGACAAAATAACATAACAAATTAAACACACATATTTTTGTAATCTACTCTTCAATACCTTTCATTTGATATCCCTTTCAAAATTTTAAAAAATATAAAATATATCTTTCGCGTGACAGAAATTATCCGCCATTTTGAATCTAAACCGCAGATAATTTTGAGTTCGCTATATTTTTCCTGTGTGCGTGTCAAAACGATCTTTAATACTGCAAAGTTTCATATTTTTATCTTCTTTGATTCAAACATTATTGGAACCGTACAGAGTGACAGACAGACACAGGAACGAAACTATAACGCTTCTTTTTTGGTTTTACTAACGAAACCCTAAAAATAAAATGCAGTACAGCTTATGAAAGAAGGAGTGATGTGAGGCTATGGACTATGGAAAGAGCAGACTTGGCCACACAGTAGATCACTACTTGATAAGCCATTTATTTTTGGGGGGGGGGGGGGGGTTGGAACTTGGCCCTTTATTCACGGTAAGGTTTTTGGTGTGGGATGAGATATTTTCATGACTCAATTTATTTTTTAATTTAAATTTTTTTTCAGTTCATTGATGCAAAGATACTTAGGTTCAATAAAATCCATCATTATTTGAAATGGAAGAGAATATTGACATTTATATTATTATTTCATTCACTCATTTTAAGTTTAAAGTAAATGTTGATGTAAATTCAAAATAACACTAAAATGAATAGTTTTTGGTTTTATTTTTAAATTACATAGTGTTTCAACGAAAAAATCTAAAGCAATAAATATCAACTTGGTAATAAATAACTCATAGACAAGACATAAATGCTTATAGCAAAATCATCCAAAAAGAAATATATATATATATATATATATATATATATATATATATATATGACAATGAGTGAGTAAATTGCCTTAAGAGGTGATTTAAAGGTAAGTAAGGGGAATAAGAGAAATGACGATAAATCACAAGATTGGAGGTGGTAGATAGCAGATAGCAGAGGGAGAGAAGGAAGGCAGACTGAATCTTGATTAGACGAGGCTTCATCCATCATCCATCACTGATAGCACTGATTCCACCACTACGCTGGATTCAGCAACATATCAGCTGGTATAGATAAAACTTATACCCAACTCCCTATCTTCCTCACTCCTAGATAGGGGCACGCCCTTGCAATAATACAATTTGCTGCCATCATCACATCACGTACCCATTAGCAAATTATCTTCTATTTCAGAAACTTCCTTAACCTAAAAAAAAAAAAACTAACCACTATTTGTAAAATAGACTTTCTACGCTATAAGGGTATAAATTATTTTGGGTATAAAATTATATAAAATCATCGAAACCATTTTTGAGAACTTTTTTCTCGACATTTAGAACTTTTAGAGGGCAAATACTCCAAATTTAGAGCTACAATTAATTCGTCGGTTGTGTTTTTCTAAAAATGTATACCAAATTTCATCGTAATCAGCATACGTGATATTTTTTTGAAGTTGTCTCTTTTATATCAATTTAGTATTTATAGACGGGGTCATTAAGGGTTTTTTTGTGATAAAAACTTGACACAGTTATATCATGTTCTGAAATCGGCTATACATAGTAATTAGCTTAGTAGTTTAGGGTCCAAGGTATACACGGATGACAAAGAGCCTTTAATTAACTGCTAATTTTAGACTCAAGGGACCCTAAAATTTAAATGGTTGCTACTACCACAATAGTTTGTGTACCCCTGTACACAAACTGTGGGCTTGAGTACCCCTGTACACAAACTGTTGAAGGCGGTACTAGATTTTTGGCTAGCCTGTTTATCTAGGGCTAAAAGAATAAAATTTGATAAAACAAAGATTTCTATAACAAAAAAAAAACTAAAAATGATCTCCTTGTCACCGCATCGCATAATTAAATCATCAAGTCTCTGCAAACAAGTATCAAAGTGACAAAAAAGAGTATCAAAACTCTACAAACTCTCCCCATCCATGATTAAACAATTAAATATTAACAAGCCAATCGAAAAAGATTGTAATAGAGCTTTCCCCTGTTCTGAAAATAAAACAGAGTGAGCGGGGAAAACTAAGGGGAAATTAGATAATAAATAAATTAAAGAGATTTTTCTGGGCGAGGAAAAATATAATTCTTGCTCATTTAATTTGAATACAATACTGACAAAAAGAAACAAAACACCTTTTAAAATTAAGGGAGCGAAGTAAAAAAAGAACGTTTATGGAATTTCTTTTTCTGGCTGGATTCAAACAAAAAAACGCTATTTTCAAGGGTGAGAAAAGACCTTATTCCCTAAAAAAAAGAATAGAAGCTAAAGAGCTCAAAGCAATGAAATAAAATTGCTGGCTATTTCATTCTCGAGTGCTAACAAAAAGGGAAGAAAAAAAAAAATCTTGGAAATTTGGACTTTTGGGAACGGTTCCTAATGACATAATTAGGACATAATGGGACAAAGAAAATTCTCATCCCACTCGGCCAAGCAAGGAAAACATACTTTTGGGGCGGTTCCAACATTTCCGTTATATATATATATATATATATATATATATATATATATATATATATATATATATATATATATATATATATATATATATATTCCATGATAAAAAAAACATAGAACGGCAAAAAAAAATCCATTCCTTATGTATGAGATAGATAATAGGAAAAATGTCACATCTCATTTTTCTATAAGAATATATTTAATTTTTTCCACCAATGGTTGTATGATACCAAAAATAATCTTTTTTTATGTACCTAGAAAATGGTTATATCACTCCTAAACTCATGCACTCTCCACATTGAAGACAGAATATAACATTTATTTATTGTTACATGATTCATTTTTAGGGTTTTGTAGATTCTTCTCAAAACCCTTATGCCGAGGGTGATGTGTCCGTCTGTCCGTCGCTCTTTGGTTCATAGGGCCCGAACCGTTTAAGCTAAAGAGCTGAAATTTGAAATACTGGTGTAACTTTTTGACCCAACCACAGGAAAAATATACAGAAGTTCAAAATTAAATATGCGCATGCGCAATTCGCAAAAATGTTGTAAACTCAAAAATTTATATTTTTTTTAATTTTCGAGTGGGGTATCAAATGAAAGCTGCTGAAGAGTAGGACGCAAATATATATAAGCTTTTGTAAATTTTGCATTCCTTATTGGGTAAAAAAATCAAAATATACCCAAAAAAAATTTTCCCCCCCCCAACCACTATACTTCGGCTGGTCCTAAAATTTTGAAATAATTCATGCTAATGCCTTATTGTGGAGCGATGAAAATTCCGGGAGTTCATCCCAAATTTTAAAAAATTGCCAATTTTGGGCGCGAATATTTGAAGTGCGCCAAAAATTTTATTTTTTTAAAATTTTGAGTTGGGTATCAAATGAAAGCTGCTGAAGAGTAGGACGCAAAGATATATATACATTTTCAAATTTTGCATTCCTTATTGGGTAAAAAAATCAAAATATACCCAAAAAAAATTTCCCCCCCCCCAACCACTATACTTCGGCTGGTGCTAAAATTTTGAAATAATTCATGCTAATGCCTTATTGTGGGGCGATGAAAATTCCGGGAGTTCATCCCAAATTTTAAAAAATTGCCAATTTTGGGCGCGAAAATTTGAAGTGCGCCAAAAATTTTATTTTTTAAAAATTTTGAGTTGGGTATCATATGAAAGCTGGTGAAGAGTAGGATTCAAATATATATTTGCTTTTTTAAATTTTTCATTTTTTATTAATTTTATAAGTCAAAATATACCCCAAAAATTTCCCCCCTCCCCAACCACTATATAACGGGTGGTCCTAAAATTTCGAAATAATTCATGGTTATACCTTATGGCGAAGCGATGGAAATGGTTTGAAAAAATGAATTTTTCTAGTCGTTATTACCGATGAAAAACATTGTGACCCCCCGGGGGATCGAACCCGGACCCTTGAGATCGAAGAATAAAATCATAATTACATAACGGGCATGCTTAATCTTCTACAAAACCCTAAAAAGTACTTGGTCGCAAGTACTTCCCTGTGATTTTTTTTTTTTTAAATAGCTAAGAGTAAATAATTAAATAGGAATAGCAAAAAACTTAATTTTTCATGATTTCTAGACGTATAAATGTATCAGATATTTCTTTTTTAGCAAAAATAATGACAAGCGACGAAACAATTCAAGAAAAATATATATATATATATTGATAAGCATCTCCTGATATAAAGATTGAAATCAATAGAAGAAACAGAGACAGGAAAAACAATAACAGGAAAATTACGAAGTAAATAATTACTACTTCAGTTAAAATCTAATAAGAAACTATGAAGTAGCTGTGTAATAATACAGCTACAGAAGTCGTGTTAATCTACAGATCTATGCTTTAACGTTTTGACACCATTAAAGTGCATGTTTAGATGTTTATAGATACATTATTTTTTATTAAATTTAAATTTTTAATAAACAAGAATACAACGCGATAAAATACAAATGACTTGATACATTGTTGTACTAAATACTACTCTAAATTGTAATCTTAACGAGATCACAGATGTTCAAAAATTAATATTACATTTTTCTTTCTCTTGGAGATATTGAAAAATATCTTCATATCTATATTGGAGAGTGTTTATTTTGGATCAACATTGTTGCCATTACCGGTTTTGAAAAAGAAACCAACAAAAAATCAATTATAGCTCTACATGGGGGGGGGGGGGGGGGCTCTAACACCTAAAAACTTTGAAAAAAAAAACAATATCTCGATAGCAGTTTCAACCATTTTTAGTAAAAAAAAATCTAAACCTTAGTCCACAAAAATACGAATCTAACCGTTTAAGTTAATTTCCCAGAGAAATATAGTTCCAGAATATATCTAAAATTGCAAAGGGTGGTCAGGTTCTACTCCTCACCGAGGAGAAATTATTTGCATGGTTAATTTTGATAAAATGTTCAATAAAAATTAAACGTAACCATGAAAATTAAACAAGCAACAAATGGAAAAATCTGGATAAAGTAGTTATGCAGGTACTTTTTATCAAAAGTTTAGAACGAGCAGTATTACACAGATTCTTTTACAGAGGGCTGTGAGAAGCAATAGACACTTATCGATGCCTAGTTAACTCAAAGTGTTCAAATAACACCAATAAATTTGTCACCCTAGTTATCGGAGCTATGAAGTGTTAAATATAATATGCCAAACAGAATTCTACAGTTTCATTATATGTCACTTTCTAGATTATCACACTGTGTTCACGGTTTATTTCAAATTCAAATTAAATCCATTCAACAGTTAGTAACGTCTATAAAATCAGTCTTACTAGAGCTCCAATAAATTTCACGCTTATAACGTAGGTATAAGAAGTCTTAGTATTTATTTTAACTTATATTAGTTATTAATATTCAATAGTATATCACCTGTTCTATAACAAGGAACCTGGTAAAACTGGTATCCAAATAAAATTATTTACCTGCAACAAAGAAATAAAAAAATTATTAATACAAAAAACATATAAAATAAATCTTAATATCATAATGTATTTAAAAATTCATGGTGGTATTAATGTATACAAGTTAAATTGAGAACAAAACTTCGAGAGAAAAACTGATAATATTATAGTGAATAAATTGAGCTGTTTTTCTTTTTGTCAAACAACTACAGTAGCTTGCTTTTTTACAACAAATTTATAAATTTTACATTTTGAGTTTATGTCAGTATGCGTAAGTTCCCCAAAACGTAGATAGAAACAGCTAATTATAAAAGGTAAGAGCTAACAGACATGGTACACATTACAGCGAATAAATATGGCAAAAACAGCCTCTTTTTTCGCACACTCGTTAGTGTATATCTCCTTTTAAAACCACATCCCCTCATTGTAAAAGTGTTTCACCCTGACAAAAGTTGTTTTTTTTCCCTTTTGTAACTTTTTATGTTTTGCCGCTTTAGAAGAAGGGGTTAGGTAGGATGCCCCATTGTTCGGCTCCAATCTCAGACAGAGGAGAATTGGACCTTGTTGGCGTCATAATAAACCACATCAGCTGTTCCGCTGCTCCTATCGATCAGCCGCTTTTGTTGTTAATGGTGGTAGTGATAACATTATAAGATGGCAATGTAAATACACTTTTCCTTAGAATTTAAACTGAAATATAAAATTGGAATCTAATTCAAATAAATTTGTTTTAAGTTATAGATCTAAGTTTTAATGGACACATCGATAGACGTACACATCGAACTGTAGTGGAAAAAACAAGAATATTAATCAGGAGTGCGACAAGGGATCATGGAATAAGACTTGTATTATAAGAGCACTTCAGAAAGAGACAATATACAACCTTAGATTAAGGCTGAGTCAAAAGTGCAGATTAAAAATAGATAATAACCTTAGATTGAGGCTTAGTTAAAAATGCAGATTAGAAATAGATCATATAACCTTAGATTCAAGCCTAGTTAAAAGCCAATTCCGAAACAAATACACCCTTAGATTAAGACAGTAATAAATCAGTTCAAAAACAGAGTAGAACCTCAGGTTGAAAACAGTGTTAGAAAATAATAATAGAAATAAGGTTACAATATATAAAAAAAATCGGTCCGAGACAACTCAGACAAACTTTCTCATATATGAGTTCATAATTACTTAGCCCAGTGTTTCCATTTATTAGTTTTCAAATGTACATTTAAATATTATTGAACATTTCATCAAAATGTATCATAAAAATAACTTCTCCTGGACGGGGAATCGAACCCGGGCTCTCTCCATCCGCGTTTTAAGCTATTTTTTCAGGAACTAGATTTTTCCCGGGAAAACGGCTTATATCGTTGGATCCGTATTTAAATGGACTACATTTTAGAAGTTTTTAATCAAAATCGTCGGAACCGTTTTCGAGAAATATTTTTTTTTCAGAGTTTTTGGGGGGTAGCGCCCCCAAAATTAGAGCTTAAATTCATTTCTCGATTTCGCCTCGGGGTATGAATTTTCTGAACATGCATGCCAAATTTCGTCAAAATAGTCAAAATAGTTAGGCTCCAGGCGTCTGCACAGAAGACAGACGACAGACAGACATTTTTTAAAAACCACTTTTTTGGACTCAGGGGACCTCAAAACGTGTTAATCCATCAAAATCTCAAAATCGAATTTTCTCGCCATCACAATACTTTCTCTTTATATGAGAAAGTAAAAAGTGGTCAGTTTTCTAGAAGGAAAGAAAAAAAACAAAAAAAAAAAAAACATTTCTTAGCTGTTTGATGACAGGCCTTAGCAGAGCTATAATAAAGAAGAATCACTTTCAGAGGCTTTTTTTGGCAATTTTAGTATCCCTAAGTTTAGTACAGACAATATAACAAGGGATAAAAGGTTGTGCAAGCGTATAAAACTTCATAAAAATAAAATAATAAAAAAAGGACACAAAAAAACCTTCCCACTTTCCTAACATAAACTCTACATAGAGAACTTACACGTCTATGTAGTATTACACGGAGGAAATTTAAACAATAATATAAAAGATATAACAACAACAAATATAACAACGTCGTGTTCAACTTACAAATACATTTTGCTATAATAAAAACATAAGAGGATTGTTTTCACAGTAAATTCCATAAACATTATATTAAAAGTATTTTCTTTTTCTTTTAAATTTTAAAGCGCCTGCTATCGCAGTAGTAACAAAAATAATGGTTAAAATGAAACAAAGAAATATAAATAAATTGGTATGGTTTACATATTATTTCTGAAATCCTACATGAAAGTCACTTATTTATTGAGGACGAAGGCTTAGCCCTGCCAAAGGGTTTATCCATCTATATTTAGGGAATGATACGTAAGTTGGCGTGTTGCCCCATCAAAAGTATAAACCCTATAATTGACAATCACAACCGAAATTACGTCACTTCATTTAAGTGTCTAGCCATTTATATTACGATGTTAGATGAACACCTATATATATACATCAGATGTAATAATAGGGAGATCTTTAGTAGATTTAATAATATATAATATGGAAATAGATTTGGTTGAGAGAAGAACGATAAAGGATCGGGAGAGAGAACGAAGTAAACTCATATACCTAAACAACAAAGGGCGAATACTTTGACATAATACTTTCTCATGAGGAAAGTAATTTGGAATCAAAAGGAATTTGTACCACTCTCTTGTCATTCATTCTATACCACCTCAAGCGTGCAATTCCTGCTAACTGTTCCCATTTAGGTTTTTTAAAAAAATACTCCACTTTTAGCTCTGACAAAAACTTCACTACTTTTTTTTTAATCAAAAACTGTCTCTTATTCTTTTTTTATTTAGGATGTAATCATTGTCTAGTGTTAATTCTTAAGAGGAAATAATTTGGTAGTAGAGTCAAAGAGTGGTTGGGATTAATTTACTCTCTTACTACTACTTCATTTGTTCTCTTTGGTTTCTAAATATAAAAAAATCGGTCCAACAAACTAGATCAAAAATGTCTCACATGCATGGTGATACTGAATTCAATCCCATACTATCTAATTTAATAAATTTATTAAGGAGGCGGGGACTCTCACAAATTTTCCTGACCAAATATTTCTAAAACGGTGGCAGATATTAAGTTGGAATTGGAGGCAATATTTATATTATAGAAAGGTGTATTTGGTGCGAATTTCAGCTCAATCAGCGAAATAGTTCCGAAATTATTTAGCGTTAAAGTTTCAAAGGCCAAAAAAGTTTCAAAGGTAGTTAAGGCAAACAAACATTTTTTAAAATCAACTTTTTTGGACTCATGGGATCTTAAAACGTGTAAATTCATCAAAATCATTACATGATAAATAAATTCAATTTGATATTATTATTATAGTATTTAATTGCAGGATCACTATGCATATCAGAAAACTTTAGAGTTTGTCGTATTGATTATGTTTTTTTTTTTTTTTTTTTGTTTGATCGTGAAGCCAAACGAAGGATCAACACATACAACTCAGTGGTATAAACATATTGGATAAAACGAATGCTGCACAATATTTGAGTGTGATTGTAATGACGAATCAGGAGATAAGCAGTATAAGTATACGCAAATGACATCATTCGTCGGCGAGGGGATCAGCCAAAGTTTAAACCTCTCCATATGGGGTTTTTTATGTTAGTTTTATAATAATTTAAAGGAAATACAGGGTTTAATGGTAATGATGGTAATTAAAACTTGAAAAAAAAATTAATAGAGTAAATGTGCTAACAGTTAATAACACTAAACAGTGGCAAATCTTATTATAAATAAATCCCTAAACAGTGGAACTCCGTTTACTAAAAACGCCTTTAAATCATTTATACTAATTATTCACTTCAATCTCTCTCTTTCCTCGATGAAATTGTCTTAGTTTGCATTAAATAAAAAAAGGCATAAATAAATGCTAACCCCTATTTTGTCAGTAATGCAAATAGTTCATTATAATATTCAATTATTTATAGCAATATTAAATTTTCCAAGATTACACCCCTACTATAAACAGCCATTATTTTACTTTAGAAATAAAAAGTTAAAATAAGATAAAAGTTTTTGACGGGTCTCAAATTGAGTTTTAAGTTCTTCGAAGCAAGTTTAAAAAGAAATGTGATCAATCAATTTTTTTAATTTTAGTGCAGCGGATAAAGCATACAAAAAATCCATCATAAACTAACTTCGAATAACTATCTTCGATGAATTTTAACTTTGAAGCGAGATTAAGCTATTAGAATATTTGTATAATGATTATTTTCTTGGGTCTTAGTTGGTAGTCACTAATGGAGTTTTAGGACATCAGATTTTTTACTAAAATCAAGTTTTGTCACTTTATTGGCAAACCCCCAACCCCCATGTATGATTAGTTTGAGCAGTAAATAGCCAATTAAACAAATGGATGCTCGCTATTTTCCCATCTTATACAGTAGAACGTAATAGAATTCGTAAAGGCTTCAGTCTATAAGAATAAAATAACAGATCCCTTCTCAAACTTCCCTAGATCAAAACATATCTTTTATTATTTCTGGATTTACAGCATCCAATTCAAATGACCTGGAGTCCTAACGGTGATAAAACATTGCCACGCTTACTTCCTCCTTCTTGACACCATAACAAATTGGTAGAGTACATACATGTTCCAAGCAACTAAAATAAAATCCTTTCCACTCTTATACCCTTAATCTTTCATAAAACGTAATGTAACTACTTCGACTCCTTTCTAAAGTCAACTATTCTTATAAGTCTATCTATTTTTGAAATTTAGCTTCCTTTCTGTACCCTATAACGTTGTTGAAAACTGCTTTCTGTAGCAAAAACAACTTTTTTGAAAGAGATTTCTAATCGCTCATTTTGATTCAAGATGGCAGTCATATACGTATTTAGAACCAATTACTCCAACTATAATTATATTACCACTTCTTTGAAACGCTAACTTAAAAGCATTGTTTTTGGTTTGACAATTTCTAAAATAATATCGATGTTTGCCAAGAAGGGATTTTCTAAAATTTTATCCCTAAGGAGAAAAATTAGGACAAAGTAAATAAAAGAAAGGAATTTGATCCCATTCTAATTTTCTGAAGTTAATTCTTGGGAACGAGCTTGTTATGAGGAAGGAAAATACTTATGCATGTCTTTTAATAACATGTACAGGGTGGCGCAGCGCGGATGACCACATTTTAAATTGTTACCATGTGCTTAATATTAGAGCCAGGAGATTAGAATAAAGCAAAAATGTGGAAGTTTACTGGACATAAGTCAAATTTTTAAGTGTGGAAGATAATATCCGATAAATGACGTCCTTGTCGATTTCCACATTCACATTATTCACACTACCGAGAAATATTTGACGCACGCGATCCATGAACACATGTGAGTGCAGTGGCTCTATCTTTTTGGAACCGTATGTGGACAGTGTCCATTTCGTTCCTTTGAATAGGGGATGAAAAATCGGATTCCCTGACGAGATGTTAGAGAATGTGATGCGCAACTTCGCCCAGCGCCTCTAAGAATGTGTAAATCGACAAGGCGTCATTTATCGGACATTATCTTCCACACTTACAATTTGACTTATGCCAAGTAAACTTCCACATTTTCGCTTGAAAATTTGCTTTATATCAATATCCTACCTCTAGTATTAAGCACATGGTGACCATTTAAAATGTGGTCATCCGCGCTGCGCCACCATATAAATAATTCATTATATATCATTTATACGGTAGGAAAATGCTCTACTTTTTCCGGAAAGTTAACTTTTAAGAATAACTGACAGTATTCGGAGACAATTATACTAATTAGGGATTTTCGCAACTAATTTTATCCAAGGGGAGGGAAAATAGAAATAAAGGAGATTTAGCGGAGCAAGAGAAACCAGCTAGTATCTCTATAAATTAATAAAATAAGTCAATTGAATCTAATAAGAATACATTCCTTGACATTTTTATTGAATAAATGTAGAGACAGAGTTATAATATTTTTATAAGTTTAATCCCATACCACAAAAAACTTAAACAACTGTACCTAAAGGCAAATTTCATGAAAATAAATTCAATTTTTTCAATCATAAAAAGAAAAAAGTTTTTAACAAAATTTAAGAGAATGTTAAAAGATAAAAGGAAAATAACAAATAAGGTATAATTTATAATCCTACTCACTTAATATTTTTCTTTGGAGCAAGTTTGCATTAAGTTTAAATTATGTACGATACGAAAATTAAGGGAATTTCAAGGAGGAATAAAGTCTACAGTTTTTTTGGGTAAACATAATTAAACGATTCACTACTTTCATTTCTTAAAATCCTCCTTCGAAACAGAGTAAAAAGAAAAAAAAATCTTTTGTTTATTTATCATTCTGTTTCATTTGATAGAAATAAAGACTCTGACCTCGGTTTTTAAACTTAACCGTTCATTTTATTACAATTACAGCAAATCATTATATTACTGCTTTGTATAAAACCACAATACAGGAATTTTTGTAATTTATTTTATTCAAGGAAGGGTGGGAACGGGGGTTATAGAATTAAAGGAGGAATGATTTAGGGAAATTTATGACACCTAGATATACTCGCTTAGTAAAAACAACATAGTAATAACAATACACTCCACAGCGAAGCACGGAAATCCAGCTAGTATCTCTCCAATCAATTTAAACTTGACTTAAATAAATGGTTAATCAATTTAATAGAATTCCAATGTGTTATACTTTATTATATTTTATAAATTATTATTATTACAATCTACTGCAGTACAAGTTATCTTCTTCCCTTTTCAGCAAAATAGGGGGGGGGGGGGGGGGCATATCACCTACTACCTTCTATGGTTTGGCCTACGTTTCTCTTATAATATAGAAAGCTTTATAAAATTATACATGTTTGGATTTAAATTTAGTCTTCATACGGGTATACGCAAATATCCGAAACTAGGAGACTCATGTGTGATTAGGGACGCTGCTACTCGGAAACCAGGCGACTCTGCATGCTGGTCTCCTAGTCTCTGAGTTTCCTAACAAACGTGGCTTGTTTCACTAGGTGTCACAATGAGTGAACAAGTGTTCAATTTAAAATTTGTGGCGGAAGTGGAGAAGTTTCCCGTGCTGTATAGTTACAGGCTCAAAGGAAATTTTTAATTTTAGTCCAGTAATTCTTTTGCAGTAACAAATAATCTACAATAATTAATGTTCCTTTCGATGTAAGGATGCACCCAAAACGATTTCAATTTTCTCCTTCATTAACGGCGGTAATAATAATACTGGATAATGATATCCTCGACGCTACTATAAATACTGTATATAGTTCGGAGAGGTGGATACACAATGATGACGAGTACTGAGTACTCGGCCTATTGCCTATGAAAACTGAATTTACTTTCTAATCAAACCTCATAAAACGTGGTTGTATACGCGCAACTCGAGACCTGGTTGTGTGAAGGATGACGTGAGACTTAAATCGCTCAGTCTCCCAGCCTCCTGGTCGTGAAGCAGCTCGAGACGAGATTTGCGTATCCCCGTGTAATAGCCTTAGGGAGTTGAGAAACAATTAAGATTCCAAGAGTCGATCTACTACCCCAACAGCACCTCCTTCTAGTTATGTCACACAAAAATTCAAAAGAAAAATATGCTCTAATTATATAAAATTGGAATAATTATTTCATAACATTTAAAAAAAAAATAGACTGTCAATTAGTGTGGCACATAGCTTCCTCGCATCCTATCATATACTTTATTGTTATATTAACATTAAAATTATTGTTATATTACATTATTGTTATATTGTTTATTGTGTAAAAACTATTAATAGTTTTAGCGGTCTTTAACACTTCATAGTGGTGTCGCTGTTGGTTTTACTAAAAAATTGTATTTGAAAAAAATGTTTGTCTCATTAAAGAGATGAAGTTAGATTTTTTTCCCGACCTAAAATTCCAATTTTAAATTTGAAGTTCACGTTTACGCGAGAGTTGCTCTTGAACGCTTGGACGGATAACGTTGTCCAACGAACTCGTCCTGGGCATTGGTAAAATAAACATGTCTACCAAATTTTATCAAAATCAGTTGACATTTACTCAAGTTATCGTCACACGTTTCATAATTCGCGGACACACAGACACGAGACCAAAAATGTTCCCTGATGTCTGAAACGGATTTCTGTCTTGGAATTTTTAAAATCGGAGGCATAAAAGTTTTTCGTTCTCAAAAGTGAACACAATGCTTCCGTTACCTTCGGTAAGCTCGGAAGCAAAATAATAATAATAAGAAAATCCATTTATCAAGTTTAGTATACCTGGATAAGTTATATATAAAAAAATCAAATATTTCCGAATGAAAAATTTGGATATGGGAAGTAAATAAATTGTGAAGAGATTAAAAAAGAGAAGAACGAAGGAGAGAAGGTATAGGGGATAAAAGAGATGTCAACTCTGATATTTTGCCAAAAAATTACGGAGACTAATACATTTTTTTTAAAGATGTAGATGTTGGAATGATTCTGACTTGGAAATATTAAAGTAGAGGACATTTATTTCTACAGATTGTTAGTTTAGGAGTTGAATTGGGAACAATCTTGCTTCTTGGCATTAGAAAAAGATTTGCGATTGTAATTCAATCGAATATCAAGAAGGAGAGAAAAATAAAAAGATGATTTACTAACTTCAAATCGACAGAAAATAAATTTCCATTCAGCCCTTTATTTAACTTGTTATTTTGCCCCTGCAATTAGTAGTAATGTTTCTGCAGTAAAAATATTGGCTATAGCAAAAAGTAAGTCTACCATGATGGATTGAGATAGATATATGACTCATTGACCAGGATTCGATAGAATAAATGCGTATTTGGCGATAGATAGATATGGATACACTAAAATGCTGAACTATAGATATCGTGGATTTAAAGTAATATGTTAGGCTAAAATGAATTTGACACACCAGTTTGAAACAAACTAAAATGGAAAGCCTTTTGGAGCAAAGCATAGGCCAGTTTGGTTATAAAATAAATAAAGTTGTTGACTACAGTTGTTTGTTCAGAGATCGAGTTCAATACACCTTCTAGGATAGATGAGTATTCCTTTGGGATTTTTATAACAACTAGGTGAAGAGCAACTTACAACAAGGATCGATACGTCGGGGGGGTCACGCATGCCAATTTAACAAAGCTCAGCTCCAAATTAAACTACACCCTAGGGCACCTGGGGGTAGGGGGTAAGCAAGGAGTGAACCAGAGTAAAAACAAACTCAATAGTCTCTCAGGAAACCGAGAGAGAGATTCAGGACAAGAGGGGAGGGAAAAAAGATCTAACTGACCTGAAACCTAATCACAGACAGAGCAAATAGAGAGAAAAACTCAGATACTACTAAAAAAAAAGAAAAAACCTAAGCGAAACTAATTGGATCGTTAAGTAGAGGCGACAAATTCTTTTAAACTCGACGATCAAGATAAATTCCTAACATGAAACCTACACAGAAGAAACCTTAATTAAAAATCATATTAGTAGGATAGAACAGAGGGATATGTTTGCAAGCGAGTAATTCTAAGAAAATCACCCTGACATATAAATAATTCAATAGTCAAGACCAATTTCAAATGTATAAAATACCAGGATTTCGAACGTTTCCAGAATATTTTGAAAGCTAATACAAAACTTATTCTAACAGAATAAACTAAAACTTAATATGAATTATGAATAACATTAAATTAGGCATCTCTTCAAAATGAAGATCTATGGTCGTTTTAGTAAATATTATACGAAACTAAAGTTTATTTTTTTCACATTAAATAAAATAAACTGCTTTTTGCATGTACATATTTAGAAAATAGAACATTTATAATAAATGCTCTCCTAATAGGTCATTCAATACGTTTCCTAAATTTATATGTAAGAACACTTTTGTCTACTGCTAACATATGGCATTATCATGGAGTCATTAGAAATACCTATATTCTTCTGACTCATTCATAAAGAGAGGAAGACAATCTAATTTTGCTTTCTCGGACTCATTGTCTTTCTTAGAGAATTTACAATTCCCGCTTTGAGAGAGACAAGCTAATCTTTACTAGAAGATCAAATGCGTTTTTGATCATCGGAGATGCGTTTTTCTCTCTATTGCTGCTAAATATGTCGTATCAGACACATTACATTTTTTT
Source organism: Gerris lacustris (assembly GCA_951217055.1). Taxonomy (NCBI): domain Eukaryota; kingdom Metazoa; phylum Arthropoda; class Insecta; order Hemiptera; family Gerridae; genus Gerris; species Gerris lacustris. The sequence goes on along the minus strand of OX578277.1, from coordinate 69,106,841 downwards.
CCTCCGATTTTTATAGTTTTATTTTTATTATTATTATTGCTTTTAATCAACACTTCACAATTGTTGTCAAACTCATAATTTACAAATAAATAAATAAAAAAAAATCCCGGTATCCTCTACAATCGCTCCTGTAGCCTATGTTGTACTGTAATTACAGCCAATCTTTGGCGCCGGGTTGGGACCTACCTAAATGCCAAATTTCATTCAAATCGGCCGAATCGTACTCTACTAATATTCCGCCAAACAGGCAGGCAGAAATGATTTCATTTAGCTTAATCATCGTCATACAAATATTTAAAAAGGGAAATTAAAAGGGTGGTAAAATGTTTAGAATGTTTCTCTCATAGGGCTACACTACACAGTCGATTAATCTTTAAACATGTAGACATACAATATCAACTTTATTGCAAGGATACAATTAAACGAAATGCATCTTAGGTCAACACAAAACACAATGAGCATTCATAAAATCTTTTAAAGCAAGAAATGTATACATAGCAAATAAATGATAGAATGTAAATTTTAAGACAAAACAAAACACAAAACATCTTTAAATCTTATTAATAACTTTATTATAGCTTAAAAATATTAATGATATTATATGTTTATAGAAAACAAATCACAACAACAAACATTTCTGATCTAAATATATATATTGTTAATCTAACGCCTCACAAATTATAATGAGTAACAATCTAAATTTGTACACCAAATTGTAGGTGAGTAAAAGCTTAAATATTATTATTTTTTTAAGATAGCCAATAAGCAATTAACTGTTGGTCTGTATAGAATATACGATGATGGTAGGGTGACCAGGTGAGATAATATAAATTCAACCAGCATGCTTCCACGATGACTAATATTTCAGGGGACAGTGTGGGTCTTGTCTAGGCACGCTCATCTGGCTCAGGTCCCAAAAAACATTTCGAAATATCTTTGTGTGCATTTTTTTTTTTTTTTTTTTAAAACTTCTCAAGTCCAATTTGGTTCTGAGAGTGGAGGTAGAAACGTTTATAATCCGTAAATATATATAAATGGTCTGACACATTGTTTTTATTTGTTGCCCTATTTATTTATTTATTTATTTTTTGTCTATTTATAAAATAATTAATAATCTTCTCTTTCAATTTCACGATTTATTAAATTATTAAAGTATTTTTTTGAGATGGTAACTCGAAGATGGTTTTTTTTTTTTAGTTATCATAAGTCGCCATATTCATAAGATTATGATTTAAAGGTGTTTATATTCAAAGGGAACAAGGTAAGAGCTCTAACCGCTTGGTTTGATTCCATGTCATCCGTTCTACAACTACAAACCGCCTAAAAACGTAAAAAAAAATAAATAAAGGTTCCTTTTATAAAGGGTAGGAGAAAACGATTTTCTGTTCAACTAGAGTAGTCTTAATGGTTGGTCTGACGTGAAACTGCCAGGAAATTGCTCTTTGGTATAAAAAAATCAATGAAAAGAAAAACAATTTATTTAAAAACTAACGAACGATAACTTTGATTCCTTTTCAATAACTACTGACCTCAAAATACCATTTAAAAAATATATAAATAGTAAATCTATTTCTGCATTAGTAGTGCAAGTTTATTTTAAACTATCAAGAGCGCCCTCTCAATAGTTTAAAAAAATTAAAGGTTAAGTATTAGTGTTTTCGTGAACTCCAAACAAACCGATCTTCACATAAAGCCGGCCATACACGTTGTCTATATACCTGAGAGGTGAACCTGTACAAGGAAACCGGAGTGTATGTACTATCAGCTATGACATACTTGCACAGGTATTCTGACCTATACAGGTGACCTGAGAGGAAAAAAAATCGATTTTTTTACCAGCGCCAAAGTACAGACCGGAACGCTTGTCGGACTGGACTGTACATTTCACATTTTTATGGTTTAGGCAAAATAATAAAATATATTACATTATAACATGCATTATACAGGGTGATTCATGTTTAATTAAAAAAATGAATAGTAAAAAAAAAACATTTTTAAAAAACAAGATTTTATTTCGTATTCTTCTCAGCAAACCCTTTCATTTCATACCCATATCTTGAGCGTACTAAAAAAATAACGTAACATGGAAACACATTTTTCTATCCTGAACATTTGCAATGTTTTCAATGACTTGACCTTATATTTAAGAGCCTTTTTTATTTATTTTTAGCAGTATGGCCTTAATACTTAAGATAAGTCGGAATCAAATAGTAGTTAGCGAAATTGTATTTGATACATTGGATGAGGGTATAGAAATAAAGAGAGGAAAGAACTTCGTGGCATCAAGATATTCTTGTTTAGAGAAATAATTTGAATGCTTCTCAACAGTAGTTTAAACCTCAAATTTGTATTGCTTGTTTTTTTTAGCAAGTAACAAACCGACCACCGCGATTCCATCACCTATAGAAGCCATAGTGTCAACTTAGACCTGAACTGAACCCCGACGGTTTACTCTACCATGTGTTTGCGCTTCACCTGTGGAGGTAAATTTGACAGGAAAACATGTTCAGACTCCTCCGTCAGGAATACCCCTATTAAAAAATTTAATTTAATTATAGAATGTATTTTGGGTTCTGGTTGCATACTGTTATAGTACAATCCAAAGAAAAGTCTTATAGAGAGTGTCTTATACTTTGAGTAAAAACCCAAAAAAAAAAAAAAAAAAAAAAAAAAAATTATTGTTATATTAACATTATTGTTATATTAATTTATTGTTATATTATATCAACAAAAGATGATATCAATAAAAGAGCAGTGGTAATATTCAAATCAAATTCGTTAAGCAAAAGTCGGTAGGAGTGAGAGTAGGTTTATACTCATAGTATGAGAGCAGTTCGATAACGTGTGCAGTGCACAAAAGTGTACGGATAGCGAATGAAGCCTGGTCACCTGGTCCCGAGGACCCCAAGCTCGCTGTGCTATTGAAGAGGTAGGTCAAATAGAGAGGTGGGGGAACGAAGCCATCTCCTATTCCCCTCGCCTATCTCCCTCCCTGCGTTCTCTCCATAATAAAAACTATTAATAGTTTTAGCGATCTTTAATACTTCATAGCAGTGTCGCCGTTGGTTTTATTAAAAATTTGTATTTGAAAAAAATAATTGTCTCATTGAATAGATGAAGTTGATTTTTTACCTGACCTAAAATTCCAATTTTAAATTTGAAGTTTTTGTTTACGCAAGCGTTGCGCGCGAACGCTAGGCGGATAATGTTGTCACACGAACTCATCCTGGGCATTGGTAAAATGAACATGTCTACCAAATTTCATTAAAATCGGTCTACTTTTACTCAAGTTATCGTCACACTTTTCAGACACACAGAGGGGCTCGCGGACACACAGACCGACAGACAGATATGAGATCAAAAATGTTCCCTGATGTCTAAAACAGATTTTTGTCTTGGAATTTTTGAAATAGGAGACAACATTTTTTCGTCCTCAAAGTGAACACAATGCTTCCGTTACGCAAAATATTTACTGACCTAAAGATTAATTCAATATATAAATTCAATACTGAATTCATATTCAGTATTTAGTTCGTAGGAAGATTTAATGTTAAAATGTACAATAGTATTACGAATATTGATATAAAAACGCACTGCATAATAGTTTATTCATTATATATAGAAAGAGGAATTCGTAGTGACCAATTAAACTTGGTATGATTTAGTAAACTTCATAAGAAAAACGAGAATTTTTAATAAACATTTTCTTTTGAAGATTAATTTCACCTTCTTTATATTAAAATATACTTTTATTTTTGTTCTTTAGTATGCAATAATAATAAATAACGCTGTCATTAATCACAAATAAATAAAAACTCAGCTGCACTAGTAATAATAGAGACAATGACGCAAAACATATAATCTGTTACAATAAGCTGCTATTATAAGAGTTGCCACAGAACAACACCGTGTTAAAGAAACATTCCTAGAACTGACCCCGCCATCGCATCTTCAGACAGATAATTCAACCATATTATTTACCACTGCTCATTAATTAACAAACCAACACATTTTCAATTGCAAGATTAAAACATCAAGTATATTTCTCGATAATGACAAATTTAATAAATGGCAACAAATCAAGTAGGCAGGGAATGACATGTGACAAGGGTAACGGAGAGAGGTCCACAGGGGAGTTCGATGATATTAATTAGCATACATCTGGTGCTCCCTCCCAGCTTTATCTTGGGTAGGCTGTATTACAAGGTTCACTGCACCCTCAAACTCTGCATAAGCAACTCCGCAAAGGCGTCTAGTAACAGTAATTTGCTTACATATACACAATAGCGATCTCTACTTCTAGAGATTAGAAGGTCCTAGGGCGGGTAATTCATTTACCAGATAACTTTATACCGTTATAACTTTAACGGAGGGGATTCACTCTTCTCTTGAACCAAATTATTATTATTGAAACAAAATAATAATGTATTTTACTTTGATTCAACAAACATATCTTTTTATCATTTAACTTTATAAAGTTTAAAAATATCTCATTATCACTGCCAGATAAAGCCAAAGCGCAAACCCAGAAACTCTGGCATTACTGCAATTACGATGTATTAATAAAATAAACCATCGGTTTTATAACTCATATTAAACATTTTCAAATTTATATCATAACCAATTAAAAGGAAAATAATTTAAAACAATAGTTTTTCTAACTTTCAGGAATTATAACAAACTTTCTATACAACGGTTGTCATGACTCTTTCATAAAAATATTTCGTGGATGTCCATGCTTCTACAACTCACATAATTCAGCATAATGAGTTTAACATTACCCAATCAGGACAATTCAACAAAACATCAAAACTAGTTGCGACGAAAAGGTATATTTTACTTAAGTGAATGGATTATATACACCATGATTGTCAGATACTAACAGAGTACATTTGTCCTTCCATGAGCAGTTCGGCAAAAGAGACATCTTTTAGGTGATTAGTATAGATTAGCATGTACAGAGAAAAAAAATGTGCTAGCATTCGTGGAACTTAGAACAAGATTTTTTACAGTAAAATTGTAAGTTCAATGGCATCTTCAGGCGATAATATCTAGGCCACTTTTGGAAACCAATCCAAATTTCAAGTGGTTTTTAAAAAATATTTGTCTATCGACTATTCAAACACGGGGAGCCTAAACTACTTGGCCGAATTTATATAAAATTTGTGATACATGTTCAGAAAAATCCAACCCCGATGCGCATCCGAGAAATTAATTTAACCCCTACATTTGAAGGCGCTACCCCCAAAATTTCTCGAAAAACATTTCCGACAATTTTAATTAAATACTTCCAAAATTTTGTCTTATTTAAACCAACCATATAAGTCGTATTCCCCCAAAAAAGTTCCTAAGAAAATAGGTATAACTGCCAAGGGTAAGACGACTGGTTCAAATCCCTTCCGAGGAGGGTAATTATTTGAACGGTAAAGTTTGATAAAATGTTCAATAATAATTATACGTAACCACGAAAACCCGTAATAACTAACAAATGGAAATCAGTGGACCAAGTAATTATGTACTCTATAAGAGAAAGTTCAGTACAAACTTAATCGGACAGATCTTTTATACTTGAACCAGTAGTATGAATTGAATCAGTTTAAATTCAAAGAATACAATATAAAACATGAATTAGAAAGGGGGGGGGGGGATGGTTTATAACTTTATTATTTAACCAATTCTTATTCCTTTTGTTCTTTCTTTTTTGGTGTATTTGTATATATTTCACATGTTTTGGAAGACAAAATGAAATAAAATGAACTACCAAAACATTATATTCACTGTGTTCTCCTTCCATAATAATATTTCAATTTTTAGAAACACAAGAGAGAGAAGGAAATCCTACTTGGGGTTTGATTTATAGGAAGTCAAACGTTAAAGGTAAGAATATTATAATAGCATCCAGAATATGGGGTTCGAGGATATACAGGATGAGTTGAAGCTACACGCTATCACCCTAAGGTGTCAGAATACCTTTAAAATAAGGCTTATAGGCTTGAATAACAATATACTGCACCAAAAGTAAAAGCCGAATATAACTTTCACAAATAAGACACCTTTATAAAACTGAAAATAAGCAAAAGGAAAAGCACCAGAGCACATTCTCCAACATACAGTCGACTCTCGACAATTCAAAGTTGGAGGGACCTCTAAAAACACTTTGAATTATCAAATGGTGGGATGAGAGAAACGTATAAGGGGCAAGAAAAAATGTCATTATGTAAATTTTAACCAAATAAGAAACAATGGATGTGAGAACAAAATACAGTATGTACAAACAAAAGTAAAAAATAAAGAACAAGGAAAATTAATCATTCTTTGGAGAAAAAGAAATCGGTTATTACTTTTTGCTTTAAGGTACTCAAACGGAATTGGTCAATAGTTTTTTCAAGTGTGAATAAAGCTTCAAAAACTTCCTCTTTAACTTGGGTATGGAGGGAAAAAATCGCAGTTTCTTTAATGAATCACTTGCTTCCGTCAGAGTTATCATTGGCAAAGGTTCCGATTCATCGTTATCATTTTCTTCGTTTTCTCTGTCCAATGAAAGTATTTCCGCGTCAGATAAAGCACCCCAAACCGCGATATCTTGATCAACCCGCACAAAGTCAGCAAATGTCAAATTTTCTTGAGGAGAAAGGGATTCCCAAATGGTTGGTTTAACGCCGGTCATGTCACAATGGATCTGCTTTTCTTCCAAAGTCGGAGTGTGGAAACCTGACTTTTTAAAACAGTTTGAAATTGTAGAAGAAGTGGCAGTTCCCCAAGCTTTGTCTGTCATAATCATGGCAGTCAAAACAGTGATGTTAACAGTCGGCTGATTATCGAGGCAATCTTAAATGGTCTTCACAATTTCGTGGCGATAAAAAGTTTTAAAATTTTGAATTATGCCTTGGTCAAGTGGTTGTAATTTTGAAGTAGTGTTTGGGAGGAAAAAAATGAAGTTTTGCATTTGATAAAGGAGGGTGTTATTCACAGAGCAATTGTCTAGACACAAAAGAATATCGCGTTTCTGAGTTCTCATCCTGAGTATTTAATGAGACTAACCATTCATTAAATAATTCCGTAGTCATCCACGCCTTTTTATTCGAACGGTAGGAAGTAGGGGAGAAGTTTCCAATCGTATGTGTCTCTCCAGGAAGGAAGTTCGAATTGTCGAGAGTTGGGGAGAGGAACTTGGAATTGCAGCGTGTCGATGTCTCCACTTTTACAGAATTTTACTTTGAATTACTGAGTGTACCAAATTACATTGTTTTTCTTCGAAATAGCGAGAGTTTTTCGAGGGACCGAGCATTTGCTTCGAATTATTGAGAGGTTCGAATTAATGAATGTTTAAATTATCGAGAGTCGACTGTATATCAAGAAATAATAATTGAAAAAAAAAAAAAAAATATATATATATATAAGAAATATTAACGAAGTACCTATTAAGTGAATACAAATATTAATTAGTGAACCTTGGCCCATGTAGACATCTGAAAACATATTTAGCTATCAGCATATAATCCTTAGGGTCAAACAGTTATTGATTATAATTTACATCGAACGAAGAAAAAAATTAATTTAAGCTAACTCTTCAATAAATTACGCTGACAATGACCCTGATAAAGCGTATTTCTCTCATAATAGGTTGCGTTTGTAGAGAATCAAAAGAGTCAAGCAAAAATTGTATTCAATGTATTAAATAAAAACTCATCAATTCTCTCTGTCGATAAATATTTCAAAACTTTTTAGTAAAGTTATTTAAGTATTTTGTAGCAGAGTGATTACTATAGCAATGAAATTTAGAACCTAATATTAATATTTTCAGCTTCCTTTCCAGCAAATAGCCATATATTTTTTAAGACAACATATTTACGACTCATGGAACCAAATTTGAGAATAAGCCCATACATTTCCAATAGAACCTTAATCTCGTCATTAATATACCTTTTCATTTCACTATTTATTGTACTGTACAACCCATAAGAAAAAGTAAAAACATTTTAAGATGAAATGTGTTGTAATCACGATTTTATTTATAATCGAAATTCTCGCCCGTAGGGATTTAAAAAAAATCACAGGGAAGTACTTGCGTCCAAGTACTTTTTAGGGTTTTGTAGATGATGAAGCATACCCGTTATGAAATTATGATTTTTTTTCTTCGATCCTAAGGGTCCCGGGTTCGATCCCCCGGGAGGTCACAATGTTTTTTTTAGGTAATAACGACAAGATAAATTACATTTTTTTAGGAAATTTTCATTGCCCAACCATACGGTGTAACCATGAATCATTTCAAAATTTTAAGACCAGCCATTATATAAAATTTGGGGGGGGGGATTTTTTTGGGGGTATATTTTGACTTATAAAACCAATAAAGAATTAAAAATTTAAAAAAGCAAATATATATTTGTATCCTACTCTTCAGCAGCTTTCATTTGATACCCAACTCAAAATTTTTAAAAAATAAAATTTTGGGCGCACTCCAAATTTTCGTGCACAAAATTGGTAATTTTTAAAACCTGGGAATGAACTCCTGGAAATATCATCGCCCCACTATAAGGTATTAGTATGAATTATTTCGAAATTTTAGCACCAGCCGATCTATAGTGGTTGGGGGGGGGAAAATTTTTTTGGGGAATATTTTGATTTTTTTCCCCTATAACTAATGCAAATTTTAAAAAAGCATATATATATTTGTGTCCTACTCTTCAGCAGCTTTCATTTAATACCCAACTCAAAATTTTAAAAAAATAAAATTTTGGGCGCACTTCACTTTTTCGCGCCCAAAATTTACAATTTTTGAAAATTTGGGATGAACTCCCGGAATTTTCATCGCCCCACAATAAGATATTAGCATGAATTATTTCAAAATTTTAGCGCCAGCCGATCTATAGTGGTTGGGGGGGGGAAATTTTTTTTGGTATATTTTGATTTATTTAACCAATAAGGAATGCAAATTTTAAAAAAGGATATATATATTTGTGTCCTACTCTTCAGCAGCTTTCATTTGATACCCTACTCAAAAATTAAAAAAAATATAAATTTTTGAGTTTACCACATTTTTTCGAATTGCGCATGCGCAAATCTAATTATGAACTTCTGTATATTTTTCCTGTGGTTGGGTCAAAAAGTTGCACCAGTGTTTCAAATTTCAGTACTTTCGCTTAAACGGTTCGGGCCCTATGAACCAAAGAGCGACGGACGGACGGACACATCACCCTCGGTATAAGGGTTTTGAGAAGTATCTACAAAACCCTAATAAGGATAAGTAATATTTTTTTGATATCAGATACAATAATCAAATTTCAAATCCGATAAACATCTCAAAAGGCCTATTACAAGGCGAAATCTTATCGCCGTTATTATTTAATCTTTTTATTGCAGACATCGAAAACTACTTTGTAATGAACGACATTAAAGGGGTTAGTGTTGATGGCACTAAGTCAATCTCTCTTCTATTATTCGCAGATGATCTTACAATTATCTCAGAATCGGAACTGGAAATGAATAAAGCGCTTAAAGTCCTGCATAGATATTGCGAAGAAAACCAATTAGAAGTTAATTTAGACAAATCAAAGGTTTTGCGATTTAGCAAAGGGAAAACAAAACAGAAAAATATAAAAATTAACTATAATGGAAAAGAATTAGAAGAGGTTACTAAATTTAATTACTTAGGTGTTTGTTTTTCAAAAAAAGGAGTATTTGAGGCAGCGGCAAAACAATCTATCTCCCGAAGTAGGGCCGCATCAGGAGCTTTACGAGAAACTCTGGCACGCACCAAGAACAAATCATTCGAAGCTGTTCTCCAAACGTATAATAGTTGTGTTCGATCAACACTTACTTATGGCGCTGCCATTTGGGCTCTACGATATTTCGAAGATCTGGAGGCAGCACAAAATTATTTTTTTAAAAACTACTTCTCTCTTAAAAGGAATGTCCCTCACTACATGATTCGCGCGGAATTTGGAATCCCACATATCTCACAATATATTTTGAAATTAGCCCTAAATTGGTACAACCACGTACAGTCGCTAGATGAAAATAATATCCTGCGAGTCTGCCTCGAGCGGCTTAAATACCTGGACAAGGTTCCGTCAAATACAAATAAATTTAATTGGTTTACTCAGGTCAAAGATATTTTGAATAATATAGGTGGTTATGAATTAGACCAACTTTTTAACGGCCAAATAAATAACATCACAATAAGAGATATAATAAACAAATACAAGACTAAACTCGAGAAGGAAGATTTCAAAAGAATACAAGATTCATCGTATAATAATTTCTACCACATCCTCTACTGCTCTAAGAATGATTCCACTAACTATCTTAATTATGGCCTTAATTTTAAAATGCAAAAAGTTTTAGCACAAATCCGAACCTCCGGCTATGGGATAATTAAAATATCATTTAATGGAATAATGTACAAGATTAATAGCAATGAAGAATGTACTGTGTGCGACTTACACGAGGCTGAGGACTTGGCCCATTTGTTGCTTAGATGCCCTATGTACGCCCCTCAAAGAGAATACTTCCTTCCAACGCACCTCATAGCGACCAATTGCAATGATTCAACCAATGTAGCATCTTTAATAAATACTTGCCAATCTTCCTACGGGAGACACCTGTATTACTTTTTTATAAATATTTTAAAACTGAGATCTTTCTTGTTAAATGAGTGAACAGCACGTACTTACATGCACAACTTAATAAAAAAGCAAATTTTAATTAGAGTAGAGATTTTTTAATTTAATTTTATGTTATTTTTATAATAGAAAGGTTTATTTTATGTTATTTTTATAATAGAAAGGTTTATTTTATGATTTGAATTACACTAATATATAATTTAAAGAATATGTATCATATAAATTAACCTTACAAGAGGGAATACATTTATAAAAAACAAAGAGGCATGCAAATTTGTTCAATCTAATTATTATTATTTTATCACTCTTATTTTATGTTTAATTTTCTTATTATTAACAGAGGTAGGCAGTTATTGTTTTGCAATGTTTGAAATCTGAAGTAATTTTTTATGTTTTATCCATTTAATGTCAGCTTTCTTTTTAATTTCATTATATGAAAAAAAAAAAAAAAAAAAAAAAAATGTAAACAAAAGCGACTCAATTTGTACAAAACTAATGTTTTTATACAAATAAACATCTAATCTAATCTAATCTAATCTAATATTTTTTTGGGCCATGACAATAATTTATCTATTTTATACCACATTAAGAGAAAATAAAATTAAAAAATCGGACGCAGGATGTCTCGGAACTTTTCCATGCCAAACATAAACCTATAAATGACATTAGATTTTATTATTATGTGAATTAAAATTTTGTATGTCCGTTAAGTCCGGCATTATGAGGTCCGTGATAGTGAGGTCTGTTATTGTTAGATTTTAAAATACAAAAACAATTTCTTATAAAGAGGTATAATTGGTGCAAATTTCAACGCAATTGGAACATTTTTCGATTATGTATGATTTTTTGAATTTTTCCTGACTCTTGTCTTGATGATGGATATTCAGGCAGCTTTTCAAGGATGGATTTTTTTATTCTAGTTTTAACTCTCTAGCTTGAAAACTATGGGAGTAATAAAGGCGCGTCCACACTATGCCGAATGAGGCCGATTGGCCTATGCCGGTCGGCACGTTCGGCACAGTACGTTCGGGTCGGCATGACGTCCCCATTACTTTAGTAGTGTGGACGCCACGATCGGTGCCGAACCATCTCACGAGTACCCGCACGCCGCACGGTAAGTTTCTTTCTGTTTAGTGCATAAGTGCATTCATGATCATTGACGACCAAGGTGAAATGAAATAAATAAAATCAAGTTGATGTTAGTTTGTCCCTTGACAGGTGACCACGTTGATTTTTGGTCTACTAACTAATTCTGTACTCAAGATCATGAAAATCACATTGTCCACTATAATTGGTGAGACAGGGCCGCTCTCCACCGGTTTGTTTTTTTCAAATGCCTATTGCCAAGCTATGTCCCGCAGACGAACTTAGCCGACCACATATTCTTAAAAGGCGCTAAAAGATTGACTTGTATACAAAATTCTAGCTTGATGTTAGTTAGACACTTTTTTTCACGCTATCTCCTGGACTATTAGAAATATAACTTAGTTTGTGGTACTAAATATAATTTCTTTCTTATTTTGATGTAATTTGTCGGGAGTTTAATAAAAAAGCTTGTCCCAGCAATCGGTCACGATAGTTACTTCACAATAGTTACCAAAAATTTTGCTGCACTGTTTGACTGAGGGGGTATGTCACACAACAATTCTTTTCAAAAATCATGGTGCGTACGTTTATTAAAAGTCACAATAGTTACCATTAATTTTAGTACTTAAAAGTGAATTTAAGGCGATACCCCCATAGTATACATAAAAATTATGCTTCCCTTCAAAGCATTAATAAATTTATAAGTCACGGTAGTTACTTGTCGCGATAGTTCCTTTTCACATACATATTCTTGTTATATAAATGTTCAGCGTCTAAATAAAGCACAAGTTGGTTAAGAATTGTCAAAGATTTTCCAAAAATTTCACTTTTTTAAAAAATGTCACTTTTATTTTATCATACCCAACTCTATAGAGAAAAAATGCTTCAAAGTCTTCGTATGGCTTCAACCACTTTCCAGCCTAATGAATATCTAGTCGTACTATCATTTGACGAAATGAAAATAGAATCTTGCTACGAATACGACACTAAAAATGATGCTGTGGTAGGTCCTCATAAATATCTACAAGTTATGATGGTACGAGCACTCTTTACAAGTTGGAAACAACCAATTTTTGCTGATTTGGATTCTAAAATTACTACAGAATTGTTGTAGTATATAATATATTTAAAGTATATAATATATTTTATCTATCCCAGCACTGCAATCTAGTAGAGAGAAATTAAACTAGTTTTATAGGCCAGTATAAATAATTTGTTTTTATAATTAAACGAAAAACGCGTTAAGTAAAAAAATATAATAAAACTACAAACGTATCTCTTCTTACCAAGTCTCTACACTCTACACTACACTATGTATTATACTTATATTATATTAACAATAATAATTCGTACTAGTATATTTTAAGTTAAAAAATAAGTATCCGAGAACATATTACATATATATTTCACATAAAAATATGATCATTTTAACAGTAACGTATGTTTTGGTTTGCTTAAACATTTATTTAACATAATATGTGATCTGAGAGGGCAATTTTCGTAAAATAATCACTAAATTTGATAAAAATTAATAAAAAGTTAGTTTAATTGTATAGAAGTTATTAGAAAGGGTAGGTAGCTTGGGTCGCCGACTGACGTCACACACCCGAGCGCCTACGATGATTGTCGATAAAACTCGAAATCTCGGTTGTTAGCAAATGAGCCCACCTCTCTATTCTACTATCTTGAGTGACGACGACGATTCTGTTCTAGCAGTTGCTGCTGGAATCATGATTGGAGTAGTAGCTATGGAACGTCTTTTTTTTCGCCGTCTGATATTTTGGATTCGTCCAAGTATCCTCATATAGAAGAAAATACAGAGCCAGCGAATTTACGAAAGACCTATTACTTGATTGGAGTATAGGAACGACGTAGGATTCAACACTTTTTGAGAATGAAAAGTTCTGATTTCGAATATGATTGGACCGACAATCTCTAAAACAAATATCTTCTTCAGAGGAGCTATTTTGCAAGTGAACGCCTTGCCTTTCTCCTTTCCCTCGAAAAATAGCTTTGCAAATTTTTAATTTTGCGTTCAACTGGTTGCTTATCTAATCCAAATGAAACGCAAATTTTAATAAGACCGTCATGTCTCCAGTTTTTATTTTTATATTTGGAACTCGAATTGTCCCACAATACTGGACGGGCGTGATACATTTCTATACATTCCAAGGTTTGTTCATCAGTCCACGTCATTGTTGTGAAAAAGAAGAAGAATAATATATTTTATCTACGATTGATACGAAATTTAAACATTATATCTCTGTTTAGATGCGTGGAAAGTGATTCTTTTCGTAGCTGTATTCATTGAGCATGAGCTTTTCATAATCCTGCGATAAGGTGAGGAATTCCTCTTTTTTTCCGCCCTAGGTCAGAAAAAAGAGGAATTCTTCACCTTTACGAGTTGTTTACATTTAACAAAACTAATTTGCTGTTGGTTTAAAGTACCTGTTTATATCGAGTTTTTAGTGAAAAACAATAAGTGATTTAAGTGATTATGACGAAAATGAGGAGAATAATACGCCTCCCGAAATAATTAATTCAATGAATTAATGTAATCTTAATCAAAAGAGAAATACGAAATTACAAACAGGAAGTTACATTTTTTTCTGTATTTATTATTAAAATCCACAATCGTAGATAAAGCACGGTACGCAACTCGTGCGAAAAAATGCATTTTGCTTTGCTCGTGTGGTTTTACTACCCTCGCTATCGCTTGGGTGCAAACTCCACACTCGCATGCAAAATGCTACTTTCTGCACTAGACGCGTAATGTACAATTCAACAATCTTATACCAATAATATATAATGTACAATTCACAAATCTTAAATCAAAAACCAAGAAAATAGTCTGCGAACCTCACTATATGACAACTATCTGTCAACAGAGGCCGATCGGCACGTCTACACTACAAACTTCGGTTCGGCTTTCTTTGATCAAGACCGAGCAAAATCGGGTGGGATTCGGTTCGGCTTTCGGCACGTCGGCAAAGCCGATCGGCACGTCCACACAAATTCGGCTTTGCCGATCGGCTCAAGCCGAATGATGCCGATAGGCATAGCGTGGACGCGCCTTAATGCGTGACAATCAAACAGATATCCAGCTAAAAACCACTTGAATCGTCTTAAAAACACCCAGAACGGATGATTCAAATGACGGATTTGGATTTTTTGGGTGAAAACAAAACTTTTCCTTTGGGTAAGAAAAAGTAAAATCTTGTCCGAGACAACTCAGACAAACTTTCTCATATACAAGTTTATAATTACTTAGCCCAGTGTTTTCTATTTTTTAGTTTTTGTAGGTACATTTAATTATTATTTAACATTATATCAAAATGTATCATAAAAAATAACTTCTCCTCGGCGAGAAATCCAACCCGGAGGACAACCCTCTCTGTCCGCGTTTAAAGTTATAAAGTTATTTTTATTTTCTCAGGAACTAGATTTTTCCCGGGGAAACGGCTCATATCGTTAGCTTCGTATTGAAATGGATCACATTTTAGAATTTTTTAATAAAAATCGTCAGAACCGTTTTCGAGAAATAATTTCTTTCGGTGTTTTTTTTGGGGGGGGGGGATGGAGGGGTAGCGCCCCTATATTTGGAGCTAAAAATCATTTTTCGATTTCATCCTGGGGGTATGATTTTCTGAACATGTATGCCAATTTCGTCAAAATCGGCCCAGTAGTTTAGACTCCACGCGTTTGCACAGACGACTGACAGACTGTTTTTAGAACCATTTTTTTGGATTCAATGGACCTCAAAACGGGTAAATCCATTTACTTTACTTTACTTATTCGGATCCTCTTCTACCTTGCGGTGTTAAGGAAAACAAAAAAAAACTTCCATCCTTCTCTGTCCAATGACAGGGATCGAGCACGTTGGAGGGACATTCCCCTCTGGACCAGAGTGGATGTGATGTTCTCCATCCACGTGGTTCTTTTCCTTCCCCTTGGCCTTCTCCCTTTTTCAAGAAAGAACAGTTTGTTGCTTTTCTTTAAGAAAATATATATATTTAGTTACACTTTTAACACTGTTTGAAATTTGGATAAATGAACATTAAATATTTGCAATTACTAGAATTTTATGAATATATAAGTCCGAAATTTGTTTGATACCTGAATTTGACACCTTTTAGAAATAAATTGTTCTCAAATATTAAATGTATACTATATACTTTTGAATGTTAATTCAAAACTCTTTAAATGTTACTTTAATACTATGAATGTTCTCTTGAACACTCTTCGAATGTTATTAAAACACTGATTCAAATTATAATCTTTTCCTCCTTTTATACTCAAAATTTGACATTACTTTCATTAAACATGCCAACAAGTATAAAAAAAGGATATAAAAAACTAAATAATATTTAAATTAATAATATAAAAAATAACTAAATTAAATTAAATTCGCTGTTCCGCGACATCCTTCACATCTTGGCTTTTAGGGCTCTCTTAGGGAGACGCTCACTGTCCATCCTATTGACGTGGCCGTACCATCTATAAGTTGGGCATTATCTACCATTCTCAATACTGCTGGATTTCCATGACCAGTCTTATAGTGGAGTTTCTCACCCGGTCTCTCCTGGTTTTGCCCGCTACCTTCCTCAGGTACAGCATTTCTGTGGCTTGCACTCGACTCTGGCTTTTCTTAGTCAAAGTCCAAGACTCACAGCCATATATATATCATTGTGGGCACGTAGGTGAAGTTGAAGACTGTCATCTTGGTTCTCTGACTAACTTCAGCTTTGCTGCTAAAACCCCTATTCATGGCGTGAAAAAGTCTGCCTGTAGCTGCTATTCTTGCTTCTATCTCTTCTTTGCACTTATACCAACTGAATTCACCATCACACCTAAATACTTGAAGCAATTCACATTTTCTATGTGCTCGTCATGAATGGTGATCTGATGTTCCTTCCTCTTTCTTGCTACTATAATTGTCTTAGTCTTAGCGACATTAATTCTAAGACCTCTGGCTTCGAGCTCCTCTGTCCAGACATTCACTAAATCTCTGGAGCTCAGCAGACTCTCCTACCAGAACAAGGTCAGCAAAGCCATCGCTGGGAGAATAACTGCTTGCACCTCCCAGTTACCAAGATGGTAACCTCTTGTTTTGCCTTTATAGGCCTTGACGACATCATCCATAACCACGATGAATAAGAGTGGGCTTAAAATATCTCCTTGTCTGACTTGGTAACACACCTATTCCATTGCTATGTGGTGACACTATAATACCAAAGTATATCCCAGCAAAGCTTATTGAAATAAGTCACAAGGGCTCTCTAAATAAGAGGAATTCCAAGAGATTCTCCATCTCTGCTATATTCAATTGTCCCAACCCTTCCTTTACGGCTTTAAAAATGGAAAAATGAACTAGTACATCTGATCCTATCTCTTTATCGTGGAAAAATACCAAGGGAAATAACAGACATGTAACTAAATTGGATCTATAAAAAGAGTTATAAACTTACTTTAGAATCATACGATCTGTTTTAGAAATAAAGATAATACTTTTAAAATCAATATCCTTAATTTGAGTAGGTAAAGTCAACATTTTAATCAAATTTTCCAAAATACCAAAACAATTGGTAGTGGTTTGAACATATTATAATAATTTTTTACATGCAACAACTTTAAATAAAATTAATTTTAAATTTCATATTTCAATACAAACTTTTGTGATGCACAATTAATAATTCGAATACATCAACTAAACTTTTTCTTTAATTTAATAATCTGGTAATTTAATCCACCTCTCCACTTGTATGGCCGATAGATGCTAAATTTCCCAAGCTATCGTGCTTAAAAAAACAGTCTCTAAATCGAATCAAGCAATCGCTTCATACAGTAAACTGTGTTATGGGAAATGGTTTTTACGTTTTTGTTGTATAAGGAATTCTAGAGTGAAAGAGCCCCACGAAAAGATGAAATTATGTTAATGAAAAATATCGGGCTGGAAAGAGTTGAAATTTGATTAGGCATGCATAAAAAGATGATTACAACTGATTATACCAAGTTTGATGAAATTTTACACTCTTGACCTTCAAAAATTAGGAAAGTTACTGTCAACATGAGATTTCGAAACCTATCTCTCCCTCGCGCAACGTCGGGTATTTCAGCTAGTTGCTTATAGAGGCAGGTTTCGACAATTTGTTAGTCATATAAAATATATATTTTTACTTTCGCATATAAAGAAAAAGTATTGTGGTAGCGCGTACATTTGATTTTGAGATTTTGATGGATTTATACGTTTTGAGGTCCCCTGAAATACAAAAAGTGGTTTTTAAAAAATGTCTCTCAGTCCTATGTCTTGTCGTCTGTCTATGAAGACGCCTGGAGCCTAAACTAATGGGCCCATTTTGACGAAATTTGGTATACATGTTTTAGAAAAATCATACCCCGAGCAAAATCGAGAAATGAATTTTAGCTCCAAATTAGGGGTAAATACCCCCAAAAACTCTGAAAAAACGTAAAACATTTTTTAAAATCATTTCTCGAAAACATTTCCGACGATATTAATTTTAAAAAATCTAAAGTGTAGTCCATTTAAATTCGAATCTAACGATATAAGCCATTTTCCCGGGAAAAATCTAGTTCCTGAGAAAATAGTTTCAAACGCGGACGGAGAAAGGCCGGGTTGGATTCCCATCCGAGGAGAAGTTATTTTTATCATAAATTTTGATGAAATGTTCAATAATAATTAAATGTGTCTACGAAAACTTGAAAATAGAAGACACTGGGCTAAGTAATTATAACCTTGTATTATGAGAAAGTTTGTCTGAGTTGTCTCGGACCGATTTTTTTAAAATTTATTATAGTCTAAAAGGGTAACAGGTCTATCACATTCTCTTTAATATATAAAAGGATAAATAAATCTCTGTACAAAGGAATCTCTCACCAAAGCCGAATTTAAATCTCTTCCTTTCGAGTGCCCCAGGTTCTAACTATAAATTTAGACCGGTAGAAAAAATAAAACACTAATATTAGGCTATAATAAGAAATCTACTTTAACGATGAAGTCTAAATGTAATTATTACAAAAGCTTCTTAATAATATGTATTTAGATTCAAATATACGCAAAGCAGCGACATTGCCAACTAAAGCTAAACTTTTCTACATGGGCCTAAATGAAAAAACACAAACAAAAAAAGCATTGTAGAATTGGAAAATAAAAACACCTACAGAAGCAAAATTATATTTGTGACCTTTATTCACACTTATAATGTTTCATGGTTCAACAGCATATATTATTTCAGCAATCCTAAGCGTTTCTATAGTTCTCAGGTATATAAATCACACCAGCACAGCACTAATTCAAACGAAAGAGTTGTTTAGGTAAATAATAACAGATGTATCAAGCAGGGCATAACAAATAGGATGTCCAATTTTGTCCAAATATAATATAAAAAAAAAACTAAGCCACTTTATCGGTAGGGTGAAAGGTTCTGAATCAACAACCCCTAAAGTCAAGATATTTCTCGTCGTTGTCTGCGAGCATAATATACTCGTATATAATGCTCACAAAAAATTAAAATATTTTCATTTAGTATAGAGTATATATAAAACAATAAAAGTGTCTTATGCATTTATTTTTCTTTACACTGCACAAAAAGAAGAACACATGTAGTTCCTTTTTCATTAAGCTTTCTATAGAAAGGCCCTTAAAAATACTCCGTTTAATGGTTATAATGGATACACATTCAAATTCTTTAAAAGCACACCCAAACACTTTACAATTTTAAAAGTCATTAAATTTATATAAATATGCATTCATCTGTATAAAATATATACATAATAATTATTTTACTTTTTCACCTAAATTATCATTAATAAAAAACGGTTTTACAACGAACGAAGTAGTAGTTTTATTAAAAACTCTTTACAGTAAAAGAGTGGAGGAAAAGTGCGAGATCTAGAGAATGTGTTAAAAAAAAAATTGATGATAGAACAAGGGTGAAAAAAACTCAAACCAAATTGCCACAGTCAATAAGGCAACTTTCCCCTTTTTTGCATTAATGCTTTAAACTGTGCGAAAAAGGCTGAAGTTTTCACTGATAAGTCTACTCTCATATTTTATATTATGTTAAATTTTCGTTTTAGGGGAAAATACGTAAAAAGGATGAAGGTAAAAATCCTCAGTACATAACTGACTCAACAAGAATTTTTAGATTTAAAAAATACAAACAAAACCAGACATTTTCCCCTTTTTTCAAGCTTTTTCTCGTTACTAACTTCAGGATGGAAATTAAAAAAACTTGGGAACCATTATTTATTTTTATTTGTAAGAGAAGTAAGCTCTGACCTACAATCCTATACTGGAGAACTAACGAAATTCGCAGCATTTTCCTTTTTTTAAAGTGTTGGTGTTTTATGGTTGAGACACGAAGGGGATGATGTGGAACTATGGACCTAATAGAACGTGAAAGAACGAGAGATCCATGGTCTATGGTAAACGACTTTCAAAACATGAGGATTTTGTGTTTGAGTTAGAGGCCATGAACGTGGATAAACTCTATTGGACCGGGACTAACATCACTCTTCTGCATAGCAGATAACAGATCGTGTTAACCCTTACACAATATAACAAACCCTCTTCTCAACGCAGCGTTTTTAGTGCGGCAAACTGAATACGGAGATGTCACGTTACAGAGTAGAGGGAAAGGGGGAAAAAAGAAGTTCTTTATTGGATTTTTCAATTAAATCGAAGTCACGAATTTGAATTTGTTTGGAAAAACAAAGTGCGGTGGTGAGTCAGGGTTAAACTCTTTTGTATATACAGAAAAAAATCATCCCTTGTTCAGACTTTATTTAAAAAATAAACTCGTTTTTCTCAATCTCCCTCTATCAGAGCACAGAAATTTACATTTCAAGTTCATATGATAATTTTGTAGTACGGGTAAAATAGACTAAACACGGTGTCCAGACAAAACACATTCATTCATATACCACCTAGTTTATGAGTCTTGGCAGTAGAATTGAATTTTTTAAGAGTCCCCAAAATATTGGGGGAAGGTGCAATAATTTTTAGGGGAGGTGAAGGAGTTAATTAATAGCATTTTAAAATGTAATTTATTAAAGTATCCTTTTATAAGTATTTTATCAAGCTAAATCGAATGTGACAACTTTCAGATCGATCGACCAATAGGTTTTATTGGTGAAACCCCAGCATGTTTCATGAATGAACAATTTTATGTCCAATCCCCTGTATTAGTTATACAGGACTATTACCACTAATATTTTATTTTTTGTTAAAGAAGTTTCTTATTTAAAAAAAACAAAACAGAATTACTGACTAATGCTTAAATATCCTAAAACTTCCTCAATCAGTTAATCAAAGTTTATAGTTATATAGGCCAACTGCCTACTTTAAATTTTTAAAATAGGCAGTTAAGTGTGTTATAGTAAAACGAGAATGCCCTTTCACTGTGAACTTCAGGATGCCAAATAATTCACATAGAGTACCGTTTTACAATAACATTAAGAGGGATAAGAACTTGTGCTAGAAATTGAGCCAGGCCCATTCAAAATAATACTCAGAGAAGATAACGGACTATTCTCAACCATGAGAGCATTTACTAAACAAGCTTATCTGCACGACTAATTTTGTAACTCCGTTTGGTAGGATTAATTATTTAACATCCTCCATGTTGTATGGAGGAAGTTAGGGGCTAAGTTATCGTCAAGAGGAATGCGACCGTCGGATTCCCATTAATGACCTTAGGAAATGGTCGAATTCCACAAGAAGGGACAGTTCGATTGCCTCTAAAATGGCGATTACGGCTTGTGGCCACCACTGTCCACTTCAGACTGCAAACAAGGCATCTATTCCGAATTACCATCCTAAATGGTATCGTCAGGGTTCCTTCACAAGAGATTATCAAGACGGTATCCTACATAGGGGGTTCTATTCACTATTTACTGCAATTAACTTATTACTATATTACAAAAAAGAAGTTGATAAAAAGTATTTTTAATTAAATTTATGTAAAGGGTACTCCAATATTTCATATATATTCTCTTCTTTGATTTTTTTTGCTAACTGATCTTAAACTAAAACCTAATTGACATTTTCATGT
The DNA here is from genome assembly GCA_951217055.1 of Gerris lacustris. NCBI lineage: Eukaryota > Metazoa > Arthropoda > Insecta > Hemiptera > Gerridae > Gerris > Gerris lacustris. The sequence goes on along the minus strand of OX578277.1, from coordinate 69,085,060 downwards.
TTTGGCTGTGCTACATAAACTCGAAAAGCGTTACTAAAAAATCTAGACCAAGAATATGCACGCTTGAATTTTTTGACATTTTCACGTCTTTACTTTGGCACATAAACTCGAAAGTGTTCAAAAAACGAAACCAAAAAGCGTTACCAAAAAACGACACTAAAAAGCGTTACCAAAAAACGACACTAAAAAACGTTACACAAGCGTTACCAAAAAAAGACACCAAAAAGCGTTACATAAAAATGTCTCACTGTCTTGCAGACTCGTATGCAAGAAGTTTTTTAAACAGGATAATCTTTAGAAGCAAAGAAATAAGTTACCGATAAAAAGAAGAATGGGGTCACCAAATTATTAAAATTTTGTATCTAACATAATGATACCACTTAATAACACCACTTCCACCTGTTATATACATAAAAGGGTGGACATTTACTACTTTACCATCTTCTCATCGTTCGTTATAGTCCCTTGTACAACGAGGGAGATGATTAATCAAGATCTAGCCCTAGAATTGATTACAGAAGGTTGCTTAAATTTATAAGTGTTCTAAACCACCGTTCAATCGAAGCAATCCTCATTGGCTTTCCATCCTTCATCCCCATATATCTCTTCCAATAAACCCAAGAGACGAAGTGGAGACCAGTACAGAGCAGCTCCCATAGGAGCCAATATCCGCACGAGTTTGAGCAACAAATTAGGTAGGATAGAAGGACACTCAGGGTAGTAAGGGAGTCTCCAGGGGCAGAAGGGACGATACATCTAATATGGACACAGAACGTAGCTTCGGGCATAACTTGACTAAGCCACTCTATGAATAGTTGATCCTATGCTTCACTCCACGCTAAGGGGAGCTAGTGCCCCTCTAACCAACCTTTCTTCTCAATTAAGTTCTAAACAACTCGGACACACACGCCCCAGGAAAACTCTTCACGTATGCAAATTAACCTGACCTAAATAAAAATAATGTAATTTCAACGAACCCTAGGGACATTAAAATTAGATTTTTTTTCCTCTTTAATTCTAATTCCATAAATACGTAATTTCCGTTTCACAAAATCACTTTTATCACCTTGAGTGATGACCTTAATATAACTCAAACAATTTTTACTACTACTGCTAAACTACTTTATTTCACATTAAGCTGTCGCCTCTAACAAGTAAATCTATTGATTGACTTATTATTACATGAAACTGCCAAAATTCGTTAAATAAAGTTTTTTACATTTTCATAACAAAATATAAAAGCTCTATTCAGTAATAAATAAAAAAAAAAAAAACATTTCTTTAATGTAAGAACTGGTTATTCACATTTATTCCCAAAATAATAAAATAAGAGATCCTTTCAGCTAAATAAGAAAAGGAGAGTTCGAAGGGCAGCAAAAAGGGCCCTGAAGCTTTTTTTCATAAAAATATTCATACCTATATTTGAAATATAAAAATAGATCCTGACGACTAATTTATTACAAAAAAAAGTCAAGTGACGAGGTTAGACTCTGAAGAAACTAGTAATTTGTTGTTACTTACGGCGTGGTCAAATGAGCGTAACCACCTGACAATGGGTCAACGGCTTGAAGCACTGTAATCCTCAGCAGAACAAACAAATAGTAATACACGTGCCTTCTATTAATATTTCACGCTACACGCACTTAGAATATATTGAACCCTAGCAAGTCCACCTGGTGGTAACAACATAGTTGTTCCTTGAACCTTTTCTTGGTTTAAAGGATTTACAACTAAAATGGTCATACGTTCCTAGGGAATAGTTAAGTAGAAAAATACTAACATACATTTTTTTTTTTAATATTCATTAGTTAATAATAAAAGCAAATTTATTAACAACGATCTTCATAAAACATATCTACAATCTACACGTTGGTGCATCTGCACGAAAAAATCTATCATTCCTTATAATAAAAAAAAGTTTTGTAAACAAACAATTTCAGTGAGGAAGATTATTTATATATATATATATATATATATATATATATATATATATATATATATATATATATATATATATATATATATATATATATATATATATATATATATAATATATTAAACTGTAAAATAAACAAGCTTAGGAATATCTCAAGATCCCCCCCCCCCCAAAAAAAAGGGAGAAACTTGAGAGTTAACCGAGAAAAAGGCGATCAAAGTTGCTAAAATTTCAAAAATTTTCGACTTGGATCAAGGACATTTTGAGCATGATAAGTATGGAGTAAAAATAAAAACAGATTTGTAATCTACTGGCTGCCCTCTATAAAATGACGTGTGCTTTGTATAGGGTTGTCAACAATTTTGTTTACAATTTTCAAAGCTCCAAAATCTAACATGAAAATGCTGTTTAATTAAAAAAGAGCCATATTACTATTTTTGATCCGATTTGAAAAATAATTTTGTGTATTTTAGTAGTTTGGAACCTAATGGTACATAAATTTGGTTTTTATGGTCAAGTTTAAAAGGTAAAAAATCATCAAATTATTCTCCCCATTTGTTTTTTTTAATAATTTGCTTGGACTGTTTGGTGTTTCAACACTTTCGTGTTATAACTGGATTTCAGTTTTAGTCGTAAGGTTATATTTTCATGATATTTTAATATTGTAAATAGTGGAAAAACATTTTTTTTATTCTGCTTACCCTTTATTTTTGGGTACTAGTTTTAAATAGTTACGCAAATGACTTCACCTCATTGCAGCAAACATTTTTTAAAAAATCCAAGAATCCAGAAATCCGTCTCAGACATCATGAAACAGTTTTGGTTCCCTGACAGTCTGCCCATCAATTTTTTTCAGCCAATCATGAATTAAAGTATCAATTTAGCAAAATGTAACGAGCGCAGACGGTTGAAATTAATTTGGGTCTATCTGCGCCCGGCTACTATCGACAAACCATCCAAATTTTATAATAAGTTTAGAACTTTCGAAGATATAGGTGAGAATAAGGTTGAACCTTATTTGGGACCAACAATTGCCTAATGGTGACCTACCATTTAAATTTCATTAAAATCGGAAGAGTGGTTATTAAGATATGTTGGTTCGCAAAAATGCGGTTTTGGATATTTTATCTTTTTCCAACTACAATATCTCAAAAACGGTTTGTCTCACTTTAAACATGCATAGGACCTTTTTTGTGCAGAATTATGGGAAAAATAAACTGTTTTGCGAGAAAAGTTAAAAAAAGGAGAAAATTTTAGACTTTAAGGAGGAGGGAGGGGGCCCCCCCCCCTTCTCCCCCCAAGAGGGGGGATCATTATTGTTTCTTACTACTACACTCTTTAGAGTGTTTTCACAATGTTTCAATACTTTATAAATTATTTCCCCTATTATTCCTTATTTTCCTGGACTAAATAGAGTTCACAGTCAACACTAATAGCAGCTTTACTTACTACACTCATCTGCTATTTCCGCTTTTTTACCCCTCCTGCATTAGAGTTGCTATGACATATTATACATCGAATTAAAGGTAATAAAATAATCTACACGTTTTATTTCACCACATTTTTAGCGCCAACCCCGTGGAAAAAAGTTATTATCAAAATTGTTCAGAGTAGAAAAATGAAATGTCGATTTTTTACCATATTTTATATTTTTTGGTACAATTTGACTGCAAAAAGCATATTGATATGGGTATCAAATTAAAGGGGACAGTGTATAGAAGACTTTGAAAAACACCGCATATCGCTAGTATACCTGCAAAACCTCGTATGTACCAAATCCAAAATTTTACAGGAGAGCAAAAAAACTGAATAAGTGTTTAATCATTTACTTCTATGACACGTTGCTTATATATATGATGTTTTACTACCATTGGAGGTTTTATATAGACTAATAATTAAAATTATAATTAAATTATGATTTTGTGGACTGATTTTGTACTTACGAGGATTTAGACAAGAACTTTTGTCGAGTTACAAGGTTTTACAAAGAAAAATAAATATATTTTTAATTACCTATTCTGTGTAATTACTTTATAGAAATAAAAAAACAAACATAAAAAGTAGGAAAAATATAAATAAATAAAATTTAATACTAATAATGAACATATTTTAAAGTGAAACAACGGAAAAGAATTCGTAGTTCGTTGTTTAATTCAATATCCTTTTTAGAACCAACAGCAAGTGAATATTATTATGAAAGTTAAAAACAAAACAAAAATATAATTTTATTAGACATCTACCTTATGTTTCATAGGGAATTAAAAAAAACTTTTACATTCTTTAAAGATATAATAATAATCATTAAATGTACGAAAAAATAATATTGAAATAGAAAAATGCTGAGAATGTGATAAAAATGCCAGTAATATTCAATTAATAATTAAAGAATTGTAAAACACAAAATAATCATTGTTCGATAGAAAATTTATAATTTAAAGTATAAACCTTATGTGTGTTTTGTACTTTAGGTGATTATGTAAAATTTAAAAAAGTTCTTACGGTTTAAAAAAATTATAATACATCGAAGTAGTAAGAAGGAATCAATGATGACAGGTTTTTCCCCTCAGGGCGATTATCCTTTGATAAAAAGTTAAGACTTATTTTAATCGGCATCGTCAAGTAAATAATAATAGTTTGTAAAGGTTTAAAAAAGCAAAAAAAAAAAACCAAAACAGTAAACATTTTTGTAAGATGGTAAGATGTCAAAAACCTCGTATGTTTATTTTACTACGTGTAGTCTAGTAAATAAAACCACGTAAGTCCAGAATAAAAACACGTAAGGTAATTTAAAACCTCGTAAGTTTATATACATATGGTACAAAACCATGCAAGTTGAGTTTTCTTAGAACAATGCATCGTATATAACCATGTAAGTCTCCTGAACTGCAAAACCTCATTAAAACTCGTGATAAATAGTTGTTATAATTAATAAAAACGCAAGTTTAACTTAAAATAATTAATAATATAATAATTTTAAATACAAATTTTTCAATATAAGTAATTTAACTTATTTTGAAACCAGAACTGAGCTGTAGCCTGCGAGCGGCGTGCTTCTTCTTCAGACATACGAGGATTTACTACCTTCCTTGAAACCTTCTCGACTTACCAGCTTTTTCAATCGCTGTTTCACGGCGTCGTAGTCGACAAAAACGTACAATATTTCACACGGAGACGCAGTCGACCTAAATCTATCGAAATATGAAATAAAAAAAAATCCCAAAAATCGGACTTACGAGGTTTTGCAGGTATACTAGCGATATCGTTATCACTCTTTGTTCTGGAGATATTGGCGTTACAGTGAATAGGCCAAATTTGGGTCTTCAATAGGGGGTGGAGGGGAAGCAAGCGGTGGCACTCGATATGATAATATGGAAAATGCTTCCCTAAACACCTTCTAAACGATGGTGTAAAGAAAGTTTAGTATTTAATTTTTCCCCCCTTTTTTGCTTATTTGTACTGGCCTATTAGCAGACCTGCTTAAGTCATTTAGTGATTATTTTTTTAAATATAATTTTGGAACATAATAGGGAACATGGGTACAAAGATCAAAATGCCTGTAATGTACATCGTTGAAAACCTCTTAATCACTACCTTCAGTTTAGTGGAATAATAAAAACGAGAGCCTCTCCACAAAAGAAATGTTTAAATACCCAAAACCATGTTTCCGCAACTCAGCCATCATCAGTGCCTACAATGGCAGTATAAATATAAAGTTGTATATAAGTACTAATATATAAAAAAAAATCGTCTCGCGCGCAGTGTGAAAGCCGCCTTAACCATCAACCGACTTTATAATTAATTTTATTGTTAGTAAATATCGGCTAGGATCAACAAGATAGTACATATAATATATTTTAAAACAAAATTAGATTTTACGCGGGAAAACTTATATGGATTTACTCCCTAATAAGTAACTGATTCAGACTATTTGATAACCATTTTCAAACGTTAACTTTCTCATTGATCTCATTGCATCCCTTGGTTGAATTAAAAATACGTTTAATTTTTAATTAGTAGATACTTGCATCCTAAAGAAAAGCCCTTAACCAAGTATAAACTTCATAGCTCAGTTTAGGCCCAATTCCCTCCTTCTTCATTTTGCTTTGCCCCAATTTGCTAATTTTAGAAGACCAGTTTTTGCAGACATCAATAGAATAATAAACTTAGATGCTCCAGAGATACCGTGATCAGTCAGTGAGTCTGTAGTATTTGAAATAAATAAATAAATAAATATATATATATATATATATATATATATATATATATATATATATATATATATATATATATATATATATATATATTATCAAATGAGGATATCCCTACCGTCAATACTTGCTTGATCTGGAGATCACTGGACCGGTTTCGGCTAAACGCCATCATCAGCAGAGTCGAAGTCTCTCGTAGCACTTAACATACTTATCGAGTCTACATGAGAGAATGAAGTTGCCAAAGTTGACAACTCCATTCTCTCATGTAGACTCGATAAGTGTGTTGAGTGCTACGAGAGACTTCGACTCTGCTGATGATGGCGTTTAGCCGAAACCGATCCAGTGATCTCCAGATCAAGCAAGTATTGACGGTAGGGATATCCTCATTTGATAACATACGAATTATATATATATATATATATATATATATATATATATATATATATATATATATATATATATATATATATATATATATATATATATATATATATATATATATATAATTAAATAAGAAAGAAAGACACTGTCGGAATAAGCTCATACCTTTAAAACTTTGAAGGTTTGCAAACTTGAAAAGAAAGAACTGCAGGGCTTACCTGAAACAGAAAAATGACAAAAATTATTATATATACACGTGGCATCATTAACACTAAGACTAATGAGTTCATTAGTTTAAGAGCAATAGAAGTGTACTTTGAAGCATTCATATAAAAAACAAGCAAGTAGCCTTATTGATTACTTTACTTAATTTAAGATGCATATTTCTCCAGGCAGACTGCAGTACGTAGTGGCTAGAGTAATTAAAAGTTTCAACTCTAAAGAGCTTTCAAGTTTGTTTTTCAACTCATTGACTATTTTCGATTCATAGTTAACTAAAGGTGTTCACAAAAAGGACATCTTTGTTAGAAATGTTTATTTTGTCAGAACATGACTTACAGAGTCAGATATAAAAATATGACTCAACTTAAAAATTCTATATTATTATTTACTCTTCCTTTTTCACTTCGTTTCTTCGTTTCGGAAAGGAAGACCTACAAATTGTAGCTACACCAGTTAAAAAGAAATAATCCTCATGGTCGAGAGGCGGAGAGGTATTTCAAAACATCCTTTTCAAAAAACATTTATAAAAGGGTGATTCTGAGTTAAAAGTTTTTCCGTTTAAATATTGATCAGTTTAATTATGTTTTTTCACTCATTAGAAGTGAACTAATAAAACTCGCAGTACGTGTGTAAGCTACTCTTATGGTAAAGAGAAGATCTTTTAGCAAGGCGCTAACAGACTGGGATTAACACTCAGTTAAGCAATTTGGTCATAATAACAATTACTAATATACTTTCAAAAATAGTACAATTTTTTTTTTTTTCTAAACTTGTCATAGAAACATAAAATACATAGAACAAAACAAAATTGAAAAGAGATCGAGTGAAAGATTAAAGAGACTTGGGTGCTCTCGCACTAACTCGACTAATTTTGCATCAACCATCACATAACTCTTCCGGCCGCGACGACTGTTTCGGCTAAACTGCTCGAGAAGGCATTTAAGTCGACGACTCTAGAGCCGCTTTTATCGCGCGGCTGCAGGCGCGCTTTTGAAAAGGGTTCCATTTATTTACCTAAAAGGAGTCCCTGAACGAGCCACGCTAGTGCAGCAGCGCGACTATAGTCGTTTCAGTCGTCGCATTGACACTCTTCCTTTAAGAAGGCGCTACTGCGGTTTTGCTAATATACTGATAAATTTGATCGGTGTTACAAAATATGAGTAAGTTATAAAAAAAATCACTCAAATAAATAACGAAGTTACACTAGAGAAAATATGTCTATAATCCTTATTAAAAGGTAAACGAATGCTTCACACAATATTATAAGTAGGTATATTAATTAATTTTACTGGAGATCTCCAAGTTTTACGAGGTTAAAACGTATTTGTTTTATGAATAGAATTCTTAAATTAATTAAGAAGAATTCTAAGCATAAAAAGGAAAACTAATTTCAAAACAATAGAGAGGGAGTGCATAAGAAATATCACTAAGAAAAAAAATAGAGGTGGTTTACAATTTACTTCATTGAATAGTTAAGAACAATGTAATTCTACTTTGTACTGTGGTGAAATAAGGAAGAACTGAATCCACCTGGAAACTACATTTTGTAGAGTTATATATATTTATCAAGCTTCAGTACACCTGCAGACCTATAAAGCTACTTCATATCATAACATGATTACCAAATGGTGAACATTGAACTAAATATATTTTATAATTAATAACACTTTATTTTAGATTATTTTGAAAATTGTAATACTAATGTGAAAGCAAACAACATAATTGTTTTTTTTAATAAGTAAATTTAAAAAAAGAAGTTATAATCAAATAATTTTTTGAAAGGATAGCTAATGTGGAGGTAATAAACTTCAGTCAGGTAAACGGCTAGATTTACTATTGGTTATACAAGCTAAGTACAAGCAGTTATAACTCACGCTTGGTAGAAAAAGGTTTAGGGCTTAAAAATTTGTCCGAGATAATATAGAAGGTACTTAGGAAAATGGAAATATTTATGTAGCGGAGAACCCAAATGGAAGTAGACTAGACAGCGTAGTTAGCAAAAGAAAGATGAGTCGTGGAACAGATAGCCATGATGATTATGATAAAGATCACGGCTACTCCTGGCTATAGAGACAACGGGATTTCTTTCCCACGATGTGCAAGGATTAATAAGAAGAGAGCCTTACGCGCAAAGGCTAAGGGGTTACCGTGGTTAAGGGGTTAAGGTTTTTTTGGAAGTGATTAATGTCCCTTCCTCCTACGGTTTTCCGTAGATAAGACAGGAGCGGCTACGCCCAGGCAGGAAAAGCCATTATCTGGACACATTGGGCAAACAGTACGGTCAGGAAAATCGATACAGATATAGGCGTGAGGCGAAGAGTATAAAGTTAAGAAGGGGTAGTGGTAAGGTAAGACAAGTAAACAATTTTCTTCCCGGACTTGCACTGTATATAACTACCGGTCAATAACTCTAACTGTCACTATGTAACATCTTTCCCGGCTCAAACCTGATTTTCACTTGGGCTTTAACAAGGTAGAAGAAAAACGCGTTTCTATTGGAGGATATCTACAACAAGGGCACAATGAAAACAAAGCAAGACGGAAGCCATTACTCACCACCGTCCCTAGCCTCCTAATGGCTTCCAATAGCCTCTTTTCTCCTCCGACTTGGGCTTGAAAGAAGAGCCAGTTTTATCTCGCATTGTCCAGACCGTTTCCAAATACGGAGGAAATTGTAGTCCACTCCATTGATAGATAATTTTTCTCTAATGATAAAGAAAACAGCTATACTTGTTGACATAAGGTGATCGTTACTTTGCATGGTCCATGCATTTTTATTGCTGATAGAGTAAGGGTTCCAACTAAGGAAGTATCGCATAGTGTAACGTAATTAGTGTAAAGTCAATAGTACACACCTCTTTGGCAAAGTATGGGTTCCTCCAATACTGAACTGACCTTATTATAACAAGACGAGCCTCATTTATTACCAGAAATGTATGAATAAATAATTTTATAGCCCACGCATTATGATTCCTATAAATTACCTCCTCACGGGTTGCAGTTTCAGTAAATTACAGTTTAGCTTCCAAATTATTGCCACTTATAATGTTATCGTTTCCAAAAATTAAATTCTTGATTTAAAGCCCCTCATACATTTAATTTAGACTGTTGAAATTTATCTATCTATATTATTAAAAAGTTTTTAAACAAACAAATGTGTCAAATTGTGCGAAGGTTCAAGGCAGCGGCCGCTTTTCGACGAGCGAAGCGAGTAGAGGGTGAAACCCCCTAGTTTACTTTAAGAAAATTCCTAAAGTAAATAAATAAATAATGTATTGTAAACGACACTTCTGTTTATGAAAATTCACTTGTTGCGTACTAAAAAATAATCAGAGCGAGATATTTTGGTAGGGCTTTTTAGAATAATTATGTAATAAATTGTGGCGGTTATTAATCAATACTTAGGTTACTTAATATAACAAATAAATAAAGCAACATATAAGCTGTATATAAAGAGAATTCTCTCTAAGAGGTATCTTAACAGCTATTAAATGATATAAATCAATATGTACAAAATTACAGCTGAAGAAAGGTATAAATATATAAATTACATACTTGTAACATCGCCAAAAAAATAATAGAATAACTGAAGAAAATTTAAAAGAACGCTAAAAATTATTCATCCTAGTCCATAATTCAATTTACCACAGTATAACATTCACAAGACTGTAATTTACTCTGAAACAAGCGATTTTGGGTTTGCGGAATAAAATGTCTGGCATTACAACAAAGAAAAGCATAAAAGATACAAGATGGTGAAAAATGAGAAACACTTAGGTGGAATACTGGTAAAATAGATAGGTCTGCAACAACCTATGGCTTATTCAAGTAGATTTACGAGGTACAAAATAAAATTGCCAAAAGGCAATAATTTGATCCGTTTATAATACATATTTAAGAATTTAAATATTTGAAATTTCTTTCAAAAATAATTTCGAAATTTCCAACCTTTATATCTATACCCTCTCCTCTTGGATAAAATAATTTGCATTAACCCCTAATTAATAATTGTCTGCGACTACTGGGAAAACAATCTTTCTATTATTGCAAACTCATAAAAGTGACGTAAATATAAACTAACACAAACATGAAAATTGGGAAGATGAAGCTAAGCTATTTAAATTTTATACAGGGTGATTGGTCGAAGATGTAACAAACGAATAGGGCAGATTCAAACCATCATTTGCAACAAAAAAACATTATATACACTATGGGTCAATTCTCAATAGTTTCGCCACAATATTCTTTTTGTTATTTTCCAAGGTAAGACCATTTTACTCTAAAAAATCGATTGCTGCTCCTAAAAAAATGATGATAGAGCTGAAATAGAGGAACCGTCGAATAGAGGAGAAAATATTATTTAATATTATATTTGACCGGAATGTAATTTATTATTATAAAAATATTAAATAAAAAATTAAATTGTCTTCAAATGACGATATTATACTTAACACCTTCTTTAATTATTATCATATGTTAATTCTGTTTGACGGATTCTTTTCCCAGGTTTTTAATAAATAATCAAAAACTTATAGTTTTCATACATTTTTTTATTCAGAAATGGTTAAATTAAATTGGTTTTTCAAACTTAATCATGTTAAATGCAATTATACGTTAAAGAATTTGGTCTCAACAAAAAATCCACACAGTCTATACAAACCTTAGTTATACAATAGCATTATTATTTTTGTTTATGTTTAAAGTATCATTACTGTTTCCACAGAGATTGATTAGATAAAGAGACAGTGCGTTATGTTTTATTTAACATTATTAACCCTCTTATTTTTAATCTTTAATGTATAATTGCATTTAACATGGTGTTTGAAAAAAAATTGTTATTCCATATTATTATAATAATAAATTACATTCCGGTCAAATATTAGGAGTTAAAATTTCCTTCTACATAGTCCATAGGTCAATTAGGATTGACCTATGGACAGGTCAATGGAGGGTCTGCAGTTCTCATTAATTAAATGTTAAAAACAGTCCTCTCATTCATCTTTCTAATTAGGGTATTCATATTTTCCTCCGATTGGACTTGTTTTCTATACCAATAATTTTGGTATCATCAAAATTGAAATGATGATTGGTGGCCAATACATGTGAAGATAAAGCAGTATTAGAGTTATTTTTGGTTTCATCATATTTACGTTGTTTAATACGATTATAAATTAGTTGGTTACTTTCTCCGATGTAACTTTTATTACATTGGCAACCGGGAATTTCATAGATTGTGCCGACTGTATTTTCGAAAGGTATTTTGTCTTTCATATTGTGATATAATCTACCTGTTTTATTTAGCGGTTTATATCAAAATTTAATTTCTGGGCAGTCAAATTTCTTCATTAGTTCTTGTACTTTATCTGATAAACCTTTAATATAAGGCAACCTAAAAAATTTAGTAGGAGGGATATTGGAGTTATCATTATTGTCTGTAGTGGGATGAGGAGTGTTAACAAACATTTTTTTTTATCCCCAATCTATTTAATGTAAGAGTTGGCTTTTAGAGGCCTGATGTACTTGGGAGCAAGGTATTTAGGGAAAATCGATTTTTGGATACAGTATAAATTTATAATAAAATAATAATTATTTGAATTTTCTTTCTCCTAATTATATTTTCTTACTGGCTGGATAATAACACACTCTGTAGTGAAGCACTCCAAGAGTGTGTTTATTTAATGTAATTTTCAATTTTATATGTTGTTTTACTACGAGAGAATGCCACAGTTTCCTAAATCTCTCCTCTTCATACCTATCCTCTCCCATGGGCGTCGTCAGCAGTACAATATTGGGGGGGACACATTCCGGGAGGGGGGTCCGGGGGTCCTCTCCCGGAAAATTTTGAAAATATGACCTCTCAAAACAGCGTTTTTATGCATCTCTTATGTGAAATTTGATTTTAACTTTGTCATGAAATAAAGTAAACCTACGGTGTAGTTCGTTGACAAAACTATGAACACAAGTATTTTTATAAAAATAGCAAACTGAAATAGTAACTTAACAGTAGTAAATGTAATATAATAAAAGTGCTCCTAATCATTGTAGATTAAATAGATCAGTAAATAGCAATTATGCAATATCACTTAAAATCTATAATAAACTATGTAATTTAATCAATAGTTTATAAAAAAATACAAACATGTTTTCTTAGGGTGGCCATGATATAAAGTTTAGTCCAAAACAGGACATTGGATTTTGAGGGGTGGTCGAGCAATAGCAGCTCTAAGACGAAGTTGGGAGTCTGGGGGCCCTAGGACAATTTTGTGAATTTTAAGGAAACATTTGCATTCTTTAGTAAAGTTTTCTCTTTTGACATCAATTTGCACTATTTGGCCTATTTCTTACTGTCTGATTTACTTCTTTATTTTTTTTAAAACTGTTCCTAGTTACAGGATTTGTTTTTTTTACAATATCTCTGGGCAATGTAAAAAATGTTGGTTGTAGTATCTCGATAAATTCAGTACTTTCTATTTATTAAAAATACACAAAGTGTCACGTTTTATAGGGTAACGATGGAAGGTTAAGGTTAGGTTAGGTCAGGTCAAAAAGTAATAAACTTAACCTAAACTATAACCATATAACCTTGCATCATTTTCCCTAAAATGAAAAAAAAGAAGTTAAACAAATAAGATTGAATTTATCGAGATGCTACAGCCGAAATTATTTTTGTGTTTTGAGGTCATCCTAGAAACCCTTATACTTTTGGTAGATCATCCGTCCATCCGTAGCATCTTGGATCAAACCCCCCGACCTATTGTAGCTAGATATTTGAAATTTGGTAGACAAGTTAAACTTTTTTGCTTCAAAACAGGAAAAATGTTGTGAAGTTCACAACTCAAAATTTCTTCCCTCAGCACCAATTGCGATTTTTTGTAATTTTTGAGAAGGGTATCATTACAAAAAGAGAGAAATTTAGATTACAAATATATATCGTTTCCAAAATGGTGGCCATATTACCCCCGAAATTACCAAATAAAATCCCCCATAAAAGGGCTCCCTATTTCCCATAAGAAAAGACCTTAAAAATGAGGAAAACATACATAAAAATATACTTCTCTGAGGGCCGAAGATATTTCCGGGAGTTAATAAAAAAAAACTAAATTTTGGAAATTGTAGGCGGCCGTAACTGGTGGTGACCCAAAATATTTATTTTTTGTCATTTTTGAGTGGGGTATTATATTAAAGGTATTGACATGTAGATTACAAATATATATCGTGTGTGGCGACCATTGTACCCACGAAATTACCAAATAAGTGCATACCTAAGATGCTAAAGGATAATATACAGAACTTCTTCCTCTGAAGTGCAACTTTTTATACATATTTTAGTAAAATATGTAGGGAAATTATGAATTTGTATGATCGAAGAAACCCTTTTGGTAGCTTGCTGGCAAGTACATGTCGGGATGTTTTGTATACTGTAAAAAGGAGCAATTTGAAAAAGCCGAATTACGGATGTTTAGAAATAGGTGGGGCATATTATGCAGATTTACCGCACACAATAAATATCATGTTCGTCATCATTTTGAAAATGGGGGGGGGGGGACACTAGGTCTTCACCCAAAGTATTTGTAATAAATAACTGATAACAGGTTTCTAACTGAATCTGAAGATTCCATATTAGTTTTTCACTGTTAACAGTAACATGGTATCGAAGTGACATACAGAGGATAATATATTATTAATGATAAAATATATATGTAGAAAAGTAAAAAGGGTTAGATATTTTAAACTTTTTAAAAATGGGTTAGATATTTTATACTTTTTAATTTTTTTTAAAAAACGGGTGAGATATTTTAAAAATTTTTTAGGTAAATTCTTTATTCCATCTCAAACATTGGGGGGGGGACGCGTCCCCCCTGTCCCCCCCGGCGACGACGCCCGTGTCCTCTCCTCTTAGATGCAATAATTTGCATTAACCCCTAATTAGTACTTGTCTCCGACTACTGAAAGTTAACCTTCCTGAAAAGCAGAAGTATGTTTCTTCAATTTCCTCCTAATGATTCAAATTTCTGAAAATTCATTTAAAAGCACTTAAGACTTGAGTAGAATAAGTAACCGTATAATTGAATTAAATTTGACTGTGTTCAAATACTATGGTGGCTCTTTATAATACATAATATATAATGCGAATTTTATTGACCTCATGCGTGCCCACTAGGGTGGGCCTTAATAATGAACATATTTTAATATTAGCTCCCAACCCCTAACTTTGTGCGAATACATGAAAAAATGATTTTTGAAAAGGTTCAGGTCAATCGGAAAATTTTAAATGGTGCCGCTTTTTATTTGAAAATTGGTATATAAAAAAATCAATAAAATAGAAATATTTTCTAGAAACTTTCAAAATATCACGTTTAAAATGAAATATTATCCGTGTTCTCTTTTATTATTTACATAAATGATATACATTTATTAACTAATATAACTCAAAAGAAAGTCAATAAGTAATGAGATAAAATATTTAGAGATATACATACATAGCAAAATAGTAAAAATTAGAAAAAAAAGTTGTTTTTGGTATGAATTTCGAAATAATTTTAATCATATGAACAATATTTAATGTTTTAACATACATTAAAAGGTACTACAGGTTATGTGCTTCATATTAATATTAATACGTATTGACAATGCATACCTATCATAGTTTTTTTTTAACTAGTAACATACATACTAGTACTAGTGGAGTCAATGAAGCTTTAACATAAGCCACATTTTGAACGAAAAAGACCGTCTTTTGAGTTTGAATATCTTTAATGCATTATTTTTTATTTTGGATTGCAAACAAGGAATAAGGGTTTTGAAGAATGAATTTGAAGTCAAAAATAAAATAAAAAATAAAAATGATGGCCTTAGGATGGTGGGAAAAATCTTCCATTTTATACGAAATTCGTGGTAATTAGACATAAATTAAGAACTAAACATCTAACCAACGTTTTTTTGGGGGGGTCGCTGATTATGAATTTAAGGTAACAGTACAAAATAGTAGAAAAAATGTTTCATTTTATTAAAATATTCACAAAGCAATAACGTCCATTGTATAACATACATAATAAAATAGCAAAAATAGTGGAAATAAAATAAAAAAAATTATTCCGTTTAAATTTAGATGTTATACATTTAAATATTTTAATTTTTTCTAGTTTACGATGTTAGTTATAGTTTGTGTCAGTATATTCTTTTTTGAACCCTTCTTTTTGGTACTCTCATCTACCTGACCCCTTAATCTTCATTCCTGAGCCTGAGCCCTCGGCCCTGAGGCTCAGGAATGCACACTAATCCTAGTAATCCTTTACAATAAAAATACAAAGTAGTGGAAAAAATCTTTTATTTTATTAAAATATTAATAAAGCAATAACAATACAAAAATAGCAAAAGCAGTAAAAAAAAAAATATTTTCCCGCCATCATTTTTATTTTTTTTTTTATTTTTGACTTCAAATTCGTAATCAGCGACACCAAAAACCCTTATTTCTTGTTTGCAATCCAAAATAAAAAATAATGCATTAAAGATATTCAAACTCAAAAGACGGTCTTTTTCGTTCAAAATGTGGCTTATGTTAAAGCTTCATTGACTCCACTAGTATGTATGTTACTAGTTTAAAAAAAACTATGATAGGTATGCATTGTCAATACGTATTAATATGAAGCACATAACCTGCAGTACCTTTTAATGTATGTTATAACATTAAATAGATGTGGTTAGAGGATAGTTAGGATAAATAGAGATGGTTAGTTAGTATCAAAACTGTAATACCAGACAACGATTACTACCTATTTTATTAGTACTACCTACTAGAGGTCGACCAAGAAGTCATGAACACGGGAGAAACGGAAAGCTTAACTTCGTTTAAAATCGGAACTTCCGAGTAGTGCCAAAGTCAGTACAGTCGGGTGCTAAGACAATAACCATTCCTAGTTTGTATGACATGCGCAGTTATGTCAAATCTCAAGAATAACAACAACAAGAAGGTTTCCAATCTGTTAGGTTTCCTGTTTTGTTTGTTTTTATATAATACGAATTATAGTCGCACCTGACCTAAATCCAAATAACTCAGAAATAAAGAGGAAGAAATAATAGATTATGAAAGAAGAAAATCGATTAAAATTGAAAGAATATTATTATGAATAATAATATAAAGATATTATCGTACATTATTAGTGATTTCTTTTCAGGTACAGTGTTGCCTGTTACATAAAATATTAAAAAAGATATAGAAGTTATCAAAAATAAAATTATTAATAACAAAAGAACATCACTGTGTTTTTTGATCATGGTCTATTATATCAAAAACTGACTGTACATGACGACACTAGCGCACTCCTCAAATTTCCATGACTTCTTGGTCGACCTCTAGTATAGATATGAAATTTAAAGTAGAAGAATGTAGTTACCACTTATTAGTATAGATTTGAAATTTAAAGTAGAAGAATGTAGTTACCACTTATTAGTATAGATTTGAAATTTAAAGTAGAAGAATGTAGTTTTCGTTCAGACCCCGCAAACCCCATATCTCTATCTATTAAACAAGCTGAGCTATAAGTGTTCAAAAAAGTGCGGTTGTTTTTGGCCCATGATATATATATATATATATATATATATATATATATATATATATATATATATATATATATATATATGCTATATATATATATATATATATATATATATATATATATATATATATATATATATATATATATATATATATATATATATATATATATATATACATATATATATATACATATACATATATATATATACATATATGTATATATTTATTTATTCTCCTCCTACTAGGACTATAGTTAATGGATGTTGATCACTTCCAAAGAATTTATAGATGAACAAAAATAAATTTAATTAACTCTTTAAATATTCTATAAAATAAGGGTAACTTCAGGTGCAATGATGATAAAAAAAATATTATAAAAAATGAAATTAAAAGAAGAAATAAAAAACTTATTACACTTTATTACTTTACCAGGTAAAATTTTAAAAAAATCTATGATTGACTTTTGTAACAGAAGCAACCAAAATAAATATGAAAACAAAAATACCCTATATTCAACCTCAATACACTCCATCTAAAAAAAGGTGCTAGATAGAGAGAGAGAGAGAGAGAGAGAGAGAGAGAGAGAGAAATAAATAAAACAAGAGATCCTTGTCTGTACTGGAATATGAGTGACCACACTGAAGAAAAGTAGGATTAAAAAAATCGTGCGAAGTGAGCAGAACTAATTCTAGAGAGGAGGGGTTCAGAGATGGAGTCAACCCATTTCCAATAAAGTATCCGGTGGAAAGAGAAAGGGGATGGGCATAGCCAACCAAACAATTCCAAAAGCCATAATTAATTCGGAAATTGGACAACACGTTGTCCCTGGTACCAGAATCAATAGGAGAGATGCTTGCTTCATAGGGCCGTTCCTAAATTGCTTTGCATCCTACTGGACCCCATACTAAAGACTAGACCCCGACCAAAAACAATTTCGGCAAGTTTTAATTCAATTCAATAAAATGACCTTAACTTTATATAATGGTGCTCAAGGGAATGACTATAGGGAACCAGTCTAGCCAACAACACAAAACTAATCATAACAGCTTGCTTGTTTTCAATTTTTTTTAATAATAAAAATAAAAACAAGGATCTAAAAACAAGAAAAAAATTCCAATTGGTGAAACATACTTTTAAATTTGGAGTATGTTCCATGTTCCAGTATAAAACGACTTAATTATTAATAAATACAAAGTGCTTATATAACAATACGTACCTACATAACAAATAAATGCAATATACACCTAATAATCAGAGCATATTTTAACATATTAACTGGGCGACACTAGTGTCGCCTAGTGCTAAGGTTTTGTCGCCCAGTGACTAGAGGTAGTGCCGGCAGTTTTTTATGCCATAAATAAAAAATTTACAACCATTCAAAATTTTTTTTGTTACTAGGGTCATTTTAAAAAAAAGTGACACTTTGACAATTCTGAGCAAACCTTTATGCCCAAAATTTATTTTCCTGTTTTTGATCTAGCTAGTGCTTTATTTTAATGCTGAACATCTATACAATAAGAATATGCAAGTGCGTCGCGGGATTTTTAAGTTTAACTGTTTTTTATAAATTTTTAAACTTAAAAGTCAAATTTTTTAGTCACAATAGTTACCGGGATTTTCTTCACCTTACTGACTTGCAAAATGATATTTACCACCTGGAAACCGTCACACAGACTCAAACCAATATTATTGTCTCCTCAGGACATTTCTTACATTGGTTTTAATTTGTGAAAAAATTAATTCATTATACATTTGTCACGATAGTTACCGTTCAAGTTCCTTTTATTAAACTTCAGAACTTAAGAATGCGTATTCTTCAACATTTTTTTTTTTGGTTTCTGTATTCTTCACCTAAAATGTTGAAAATAAGACCGTTTTTTAAAAATGGTCTTTTTAGGGTGTCGTTGGTAAAACCAAAATAACCATATTATATAGTTTCGTTCCTGTGTCTGTCTGCCTGTCACTCTGTACGGTTTTGCTGAAAATTTTCAGTTTTAAAGATAGTTTTGATGCGCATACAGGAAAAATATAGCAATCTAAAATTATCAGCTGTACAAATTCAAAATGGCGGATAATTCACGTCACGCGGAAAATATATTTTTTTATTACATTTTGAGTGGGGTACCAAATGAAAGGTATTGAAGAGTAGATTACAAAAATATGTAACACTTGTGGATAGTGTTTAATTTTCCGTGCCATTTTGTCAAAAAAAACATCAAAATGTTGCTTGTCTCCCCCCCCCCCCCTAAAACTATATTTCTGCTATTACTAAAAATATAAAAAAAATATGCAAAATGTGCGGTCTGCTGGGCCATAGAAAAAATAAGAATAGCAATTTGATCTAATAAACTGGGAATCCACTTGGGCAATATGTTTAATTTTTCATGCCATTTTGTCGAAAAAAAAAATTTGCGTCCCCCTTCCTTCATTTCATATTCACGATACCAACGAAACCCTTTTTACGTGAGACTTCACGCCTTACCTATTTTTTTATATTAATTATTTTTTAAGTACAAAATTAATGGTAACTATTGTGACTTTAAAAACAACATACGCCCCATGATTTTTGAAGAGAATTGTTGTGTGACCGAGGCTTACTTCAGAAGACGCGGAGACGAACTTTAGGTTATAAAGGAATGATTTTGTTAACTGCAAAGAACTGAAATCCCACCCTTCAGTCAAACAGTGCAGCTAAACTCTTGGTAACTATTGTGAAGTAACTATCGTGGCCGATTGCTGGGACAAGCCTTTTTATTGAACTCCCGAATAAATTACATCGAAATAAGAAAGAAATTATGTTTAGTATCACAAACTACATTATATTTCCTATCTAGGCTCATAGTTAGAAAGTCAAAGAAAAATATTTTTGAGCATGGTAACTAAGGTTAAAAGGGGCTGGGACGTAACTCGTGTCCTTTTAGAATATATATATTTAAATTTCTCCACCCTAAAAAGGATATTCAAGAATCTGACCACTCCGAAATGATGAATTTCAACTGTAAAAAAATGTTTTTAGGGTTGTAGATTTTTTAACTATAAGGAGTGCAAGTAATACAATTTTTCAACTCGCGAACAGTGAAAGTGTAACTTTTTTGAAAATGACCCACTACTTATTAGAAATCCGTGACAGTAAAGTGATATGTTATCACTTAATTACTGAGCCCAGAGCCCTGCTGGAGCAGGCCCGTCGAGAGCCGTAGCGGGCCCCACGGCTAGACCTATATGGGCCCCCTCTTTTTACTCGTTTTTATTCGTCATTTTGGGACTTTACACTAGTAACTTGTGTATTGGATTTTTCAACTCTTATAATAAGTTCTATTTTATATTTATTGTAAGTACTACTAATAAACTCTTATTACTGATAACTGCAGACATAGTACTGATAAACCAAAGTAAAACAAACTCATTTTGAAGATTACAACTATTTTACCGCAGTAATGTTAAAAACCCAATTATGACTTATATTAATATGGGTATATGAGTCATAATTATGACCTAAAATTAGACAGAATTGTTTGAAAACATTTATAATTTCTTAGTCCACAACTAAAACACAATCTGGACTAAAAAAAGTCCTATAACTGTAAAATGTTGTTTACGTTCATTTACGTTTTATACAATTTTATTTAATATATTACAAGGGGGCTCAGCTCCCTACTCGATTCACTCGACAAACCCCCGAAAAGCGGCCGCATCGCGGCCGCTGCCTAGAATAGAGTACAGTAGAATCCATGTTTTTTTTAGGAGGGGGCTAAATTTAGGATATTTGCAAATTATCATATTAAAGAAGAGGGGGTATAGAAATCAGTGGAAGTGGTAAAATCTAGATATTCTCTCATAGTAAAATAATTTAAATGTTTCTTGATGGTAGTTTACAAACTTATCAAATTAAAATAACACTCCGTAGCAAAGAACGGGTATCCAGCTAGTAAAACATAAAATAATAATTTCGAATAAAAAGTAAAACAAACAAAGAATGTAACAGAAAATAAGCGAGAAGGAAGATTAAGGGGGTGAGAATGTTACGTAGTCTATAAGATAATTCCCTCCTATATTAAATAAAAAAAAATAAAACAAAAATCTTCACTTTTTGAATAGCTTTTAATTCTAAGAAAATAACTATAAAAAAAACAACAATAGTTTGATTAAGAATTTAAATAAAATTACCTCTAACCATAATCGTCGTGTAATAAGATTGTTTATTATAACAAAACATAAATTATTCAATTTAACTTAATAGGTAAATAGAAAGAATCAATCTACCTTTATAGCTTCGCTTCGTTTTTTTCAATCCATCCTATGTATATCTTCATATTCCATTGTATTCTCTAAATGCTGTTATAAATATACGTAGAATTTACTTTGAAAGATATTACCGTCGATATTACACTGAATAACAAATCGATCTATCTCCAAAAACAAGATTTCAACAAAGAACAACGAACAATGAATAAAATATAAACTACATACACAAAAGATGTACTTTTCGAAAGAAAAACGTATAGAAATCAAAAAGAAACATTTGAATTATAACACACATTACAAATATAAAGACCCGCTACCCGATTTAAAATACTTTTCCTCGATTAAGAAGTGAATTTAAAGTAAGATTCGACTAAAATTACTGTTGACCTAATTAGAGAAGTAAAAACAATATGGCCGACGCACTAAAACTATGGGACACCGACGCGTCCCAGTGACTCGCCTCTTTCAGGGCTACCACACTACCATCGTATCAAAATTAAATAATCTAAAGTTTATTATAAAAAATTATTTAAAATAAAAATATTATAAATAATAATTATTCATCATGGTAATATTATATTTTAAATATGTTTTTAGTTTAACCGAAACAAAATATGTTTAAGTTATTTTATTTTTTAATAATTTTGTTCGCATTATTGGTTTAACCTCATAGTACTGTGGTAAGTGAAAAAATATTTTGTTTATATAAGTTTAAATGAATAAATGTTTAATAAAAAGACTGTTTATTAAATCAAGTTAAATCAAATGGTATTTTAAGTTGAAAGTAGAACTACAGTATATGGAGCCCCTACTATACATCGCAAATCGCTACAATCGATTGTTATATTGACGCCATATTTCAATATATCCAAGTAATGTGTGATTTGCGTAATTTTACACGTTTTAACAAAAATGTGTTAGTTTCGGGTTTGAATTTAATTTTGTTAACCTTAATTTTTTGCCCTAGAATTTTGAATCGCCGCTCCACACCGCTTCGCGGAGCGCTCATTTCTAAAAAAAAAAAAAAATACCCCTGCGGCTAAATCGGATTGTACGTGCCCCAGAAATGTTTCGTACTTTTTCCTACTTGATTTTAGAGAAATTATATATGTATGATTTGTTCATAGGAGAGTTTATATCCCTTTGTCTAAAAATATGTTGGAGTACAGAAAAGGGTACACAAAATTAAGGTTTTTAATATAATATACGGGATTTTATCACCTAACCTCAAAGTGGGGGCACGTACAATCCGATTTTACCCCCTCCTGCATATAGACCAGGTAGAGTTTCAAATCGAAATATAAAAGAGTTTAACAGACAAGATATATCGATATATATTAAGTCTTGAAAGTGGTTTATACTGAGATAACGTGTTATCAGAAAGAGCCCCATATACTGTAGTTCAGCCGTCAAGGTATATGTGTATGTTCTATATACAAATCTACAGTTTTGCTCCGATCTCGATGAAAATTTGCATATTTGATCATCAAAGCAAGGAGAAACTCACTGTCTACATAGAATTTAGAAATTTAAATTTTGGTACACAGGGGTATGGGGTATGGGGTAAACACAAGTGATGAATACGGGGTCAAAGTAATGAATACCCTTCATGATGCATATCATTCAAAAGCTCTTTAAGAGTACAGTAATTGTTATTATATACATTTAAGGGGGTAAAATGTAAAAATGCATCTAAAAGTCAACGTATGTGTGTATGTTCTTTATACAAATCTACAGTTCTTGTCTGATCTCGATGAAAATTTTTACACTTGACCTTCAAATCAATGGGAAGGTCACAGTCTACATGAATTTTCGAAATTTAAATTTTGGCACTCAGGGGTACGGGGTACAACTCAAGTGATGAATATGGGGTCAAAGTAATGAATACCCTTCATGATGCATATCGTTCAAAAGCTCTTTCAGAGTACAGTAATTGTTGTTATCTACAGTTTTGTCATATTGTCATTTAGGAGGGGGGTAAAATTGGGATATTGTAAACCATTGTAGTATCTTTCAGGCTAGCATGCCGGATTTTTCAACCATACATGGTTGAAAATGAATGGTGGTGTATTTAATATTTTTTCAACTTTGGATATGTCCAAATAAAACTGAATAAATCATTAATCATTGATTTTGTTGACTGTTTGGTATGGATCACTCAAGTTTCCAATCACACTGTCAATTAAAACATAAAAAACTTCAACTTTGAAGCGATTTTCTGGGTTCTCTGTGGATTTTTCTTGAAACCCTTCGGGATAAGGTTTAGTAATTTTTCGCTTCTCAGTCTCGGTACCGGGAAATTCTCTCGCAAACTTAATCACCACACTTGGCTGACAACTTTAATATTAACTAATATTATTTTTAATTATTATTATTTAATTATTTAATATTTCAATCATAAATATTGGCGTGATTGGGTGTTCGGGGCTTTGGATCGGGGCCCTTTAGGGGAGGTCCGGGCCCCCCGGCATCAGCCGTACCTGCCGCCCCCTCTCGACGGGCCTGTGCTGGAGCAAGGCTAGGACTGCTAGTAGGTGACTTCCAAGAACGGAATTATATGCAGAAGCGGGCTAAGTCAGCTGACAGCAGTAATAGCGGGATTTAATTTAATAGTACATTACGCGTCGAGTGCGGAAAGTAGCATTTTGCATGCGAGTGTGGAGTTTGCACCCGAGCGACAGCGAGGTTAGTAAAACCACACGAGCAAAGTCCACATATTATATGAGGATTGTTCTATTTTATATAAAACAAATCACAAGTACTAAAACACACAAACCTAATACAAAATTCAATATGAATACAAAAACTTATATCATATCACGTACAAATTTAACTAAAACTATACCTGCCTACAAAATTGTATCCAAACAAATTTTTAGGAAACTAATATTGGCAGACTCTATACTAATATTAATTGAAAAATGCTACATCCTGTTCTTAGTGCATGAAAATGATACTGAACGTTTCAAAAATCTTATTGTAAGCTTAAAGTGAAGAAAAATCATTATAAAACTCTTGATTTGAATAAATGACAAAAAAGACAAGAAAGTCTCAGTGTAACAGAAATAAGACAAGTGAGAGGACAAGTAATTTTTTCTTTGTAATGTTGATAAAGCAAATCCATCAATATGATTTCGTTTGTGGAAATTGAATCTAATAGGTACATCTTTTCCTGCAGAAATTACAATTAAGTTAGAAAGCCATGTGTCTCCCATTTGTAGGCCTTAGTCTGTCTTTGATTATTTTAACTCTGCTCATTGCTTAATCAGCCGAACGCTATCAGGGCCATTGAGAGGATTTCCGGGCCCCTGGGAAAGTCAGCGTCTTGGCGTCTTTGGACAAATAACGGCGGGGGGTCCGGGGGTCCTCCCCGGAGAATTTTTGAAAATTGAAGTGCAAAAAGATGAGTTTTAAGGATTTCTGAGGGCAAGATTGTCCTTACAGGAAAAGAACTAAGAAAAATATTTATCCACCCCCCCCCCCAAAGTGGAAAAAAGTGCTATTTACTAACCCCCCCCCCCCCCCCAAGAATTTTAACGAAGCAGTCTGCGTCATAACCCCCCTCTGTGGGCACCCCTGAGTACGTAAATAATCACTTTCTACGCATCTAAACAGAGATATAATGTTTATATTTCATATCAATCGTAGATAAAATGCTTTACTGTATTTATTTAATAGAACCTAGTACAGCTAAATTTCAAACCTGTAACAAGCAATGGTTTTTTTTTTTACAATAAAAAAACTGATTTCTTTAAATCATAATAAGTTAAGTAATTGTTTTTCATTCATCTGTAATTTTCTTTTTTTTGTTTTTTTTGTTTTGATCTTGAAGAATGTCATATGTTGTAATTTCTAATTCTTTATAAAAATATTTTGTATTACAACAGCACTTCACTTAGTTAAGTTACATTTTAAAAACCTGTATTTAGTGAAATAACATAAACTAAATAATTTTTATCTTCCTTTAAGCGGTGGATTTTGTTTTTCCCTAATAAACTAATTTAAGAGGTTCAATTAGTTAAAAAATAGCTTAAAGTTGCGTTTTTAAGCTTTAAATTTTCCAAAAAGGGCCCCCGGACCCCCCCCCCCGTAAGTCCTAGTTTGTCGTCTAGTAAAAATTCCTTAAAATATGCTCTGCTAATAATTGTTTGCTCTTTCTTTTATCTCCCGATAAAAACATCAATATGATGGGCTATGCGATTACTTTACTCATCTACTCAATGTGATAATCAGTGTGAAACATATCTGACCTCTCTAGGATTTGAACTAACCAGATTTTTCTGTGTATAGACCTTGGTTTCTGGAGGCGGAGTTCCACTAACGCTTACCACTCGGCCACGAATGTCTGTCAATGTTACATTATTTTTCACAAGTAACTTCCAAAATCGAATTCTACTTCTATTTCGGGAAATTATCCATTTACTTTTATTCTATGAGTTTTTAAAGATCCATGTAACTGAAATTTGTTAGAAGAGATAGAATATAGTTTTTTAAGAGGGGTCGAGGCTAACCACAAGTTTGCTAATGACGAGTTATCTACTGTAACTATTTGTCTCGGTTAAAGTCGGAAGAACTCCGGAGTATGTATATTCCTATCAGTATGCACATAGCCCTCCTGTTTGTGCCTTTTTTTTAGTAATAACTTAACCCCACGTTATTTTTCGTCTCGATAACAGCTACTGAGAGGAGGAGAAACCTCTGGCCGAATCTCTTCTTTATTCAAAGCTGTTCTCTTTCTCTCACCGTCCATAATCTTCAATTTGAAATTCTTACCACGCTTCTTCTATACTGAACAAGTGCTTAAAGTTGCTAAACAGCTGTTACTTCTTCTCTCTTGTAAACCTCTTCCAAAGTCTTAACTCTTTTCCAAAAACTCTCCACCACCCCCGGGCCTTTTGAATATTTGAATAAATGAAAAGTATACTTTGTTTTTGTTTCCTCTGTTTTTCCCCCCTCAATTTGGTCTTAAAATAGATAAAATCTCAGAAAACATTTTTAAAGTTTTTAACTTCTTCCTCATTGTTAAAACATTCGAAATTATTTTTATTATTCTATAATACTGGGTAAAAGATAAATAAAAACATTTTTTCTACAGTAAATAAGCAAAAGTACATTTGATTGATTTTATCAAAATAGGTATATATATTTCATTTTTAACAATTTAAGCTCCAACAAATCTCATTAGAAAACTCTAGGCCCTAATATTATATACATTTCACAAATATGTTTGATATTCCCTTTTTTGTATAAGATATATTGATATCAATATATTAGACCAAATGTATTGAATATACCTCGGCAACACTTTTTTTTACATTAAAGAAATAGAAATCATAATCGATCATCCATATTTGTTCGGTTTGCTATTTCAACATCGTACCTCTAAAAAAAAAAACTAACAGCGGCACAATTCTGTTCATATGACATGGACATAAAAAATGTCGTTGTAGTGTGGAAAAGGTTTTTCTTGTGTGTTTTTCACAGAATTATATTTCTGCCAGAAAGATAAATTGAATCTAGGGATCCCACTTCGAATTTTACCCAGCAACCCTTGACTCTGTTACCATCCTTACAACATTCTTCTATGCATATATATATATATATATATATATATATATATATATATATATATATATATATATATATATATATATACATATTTATAAAATTTTAAACGATTTTTATCACATTTTTTGCTCCGGCTACGAGAAGAGGGAATTCGCTGGCGAGACAGAGGGAGGTGTTATAGGGGTAAAGATTCAATCCAGAACCAAGTAAATTTTTGATAGGAGGGTTATATTCGTGAAACTTCTACTGCTGAGGAGGTAAGATTTCCAAGTGAACTAGCTGCCACCAAGAGGTCAATAAATACTGTTAAAGCTGGGTGTGTTGAAATCTTCTACGAGAATATCTCCTAGCCCAACGGTTCAGACCCTTGGCTCTCTTGGTCTTCTGCTTCGCTACCAATTGGTATCATTGCATTATTCAGTTGTTATTAGGTCCTCTTTTTACCTTTCCTTTCAGCACTGTTAACCTCGTTTTTCTCTTTCTTAAACATCTACGTATTCCAACCGTTTAATTATTCACATTTATATTCAAACTTGTTCCTCCACTCCCTCTCACTATTAAGCATCTTTCTAGATTCTAGATAAAATAATACCCCCCCCCCCCCTTATACCTTTCTCAATAGAAAAAAACCGACTCCTTTGTAAAAACCCTTTTCAATTTTTAATTTTATTTAAAATAACCCTGGACTAAAAAGGAGGGACAAATGTTATTACTGGGATTCGGTTTAAAGCGCTTGGAAGAAGCGCTTCTCTTTGCTTGAACCATTTCTAAATATAGAGAGTAAAGAAGAAATACTACTACCCTAATATAAATTTTGGAAGCTTGATTCTATAGAATTTAGAGAATTCTTTTCCCCCAATATTTCATTTTCACTTTTTTTTATTTTGCACAAACAGTTTGACTTTTCAATAAATCTTAAAATAACATTTTATTTTTATTTTAAAAACAGAGTTTTTGATGAAAAGAAAAATAAAACTAAGCAATATAATTTAATACGTAGGTACGTAAGTTTGCATTCATATACACAGAAAATATTACTAACACTAAAGGTAAAAGACAAAGATTCATGATTAAAAAATAAGTTTTTTTGGAACGAAGTTCCTTATGGCACGTTCTGGAGCCCGGGAGTGAATCCGAAAAAAACGACCAAAATCACCGTCACGCAAAATCCGTCACGAAATCTACAGATGACGATAACTTGAGTAAAAGATCACCGAGTTAGATGAAATTTGGTACACATGTTCATGGAGGACCAATGCCCAGGCTGAGTTCGTCGGAAAACGTTATCCGCCCAAGCGTTCACGAAGTTCAAAAAGTATTATTAAGGAAACCTGTTACTTGACACGTTTTGATTATTTTTGTTATATATGTCAAAAATGTTACTTTGTTTTGTAAATAAATAAAATATAATCATGTAAAATTTCACCCTGATACAAGCAGAAGTTGTAGAGTAGGGAAGAGATATATTTTATAATATTTTAAATTATTATGTTAGCTTTAACTAAGGAGAAAAACGAAATACGCCAAAGGAATAAAGATCATTAAAATAGAAGAATGTTAATTTAAATTTTAAAATGAGAAATAAACGCTCGTTTTTGCATAATATTAGAACTTAATAAAATTAAACATATAAAAAGAAAGTTGTATTTTAAGATATATTTTGGTTTGTTAAGGGTCTCCAGTTGTTATATATCTGATAGAATATATAGCGGCTAGCGTGAGTCGTCTAATTGGTTTCGTTAAGAGTTTTCGTTCAATAACTCGAAGAGTTTTACTAACTTTCAGCCGAGAGAGTGAAAAATTGTGTCACACATCCAATTCGTACATTTCCCCGTATGTCAAATTGAATAAAATTCGAAGCTGTCACACAATTTCTAAATAATATCTTATTTCACCTGTGGTTTCATTCACGGTTTAATTAGGAAACGCTCAAATAACCCAAAAAACGTTAAATTCAGACCGTTTTTTATATTTTACTCGTTTAACAAACTAGTAAAATAGTAGCGTTTATGAAACTTAAGTATACTGTTTGGATATTTAACATTTTGCTTCCAAGACAAAAAAAAAGTTTCAGATATCAGGAAATATTTTTAGTTCCGAGTCAGTTTGTTTTATCTGTCTGTCTATCGCTCAATTTTTGCGAACCAACATATTTCAAAACAACTTGTCCTTTAATGAAATTTTGTTGGTAGACTAAAATTATTACTATTATGGTTTTTTATGGTTACCCCATTTTGGGTCCCATAAAAGTTTCAACCCTTTATGCCCATTTGTTTCTCTTCCACATGCGCTCTAACATTCATTTATTTACACCTATATCTTCAAGTGTACTCATCTGATATTTATGAAATTTGGATGGTTTGTCAAAAGCAGCCCCCAGATAGTCCCAGAATAATTTCAACCGTCCTCGCTTTTTAAATTTTGCTAAATTGATACTTTAATCCACTTATACAATCAAAACAAATAGAAAGCGAGGAAGCTATGTGCTACACTAATTGACAGAATATTTATTTCAATAAAGGTTTTCCTATAAAAAAATATTTTTGTTTTAAAAATTTAATTAAATTTTAAGCAACATTTGTCTTCCCTTAAACCAATATTTCATTGAGATTTGTGTGGGTTTTTTTCTGAATTTTGTTTTAGTCAAAAACCGGTATTTTCCCCTTTTACAGTTAGTCATGTTTTAAAAGTCAAATATTGAGTGTTCAAGTCAAACAAAACGGTTAAGCTATATTGGAACCCAACGTTGCCAGGCCAGAAACGTAATATTTGGAATGGAACTAACTTCACCGCATAGAACATTACATACTCACCATGTGCCTTATTAACAATTTGCAGTTTTTTTTTTTTTTTTTAGTCATGAAGGAATAAAATGCAGAAATTTAAAACTATACTTAATGGTGCTTTTTTCTGTTGGTGGACTTTTAATTAATGAGTTCTATAGGTAAAACTTAAATAGAAAATACAAGTATGTACATTTAAAATAAATGAAACCTCAATTTCGCAGTCAATATATAAATCTATTTTTTATTTTTAAATTTTACTTAAATAGTTTCTTAAAGTAAAGTAATTTTGATGTAAATTGTAAGAATTAAACTACAAGAAAGAAAAAAACAACTTTTTTTTGGAAAAGGTGGTGGTCAACCATCAACCCTCCCTTATAACCTTGTCCAAAATATAAAACCATTAGATTCCTTGTCAAAAAATAAACATTTTTCAGAAGAAATCTTAATTGCCGTACTCTTAAGTTGACCAAGGTTTGACTTTGAAGGACAATAAATTTAAAGACCATGGTAAAGTGCGTCTCCTCAAGTCCGACGACGTTTGTATTTTACATTTTCTACTAAAACATGATCCTGCATATTTATCTAGAGGTTCCGGTATTTTTGAGACCCCCTGTATGTTTTATTTAAACTCTTTTAAAATCTAAAAAATGTATGTCTCTTCTAAAAAATGTATAATCGATCGATAGAAGTTTATTCAATTAATAATTAAAACCCAAGCACAACTATAGTAAGTGCGACATGATTACGATGGTTTCCAACTTTCAACAATTATATCTGAAGAGATCTAAAAAAGAAAAATCATTCTTAATTAATGTGAAATACAACCATAAATTAAATACGGAATCATTGTTGCCAGGTAGGTCACATAAAATTATAAAGTACTTTAAAGTTAACATATAAAACGAGCTAACATTTTAATAAAGTTTTTAATGCAGATGAGCTAAATTAGTTAATTTGTATCAACTAATTTCAATAACTATATGTGACATATTGTGACAGAGTGATTTGTTGAAGTGTTGTGTTAAGTTTGTCTTGAGATCTAAAATATAAAGAAGTTCGGTTTGATTGATAAGCCGTCTTACTTACTCTTAAACTTAAGTCTAAAACTATTAAAACGCTACATTGGTGGCAGCGGTAAAGTGAAACGAAATAATAATGCCAACGAAAAGAAAAGTGAAGCGAAATTCAAGTTCCGGCGATGAAGAGAAGTCTGTTGAAGCTAGTGAATCGTTAGAATTGAAAGAAACGCTTAAGAAGCCAGTAATTCAGCCAAAGGAATTTGTCATTGGATCTTCCTGGTATGAATTTATGCAATATTTCGAAAATATTAGTAAGGTTAACAGCTGGACTGATAAAGCTAAAGCTCTTTTTTTACCCATATGCCTGACAGGTGAGAGTTTAGATTTGTATAATGAATTACCCGAAGAAATAAAAAGTAATTTTAAGTTGATGTCAACAACATTGGGAACCAAAATTGATCCCCCCGCAAGAAAAGAAATTAAAAAAGATGCTTTTAATAACAGGAAGCAAAAAAAAGGAGAATCCCTAAATACATTTGCTGGATCACTCGGAAAAATGTACAGAGATGCATATACAACCGCCAGTGATAGTCAAAAGGATGAATTGCTTAAGGAGAGGTTTTTAAAAGGCATCTATGATAAAAATGTAAGGTTACAGTGTGCCTTATCTAAACCTGGAACATTTGAGGCAGCATTAACACGAGCGTTAGAAGTGGAAACAGCGATGACAATCCATGGAGGGGGAATAATTGCTCAAGTAGAAGAACTTGTTCAAGAGCAAGGAGAACCAATAAGCCCGATAGAAAGAAGTGACGAAGTCATTAAATTCATAAAAGAGCAAAATGGCGCTCTTCAAAGTTTAACTCAAGCAGTTACATCGTTAACATCTCAGGTGGCTGTTATGGCAACACAGGGAGGTAGGAATAATCAAGCAAGAAATGCCTAAAGAAATGCTCGCTTTAGTTTTTGGGATTCGGCACTTTCAAGTTTATGTTTATGGAAGAAGGTTTACGATCCGTAAAGACCACAACTCACTGAGGTGGCTACAATCTTTCAAAGAACCTGAAGGTCAAGTAGCACGATGGCTTGAGATACTAGCTCCCTATGACTTTGAAGTGATACATCGACCAGGCTCTCGTCATGGAAATGCTGATGGTTTGTCAAGATCTTGTCGGCAGTGTGGGGCAGACCAAGGGGATAGTGAAGAAGCAGGAATGATGAGTTGTGCCATATCATTCGGAGCTGGCGAGTTGGAAGACCTTAAGGAATCGCAATGCCAAGATCCATTGCTAAGAAGATTTCGACGGTGGGTACTGGACGGCACCCGACCAAAATATGTAGATATTAAAGGTGAGGGACCCAAAATGTTAAGTCTGTGGAGCCAGTGGAGGAGGCTTGAGATGAAGAATGATATCCTACAACGGCGATGGGAAGAGGAAGGCAAACCTGCCAGATACCAGATAGTCTTACCCGCTAACAAAGTAGACTTAACTCTTCAAAGTTTGCACACAGGGCCGACAGGTGGGCACCTAGGAGTGAATAAAACATTGGTAAAAGTACGAGATAGGTTTTACTGGCCTGGGCACCAACAAGACATAGAAAACTGGATTAGAACATGTCCAGGATGTGGATCAATAAAAGGAAAAAAAGGGAGGGCTCCCTTACATCCAGAAGCCTCAGGATTCCCCTTACAGCGGGTAGCTATCGATATCCTTGGGCCTCTACCTTTAACGCCCAGGGAAAACAAATACATTCTCGTCGTAGGTGACTATTTCACCAAATGGGTTGAAGCTTATCCCTTAAAAAATATCGAGGCTGAAACAGTGGCGACGGTATTTCTAGAAGAGTTCGTAAGTAGATATGGTGTCCCTTATGAGCTGCACTCAGATCAAGGAACCCAGTTTGAGTCTAGCCTCTTCAGTAGTCTGACAAAAAGGCTAGGGATAATAAAGACTCGCACTACACCATACCACCCCCAGTCAGACGGTATGGTTGAGAGGTACAACCGAACCCTCTTAAACATGCTGAGACAGTATGTTAACGAAAAACAAGATAATTGGGACTGCGAGATACCCCTGGTGATGATGGCCTACAGATCGAGTCAGCACGAAACAACGAAGGTCACGCCATTTTATGCAATGTTTGGGCGCGAAATAAACCTTCCAATAGATGTTATGTTCAGAAATGAAGTTGAAGAGGGAACATTGCATGAATTTGTTAAAAATCGAGCTAAGCAGTTGGAAGAGGCATACAAGTACATAAGGGAAGAACAGCAAAAACATCAAAGATGGCAAAAATATTATTATGACCAAAAAGCGAATCAAAGGACTTATCAGGTTGGGGATCAAGTGTGGCTTTGGTTACCACAAGTGCGACGTGGTAGAAGTGCCAAATTCCACAAGCCATGGGCAGGTCCGTTTATCATAAAACGAGTTATTTCCGATGTAACAGTTCAAGTCCAAGCGCAGAATGCACGCCGCAAAACCGTTGTGCATATCAACAGATTGAAACCATACCAAGCTTGAAGCTTATAAAGAAGGGAGGAGTGTGACATATTGTGACAGAGTGATTTGTTGAAGTGTTGTGTTAAGTTTGTCTTGAGATCTAAAATATAAAGAAGTTCGGTTTGATTGATAAGCAGTCTTACTTACTCTTAAACTTAAGTCTAAAACTATTAAAACGCTACATAATATTAAAATCAGAGGAAGAAAAAAAAACCGGTCTGATAAATCGAACAAAATTTCTATTATACCTAAATACTGGTACTATATTTAAATTTTATTTAAACATTTTCAACAGGGCCGTTATTTATTTATTTATTTTTTTTTTTCGATGTTCTATAAAGTCAGATTTTTTTTCATTAATAAATTGTGTCGCTGTGGGAACAGCGATGTTTTTTTTTAGTTATTTTATGTTTTGTATTTTGTTACCAAACTGTGATTTGTATTGTTTTGTATTGATATATTTATGATTTGTGAAAAGTATCTTTAAGTAAAAGTTCTACTTATCAGTTGTGCATAGCGTTGGTTTTTCTTTGTAGTTTAGAGTTTCACGGCCTGCCGGTATCAAAGCTGCGATGGTACTTATTTACTTGGGTACATACCAATAAGTATGTACCCAAGTAAATAAGGTGCCATAGGGAAAGAGTTTACTTTGGTACATACCATTTATTTATTGAAAAATATGGGGAAATGAAATAAAATAAATTAATAGGCAAACTTAATGGGGATGTTGAAAAGCACTGGGGCTTTTGTAAGGGGGTTAAGAAGGGGGAAGAAAAGAAAAGAAAAAAGGATGTACCCAAGTAAATAAGGCGTTATAGAGGTAGAAGTTTAGTTGGGTACATACCCAAGGTATGTACCCAAGTAAATAAGGTGCTATGTGGCAGGAGTTTAGTTGGGTACATACCCATGACAAGTATTTTTATATTATTTTTTTTTTAATATTAATTTAAAAAGTAATGACAGAAATGACAATGGCTTGTCAGCGAAATAAT
Organism: Gerris lacustris; assembly: GCA_951217055.1. Classification (NCBI taxonomy): domain Eukaryota; kingdom Metazoa; phylum Arthropoda; class Insecta; order Hemiptera; family Gerridae; genus Gerris; species Gerris lacustris. The sequence goes on along the minus strand of OX578277.1, from coordinate 69,050,638 downwards.
TTTTATTACATAATTCATTCTTGAATAAAATAAAATCTGAAAAGTTGGAAAAAAGTACAATTGCAAAGAAAAAAGACGTGGATAACCTCAGAGGTATTAATATGAAACAAGCCATATTTCTGACTGAAAGGAAGGAAGACGAAGTGGGAGATGTTTAAATGGGTTGAGCGTAAGTAAAATTATACGGTATCTTTTATATATTTATGTATATATATTTAAGGAATTGGAGCAATAAAGAAAGATTTAAAATTTAGACATTTCTTACAATGTACATTGGGACAAAGAAATATCTCACTTCTGTAATTTAAAGTGACAATATCTGTTGGCCTAACAATCAAATAAGATAAAGGGGCATTTAGTCCAATGAATTTTTGGACAAAGGAATATCACACTTATGTAAAAAAAAGTGACATAATCCATTAGTCCAATCATCAAGTTAGTCAATGTATTTTGGGATCAGCGATTTTCTTTAGAGAAGAAAATTTAAAAAATACACTTTTTTAATCTTTGGAAAGAAATATGTAGGTGAGAGAAAGATGAGGATTGACGTACGTTTTATAAATATATTTATTAAGTTGTTTTTTTAACATAAAATAACTTTGATTTTTTTTTTTATACAAATATAATAGTCCAGGAGATAGCGTGCAAAAAAGTGTCTGACTAACATCAAGCTAGAATTTTGTGTACAAGTCTATCTTTTAGCGCCTTTTAAGAATATTTGGTCGGCTAGATTCGTCTGCGGGACATGGCTTTGCAATAGGCGTTTGAAAAAAACAAACCGGTGGAGAGCGGTCATGTCTCACCAATTATGGTGGACAATGTGATTTTCATGATCCTGAGTACAGAATTAGTCAGTAGACCAAAAATCAAGTCGATATTATTTTCACACTTGATAGGTTAGTTATTCAAGATTTACTAAAATTCAACGAGGTCACCTGTCAAGGGATAAATTACCATCAACTTGATTTTCGGTCTACTAACTAATTCTGTACTCAGGATCGTGAAAATCACATTGTCCACCATAATTGGTGAGACATGGCCGCTCTCCACCGGTTTGTTTTTTTCAAATGCCTATTGCCAAGCTATGTCCCGCAGACGAACTTAGCCGACCACATATTCTTAAAAGGCGCCAAAAGATTGACTTGTATATAAAATTCTAGCTTGATGTTAGTCAGACACTTTTTTGCACGCTATCTCCTGGACTATAAAGAAAAACTTGCATTTTTTAATTAAAAAATATAAGTTTTTTTATGACATAAACGCTTATTAATCCATCTGAGTTGACCAATGTAAGTAAACCCGGAAGGATTAAAACCAATTCACCTCATTTTTGAGGTGGATTGGAGGTATGTACCCAAGTAAACAAGTGCCGTTAAGCAAAGAGTACCAAGATTCTGTCGATCTTTCCTACATCGAAGAACTAGATAAAACTGTAGTACATCTTACAAAATTTATAGATACTAAGACCGTGGCTCTCCAAGCAATACAACTAAATAAATCTCAAAAGGGATCAGTGAGCTCCCGCAGTTCCCGATACTCACGCAAAACGAACAATACGACATCGCGCTTGCTCGCCAAAATTGAAGCGTTAGAGTTGGCGGAGGAAATAAAACAGGAGCAAGCCGCTCTGTCGCAATTTAAAGCCAAACTTGATGCTCGTGAACGAGCCCAAAGGACCGAGTTCGAGGCTCGTGAAAGGGCCCGAAGGGAGGAGTTTGAAGCGCGAGAGAAAGCCTTAAAGGCAAAAGTTGAAGCTAGAGAGAAGGCCTTAAGATTAAAAGAAGGGAAAAGTAGGATAATTCAGAAGGCTATGGAAGATCCCGACGTTCACCTAAAAGAATTAAATTCCGTCCTGGAAAAGTTAAAACTTAAAAAGAAAAGCGAAGAACCTCCTTTAAATGGTGAGCTGGACAACTCATTGCTGTTAACGACCACAAATCAAGAAAATGTTTGGAATAATTCAGGAACAATACACGTTCGCCCCTCAACCACAGCAGAGACCAGACAGATGACATCACCGACAGAAGGAGAAACAGAAATGTCAACCACGCAGCGGCACAGCAGTTCACCAATTTTGTCAACGGTAAATAATTTTAATAATAAGCAAGCCCCACTTTCGCAAGTAGACCAAATTCTTTTAATGTCAAAAAATCAGATTTTAAATTTCTTGATTCCATTCAAATTTAATAATGAAAGTTTAAAACATCTTATGTTTCGCTACCAAATAAACTTACATCCGCTCCTAGAAGACACAGAAGTAAAAATCTTACTTGGAAGTAACTGTCTAGATGCATTGTGCCAAGATTTTGAGTCCTATGGAGAACGGAAAACCAATCTAGGTTGGGCCGTAATAGGACCAAGACCATTGAAGACATCATTATTCGTTCGGATCAAGACTGGAAAAATATACGTTAAGGAGATACTCAATATTTTCCAGTTAGAGGAGTGTCCGAGTTACACCGAATCTGGCTTAGGCCTATCTATACGCGACAAAGAATTCATAAAGCAGGCAGAAGAGGGACTTGTCCAAAGAGAAGATGCTCGGCACGAAATGCCTTTGCCGTTAAAGGACAAGTTCCTAAAGTTACCTGAAAACAGAATATCACCCGAGAGAAGGTTGAACGTGTTGAACAAGCTATTTCGAGATGAGATATTTAGGACAGATTATGTAACCTTTATCGAGGACATTCGTTCAAGAAGAATCGCGCGGAAGAAGTACTTGAGGAGATCTCGGAAGTGGGCAAAGTATGGAGTATACCACCCTAAAAGGCACAAGTTACGAGTGCTATTCGATTCCTCCACTACTACCAGGGGGTTCCATTCGAGAGCAACCTCCTATTAGTCTAGTTTTGTTAGTAGAAGCAAAAAATCGTTGATACGTAGTTATCAAGGCGGGGAGTGTCGCTGTGGGAACAGCGATGTTTGTTTTTAGTTATTTTATGTTTTGTATTTTGTTACCAAACTGTCATTTGTATTGTTTTGTATTGATATATTTATGATATTATTTATTTGTGAAAAGTATCTTTAAGAAAGCCAATGTACTTTTTGCACGTTAAGTAAAAGTTCTACTTATCAGTTGTGCACAGCGTTGGTTTTTCTTTGTAGTTTAGAGTTTCACGGCCTGCCGGTATCAAAGCTGCGATTCCGGCAGCGACAAATTGAAAACTAGATTTTTCCCAGGAAAACCAATTCTATCATTAGATTCGTATTTAAATAGGATAAATTTTAGATTTTTTAAAATAAAAATCATCGGAACCGTTTTTGGTTTTTTTTCGGAGTTTTTTGAGCTAAAATTCATTCCCCAAATTCAGAGCTAAAATTCATTTCTCGATTTAACCTCAGGGTATGATTTTTTGAACATGTGTGCCGAATTATATCATAAATGGCCCAGTAATTTTAGGCTCCACGCGTCAGCACTGACTATACACACATTTTTAAAAAACTACTTTTATGAACTCAGGGGTTCTCGAAACGTGTAAATTCACCGAAATCTCGAAAATTAAGTACACACACCATCACAATATTTTCTTTCCGTATATACTACGTATTTGAGAAAGTAAAATCTTATGATAATAATTTTTCTAAAAATTGTATTTATACCAAATACATTACTTTGCATGGTCTTTTCATGTTATCTTTGTAGAATATTTGCATTTTAAGGGGGGGGGGGGCTTATCAATATAACCAGTACGTCCATATTTTTTTTAGTTACTTTGCTTGTGTTCAATTAGATTGACAGGATTTTTAATACCAATTTTCTTGACATTTCCCCTAAATACAGCCCTTAATGCAAACTCATTGTAGACTCGACCTTTTTGATTATTTCATTTTGCTTCATCATTCAACTGAATTAAATTATATTTAAATAACATTTTGTTTTTACTCAAGATTTATTTAAGAAATAAACCACGTTCCCTGTAGGGGAATATTCCTACAGAAATCGAAATTATTTATTATTTATTTTATTTTACATTAATTTTTGTTGTTTGACAAGAAGTCAGTCAAAAGTATTTTTTTGTAAAAAAAGAATATAATTGAGTTCCACATTCTTGAACCATAAACCTTAGAGTCAGTTTCTTTTATATAGACAATAATACTATATACTGGTGACCCCAAGAGAACACAACTAGATTAAAATATATTAATTAGTGTTTTTTATAAAAATTGATTTATTTTACGTCAAACTGTAAGTAATCCTTTTTAAATTTAAACCTTATCATAAATTAACATAATATAGAACAAAATGGACCCATTACCTCCTCCACCACTAGATGACAATGTTGCAGCTGTTAACAAACCTCCGAAAATTCCACCATTTTGGAAAGCTAGACCACAGCTTTGGTTCACACAAGTAGGATCGCAATTCGTAACATCAATATAAGATCTCAAGCAACCAAATTCCACAATATCGTCAGTACACTAGAAATGGATGTCTTAACACAAGTTGCGGATATAGTATCTACGCCACCTGCACTAAATCCTTATGACACCTTGAAAACAAGGATTATAGAAATTTTTTCTGATTCTGAAGAAAAACAAATTAGAAAACTTTTAACAGATTTAGATCTTGGAGATAAAAAACCTAGCCAGCTATTGAGACAGATGAGAGAGTTAGGCGGCACGGCATTAAGTGATCAATTTTTACGATCTTTATGGTTACACAGGCCCTTATGCAGTAAAGAAAAGAAATTCAAAAACGTTCACTATCACCATAGGGTCAAAAGAAAAAGTGGTTTCTACAGATAGGCTGAAACCGGCATACACAGTTGTGGTCAACACAAACGATGAAGTTAAGATGGTCGATCTGAAAAAGAAGTCATAAACGGAAAGGTCATAAACGGAAGGTCGGAGAGGTCGGAAAGTTGTTCATTTTGAACAACTTCCTGAAGAAAGGGGGATCCCTGTAGGGGAATAGTCCTACAGAAATCGAAATGATTTATTATTTATTTTATTTTACATTAATTTTTGTTGTTTGACAAGAAGTCAGTCAAAAGTATTTTTTTTGTAAAAAAAGAATATAATTGAGTTCCACATTCTTGAACCATAAACCTTAGAGTCAGTTTCTTTTATATAGACAATAATACTATACATCTTTAAATTTTAGTAGTGTATCTTTACAAAGTTATTTAAAATCTTTGAACAATCTAGCTGACTTTTTTAATATAAAGGTAGGAGAGGAGTCTTCACTTTGAAAGCTAAACCCTTGAAAGAAATGTTAGACGATCAAAATTATTGCAAACAATTTAAAATTGTGAAATTTTATTGAACTTCTGAAGGTTATATTGACTATGTTTTTTTGTTACACAATAATGCTGATCGTCTTAAAATAGTGTAAAATATAGTTATATAAGTTATAAGTATTTGTTATTTAAATTGAAGGAGAATGGCAGAAAAGTATAAAGTATAATGAGGGAAATAATCAAAACTATAAAGAGGACAAAAACAAATATAAGTGTATTCTTTAATCAGAAGTGTTGTATGACAAGCAGAGCAGAAAATTAAATATTAGATGTGTAATTAGGTACAGAGACCCTATTTTAATCAAATTAAAGCAAGCTCACAAAGCTTCTAGAACACAAAGAATTATGTAGCATTTCACTTCTGTTTCTATAATTCTCAAAATCTCACCTCTATAAAAAACTTCATATGGTTTTTTATTAAAAGTTTTTATGAACATTTTTCAGATTTTTCATTCTTACCAGCCGTTGGACAAGATTGGCCCTTATCTAAGATCCTCAATATAAATGTTATATATAATTATATCCCACGTGGCACTGGTCGATATCATTAATACTTTTATGCTTCAAATTCTTTTAACAGTATCTGATTTAGTTTTTTAATTATTCAATCAGAAATTTACAATTCAAATAACGTTAATATTAAACGACTATAAAGGTGAGAAGTAATATTATATATATATATATATATATATATATATATATATATATATATATATATATATATATATATATATATATATATATTTATATATATATATATTTATATATATATATATATATATATATATATATATATATATATATATATATATATATATATATATATTTATATATATATATATATATTTATATATATATATATTTATATATATATATATATATATATATATATATATATATATATATATATTTATATATATATATATAAATAAATTTGAAGATGATTTTATACAACAAAGGAATGATGAAATACCATGAAAGGCCATAATGAAGTCATAGTAGAAAAGGTCGAGTCTACAGTGGTTTGCATAAAGGGCTATTGATTAGGGGAAATGTCAAGAAAATTGGTATAAAAAAGGGCATCTAGTGTAAGGTTCCCTCAAACCTGTCAATCTAAACTGAACACAAGCAAAGTAACTACAAAAATATATGACATACACAACAAATATTGATTATATTGATCAGTCACTTGTTTAGAGAATGCAAATGTTCAGCAAAGGTCATGCTAAGACCCAGAGCAGTATTGTATTTGGTATATTTTACTTTCCCAAATACGTAGAATATACAGAGAGGAAGTATTGTGACGGCGTGGAAAATTAATTTTTGAGATTTTGTTGGTGTTTTATAATAAATGTGGTTTTCTTTCGTCTGTGGAGACTATCTAACGATATCTTGAGGACATTGATATTTATGTTGTTGCGTAGAGCCTAAAAATTTTCGATCAATTTCGATGAATTTGGGCATACATGTTCAGAAAAATCCCATTCTAAGGCGAAATCGAGAAATGAATTTTAGTTATTAACGTGGGAAGCACTACAAAAAGTATTGAACAACAAAAAAAGTATTGAAATGGTTTCAAGATTTCGATTTAAAAAATTCTAAAATATAGTCGATTTAATTACTAATTTAACCCTAAGTCGATTTTCTGTGAAAAAAGAAAAAAACCAGCAACAATTTTATAATCAACCGATTTGAATTATTCATGTATGAGTTCGAAATTTTTTTTACTCGATAGTTTTATCATTTTGTCTATGATTAATAGTACATCTTGTTTAGATAGGTACAGAGACCCTATTTTAATCAAATTAAAGCAAGCTCACAAAGCTTCTAGAGCACAAAGAACTATGTATGTAGGTAGCATTTCACTTCTGTTTCCATAATTCTCAAAATCTCAAAGTGGAGAATAATAAAAATCGGACGCAGGACGTCTCGGAACTTTTCCTTACCAAATAAGCTCTCATATGACTCCACGTCGGGTGATCGAGGTCAAGAGTTTTTAAGGTGGAGAGTTGAAACTTATTTAAAAAAATCAGTCCTTACGTGTAGTTGTGCACTCTCGAAAATCATAAATTTGTGAAGTCATTAACCCATTTTGCTGAATCTTCAAACAATTCCAAAATTCGTACAAAATCAAAAAAAAATAACGCACTGAAATTTGAACCAAGTGTATCTCTTTATATAAGACAAATATCTCCACTGAATTTCGTTATGATATATGCCACCATTTTGAAAATATCGACTGCTGAACTTTGTAACTTTAACGCTACATAATTTGTGAACTATATTGCTGATTGATCTAAAATTCGCACCAATGATACCTTTCTAAAAGATAAATAAGTTCTTCATATGTTATCATAGTATCTGCCACCATTTTGAAAATATCGAATTTTGATTTTCATATAAAGTGTTTGTTCTCATTTTAACATCACAATAACGGACTTCATTATACAGGAAAACATTTAACGGACAAACAAAATTATAATTCACATAATAAAAAAAACAGTTGTCATTTATAGGTTTATGTATCGCAAGAAAAAGTTACTAGATGCCCTGCATCTGATTTTTATTATTCTAAAGTTAAATAGAATAGCCCTCATTAAAAAAAATTGTATAGCTTTTATTTAAATTTACATTAGATACGAATTGTTATGTTTTTTTTGAGTTATAAATGTATTTTTCCAATTCTGAGTTCAAAATAACGCAAGAGTGCCCCTAGTTTTACGCTTAGGTTTGCAATACATAACGGTAATATATGATAGGCTAAAAATAAAAATATTTATTTGGTTTTAAATAAATATATTACTTGTATTTTTAAAATTATAAAAAAACAAAATCATAAAGCGAACTTTCTCCAAGGTAAAAAATAATTAAATGCACATCATTGGTTTCATGTTTAGTTAAAAACAAATAAATATTTTGATTGAAAAGAGACAAAAATAATGTTCAGAGGTCATATAATTATATTTTTTTATATTCATGTTTCAAAAATAAATATTTATCACTTGATGTTTATTATTTACTCAAGTTAGAACCATCCAATATTTAAATTGGGAAGATATATGATCTTCCTTTAAATATATAGCCTAATAAAATATTTTTATGAATTGTATTTACACATTTATCCACTACCAAAAAAAAAAAAAAAAAAAAAAAAAAATCGGTCCGAGACAACTCAGGCAAACTTTCTCATATACGAGTTCATAATTACTAATGCCCAGTGTTTTCCATTTATTAGTATTCGTGTTTTCGTCGGTACATTCAATTATTATTGAAAATTTATCATAATATAACTTTCCTCGGCGGGGAATCGAACCCGGCCTCCCTCCGTCCGCGGTTAAAGCTATTTTCTTAGAAACACGATTTTTCCCGGTGGAACGGCTTACATCGTTAGATTGGTGTTATTAAATGGACTACATTTTAGATTTTTTTAATCAAAATCGTCGGAACCGTTTTCGAGAAATAATTTCTTTTCAGAAATTTCAGCGGGGAAGCGCCCCCAAATTTGGGACTAAAATTCGTTTCTCGATTTCGCCTCGGGGTTTGATTTTTTTGAACATGTATGCCAAATTTCGTCAAAATCGGCCCAGTAGTTTAAGCTCCAGGCGTCTGCACAGATAGACATTTTTTTAAAAACCACCGTTTTGGACTCAGGGGACCTCAAAATTTCAAAATCGAATTTTCACGCCATTACTCTACTTTTTCTTTATATGAGAAAGTAAAAACTAAAGAATAGTTAAAAATAAATCAATTAATCAAGATATTTTAACATTTAAATTCAGTATCACATTGTAAATTTTTTGACCTACTTATTCAGACTGATTTTATTTTATAAATAAATATTCATATAATAATATTATTATAATATATAATCAAAAAATGTATGTGAGAAAGTTAAGCGAGACTTTTTGCACTTCTAACTTGTATTTTGCGAGATTTATATTAATACTTAGAATTCGTAAATAAATAATCATGTAAATTACTTTAGTATAACTGTACAATTCCAGTTTTCTGACCGTTTTTAAGTTCATTACTATGACCTGTTTTCATCTGGCCAGATAAATACAAAAAAAAATAGTAACATGGCCGGTTTGTATTGCCCGAGGAGTAAAATGTATAAAGGATTATACTGTATGTTAGTACTGGAAGATGTAGAGGAACCAGTCTTTATTTATTGAGTTTTGCTTTTTCTTTATTCAAGGGTTAAAGTTTTGTCCCAGTTGAGAACACTAAAGCGCTTCCAGTTTTTTCTATGTTCCGCTTGAATGAAGTAAGGGGTACCGTTGTTCAATATTACCGTAACTTAATCTTATTTGCAGCTCTCGATTCTTTTATTTAACAAACAAATTTCCATATTCACCTTAACTTCGAAAAAAATATGGAGAAATAACACAAACATAGTTAAAACAAGTTTTGTTTCCAAAAAAATCAAAAGCCAAAATATACTCTCTATTGATAGCATCGGATAACTAAATAGTTTTGAATTTAATATTTTATTGTTTTCTTACCAAGAATAATTGGAATCAATCCAACAAGATTTACCATGCAACATAATATAGCCACTTTCCAGAGTATCACTCCCGTAATCTCCGTAGCTTTTGAATAGAATCTTATCTTCTATTTAATTTTTAATTTTCAATTTGCACTTGTATTTTCCCCACGTTTAATAACTTAAAAGAGGAAAAACAAAAAGAGAAGAAAGGAAAATTAAATTAATATTAAAACTTACATTGGTATAAAAGGGGCGGATGAAAAAAAAAAAAAAAGAAAAAAAAAGTTGCTAAGTAAGGAAAAGGAGATTGTGTTTGCTTGCCGGTCAAGTGCTGTTTCTGACCAAGGGGCTCGGGACTACCTCTTCTAATAATTAGAATGTAGTTTTTTCTTGCCTTTTCTTTTTTTACCGGACTCCGCTTTTTTGTTTCTTCTAGCTTTTTTTCTCTTTAAATATTTTACTAAGGGAGTTTTCTTTCAGGAGACAATGGTTTATTCATGGACGAAATTTTCTTGTCTCCTCCTCGTTATTTCATCCCCCTTCTTCACTTCCCACCCTGTCTGCATCCTTGCTTAAAAACTTTTTTCTTTATCTTCACCCCGAAATTATAAATGGGAATCGTCGAGGTTGAGTTTTTTTTTTACTCTTTTTAAAAGATTCTGTATGTATATATATTTCTTTCGGGGCTTAGAGAGGGAAGACAAACTCTTGTCTTTTCAGATTTTAAAGGTATTCGAACAATGTTACCCTCTCTCGTTGGGATAAGAAAAAAAAGTTAAAAGAACCTTTCATTTACCAACTCCTTGGGATTAATTCTTGATTTCTTTTGCTTCTTCTCTTGTTCTCTTAAACATTCTTTTTTTCTTGTAAAAAGTAAAATATAATAGAGATGAATATTTATCATTTAAAAAAAAAAAAATTAAATACATAATTACACTTTTTTAGTCAAATTTAAATTGTAAATGTACAATTTTTATTTTCATTATCACATTTATTTATTTTTCACATACGTTATAAATTATATATATATATATATATGTGTGTGTGTGTGTGTGTGTATATATAAAGTAATATAATTATTTGTATTACATGTACAATAAATTAATTGTTTTTAAATAGTTAGTGCAGACGCTTAGAGCCTACAGTTCTATTTATTAGATTTCGATGAAAGTTGGAATATAAGTACAGAAAAATCATACCCCGAGGCAAATTCAATAAATGAATATTATTTAAAAATTTAGGGGCGCTGCCCCCAAAACCACTGAAATATTAAAAAAAAGGTTTTGACGATTTTGATAAAAAAAAGTCCTGAATTGAATTCTATTTAAATACGAATTTCACCATACAGATTATTTTCCTATGCAATTTGGGAAAAACAGTTTAGGTTGGTCAGAATAAAAACTTTATATAAACGAGGGTCTATTCTTTAGGCCATTCGTATCCTATTGTCCTTGCTAATGTCCTCCTTGCATTATCCTGCCCGCAAAACCTTTACTTTATATTTTGAACTTAAATATAACCTTATTTGCTATTGTACCCTTGTTTTACACTTACGATCCCGACAATATTGTTCAATATTCTAATTACCTATAGGTACGTAATTTTTGTATGCACTTCAACTTGGGAGAAAATAAACCACTAGAAGCTATACCTTTAATAATTTTAACAAGGCTATAACACAATTTTAAGCAATGCTGCTTTTAAAATGAGCCGCTTTATTTTCAAAGGTTTTTTTTGTAGTTCTAAGTTAATTTTCTTGACAATACATAACTAGTTAAAACCTTTAAATCTAAACTGTCTCTTTTCTGTTTTATATTTATTTTAAAATTATAAAAAAGACATCGGTTGGTACCGTTATAGTGATGTTTCCGTTCTTTTAATGGTGTGGTTTGAAAGGAAATAGAAAGGTACATAGAGTCTCTTGAGATGTGGTTTTGTGTCTGGTCTGTTTTTTTCCCAATAATTTAGGTATCATTTTGAATGGTTTCATCTTGTTTGGTTCCTCGCCAGTGTCAAAGAGAGTTAGTGAATGTTTCGGTCACATTTTCTTTCTACACATCTTCTTATCTCTGTCTCAGGAGATTTTTCCCAGATATTCGAAAATAAACAACTAGATTTTTATTCGTTCCTTGACGTGAAACATCGCCTACACAATAAAGAGTCAGTACTCCGTGCCAACAACTGTCAGAAGAAAAGCTCCCTTTTATTTTCCTTTTTATATATCCTTTTCTTTTTCTATTTATTAAACAATCTTAAAATCTTTCTCGATGAATATTTCACAAGCTAAATTATAATATACCCCTAAAAATTCACGCAAAAGAATTTTTTTTTCAATATAACTATAAAAAAAATCTAGGAAATATTTACCAAATAGAAAGTAGAAATATTTTGACAGTTTCTATCTTTCTCTTAAGCGTCATTTTAGATTGATCGATTTTAATGCGATTAACTTTTAGACTTACGAGTATTTTTTCATTTAAAAAGACCTTGCCTATATATTACAAGTTTACTACTATTATTAATGAATAATACTACAAAGTTTACATTTGAATTGACATAATTGTGTTTGTATTACAAATTGATTGAAAATTAGTTGTCTCATTACCTACCTAAATAAAATGTCAAATTTCTCCTTATTCGAAGTTACCAATTGTAAAATAATCTAAGTTTTTCATTCGATTGTTTTGTATCTATTACAAACGTTAAAGGTGAATCCAAAATTTACTTTTTAAATAAATAATACTTTTTTAATAATTCTTGTACGCATCAATAAAACAATATGGCTTCGATTTATTTTTTAATGCCAATTATAATATTTCCAACTTACCCTACCTGTTTTACGCTGGGGAATACATAGTTTATTTACATATTTAGCTATCTGGTTAGTACTAAGGCCAGACTGTTTTAAAACAAGAGTTATTTTCTTCACTAAAAAGGACAAGTATGAAAATCCCTTAAAACGAAAAGTAACTATTTAACACAAAGAATTACCTCCGCTTATGTAAGAGTCGAGAGGAAATTAAACAAGTTAGGGACGATCTCATATGCGTAGGTTTATGTCATAAATAACTGTACAAAGGTCCTACATTTATTGACAGATGTGTTCTTAAAGCTACATTTATATACTCCTTGGAATTTAAATAAAATAGAGTTTCTACAGGTAGTGAAAGAAAGGAAAACATAAATTTAGATTTGTATATACACTTGTAACAAACTGCAAATGAAGTTTAAATAAACGTTAGATAAAACTGTGCCTAGTATTTTTACTACGTTCATATTAGCTTTCTTTCTAGTTTGTTTGTCCAGTACAAATCTTGCAATCGATTTCTAACTAACTTCCCGAGTAGCTAAACATGTGAAACTTTTAGAATAGCTCAGAACACGATGACAATGCATTATTTTAATACTTTTAGCCATCTTTCAGCAGAATTTAATTAGTTTTCAGCAAATTTTACTGTATGGAAAGTTATTTTATTTGTTTTGACACATCCCATATAAAAAGTAGTCCGCAGATAGCCCCAAATTAATTTCAACCGTCTGCGCTCTTTAGATTTTCTAAATAGGTTCCTTTTATTGCCTGTCTGTTGATTAATTTTTGTCTGTCTGTTATGAATTAAAGTATCAATTTATCAAAATGTAAAGAGCGCAGACGGTTGAAATTAATTTGGGGCTATCTGCGGACTACTTTCGACAAACCATCCAAATTTCATAATAATCAGTTGAGTACTTTTGAAGATATAGGTCTAAATAAATGTATGTTTGTGCGCATGTGGAGGATAAAATAATGGGCGCAGAAGGTTAAAACTTATTTGGGATCAACAATGGGCTAAGAATAACCTACAACCCAATTTCATTAAAATCGGAAGTGTTGTTTTTTAGATATCTTAGTTCGCAAAAATACGTTTTATCTCTTTCCAACTACAATATCTCGAAAACGGTATGTCTCACTTTAAACATGCATAGGACCTTTTTTGTGCAGAATTATGTGAGGAATAATTTTGGTAATAACTTTTCTCTTCAAAAAATAAACCGTTTTGCATAAAAAGTGGAAAATAATTAAATTTTGGACTTTAAGGAGGGGGGAGGGGGGGACGCGCCCCCTCAAGAGGGGGGAACTTTACTGTTTCTTACTACTACACCCCTTAAGAGTGTTTTCACAAAGTTTCAAAACTTTATAAATTATTTTCCCTATTATTCCTTATTTTCCTGGACTAATTAAAGCGAGCGTAGCGAGCTTCCTACATTCAACAAAATATGCTCCGTGTCTGTCTGTCTGTCTGTCTGTCTGTCTGTCTGTCAGTAACGTTTACGCGTGTGACGATAACTTGAGTAAAAGTTGATCGATTTAGTTGAAATTTGGTATACATGTTCCTCTTACTAATACTCAGGCTAAGTTCGTTGGACAGCGTGATCCGTCCATGAGTTCGCGCGCAACGCTCGCGTAAACGAGAGGTACAAAAATTAAATTGGAATTTCAGGACGGGAAAAGATTCTATCATCATCTACTCGATGAGACGAACATTTTTTTCAAATAACATTTTTTACTAAAACCAACAGCGACACCGCTATGACTTAATAAAGATCGCTAAAACTATTAAAGCGGATCTAAACGTTTATAATAGAGAAAACAACCTTTTTACCGATATCTTACGTTCTAACGAAACGATTTTAATAAAACTTCATATACACCATCTAATGCACAATTGAAACAGGTATGCAAAATTTCAACTTGATACAAGCAAAATTCTTTGCGTAGTGACGAGATACATTTATAATAATTGTTTAAAAGCTACCGCGGGTGGTGAAGATTGTTATAGTCGTATAGTGCAGTGGTTCTTAACCTTTTGGTAACCACGGCCCCCTTAAAATCTCCAATTATAATATATATAGTACCTAAATACCTTTCGAGACCCCCTGGGGGGCCGCGGCCCCCCGGTTAGAACCACTGGTATAGTGTATGGTTTGTTTAGGAAGTAAAGCTTTGTACCAAGTACCCCCACTCTCCCTACACTACCCTCTTCCACTCATCTTCAACTATGACATTCATCATGAATAATAAATTTCAATATTCAGTATTTCATAGCAATACGCTCGCTTCAATGATAGAGCCACGCGATGCCTAGAAGTATTTACAATCTTCATTTTGACGGGTTTTAAATGTGAGATTTTTTATTAAGAGGTAAACATTGAATGACAGCGAAAAGTAAACAAAGAAATAAATTAATTGACGTGTGACACCCAGGTTTGTTTACACTTGTGTCCTAGGTATAGGTTTTCTGCATCTGTACTTCTTTACTTGTACACATTTTTCTTCTCTTACTGTCCCTACACAGAGCCTGGATGGCTCGGAGGGTAGAGCGCTCGCCTTGCGATAAGGCAAGCTAAGCAGCATCGAGCCGGGTCAGAAGGTGACCGCAGCTCTGGGTTCGATTCCCGGACCAAGTCCCCCGTTCAATGTCCACCCAGCATTGTTTAATCAAGTATAATCAAGTGGGAAGCTCCTCGAAAGAGTAGCGTCACCAGGTTTCGGCCTGGAAACCATGACGATGACACTCCTGGTTGTATACAACTAGGAGGGGAGTCATGGTTAACGACCATATCTTCACACTAGTGTGCGAAAATTTCGGTCCCTTACCCGGGTTTGGTGTATGGGCCCACCTAAGTGGCCTGCATCTTCGGGTGTAAAAGGCCCTCCGGAATTAAAAAAAAAAGTCCCTACACAGGGGCACGGTTTAGATTCGGTGTTGGCGAGATTCGTTGTACAAAAATTTGTCCTTTTATAGGTTTAAGATCAGCTCTATATGGTCGTAATTTATGTGAAGTAAATAAATTCGGAACTATTTTTTTTTTTTTTTTTTTTTTTCACTAAAATTATATTATAACAATGACAATTTTATTATAACATTACATATGATTCAACAGAAAATTTAAAAACGTAGTATATAAAAAGTTATTTTTATCTTGTAATTATTTAAGTAATAATTCACATCCAATAATCATCATAACAAACATAATCTAAATTTAATTTTCTTCAAGATTTAGAAAAAATATATTTTACTCAAAAGGTTGTGAGCAGAAACTTAAAGCTGAGGATTATTTTACAGGTTGAATAATTGAAGCGAGCGTAGCGAGCTTCCTACATTCAACGAAATATGCTCCGTGTCTGTCTGTCTGTCTGTCTGTCTGTCTGTCTGTCAGTAACGTTCACGCGTGTGACGATAACTTGAGTAAAAGTTGACCGATTTAGTTGAAATTTGGTATACATGATCCTCTTACTAATACTCAGGCTAAGTTCGTTGGACAGCGTGATCCGTCCAAGAGTTCGCGCGCAACGCTCGCGTAAACGAGAGGTACAAAAATTAAATTGGAATTTCAGGACGGGAAAAGATTCTATCATCATCTATTCGATGAGACGAACATTTTTTTCAAATAACATTTTTTACTAAAACCAACAGCGACACCGCTATGACTTAATAAAGATCGCTAAAACTATTAAAGCGGACCTAAACGTTTATAATAGAGAAAACAACCTTTTTACCGATATCTTACGTTCTAACGTAACGATTTTAATAAAACTTCATATACACCATCTAATGCACAATTGAAACAGGTATGCAAAATTTCAACTTGATACAAGCAAAATTCTTTGCGTAGTGACGAGATACATTTATAATAATTGTTTAAAAGCTACCGCGGGTGGTGAAGATTGTTATAGTCGTATAGTGTATATGTTTGTTTAGGAAGTAAAGCTTTGTACCGAGTACCCCCACTCTTCGCCACACTACCCTCTTCCACTTATCTTCAACTATGACATTCATCATGATTAATAAATTTCAATATTCAGTATTTCATTGCAATACGCTCGCTTCAATGATAGAGCCACGCGATGCCTAGTTATTCTGATGAATTCATTGTATATTATTAGTAACTTATATATTAAGTTAAACGTTAAACCTGTAGTACTACTCGAATTTGGAGCAGGGACCTAGGACCCCTACACCTACACGTAGAGACAAGGAGTTGCAACAAAAATGGGAACGAAGAGTATTGAGAAGAAAAACATAGAATAAATTAACATCTATAAAAAATAGAAGGAAAGCTCTTCGACCTAAACCGGGTGTCGCTTTCGAACCAAGGTCCGTTTCTTCTTCGCTTATCTTCAGGATACAGGACACCAACATGGACAGCATGAAGTGGCGTTGCTACATTTGACGGTCAAAGGCCCCAACCTTAATTCCTTAGAGAGTCTGCAGATTCAAAGAAACCTGGCAAATGGGGGGGGGGGGGGGGACATGTCCCATGATGAGAGGAACACAAATCATCTATACTGCTAAACACGCTTAGTCATATTCCACGCCCTCCAGTCAGTTTTTTGTCTCTCATCTGACTCTACGTCGGATTTTTTCTTTACCTTTTGCCGGTGATTAATTTTTATTCTTTTTAACAATTTTATGACGTTTTTTACGTTATCCATCTCCTTGATTTTATTTTTCTCGTTTCCTCTATTTTTTATAGATTTTAATTTATTTTATATTTTTACTTTAATTAATTTATTTTATCTATATCTACTTGTTACCTGCAGCTTTATTTAACTTATTTGGACTTTTTATTAACTAACATTTTTTTATAAATTAGTACTTATATATAACCTTATTTATACGGTCATTGTAGGCACTGATGATGGCCGAGAGGCCGAAAGCTAGTTTTTTGAGGATTAAATACTTATTTTGTGAAGAGGCTTTCGTTTTTAGCGAATTTCCATTGGAAAAAATTCGCTAATAGAGCCACTGGCAAGGCGGGAGTTTAAGGCGGGACTGTGGCCAAAATACGTTTCATGGGTCCCTGATCACGAAAAAATAGGTTTTACAAAACTTTATATATATATATAGGTATATGTATTTCTAGCGGATTTCTTGTAAGCACGATAGCTCTCGAACGAATTGACGTATCAAAATAAAACTTGCACCGAAAAATCAAGCTCGTTGAGATGAGGATCCCCACAAAAAATGGGATCTTTATGACGTCATTAACCCCTCCTGATGGGTCAGCAAAGATTAAAAAAATACAAAAAATCAAGTGAGGTATCGCTTCTTATGTTTTTTAGGGTCCTGAATCCAAAAAATGAGTTACCATAGCGATTCGAATAATAATTTAATAATAATAATAATAGTAATAACAACTATTTCTTGCGGATTTCTTGTAAGCACGATAGCTCTCTAACGAATTGACGTATCAAAATAAAACTTGCACCGAAAAATCAAGCTCGTTGAGATGAGGATCCCTATTGAAAATGGGAACTTTATGACGTCGTTAACCCCTCCTGATGAGTCACCAAAGATTTAAAATAATCCTACCGCGGGGTTCCGCAAGCCGAGCGAATTTCCATTGGAAATTTGTACTTCAATGTTGTGCAGTTTAAACTTCTTTTAAACTACTACGATTATGTTTACCTAAGCAATATTCTAAAAACCCTAATCCAACTAAAATAATTCATTTAAATTATCTTAACTTAAAATAAGACACACAATGGTAGTAGTTATGAAGGAAGTTTAAATTGCACAACATTGAACTACAAATTTCCAATGGAAATTCGCTCGGCTTGCGGAACCCCGCGGTAGGATTATTATTATTTCATTGCATTGAGGAGAATCTTCGGTAATATTCGTGAAAATGGAGAGTGGTGTGTAACGACCAATAAAGATTTAGCAGACCTATACGGAGAGCCAGATGCAGTAATTGCAGCCAAGAGGGCCAGACTGAGATGGACAGGGACTTGAAAGACTATGGGGTGATAGGGCAAATCAAGGTGGTGCAATTTAATTACCGTTGAAGGTGTATTTCCGCTTGGAAGTAACTCAAACAAAAGCAAGCGAGTAGCTCGCAGAAGGGCACTGGGGGGCACTGGAATGTAGATACATCAAAAAGAAAGCGAATCATAAGATTTCCGACTTACCCTAGCTGTTTTATGTTGGGAATACATAGTTTATATACCTACAATCGTACGAGGTTTAATTTTTGCCTTGCCTGAGGCACAAGTCAAGGGGTGGGGGAACTGATAAAGTAGGACTGTGACTGGAGTGTATTTTGTCATGTGCAATAGCTACATAGTAGCTTGCACATAACCGATCCGGATGATGATGCATGCTGTTTTACTGGCAAATGCACACAGCTTTTGCGACATGCCAGTTACTCACCACTGGCAAGCTATTTCACTACCATTTGTGTATCCGCCTTTAATCGAGAAGGTGTGGAGAGGATGACCAAGAGGAAGCAGGCACACAGGCCGAGGTTGAGATGGATCGATGAATCGTCAAACCTGAGGAGGTGGGAATAAGGGACTGACAGACAGTAGCCTAGGATAGATGAGAATGGAAGCCACCTTTTCATCACTGACTGGTCAGTCCCAAGCCATACGCGATGTGCGGACCCGAAGAGAAAGTATATTTAACTCAAATCTGTAAATATGCTATCATATTCAAAGAGTAGGGATATCAAGTGAGTTCACGTTTAGATTCAAGAGCACAAGAGCCTTTTAGGAATAAACATTTTAAAAAATTAAAATTTCTTTCCTTTTAGGGTACTTAAAGAGTACCCTTATTTCACTTTAAGTATCAACAAACTAAACTGGTTCAATCTTTTGTCCAAATGTAGTATAAACTAAACAGTGCTCATAACATCAAGGGAATCCTTAGAGCGAAATAAGTGATTTTAATAGGCACATAATATTTAAGTTAGGGATAAGATAAACAATGAATACGCAGACAAATTATTTAACTGGTATGATAACAATTTTCAAAGCAAATGACAAAACATCAACGATTAGAGGAAATAGATACGAGTAAATTAAAGAACATCACTAGATGTTGAAATATTTCGTAATGTAAAATAACTTATCAACTTTTTTAAATTTAAATTAAAAGAAAAATATGAGTATATACGTACGAAAAAACAGAAAGAACCTATAACAAAATACACAATATCACCGTCATTACTTTAACGAGATATTAATTGATCTCATAAACTATAGACAAGTAATGTTACCTGAGAAAAAGGAGAAGAAGGGGACCTACTTGCAGGGAAAGAATGGGCATTGTTAATGTTAAAATAATTACTTCTTGAAAATCCTACACTAATTAAGGCTAGGATAGAAGAACTCTGTACTCAGCTGGGTCCTCAAGAGAAAGCAAGGCTTAGAAAGTTTTCTCACTGGTATGACCCAATGAATCTAGATTGCACGATACAATTTATACTATTATGTCAAGTATCGAGAAAATCTTATATTGAGAGTAAAAAAATACAATATAGAAAATAGCTCATACTAAAATATAACACTATAAAAAAAAGTTTATTTTGTTAACTAGGAGGCAAAAAAAAAAAAAAAAAATTATAACAGATGAAAACTCAACATGCAAACACATTATTTTTAAAGACGAATAGTAGTTTTGTCGCGAACATAATGATTTATAACTAATAAACATTTTATAACCTCTTTTTACGAAATACATTATGAGTTTTTTTAATAAGGAGTATTTTTATTCATTAGTTAGCCATTCAAAAAAGAAAGTCTGTTAACACTATTTTTCCCTGTTCAAGTTATTATGTTTACTAATTGGTTAGTGTGAAGCAAAACACGAAAAACTCTACGCTTCGAAGTTTAAATGATAATAATAATAACGACGAAAAAAATATTCTTTAATTTTAATAAAAAAAAATCGGTCCGAGACAACTCAGACAAACTATCTCATATATGAGTTCATAATTACTTAGCCCAGTGTTTCCACTTATTAGTTTTCAAATGTACATTTAAATATTATTAAGCATTTCATCAAAATTTATCATAAAAATAACTTCTCCTGGGCGGGGAATCGAACCCGGGCTCTCTCCATCCGCGTTTTAAACTAATTTCTCAGGAACTAGATTTTTCCCGGGAAAACGGCTTATATTGTTGGATTCGTATTCAAATGGACTACATTTTAGAATTTTTTAATCAAAATCGTCGGAACCGTTTTCGAGAAATAATTTTTTTTCAGGTTTTTTCAGAGTTTTTGGGGGGTAGCGCCCGCAAAATTAGAGCTAAAATTCATTTCTCGATTTCGCCTCGGGGTATGATTTTTCTGAACATGTATGACAAATTTCGTCAAAATCGGACCAGTAGTTTAGGCTCCAGGCGTCTGCACAGACGACAGACATTTTTTAAAAACCACTTTTTTGGACTCAGGGGACCTCAAAACGTGTAACCATCAAAATCTCAAAATCGAATTTTCGCGCCATCACAATACTTTCTCTTTATATGAGAAAGTAAAAAATATGATGGTTTATTATAAGTATAGTACTGAGGTTTTATAATGTCATTGAATAAAGAAATATCTTAAGAGAAATATATAACTCAGATTTATCCTTGAACTATTTTTGAAGTAAGATATACATAAAGTGGGGGGAAGTGAATGAGTAAAAGCGAAACTGGGGAAAAAATCCCTGCGGGCAAATGAAAAATAGAGGAAGGCTTTGTAACCCGTGAACCAAGAAACTTTGCTTTCCAGCAACACAACTTGAGGCAGAAAAAATAAAGACTAAAGCAAGCTTTTCTTTCTATATTTAACAACTAAGTGCTGTAAGAAGCAAAGTAATGACCAAAATTCGAGCATAACTACAAGAATAATCCAATAAAGGGGATAATAATACAACTATAAATAGTACCCGGAGCCTTAGAAAGTAAGGGGAGGAGAAATCTACAACGATATATGTTTAAGGCAGAGGAAAATCGCCAAAATCCAGTTCAAGAAATAAAATAGAAGGGGAGAAAGAGAGTTTTAAAAATGGAGCAGAGGTTACAAGTATATAGGGGCCCAAGGATCCGCATTTCGAACCAGAGGCCCTGTCACTAATTAGATTATAAAGTCCAACAAGGCTAAGTGAGATCCCCTTCTAACTAATGGAAAAAAGGTTCGTCTGGTAATCTAAACTCTACGAAGAGAGATGGAAGAAATAAGAGAAAAAGCTGTCAAGGAAGAAGAAGAAGAAAATAGAAGAATAGAGACAGAAGGGAACCACTAGGATGTAGTAGACACGTAAATACTAAGAGAAGAAAGACACTAGGACCTGAGGGAGTTCAGGAAAACCACACTGAATTACAAATCTAGCACAGGCTTATCCACTCTCATTACAGCCTATCTCTTTCTTGGAGCTCACCTACCCAAACCTCTTCTCAACAATACAAGTACAAAACTAGTTAATAGTTAACCAACCTTGAGGAATGCACAATAAATCTACTGAAGAAAAATCCTAACAAATACAGAGTTAGCTTTTTATTCTACTCCTTTACTTTCAATTAATATCTAAAAATATAAGTAAAGACAGGAACTGAGATATGATAATCAAGATGAATGCATAAATGTTATCACAGGATTAATTGCACTTTAAATATCTTTAGTTAATAACGTTTATAGTATTAGATTATAATCAACTCATAATTAATATATTCAACTAACTTTCTAATTTAGTTATCAGCTGCTGCTAGTCTTGATTAAAACCGACAAAATTTTCGCTTAAGAAGAGAGGATGAAACTTTTAACTTCCACTTCAAGTTGTTACCCTGTTCTGGGAAGTCTAAGAAGATATGACGTTTTTAATGAACTAATTAGAAATCTTGAAAATTAAAAACATTCAACTTTTTGAAAGGGTGTTGTAAATCATATGTCTCCATAACTTAAAATTATAATTATGGATCAAAATATATACAAACTTGTAAGAGGATGAGCCTTCTCTAGAAACTCTGTATTAATTAAAGGACTCTACGAGTCAAAAAGTTAAGATTATTTTTTGATTGACAGGCAAAGTACATACACTTAATTTACTTAGATTTGACAGGATAAAGTATAAAATAGCATAGTTTATCCCTATTATGTAAATCAGGTAAGATAACAGTATGTAAACTGTGCAGACTATTTAGTTCCACTGTCAGTTACGATACCTTTTACTATGTCTTGTTGTTGCTTCAAATAAACATCACGATGCACCACATCCCTGAAGATGCTTCCAGTAGTGGAAGTGAAACGTCGGACTTCAACCCCTTCGTGACGTGGATTTCACCGGAAAACCAAGCTGTTTATCAAAGTATAAACTGCGCAGTTTCCTTAATTTCACTGTTAGAGATTACACAAGTATTCAGAATAAATTCACATTTTCCTAGTCTTTCAGTCAAGCAATACATTCTGTATTAGAAACTCACTGTTGAAATAAACGTGTATGTGGACTTTTTTTAAAAAAAAAAAAAAAAAAAAAAATATATATATATATATATATATATATATATATATATATATATATATATATATATATATATATATATATAATAATATTAAGAATTTCCACATGAAAATTACGGAAATGGCAAAAGCTCTTATCCTGATTAAAATTTACACCCACGAGTTTTTTTCCATCCTTCGAACCAAGCCTGTTTCTAAAAGGAAAAAGTTTTAAATTAAGTAATGTCTTCACATAATAAAGTAGATAAGTTTGGTAAAATATAAAGCCAAAATGAGCAGAAAATAAAAGTAAAATCAGAGAATAAGAAAAAAAAATCAAAAATCCTGTAAATGAGATAACGAGTTGAGGGCAAAAAATCAAAATTTTGCGCCCCCCCCCCCCCCCTAAAACTGAATTTATGCTGTTACTAAAAATATTCAAAATGTGCGGTCTGCTGGGCCAAAGAAAAAATAAGAATACCAATTTGATCTGATTTCTGGGAATCCAAAATGGCGGCTAATACCTGTCACAGGGAAAATAATTTTTTTTAAATTTTGAGTGGGGTATCAAATGAAAGGTATTGAAGAGTAGATTACAAAAATATTAAAAATATTTAACACTTGTGGTTAGTGTTAATTTTCAGCGCCATTTTGTCAAAAAACATAAAAATTTTGCGACTTTCAAACGCTGGTGCCGCCATTTTCTCCACTGTTTGGAAAAGGCAGCAGAGGTTTTTCTTACACAAAAATTGATGATCTTTCAGATAAGATTTGGTTTTTTGAGGAGGCCAATGATGATAGACACCTGGGTGCGAGGTGTCGCTTATCTCTCGGCAGCAACTGATACGGCCTATCAGGCGGGCCGACAGCACTGCCTTTTCATATTGTCCTACTCCTCCCCTGTCTCGAGAAATAAATCAGAATACGGGAGACTTATCATGACAGAAACCTAAAAAAATATTTTATTTTTAGGGTTGGCCGGTCCCAGACATGGCAGCAGGGCCATTTTCTGTTCCCCTATGATGAATGACATGACGAATTATATGTATGAAATTTGGGAGACCTATTATGACAGATTTAGTGTCGTGGGCTCTCCTACTATAAGAGACATCCTTCGCTTGAGGCTTTTTAAATGAATTCCGGTTTACATTTTATCCTCTTGAAATAACATAAGCAAATTCCACAACTTTTAAGCAAATTCCACAACTTTAGAGGATCACAGAAAAAACCTTAAAAAAACTGTTTCAGCTGGTTTTGTATAAAAATGTAAGCGTGGGTTGCGTTTTCTTTGTAAATGCAATGTTATTTCTTTTAAGTTTTGCACAAGGGAGCCAGGGTAACCGAGTGGCATAAGGCGCTCGCTCAGCTATCAGTCTATTAATTATGCCAAGATACTCTGTAATGCATCAATGAATCGCGGACGGTGCAGGGCGAGGGACACCCTTTATGGGGACTCTTCCCCCACTCTTTGATATGGGTCCGATCCGTGTCATGATGATGTAATTTGTATCTATGGTTCGAGAACGGAGCAGGGCGAGGGACACCCTTTATGGGGACTCTTCCCCCACGCTTTGACGCACGCTTATATAGCTTACTAATGAGCACACTATACTCGCTTCGGCGGTACAATGTACAAATGTATGATGTGTGAAGTAGCTGGAACTCTCCACTACGGGGCGTAAAAAGGGCCCAAGTGATGGCCTAATAGCAAGGTTCGAACAAGTGGTTCGTCCAACCTGTTCTAGTAGGAAGTACTAGACAACTACTACTTCTACTATAAGTTTTGTACAATATTAAAAATTATATTCACACATTCTAAAATTAAATTAACAATCCAACCTGACCAATGTTATAATGTATGACCACAAAACGTAAAAATCCAATAATAGCACTATATAATAACATGATCCTTCCTTATAAGCTCATAGTGTTACGAAAACATATATTGGTAAAAAATAGAATAGCTAACAATTTATTTGAGGCCTAATAAAATGCAAAGTCCTTGATTCATTACTGACCCTGTTGGAAATATTTGATAAAATCTTGTGATAGTGAGGCAAAACGAAAAAGGGCTGAAGGAGATTTGGACAGGGTGGCACGAAAGAGGCCCTAATCCGGAAAAATAGCTTTAACTCTTAGCTCAGACCCTTAATCCTACATGACGTTGATTTGGCACTAAGCTACTTTCTGAGCTTTTCAATTCCTTTTTCTCCTCGATTCCTCCATGATAAATCTGAAAAGCCTTCTAGGGTTGGAGAATCAGTTCCTAGCAAGGATGAAGAAGAAAATAAAACATGGTATATTATAGATAAGGCGTCACCATAACATTACTTATATCAAGAGATTAAGATTAAATTTATAATATAAAACTTCAGCGTAATAACTTTATATAAAACAGTACTAGAAAAAGTAGAGTTAAATAATAGCCAAGAACCAGTTAAATAATTATACACAAGTTATAATATAACATAACCACAACGGCACAGATTAGGTAAAAACTTAGAGAGCAGGAAGAATCAAGTGTATCACCACCAGATAGCACTGACACCCTGATTTCTGGAGTAGAAACAGTTTAGATAACAATACAACGACGCTTAGTTCACGTTAAACGTAGGAATGACAAAGTATTTATTTTACAACCTTCAATTTAGGAACTATTTTGGAAACATCAAATAATATAAGAACACAGTAATGATACAACTTTAAGAAAGAAACTACCCAAGGAGATTAGTAAAATGATGTTAAAAAGGAGGAAATTAAAAATAGACTGCCAATTGGTGTAGCACATAGCTTCCTCGCATCCTATCCACGTACTTTATTGATTTTATGCTTTTAGAAGCCATTATTGTCTAATTGGTTTAATTGCTTCCTCCGTTTTTTTTTTTAATCTGTCGAATAAAATCTAAACGGATTTCTGTCTTGGAATTTTTGAAATCGGAGACCTAAAAATTTTTCGTTCTTCAGAACGATCACATAGCTTCCGTTACTTTCGGTAAGCTCGAAAGCAAAATGGTTGTGCGTGAAGTCTCACATAGAAAGGGTTTCGCCGAATTGTCTAAAATGGTTAGAAAGAAAATAAATATATGGAGTTATGGTAGGAAAGTAAAGAAATAAGAAGGAATAATTGAGAGTGGTAGAAGTATCAAGAAATATTGGAGAAGCCAGGCTTCAGGAAAAAAGAATATCGTATTTATAAAAGATAACCAAGGGAACTTAGTAAGCTGGAAAGGTGAGTTATAGCAGATAACATAGCTAGATATTATAGCGATCAGCGTACAAAGAACGTAGTATAGAAACTGAGCCGTGCACCACAAGAAGAAAGAAAAATGTTTGAATAAGGAATGTGTTCCAGGAGTATTACTAGATGTAGTTATTTGGGCTGCGACGAAACAGAAAAAAGGGAGAGCAGGAGGAAAGGACAAAATAATTGCAAAGGAGCATAAAGTGGGTGGAACCTTCTTATGGAACAAAAATTGAAATATCAGTGAGTAATGAAAAAAGAACTATAGAAGTGCAACAGGTGTAAGGCAGGGAAATGTGCCCTCTGGAAAGCTATTTATTAAAATACCATAAGGTGCACTGAAGAAGCTGAACTCAGACGGACTCGGCATAAAGATAGGCGGAGAGTGGCTAAAAATTATGAAATTTGAGACGACATAGTTGTAATATCAAAATTCTTCGATGAATTAGAAATATGTTATTTTCTTAAGATGTAGGATTAGAAATAAATCAGTCAAAAACAAAAATTATGACCTGAAATATAGAAGAAGACATAGAGCCGGTCATTGAACTGGGGAATATGAAATAAGAAAAAGTAAGCGAGTTTATATGCCTAGGAAGCCTTTTATGAGTAGAAAGTAAGGGTGAAGATAAAGAAGTACACAGAAGAGTAACATCAGGATGGAGAATGGAGAGCCATCAATAACTTTAGTAATATATTATATAGATCAACTATAAGCATGGAAATAAATAAAATGGTTGTACGTGAAGTCTTGCACAAAAGGGTATCGTTGTTGCTGTGAACATGAAATTATTAATCGGCAGAGGAACTGCCGATAAAAAAAATGCACAATGAACGAGAAAACAAAAAAATCAATTTTCCTAGGGCCAGTTAATCAAATAGCTATTCTTATATTTTCTATTACCCAGCAGACCGCATATTTTGTATAATTTTTAAAATTTGTAGTAACATTAGAAAAAAAAGATTTAGGGGGGGTGGCAAAATTTTGATTTTGTTTTTACAAAACTAGCATGGAAACTTAAACACTTTCCACGCGCTATTTACTTTTGAAATCTACTCTTTATCTTAATACTTTTCATTCGATACACCACTCACAATTTTCACGCAACATTTTGACAAAAGCATGGAAAAACTATATACTTTCCACAAGTGTTATATATTTGTAATGTACTCTTCAGATCCTTTTATTTAATACTCTATCAAACTTCATACGCCACATACATATTTATAAACAAGAGTTTACAATACCACCACAAGTCAGATAACTTTTTAAAGAAACATAATTTCAATTAATATAATATTTTCATACAATGTTAGCGAATAATGAAGATAAAACAAGAAAAAAAATTAATATATAAATTAATTGTTAAAATGTATATAACCATACCCTTATATACCAATTAAATTCTGTGTACTGAATCAACTACTCCCATGGTGTAGTGGTTAGCGCGTATGATAATTAACTCAGGGGTCAAGGGTTCGTGACTCGTCCAGAGGGAAGATTTTTTACAGGTAAATCAACTGCCGGCTTAAGTCGGCAGTCGATTAAAATATCCATCACAGGCGAGTCTCAAAACAAAAACTTGCAATTTCGTTAATTTCACTTGGACGAGTCTCTAAACGCTAACTTCGTATCTCGATGCCGTTTCATCCAAGCAAATTTACTCTACCACGGCTAAAGAAGTTTTACTTAAAAAAAAAAATCGTGAGATATTAATTATCCGGCATTTTGGATTTGAGCTAATAATTTTGAGTTCGCCATATTTTTTCCAGTGTGCGCGTCAAAAAGATCTTTAATACTGCAAAGTATCATAGTTTTTCTCTTTTGATTCAAAAGTTATTGCAACCGTACCGATTGACAGATAGACAGACACAGGAACGAAACTATATGTTTCTTATTTTTTTAGTTTTACTAACGATGCACTAAAAAGAAATTGGACTACTTGTGTAAGACCAGTCATGAAAAACGGAGATACAGGTTGAATAATATATTTTTTTAAAGTGGAATTGGGCGGGACACATTGTCAGGACGAAAGGTAATCCAATGGCAAATAATATAAATAATTGTTACACTAAAGATTGTGTGAGAAAAAGATGAAATGAGGAGATCATGTAAAAAAGCCACCAGTAAGATAGTAGCTCAGGATAGGATAGAATGGTGTAGAATGAGGAAAGAATATTCTGAGGTATGTTTCCACAAAGTCTATAGATTCAAAACTACAAGCCTATAGACAAGCTATGGAGTTATACTCAATTGGAGTGAGTTATAATAATTTAAACTTTTAGCCAGAACTTATTTTTCTGTTATCATATTTAATATAATAAAAGTCCGTCATATATGTATAGTAATGAAGATAATAATGCATTAATATAATTGATGTAATTAATATTAATCAATTATAATAATAAAGAAAGTGTGAAATCCTATTACACATTTAATAAATTTACCTAGCAGTGTATTACTCTCTCTATATAATTTTGTTTCAATATGCATTTATTTCAATGGTCTGATGGTACTTGTATAAAAAAATACGTTTTCACCCTTTCATACATATTTTTGCAATATTTTAATCCTACCTTGGGTCATAATAAAACTAAAATCATCATGTATTTCATATTAATTATTCATTAACTCATACATGATATACAACATAATATATAACAAAACTACAAAAGCGGAAGTTGTAACAAATCGTATCTACGTAGATATCTTACAATAACTTTAATCAACAATATTAACCTAGTCATCTTGTAAAATAACGTAAAATACTGTTATGCCTCAAATTACATCTCATACGGATTACTAACCGTCAAACTTAAAGCTTTAATTATTATTACTGTGCTTACCAAAGCTAACGGAAGCTATATGATTGTTCTGAAAAACGAAAATGTTTTATACATCCAATAACAAAAATCACAGAACATTTTGGGTCCCATGTCTGTCTGCCGCTCAACTTTAATAGGTTAGTTATTCAAATATTACTCCAAATCAAAGTGGTTACCTATCAAGTGACAAACTAACATCAACTTGATTTCTGGGCTACTAACTAATTTTGTATTCAGGATCATGAAAATCACATTTTCCACCATAATTGGCGGGACTAGGCCGCTCTACACAGTTTTTTTTTTTTTTTAATGCCTATTGTCAAGCTATGTCCTTCAGACGAACTTAGCCGACCACATATTCTTAAAAGGAAATAATAATAAATTATACTCAAAATTCAAGCTAGATATTAACCAGACATTTTATTGAGAGCTATCTACTGGACTATAGGTTTTAAAAGCATAAAATCAATAAAGTATAAGAAATAGGATGCGAGGAAGCTATGTGTCACACTAATTGGCAGACTATTTTACTTTTGACTGATCTCGCTATCCTAAAATTTTATTTGATATAAATTATCCTTAATTCTTAATATAATTGTCATACTCGTCATTTTGTAACATATAGGTGAGTTCCACCGCCAATGATTGAAAGTACACTACTTGTGCATACAAAAAATAGAATAAGCAACTTACAGTGAATAAAAGCTACAGTTTAGAAAACTCGAAATGTTATCTATAAAATAATTTTTACAACAATTTTAGAGGAAAGAATCAAGATCTAATTAAATTTCATTTTTAAATTTCATTAATGCTTTACTGAAATAATTAGTGGTTAATAAAAGAGTGGTTAACTAAATAACAAATAAAATAAAGCATCATATATTAGAAAGTTTATTTAAATAAGAAGAACGTGATAATTCTAGAGGCAAAAGACCTCAAAATATTTCTAGTAACACTGTTTTTTTTTCTTTACACCACTTGTCTACAGGAAGAGAAGAAATCCTCTTCAAAACCAGTACCATGACGACAACGGCGTAGCTACCACGTTACTACAGAAAGAAATAAGAAAAATAAATAAATATATATATATATATATACACCTACATACATATTGTACGTGTATATGTATATATATATATATATATATATATATATATATATATATATATATATATATATATATATATATATATATATAGAGAGAGAGGGAGAGAGAGAGAGAGGAAGAATGGGGGGGGGGGGGAGAGAAAATCCACCAACTCCCTCAAGTTTCTCTACTGCGTGACGAAACGTAAAGATTTCAAGCGAAAAGGGTGCGAAACTCAGTTGTTTTTTATCTGTTTCCTTGAAAAAAATAGAGAAAGACGTGATAGCTGTTAAGATGATTCCTTTGACAATTTCTTCTCGATAACGAGGTAACAACCGTAGAAGTGAAAGTGTATAAAAACCAATGAAAAAAAATCTTATAGGACAATAACCGGAGTAAGAAGTTTGTTCCAGTATGATTCTAAAGTTTGAAGGATCAAAAAGATAGGACATAGAACACAGGCTAGAAATAGGCAGTTTATATAGTCTATTCCTAATATCGACATGTGAAGTGGAGAGATTTGAGAAAATGTCTCAAAAAAAGGACAAAGTGAAATCAGACAAGCGTGAATAAATAAATTGAAACTCACGTCAAAGTGATAAGAATGGATCTACGGGACCCACAAACTGTCATGGTATCTTGAAGAGGCATCGGAGAAACATATTTTTTTTAGTTACATATATACAACAATATATATTACCCATAGGAGACCAAACAGTATGACTTCCTTGCGTTGTTAATTGATTTGTGTGGTA
This sequence comes from Gerris lacustris, assembly GCA_951217055.1. NCBI lineage: Eukaryota > Metazoa > Arthropoda > Insecta > Hemiptera > Gerridae > Gerris > Gerris lacustris. The sequence goes on along the minus strand of OX578277.1, from coordinate 69,019,756 downwards.
CATACTAGATAATTGGAGTTACTTTTAAGTGATTCCAATTTTCTCTGATAAGTTTAAGTTGTAAATAAGAAAAAGTTCCAAAAAGATGAAAGATAGCGTAGAATTGATTAGATTGGACGAGAGTGAAGAAGAGAATGAAGGTAAAAGTGACGATTCGGGGTATGATTTTTCTGAACCTTTATGCCAAATTTCAACAAGATCAGCCCAGTAGTTCAGGCTCCAAGCGTCTGCACAGACTACAGACATTTTTAAAAACCACTTTTATGGACTCGGGGTTGAGGTCCCCTAAGTCCAAAAACGTGTATATCATCAAAATCTCAAAATTGAATTTTTGTGCCATTACAATATTTTCTCATTACATTTTCTTTTATTAGTAATATACTAAGTATAAAAGTAAAAAGGTCAGTGCAGAGGAAAATTCAGTACCTTATGAAGCACTACCAACATAAAATTACGACAAAGAGAAAAAAAATAGGAATCGATTGAATCAACAATTGGCAGATGATCATTCATTAAGGTAGGGAAATAACCTAGTATCTCCTTGGAGATGAGATGGTAGTTCGATTTTCACTTGACATTGCATGAAACATGCTTCACTTCAATGATCAAGCACATCGATAAATGTGTTAATTTTTGCTGACCTACCTGTAACGACTACCTCTCCGTTATTGAACAGGACATCGTAAAGTTGATAAGTTAGGCATTACTATCGAGGTCATAAGAACTAACTAAAGAGGTTGACTGCTTACAAAAATACAAAGACAGTCGAGTTGAATTCGATGAACTAACATGTTTGACATCAAAACTTTTTAAATAAGAAGCCTATTCATCTCAAAGACTTATTTTTATTCATTGGTGAGGATGTTGCACAATAAAGAAATTACATTCATAAGACAGTTAAATGGGTGTTGGCATTAACGGATGAACGAACTCAGTGGTTTGGTATATAATTGGTGCGAGAGCAACAGCCTACAGGTGTATCCGGCGGTAATAAAATCCGACGCATGGGTGCTGCCATGTTTCAAAGCAGCAGGTTACGGCAGGTTGATGTCTGTGCGAGACTGTGGACGAGCGGTTCCGCTCAAAGAAAGAAATGGGATTGATGGTTGCTCTTGAGGTCGGGCGAGGTTGTTAGCCTCGGTCATGGACCTGACTACTCTCTCCCTACTACTTCTTCCTCCAGCCGACCATAATTCCCTTCTTCTTATCCTTGGCCTCGCAATCCCCCATAACAAACAATAATCAAAACACTATACCTTACGAGCTTAACTAACTTAAGCCCACCATCACCTCCTAAGCCCGTAGTAATTTTCCTTGTATCCTTTCTCTTGGCATCTACATCTAAGCTTAAAGACAACAGTCGAAAAACAACCAACAATAATTCTTTTGACATTTCCTTTATCATGACCAGAGACGGGACGTTTATGACTTTTATTTTTCCATTTCATGACCTTTATTCTATGACTTTTATGACTTTTATTATCCTGTTTTATGACCTTTATTTTAGAAAATCGGTTGTTTTATGACGTTTTAGCAAAAAGTATGACGTTTATTTTCAATGTGAAAAATTAGCCTTTTTTAGCGAAAATTTAGCGTTATTTTGGAGGGTAACAGTTCAAATGAAAGATTTCAATATTTCATAGACACAGAATTATATTTACAATATATAATAAATAATAATAATTAGCAGAATGCTTCAACGATGTAAAAAATAATCATATGTTGTTCTATATTATCCAGCGTTAAATTGGCTCTTTTGTCCGTCAGTAGAATTTTAAACTTGGAAAAAGACCATTCGACGTCGGCAGATGAGCTGGTAGCAAATTTCATGCATGACACTTCATTTGCTTTTTGCCCTTCAGGCAATTTCCGAACTTCTTTGCCCTTTAGTCGGGCAGCTATGGCCTTGGGCGTGTTCCCATCCATGATTCAAATTTTGATGTTTTTTAACAAAATGGCATGAAAAATTAAACACTTTCCACACGTGTTATATATTTTTGTAATCTACTCCTCAATACCTTTCAGTATATACCTCACTCAAAATTTAAAAAAAAAAAAATTCCCCCGTGACAGGAATTAGCCGCCATCTTGGATTCCCAGTAATTCATATCGAATTGCTATTCTTATTTTTCTATGGCCCAGCAGAAAGCACATTTTCCATACTTTTAGAAACAGCGGAAATATAGTTTTGAGGGGGGGGGGGGGGGTACACGCAAAATTTTGATGTTTTTTGACAAAATGGCGTTGAAAATTAAACGCTTTCCACAAGTGTTATATAGTTTTGTGTCTACTCTTCAATACCTTTCATTTGATACCCCACTCAAAATAAAAAAAAAAATAAAAAATCGCGCGACGTGAGTTATCCGCCATTTTGAATTTGAACAGCTGATTATTTTGAGTTCGCAATATTTTTCCTGTGTGTGCGTCAAAACGATCTTTAATATTGGAATTTCATGTTTGTATCTCTTTTGATTCAAAAGTTATTGGAACTGTACCGACTGACAGATAGACAGACACATGAACAAAACTATAAGGGTTTCCTTTTTTGGTTTTACCAACGAAACCCAAGTAATAGAACAAGTAAAAAAAAAAAAACAAGTAACACGAGTAAGAAATCAAATGAGCAATTAAACATTCTAATCCCTTACCATGAATATATACAAAATCTTAAGTTCTGGAACAGCTAATCAGGAAACTGCCCAACCCAATGGGTTTACTATTGGCTGATTGGAGAATATATCTTGACCTTCCTGGATTCTAATTAGAAGATTTGTTCGAAGAAGGAGCCGATCAGGAGCCCTATTTTGGAATTAGGGATGACCGTCGGTGCCTCCCTGGTTGTAGGTATGCATAAGCGCATTAGTTAAGTCCGAAAGTGATCAGGGAATTAAGAGCCCAGGCCTTTCACTAAGCTGGTGTAAGGGTTCTTTGTTTGAACTGCACTTTTACCTGGAACCGGACCACGAGTGTTCAATAAAAAATTTGCTTTAACAAAAGAAAAAAAAAAAAAAAAACTTTTAGCTAAGAATTTGACAAAAAAAGGCCATTCTATGACGTTTATCCCCAGAAAACCCCATTTCATGACGTTTATTCGAAAAATGGCTATTTTATGACAAAATCATATGACTATGACGTTTATGACTTTTTCCCGTCTCTGATCATGACAGTACATAGAAGCAGAAATACAAATTAAAGCTTGATAAAATATTTATTATTAGGAAAATATTTAATATTCTTATTACATTTTGAAGGAATACGCCACCATCTACCCTAACAGTTTTGGCACGTCAACATTTCTACAATTATTTGATTGGTAAAGTCACAGATTAATGTTTCGTCCTCTTGATTGTATTTAGGTCATTTAAAAAGTCTATTTCACAATAGTTATGTTCTTTAGTCTGGCAAGAATAGCGTGACTGGTAATAAAATAATTGAACTTGCTGAGTGATTAAATGTTATCACTCTGAACACATCTATTAAATTTACATTTTTCAGTGCATTTTCCAAGTTGTCATTGTGCACAGGGTCAGCGAGAACTAACGTAAGAAGAGATTTATGATATAATTTTTATTGTTGGGGGTTTGCATTCTCTATGAAGGCTCATTCAGATTACTGAGGTTTCTGAATTACCCCGTGTCCGGATTAACGGGGTCCTACTGTATATCTATATATATAAATTACAGTTCATAGATAACAATTGATTTAGTTTAAAAAATAAGGTCTTTTTAAAAAAAAAAAAAAAAATAAATAAATAAAACAAAAGTATTTCTTGCAACGCAAAAAAGTTTCTTTTTAGTCCTTCCTACTCATTTTAATCATTTTAATCACAAAGAATTTTATCTCCTTTTTATATATTTAAAGCTATTTTTTTTTTGTTGTTTGTTTGTCTTTCACAAAAAAAGTTATTTTTTAATACAAAAATATAAAGAAGAGATGAAAAATTATTTAATTATTTTTTAAAAATGTTTTAAGGGAGGAGGAAATGGTTTGAATTTTCCTTTTTTGTAATCTGTTCCTTTGTTAATGTAGGGAAAGCTTTTAAGAATCCCTTTGATCCTTTGTAAACACCCAAGTACTAGAGAGAGAGGGATTAACATGGAATGCAGAGAGTAGCTCACGAATATTAAGCTTTAACCTCTCCTAATAAGCACTCCCGCAAATGTTAGCTTTATTTATTCATAAAATTCAAGTTGTAAAAATCAATTTAATTTGTTTTTCACAAATAACAACAAAACCAGAAAATAAAGTAATTTTATTCAATTTTTTATTGTCCCACTATTATAGAATTTTGCTTTATTTATTTGATTTGAATACTCCCCCTATTTTAAATAGACTTAATACCTAAACTCCATGATGCAGACAAATTACTAGAGTATCCTCCGCTCTTAAAAAACGTAGTGACAGTACAATCATAGAAGAATCATTTATTCAATTAAATTCACATTTAGTAACTGGGTATTGTTTTTGTTTCTTACCTCAGGTTACAAACAAATTAGCTAAATGGCTCCAGTTTTAAACCCGAGGACATAGACCACGTAGCAGTGGAATCAGCCACTTCACATATTATGCACTCGATATGATTGTCAATGTGATTCTTATTAAAATATCCATTATATGTTATAAACAAATTTATTTTTTCAAGGTACTCTTACACATCAATATAATTTTTAACCTTTTCATTTAGATAAATATAAAAGAATCAAACAAACCCAAATAAGTCATTTGCATTAAGGGGGGGGGGGGGGCTTGAATGGATAGGTTTACGAATTCAAACTTTGAAAATATATAAACAAACTAATTTACAAATTAAAATTAAGCTTTTGAGTTGTTTGATAATTAGAAAAAATATATTTGAAGCGATACTTGACATATTACATTACGTTTATACCCTAATAACTCTTTTAAACTCATACCGGGTGCTTGGTATCCTATCATTTCAAGTTTCATTTTTGATAATTAGTTAATTTAATTTCAGTATAAAGCTGAGAAATATTTCAAACAACTCAAACTTATTTCCTACAATTTCAGCGAGGGATTTCTTGATTCTAGTCAAGGTTGTTCTTTTTGGCTTTCCATCCTCTATTTAAGCTTTTGGAGCCCAAACGGTCAGAGTTTTTAATTCGAGTTACAACTTTTTAAAAGCTCTTAGGATCTCAATGCCAATTAAAGTTCTTTTTAATCCTTTCAGACCAGAAAACCTTCTCCTGGGTTTTCCCTCTCTTCTTCCTATTTTAATCCTTCCCTTGTGTTTTATCTTAAATCGAGCGTAAACCCGAAGCTGGCCTTTCTTTCCTTTACAGTTAATACGGCATTTGAAAAGAAAAGTAAAAATTAAGAATAATCTTAGAAATGAGTTAGAAATATTAAAGGGTTAAAAAAACAAAAAAAAAAAACTCTTTCATCCATGAAAGAGACAAATAGATCATTTTAAAATGATCTAGAGAAAACCTATTCATAATAACAACTTAATAATTAATTCTAAAAGACAATGGTCAACATTATCCTTTTTCCAAATGTTATAACAAAATATTTATTTTCTATAATTATGTTAACAACAAAAATATTTGTTAAATGTTGAATTAATTAATCTGCTGGGTTTTGTTAATAACATGAATAAGGTATAATCATCCAAAAATGTACCAAACCAAAACATAATTAAACAAAGAAAATAAGCTAGCTTTTAGAAAAAGTAAAAAGTAGTGTGATAAAGACACCAACAACATGAACCAAAACGAAACAAAGCGAATAATACCTACTAGTGACAAAGAACTCGGGTAGAGCAATCTGCCTTTTGCTCTTATATCGGCCATACCTGCTTGTTTTCAATAAGGCTAGGAAAAGTTTTTTGAGAAATCATTTAAAAATCCTTGATCTAACAGAAAAGAGCTTTAAAATGCTAATATAACCATAAACTTTTAAACACCCTCATTTAGGCCATATTTGTTTTTAAAATGCCAGAAAAAAATAAATGAATGAGTTATATCTTCTTTTCCTACTGTTCAAAGCCTTTAAAACGATGTATAACTTGTCTTCAGTAGTAAAAACTTTTTCTTCAGCCATTCGCCATAGAAAATATTAAGTGTGACATTTCCAAAAACTATACAGCTGTAAAACTATACAATTTATAATATGCACTTATTTGCCAATTTCACTCAAATCAGTTTATTGTTACGCCAGTTATCGTTAGACAAACAAATACACTCTCTTTTAAAATCCCAAGTGCCTGAAATGAAGAACTCACAAGGCTCGTTCAATGAAGGCTACAGTAGAGCGAATAAAATGTTGAAGCTAAATGGTGGTGCACACACGAGGCGACGTGACAGCTCAGTGACTTCTTTGTGCTGACGAGTTACCTTCAGCAGGTGACTCGACGTAACAAAACAGTAATTCTCTTCCTGTTCACATGTGTCTAGTGACAGTTTTCGTCGAGGAGAAATTATTTCTATGATAAATTTTGATAAAATGTTCAATAATAATTAAATGCACCTACTCGAAAACTAATAAATGGAAAACACTGGGCTAAGTAATAATTATGAACTCATGTATGAGAAAGTTTGTCTGAGTTGTCTCAGACCCGATTATTCTATTATTTTTATGATTTCTTATAACCAGAGCACAAATAGCTGCAACCTCGACGTAATCTATTTTCAGACTACTCTCAAGATTTTCTTTCAAGTCACCGTGTGTATACCTTTAATGTCACGCAACATTTTCAGAAAAGTTCCCGCGACAAAAGTCCCCCGTGTGAATAAAGCCTAAAGGAAAATTAATGTGTTGTCAATATGCAATATCTCACGGGTGACCTATTCAACCTGTTTAACTATTTACAAATATCAAATCAATACGACCTTTATTTACTTTGTCGCGCATCTCATTAGTCACATATACATTTGAATATGACTTATTTTTCTTCAAAGGCAATATGCGATTAAATATTACATGGTAATAAGGCCAAATGAGGCATACCCTAATAAGTGCTATTCTGCAGAACTTTGATAGAGACCCAATTTACCCAACAATTGATGAGACCCTGATATTTTATAGAGTAGGAAATTAATTTAATTGATTTGAATGGTTGAAAAATTAGAATAATCCATTCTCATTGAGTGTTAATACCTTGGGGAGGCTCTTTATAACAGTAATACGCAACGGCGCGTTGATAAAGTGAAAATTCAATTTAGATAAGAGAAAGCAGGAACCACTAAAGAAAATTAATCTGGCTTAGTTTAACTCTATAGATTAAAAGACGCTACTCGTGAAGAAAATATGTCACTTCAAAATGTCAGATACTTGAAATTATCCAAGCAGGTGTCATTGAACTGATGCTGTCTCGTTCTCATTGCCTTCCTGAATAAGACACTCGGTTTATCAACACAGTCAGCATTAATAGTTGTGCTGAAAGAGAAATTGGGCTGGAAATCTCAAGGGGTTGAAGAAGTTTAAGCTGTCATTCGAGATGATAACATGTTTGCCCGACTAGCATCAGGAGAGCTGTAAGGTGTAATTTCGCAGGTAAGTTCCCAAGGGCCTGGCCTCGCTAGGAAGACATCATCCCGGGGGTGTCGTCATAATAGTCGTGTCAACTACAACCTCCCTTGGCACCCCCAGCTCTTGACAGCAGTGTCTTGTCTCCTTTATACAAACGTCAACTTTAACTCACAACCAATTTCAATCTATCTAGAGTCGAGGAATTATGTCACATCTTCATTCTTACCGTGTAAACCTGACATTAACAATTATCAAGCTCGCTTTTAATTGAATAATTAAATCCCCCAGTAGATAGTAGTGTTAACTTTTAGTGATTTGATGGCATACAAAAAGAATTATATTAAATAAAACATCTATGTCATATAAAATTTCATCCGATTTCATGGAAAACATTTGCTTATCTAAAATTTCTAAAATTGGAACACGTTTTCCTTCAACTCATTCCAAGAAGATCCCCCTCCCCACCCTCGTTATTCTTCGTCTTGGTTCAAGAATGGACCAGAAACTTAGGTTATCCTTCAAGTAATCCAATTAAAACACATTTTGCTTCCTACCTATTTAATGTCAATCATGCTTTTGATTCTAATTCTGATACTGAGTTAAGTTTGTGATAAAGGTAAAAACCTAAATGTCCTAGTAAATTTTTAATTTCAAACTCATTTAAGCCCCCCAATAATTGTTTAAATGCTGTCATACCTTATTTATTTATCCAGGATCATGCAATTATTTTTAAACAATAGTAATTAGTTTGCTTGTTATTAAATAATAGTTAACAGTCTTCTTCTTTTTGCAAAGCTTGGAAATTAATTAGAATATGGTTTTTTATTTATTATTATTTTATTTTTAATTTTCTAGAATGTAATCTTTAAAAATATGGTTTGCATAATAGTATATTATGTTACAAGGCTGTGAAGTGAGTTTTTTCTTTACCGCGGCAATTACATTTACTGTCGAGCGAAGCGAGACAGTAAATATTGCCAAGGTAAAGAAAAAACACTTCAACGTCGCGTAGCATATGCTATTTTTTCCGAGGTAGCAGACAATGAAAAAACATTAAATATTAATCACTAATCAATATATAATAATAACAAATATTAGTACATACTTAAGACTTAAAAAAAGAAACCTTGAAATGAGGTTACACTATAAGAAAAGATAAATAAAACGCATTGACATCTAGCGGATTTTTATCGTACTAGAAGCATTTCTACAAAGACTGCAGCACTACTAACGGAAGTTTTGACAACTACCCGCCGTAAAGAAAAAATCTTTTAGTTCCTAGGGCGTAAAAGATTTTTTCTTTACAGCTAGGAGTAATGAAAAGATTTTTTAAGTCCACGTAATGAAAAAATGGATTTTAGCTATGTTTTTTAGGCTCTAAAGTTACTATTTCACAGCCTACCACGGAAAAAATATATTTTCGACCATGAATTTGTATTTTATATTTTATAATGGAGTTCTACTCCTAAGTTTCCATTATACATTATACCATGTCCAGGTTTTTTTTTTTCGTTTTTACCTCAAACAATACACCCACCATTTTGACTCAAAATGGCTCAATGTTTCTTTGTATTGCACATCTCATTCACTTCTATACCTCGTTGCTGTTAACAACTACTTAAGGTAACATTTTTACCTTTTTGTTTTAGATATCTGTAAACTCTCTATATTTAATTATTGCGTACATTTTATTTATTAATTTATTTTTATAAGATGTTAATTCAGTGTTATCTTTTGGTTTGTATAGAATCTAAAGATGGCTATTATGTTGCGAAACCGGTAACTTGTTAATACAAATATATTGTATAAAGAATAGATTTTTTTTTTTGTTTTTTTCTTTTTGCTTCCAAGCTTACCTAAGGTAACGGAAGCTATGCGATCGTTTTGAAGAAACAAAATATTTTATATCTCCGATTTCAAAAATTCCAAAACAGAAATCCGTTTCAGACATCAGGGAACTTTTTTGGTCCCGTGTCAGTCTGTCGGTCTGTCGCTCAATTTTTACGAACCACTATATCTTAAAAACTACTTGATCCGATTTTAATTAAATTTAGTTAGTAGGTGATACTTAGCGCATTGTTAGTCCTATATAAATTTCAACCTTCTGCGCTCATTTGTTTATCTTCCACATGCTCACAAACATACATTTATTTACACCTATATCTTTTAAAGTAATCATCTGATTTTTATGAAATTTGGATTGGTTGTCGAAAATAGCCCGCAGATAGCACCCGCCTATTTTCAACCGTATGCGCACTTTTAATCGTGCTCGTTTTTACTAGCTGTTTTATTTATATTTATTTATTAGTGTAATTAATTAATGCCCTTTTGTATTGTTTGTTTTTTAAAAATATAGTTTTGGTACCTCAAAGTACAGGGGTACAAATGTCATAGTTAATCTTTCATAATATGATGTATATCGTTGAAAAGCTCTTAAATGGAAGATTAATTTTAATTAAGTTCTATTTTGTGTTATTTCTAGTTTTGAGGGGGTAAATTGAAAAAAATGTATTATTATTTTTTATTTATTTATTTTTTTTTATTTTTTAGACAATAATGGTTTGTAAAAGTATAACATCAATAAAGTACGTGAATAGGATGCGAGGAAGCTGTGTGCCACACCAATTGGCAGTCTATTTTTAATAAATGACAATATTAATAAATGGTCGACAAAAATCTCATCCTAGATATTAAAAATGATTATCCCGTCTGAAAATAATTATTTCGACAAAATTAATGTCTCTTTGAATTATTCACAGAATTGCAAACATCTTAAATAATTATACTAAGGTGAAACCGCAACTACTAAATGGCAAGGGCTATTAATATAAGTTTAGGGTTCTAAGATTAAGGTTTTGTGCCTCTATCAGAATTAGTCGAGGCACTAAAATTTAACTGTCTACTTCGGGCATAATCCCAAAGCATCCCTTTCTTGGATTTAACAGTCATCAAGAATAAGCTGAAGACGTAAAGGGGTTGAAAGAACTCACCAAAGGTTCAAGGATGTAACTAAAAGACCAGGGGAAAAGTTACGCTAAAAAGTAATTAATAATAAGCTGAAGTTAAGTTTCAATTAACCTAATTTAAGATTAATGTTTATAAGCAAATAAATATTTAAAGTAATTTAGAATAAATTTTTAATGCTAAAGAAAAAGTGAATCGTCGTAGCTAATGTAACAAATAAAAGGCAGAAACAAAAGAAACCGGTCTTGGATAACACATAAGCGAATATTTCTACAATTGCAGAAGGTTTTGACAATAAAACGATCAATTGTTTATTTAATTACAAACAAAAAGAAAAAGAAATTCCATGACATTTCGTGTATATAGGTATAATTAAAAAAAATCAATAAATTTAAGTATACTACTTTTCTTCGCAATGAGTATGTAGCAAAGATTTATTTTTTAAATTATTCCAGTTAAAATGCACCTATAAATACATAGTTAAATACTTACAACACGTCTCCTCTCAAGTATTATTCCCCTTTCAAAGTCTCACGTTTGGACATTTAATGTAATTACACTGCCGACACGTATTAACTAAATTGATGCTGGAGCGTAATTTTTGTTCCATGGAAATACACTGCGGTAATATTAAGTTCTATAAAAAAAACTCTTTTTATACATTATTTTAACCTGTTCAATAAAAAAAAACCCTCTGGAAAATTTTTTATTTTTCTCTTTCATTACAGTTTCCATGTCCACACTTTTATGCATTCATATTATGCAATGCTATTTACTTTTATGTATCTATGTTGTTAGCAAATTATAAATTGTACACATAATCAAAGTTGCATTTTTTACAAATTGTATCCTTGCTACTTTAGATAAAAACAACTCTGAACTTTAATTAGAAAAATGTAATAAAAATAGGCTTCCAAAAAATTATGACAACAATCTTTATGAGTTGCTGATATAGAGATATAGAGGAAGGGTGGGCAAATTTGACTATCGGAGCCCCAAGCGGCTCTTCGTTGAGTAAAGTCCGGCTCCCAAGGAAATTATTATAATTATTATTATTATTATTTTCTTTTTTTTTTATAATTTCAGAATTTGACTACGTAAGAAAAGCATTTAAGTCGTACGTGTAGATTTTCAAATGAATCAGTTCATGATGTGTACAAGTCGTAAGTAATCCTAATACACAAAGTGTAACTGTGGTGTGAATCTTAATAATATTTGAAAAATTGGAATGTGGCTTTAAACTTTAAGCGCACTCATCCCTCACTAGTATATGGAGAATAAAGACGTAAGTATAGTAATTTCTTGTCTGTAAGGTAAAAAGAAGAGACGGTGATATTTCTTCAATTAAAAATTATGTTAAAAAACACACATTTGTTCAAGTACCAGCAAGACTAAAAAGTACACAGATTCAAAGATTGTAAAACAGTAAATACTACGATAGAATTGTAAAGTATCCGCTATGTAATCAAATTGCTATCAAGATAAGAAGAGAAAAGATTCAAGGTTGTACAAAAAAATTTAAGAACATTTCAAAAATGAAGAATGATGGTTGAAATAGATTGCTTAAACGTCAATGTCTCATCGAAATTACCACGTTTCCCTACAAACTGTGAAGAGGAAACGAATTTCTTTCTCGAACGCTGAATGTCGTCACAAAGAGCAGTTCCTAATTCCGCAGTAACAAAAAAAAAAAAAAAAAATCCCAACATCGAAAAAAAAAAAAAAATTTATTTACTTATCCAGTAGTGAGGATCAAGCGAAATAAATTCAATAGCCATTTGAAAGGCAACTAAAATTTTAAAATAAAACTAACCTTAGTGAAAATCTGATTTATCCAGTAATTGCGTTACCTGTAACAAAAAAACAACATTTCATTAATATTAATACGATGCAATGAATGTTAGTTTTTTTTATTTTTTATTTTATAAATCTGCTTATAAAAAGAATATGCACATTAGCGTAATTCTTATAATTTCGAATCAATTTACTGTCGGAAGGGATTAATTGTGGTTTTAACGAAGAATAGGTATCAAATTTGCAAAGAAAATAATAAGAATAAAGGATAAAGGTTTTTTACAGTTTTTAGACATGGAAGCGTCAATACGGAGGTCATCATAATGGAATAACACAAATTGTTAAACCACGAAATAGAAATTAGTTCATTCCACAAAGCAGCTTTCAGGAGGGTTCCCACATCGATCTCCGACATGAAGTAGACTCTCCTCTAATTCTTTTTATTAATGTAATTCTATCCTTAATAAATTAATTCACAATTCTTCCGCAATTGGCACTGACCTTATGAAGGTTGAAAGAGATTTTTAAACTAGTTAGTTTAAAACATTTTATAGTTTAAAAAATATGAACGAAACAATTAAATGCAGAATATGATTTTATAGGTGCTACTTATAAGGACACAAAAATATATTATAAAATAGGAATCACATAATAAAATTATTATATTAGTCAGGGTGCCCATAGGCAAAAAAGTAACTTATACATACTCTTTCCAAACCTTTTTGTATGGCTTGTTTAGGCCAAATCTGACACCTGTTTTCCTCTGTGACTTTTTTTAGTTTTGGGGCGTTTTTTTTTTTATTTGAACCCTAAAATTTTGACACGTCAGACTAGAAAATCAGAAAAAGTTCTGCGTCAGACAATATTAAAATGTTGATTTATAGGGTTCAAATAATGTATCTTGAGAAAATCAGCCAGTTATTAATTAATGATATTATTTAATTTTAATTAATAATAATGGATATTTATTAATATGAACTAATATTAATTAATGATTAATAACCAGCTGATTTTCTCAAGATACATTATTTGAACCCTATAAATCAACATTTTAATATTGTCTGACGCAGAACTTTTTCCGATTTTCAAGTCTGACGCGTCAAAATTTTAGGGTTCAAATAAAAAAAAAACGCCCCAAAATTAAAAAAAGTCACAGAGGAAAACGGTGTCAGACTTTGCCTAAACAAGCCATACAAAAAGGTTTGGAAAGAGTATGTATAAGTTACTTTTTTGCCTATGGGCACCCTGACTATATTAACGAAAATCCCCAAAACTATAAACAAAAAAGGGTACCTATGCTTTTTTTCTCCTTCATTCATACATCTCTCCTCAGCCAGTACAAAGTTAGACAAAAACTGAATTCCCAACGAATGTAACAAGATAAGATGAAACGACATAAAGAAATAAATCGGAAATATTCAATAAAACAGACCCTTCTAGAATAGCCAGGGATTAAACACACATTTAACTAGCTAGAATATTTAAAGAGCGAAAATAATGAGCGAAAATAAGGAGGTATTTCAGAAGACTAATAAAGTCGATTGATTAATTTTGTCAGGTTCTCAAGATGACTACTAGCGATTGAAACCCGGCTTTATACAATAAAATTACTTTAGTAGAGAAACTTCTTTATATATTCTTGATAATTTACAAATATTTTAGAGACGATCCTAGTAATGGGTCCGAAACGCTAGAATTCAATCTCAGACGCTTGTATTATTGAGAGAAAGTTGAGAAGATTTTGTTACGATCAAGTCAGAAGAGCTCTTGATATTCTGCCGAGTAATTTTGATCAAGAACTCTACACTTGTTCGCGACAAACAACAGTGCTGCCGGAAACCTTTTTCCTATTAAAGTAAGATTTTAATATTTTGTGGATCTTTTTAGGATCAGATTTTTGTACAGTTACTACTTGCTATAAGTCGCTAATTACACATAACAAACCAATTTAACTTCAACTGGTAATTTTCAGTGAAAATCAGCAAGTCAGTTGAGACCCGAACACACATTTTAAACAATATTTTTTTAAAAAATTCCTAACGATCCTATAAATCAGAATAGCATGTATGGAGGATCAACAAAAACCATCTACTTTAGTGCATTAGTCTGTTTAAGCTTTTGTTAAAATAAGGGCGCTTAATTAACTCCGTAGTAATTTTGTTCGACAAGTGAAGGACGTCTAATTACAAACGTTCTATCGCATATGCACCAGATTCAGAATAAAAGTAACTAATTATTAAGTAAACCAAATCCACTTGAACAATTCATTTACCATTAGCAAACATAAACAATCCATATATAAAATAAAATTTTATATCAAATTATGCAACATAATAAGATATATATATTTTACAAAATAATTTATACTTCAATTAGGGAAAATGCTTCAAAGCATGGTAATATCTTGTTAAAATTCCACTTTCCTATATTTAAAATAATTGAAATCAAAAGGACTCTATTTAAAAAATTACTTTCTGTTTCAATCAACCTTATCTCTATTAATTTTAATAATGATCAATTTTTCATTGGCCCGCGCTGTCATAAAGCTCTCACTTAACTCCAGCAGCTCTTTCTCTACATTTATTAATAGCTTCGCTTTAGGAAGATAATTGCTTTTTTTATTATCTGAATTTAATGAATCGTTTGTTAATTGAGATTCACTACGACAAATTTAGCCAATGAATTGATTTTATCATGGAGAAAAACGTATTTCTTCCCTATTCCTTTCTATAATGCCTAGTCTCATTTACAATACACACATAGCAATAACACTTCATAGCCATACCATAAGACAGCAGTATACATTACGACAGAATCGGGTATAACAAACATTTTCTACGTAGTTAGCTAAAGTTAAGGTGTCTGAAATGATCGTCTGCCATAAGGATCCTTATTATGTTACAGAGTCCTTATTATCCTTATCGTATAGAGCTTTGTACTGTATAGGTATTGAAAAGACCAAGAAGAAAAAGCCACAGAAACTTGACGTGAAAAGATTCCGTAAAGGTTTTATTGGGAGTCAACAACAATATCTATATTTATATCAAAACAAATAAAATCTGCCACTTTAAAATAAACAGTTTTGGCAGTAAATAAAAACGATATAATAAATAATAACTCTAATCCAACAGATAAAGACCATAGCATCTCAAACTTTTTTGCACCGTAGACCACTAAGTAGTAAATATTAGGATTTAGAATTTGGAACGAAACAAATCAGAACCTAGTACAATTATTCCACAAAATTAATAAACAAATAATGCTATAATGAAAGGGACGAACCTGGTACTCTGATAGCAATTGTTCAATATTAGGCTTAAAAAAAAGTAAAATTAGTGAGGTTTAGTCTTAAATCTCCACGTCCAATGATCTGGAATCGATTTATTTTTATTGAAAAAGTTGGGCCACCACGCTAAACCCCATTTCCACGTGGCATGAAGACGGAGAAGCTATCAATGCGATATTCCATAATTCAGGATAAGTAATAAAAATATCTTTCTGAAGCCGGTACTGCTAATACCCCTTTCTGAATTATACCATAAGCTCCCTAATGTCTGTCTTATTACACACTCTTCAAACTGTCTTGCTTCTCTCAATAAGTGTTAGGTGTAATAAAACATTTCTGGAACGCCTAAATGTTGATAACCTGTCTAAATAGGGATAGAGGTACATGCTTCTCGTATTCTCGTGTACCCCCAATTTTTTTCTCGCTGACATGGGAAGTCGAAATAGACTCTTGGGGGTCCATAAAGATTAGTATGAGACCCTATAGTATAGATATAGAGTATAGGTACAGACGAACCGGGAAAAGATTAAAAAAAGTCTTAAAGAAGATTAGGAAGCTGGCACATCGAGATCCTATACACTATACACCACCCAAATTCTCACTGAACAAACGTTAATAAAAATATTTTCCCCCAGAAACATTAAAATGAAGTAAATTATAAATGAAAATGTAATTCGCTATTAAATTTGTGATCCAGGACAGATATTTCATGTTTTTATGTAACAATATTGGTTGAACGGCAATTGTTGAAATAACCAGATACTACTTGTCCCTTGCAGGTCGTTTTGAACCATTTTTAATGTATTTACTTGAACAAATATAAAGTATTCACGGCGTACTAACTAATTCTGTAAAGGGAGCACGTTAAGAATTGGAAAAACTGCACCAGAATAACTTATGGATTAAAACACTACAACTAAAGTAAAAAAGCATGATTTCCTCCAAGGGGAGACTGTCATTATCTGAAAAGGATAAGATAAGTACGATGATTCGACACGGACGAAGGTTCTAACGGTACAACTAATAGATCGGGGACTAGATGGTCGGTCATCCACCGAGGACACGATCTGGTCGTGGCTCATCCTCTTTTAGATACGCCTCAACTCAAGTTTTCACCTAGGAACCGAGAAAATCGACAATTCACAAAACGGGAGAAAGGGCGAGCAACGATAAAGAAATCGTTGATGCAGAAAGTCGAGGCGCAGATCTCAAGTTTAGAACGATAGAAAGCTACTATTATGGTAAATAGAACCTGTTAAAACGGGAAACCAGATCGACACCAATATCAAAGAGTACTGCAAAGAACTGTAGAAAGGTGTCAGGATATATGTAAAAAAAAACAATCAATTTGAATGAAGAACAAATGTTTCAAGGAGAACTTCTTCCAGTAACTTACCCAATCTTAAAAAATAACATTTATTATTTTATTTTATTTCCAGCACTATATCAATTTAGAACCCAAGAATGTCTTTTATTGCCATTACGCGAATAATTAGGAACTGATCCAAATTATTCCAACAATGAACAGCACTCGGTTTGTCTAGTTGTATTACCTGCATTGTTAAGGATAAAACATCAATAAGTCAATATTACAAATTATTTGTTACTAAAACAAGGTACGAAATGTCTATTAATTTGAAGTAATATATTTCGAATAAATATGATTAATCAATTAAGTATCATACCACATTATGTTAGCTTATGAGGATGAATTCATCTGACCAGCATGGCGAGTTAATAGCGATCTGAATATAATATCGAAAAAAGCAAAATGACGAGACATTATTTTATAATTCATCTCACCAACAAAAAAATGTTACTTTAGAGTCTATAATAATACAAAGGTTTTTGCAGTCTACTGAACTGGAAAAATATATGCTATTATTCTTTTATTTATTTAAAAAATATAGTTTTCATAAATAAAAATATAGTTTTATACCAGAGGAAAATTTCATAAATAAGTATCGATCAAATAAATATTTTCTAGACTAAATGGAACGGAAGATGTCAATATTCACCTAGGAGGAAAACGAAGTAGAATATATTAGAAAGACAAGGATATAAATAGTGAAGCGTGATCGAAAGCAATAGTGCAAGATTGTACATAAGAGCCATGACTGACACGTAGTAGGCGAGGAAAGCATTGGCTAGGCACCATCAGCTCAACTCAGGGGAAAAGATAAGCCGGAAATATATAGGTATATGGAACAGTGGCAATATATACAAGGGCAAGAGAAAAACAACAGCACACAGATAGAAGGGAATGCAAGAACTAACTGCTGGTAACCTGGCTCTCAACCAATCCAAACCACAAATAGGCCAATTTTCAGACTTCTCTAAACCAACTCTTTACATTTACAATCCAGACAAATCACGCCGAACCCTAGTCAACAAATTTTACAAAGCACAACAACGAACGCCGAGTCGAAGAAATTCAACAATATTGAAAATTATGAAGTTTAGTAGGCAAGGGAAGGGATAGAAATGATTAGACTTCTATACGTCAATATTAAAAAAAACTGAAACTCATGATATTATGCCTGTTTGCCACGAAATAGAAATTAGTTTATTCCACAAAGCAGCTTTCAGGAGGATTCTCACATCGATCTCCGACATAAAGTACGACACCTTAGTCGTAGCCACGACGCGACACCTTCACTTCATCTCCCTTTCTCACTAAATGAAACAAAAAACCGAAGTTAATATTAGAGATGTGAACTACTTACTTATTTATAATTATCTTTAAGGTCAAAATTTGTAGAGGGAAGTTCCTTGTGTCGCGATGCCCAATGCCCAATTTACGTCAAAAGTGTTAATAGTATGTTCTGACAGGGTTCTTAGATAATCCTATAAAAAAAAAAATCTCTACAGATATACTGACTTTTCCTGAATGTTTAAAAATCTAGGTTAACTCCTTGACTGTGATTAAAGAAAAAAGGAAGCTTCCAACTTTAAAGCAGATAGTAACAACGGAATCCAACAAAGGAATACCCTCAAAGAAAAATCCCTAGACAGCCCAGTCAAGCTACACCAGGGATTTACTCATACATACAAACTTACCGATGAAAAATACTTTTCCAAGATATTTTCTAAATAAGTAGCTTATTCTAAGCTTAGTATACTTTTCCTCATTCTGATATCAAGATCCATAAAACACCTTGAATTCAGAAAAAAATCAAGCACGATATTTCTTTAAAGCGACAGATAATCAAGAAATTAACTTCAAGCAGTCTAACAAATAACAAACTATGAATCCTAGCGTGAGGTGAAATAAAATATGGGTCACGCCTTCTTAAATGGATTATGTGAGACATTAGATATAACATTAGTTTAATGTTGCTTTCAGAATAAATTAATAAAAAATTAAACCTAAACTATTTGTAATGTCAGATGAATACATTTATAAATATTAAGGTAGTAGATAATAAATCCTGGTTGAAATTAAGATCATTCAGCATGAAATTCGTGTATATCATACACAGACAAAAGAGATACTTTATACTTTATATAATGTAGAATTGTATTAGAGATAAGAATAAAAAAGAAGAGGATACAGGTAAATAAAGAAAAGATATACGAAGTTAAAGGTCAAAAAGAGGTGCTGTGTTTTAGAGTCAGTGTGAGCAGATATGAAGGGTTCATAAAATATGTCGAGGATACTAAATGCGGTGTTATCCCGGCTTAGTATTCAGATCCTGTTACTCTCTACTCTACAGAGTATAAATGCTTTCAAACCTAGAGAATATGGACAAGGAAACACTCAATAATGATAATATTCCTTCCCTTTTGAATTCTATAATATCATGTAATATACTATACTATATTTATTTTTTATTTCTTATAAAACCTCTTTCAATAAAATGCAGTTGTATAGTAAATGACTTTATCTTCTATTCTTTTATAGACATTTACCTAATGTTAAAAAATATATCAACCAAATAAGATTAAATAAATAAATAAATACACACACACACACACACATAAATATATATATACATATATATATATATATATATATATATATATATATATATATATATATATATATATATATATATATATATATATATATATATATATATACCTTAAATAAGGAAAAGCTTGCTTCCTTTCTATAGCACGTTATAAAATAAATACGTATTCCTGTTCGACCTTTTAGTGAATCAAATAAGTAAAAGAAATAATATTGTATTAGTTGGTGACAAGATAGGACTTGAATTTTTAATAGCTAGGAAACATCATTTATTTGAAATATTATGCATTTAAAAAAAAAGTTATTCATTATAAAATAAAAATTAATTGAAATAAAAATACTTAAATTTTCATAATCTTAAAATAAACACCATAGTTATCCAAAAAAAAATATTTAATAGAAATAAGGAGAATTGTATTCTTAAAAGAGAGTAAAGGAAAATTCCAAAAAATTAAATAAAATGTTAGTATAAGTAAAACAGAACTCAACTTAGATATATAAAAAGAGTACAGTCGTCATAAAAACTTTATTTTTTTAAAGTTTTTAATGTTAAAGAATTTTAATTGAATGTAAGAAATTAAGAGTAATAATTTACTGTAACTCATTAATCTGTTTATCAACATTTTAAAGAGTTCTTTTTAAAGCCATTAGCTAAATGGATTTAACGGAAATACGACATTAATTTGACGAGAACTAAATTTAAAATACGATTAATTTCAGTCGGAAGCTTAACAGCGTAAAAGAAAATAAGGTGCCCTCGCCCGGTGCTTTTAGTAAAATTGTCTAGTATATTTCACTTCGACCGAAGAGGTTGGAAAGAGATATAGGGGGGAAATCGCAAGAGTTCAAATAAAAAAGAGTTAGAGAAATGAAGGAAATGGATATTGGATGATGAACTGTAGGGAAAATGTCAGGAAGTGTCTGTGGAGGTGGAAGAGGAGGAGAGACCACACCCAGTAGAGGACAGGGATAATCTAATGACGAATAGAATAGAAGCACAAGGGTAGAGGGTGAAGACAGACAAAGAAAGATGAATTCACATAGCCACTCTGAGAAAGAAGCGAACACCTCTTCTTTCTGAACCGAGAAAACCCCCTTTTTCAAAAGGGCCTAATTACACAAAAGGAAACTTGGAGAGGGCGAAGAAAGGCCGGAGAAGAAAGGAGTGGCTTCAATCTAATGGGAAAACATCGGGCCGAATTCCATTTCTCAAGCAGGAGAAATTCTTTACCAAGAGGGAGAGAGAAAAAACCAACAAGCACACACCCCCGGATTTGACTCCTTGGAAAAATTGAGCTCACGAAATGATGAGAAGAACACGAAAAGAGATAAAAAAAAAAATTAATTAGAATAGAAAGCTTTCCTACCTCTAGTCCGTCCCTATCGACAGGGTCCGCCGTCACGCCAAAACGCCATTACTCTAAAATGCTAGCCCACGCCCTTTTTTACTGTTACTACTCAGGGCTGGAGGAACGAGAAACCATTAATAAATTATAAATAGCATGGTAATGGAGGTTCGGACTAAGCATAATGATAGAGCGCCAACATACACTAAAATACACAACCAATTTTAACCTAATTGAAGATACATTTTAGGTCAGCTTAAACATCTTTGACGTTAAAGGGGTGCAAATTAAATAATCAGGGTAATTTTCCAATAACAGAAAGTTTAAGAGAATATATCAATGGTCTGAAACTAGCATATATTATGTATTTACATCGAAAATACAATAATCAATCATTAGATAAATAATTAAGTTAGAATTATTTTATTAAGAAAATCTATTAAGAGTGGCATCAAATTCTTGTTATATTTAATTGTTAAGGTTCGTTTTTGTTTTACCAGAAGTTTTTTTTTTGTTTAAACAAAGTGATTTTAAAAGCTAGCGAAAAAAAGCAACTGTTAGGAAAAAAGTTGACAGGTCTTCTTTGATAGTAGCTTTTTTACCTGTGAAACTATATTACACTTACACTGAGCTAGTTTGATTCTGGGAGTAAAACAACAGTCAATCTGCGAGTAAACCCAGTGAAGTGTAATCGACCCTTATATCGTAAATCGAGAAATAAACACAATAAGTGATAATAACTCTTAAATTGACTTTTATAAAAGTATGAGAACTTTGTATTTTTAAGTGATCAATCACACCAGTGATAAAGTCAGCTCTCTGCAAGTTTGGCTCTTGATTAATTATTAGTCTATAGATTTGTTCCGAGCTTTCTTCCTAAAGAATTTCAGCTTTATAAGATATGTCTAGTCCCTTAATGGTTTTATCACGTTTTTGGAAATCAGCGAGCTTGGGTCTGTACTGGAATACAGAAATTGAGGTTTCCTTTTCCCACTTCCTCATCTCCGGATATGAAATCTTAACGAAACAGCAAATTTAAATAATATTTTCCTTCTAAAGTGTCTCTGTTGGAAATTTATTCAATTAGTAGTTGTGGAGGAGAACGACGTTGATTCATTTTAGAAACGAGGCGCATAAGGGTCCAAGCAAGACAAGATGGGGATACAGATCATGAATATTGCATGGAATCCCTAGTATCTCCAAGGCAAGCATAGAGTTTGAAAAGTAAAGGAGTTATGGGTTTGAGTCTGACCCCTGTACTAGTAGAAGGAATCCAATATTGCACAACTTATAGTATCTTCATCTTTTTGCGGGCCCACTACCACCCCTTATCCTCGTCCGTTCTATAACTTCTTGGTACCTGCAGAGACAAACTTATTTATCCAATAACTTGGGGACTAACCCTTGGGGAAACCAACTTCACATCTGAATGACTTTCTTGGAAGATACCACAAGATTTCTGGGCCACCTACAACCATCTAAATATACGTATAAACCTATATATATATATATATATATATATATATATATATATATATATATATATATATATATATATATATATATATATATATATATATATATATATATATATATAATTTTAATTAAACTATTTTGGAAATCGAAAACCCTAAATCTTTGAATTCAGTAATATGAAAAATGTTCAAGTAGTAAAATACAACATTAATAACACTACAGTAATAATATAATTGTATTTGAGTAAAGCAAAAACAAAATACGAACCAAATTAATCTGCTTTGATGACTATTTTGGGACCAGTAAATAATTAATCCTCAATCGAACTAAATATTTTTTAAAAAATTAAATTACACGATTATTTTTTTAAATTCTCTAAAAACTGGTGGTAGGGGGTGGAAATTATTTCGGGTATATTTTAACTCATAAAACCAATAAGGAATGCAAACTTTAAAAAAGTATGTATGAAAGCTAAGTGTACCCTATAGAATGATTATTATCATAAGTTTGGATCCTTGAAGGGTAGGAAGAAGAAGAAAACTAGTGTTGTTTCATGTTAGATGGCAACGTTTCGGCTAATCTAGCCATTTTAGAGCCTCTATCCTATACTTTAAATTTCTGTGTTTAAATTTACATTTGTGATATATACAGTAGTATCCAAACTACTGGGTCTCATTCGGGGAACTGGTAGTTCACCACGTCAATATCCATGAGTGAAAAGACAAGTGACTAGTGTAGAATTGATAATCATTAAATTCACTAACAAAACTAACATAGATTAAAACTAACATTCAAATTAACAATCTAAAACTAAACTATAAACTACATCACAGTAGGTAACAGTAGACTAGTAACAATAACGGTGTCATTAAATAAAAATAAATTAAAATACAATAAAATACGTCCTGTTATCATTATTAAATGATAAGGCTTAGACTTGAGTCGTTCTGGAGCCCGGGAGTGAATCCAAAAAAAAACGACCACAATCACCGTCACAAAACCAAGCGTCACGAAATCTACCGATGACGATAACTTGAGTAAAAAATGACCGAGTGTGTTAAAATTTGGTACACATGTTCAATGTTCATTTTACCAATGCCCAGGCTGAGTTTGTTGGACAACGTTATCCGCCCAAGCGTTCACGCGCAACGCTCGCGTAAACGTAAGCTTCAAATTTAAAATTGGAATTTTAGGACGGGGGAAAAATCTAACTTCATGTATTTAATGAGACAAACAACTTTTATAAATATTTTTTTTTTTAGTAAAAGAATTACCGACACTGCTATGAAGTGATAAAGATCGCTAAATTTATTAAAGAGGACCTAAACGTTTAAAATAAAGAAAACAACGTTTTTACCGATATTTTACGTTCTAACGCAACGTTTTTAATAAAACTTCTTACACATCGTCTAAAGTACATTGAAACAGGCACGTAAAATGTCATCCTGATACAAGCAGACGTTTTTGAGTAGGGAAGAGATATATTTTTTAATATTTTAAATTAGTTGGCCGGGTAGGTAGAAAACAGTTCCTTTCCTTCAGGCTATATACTACAAACATACTCTTTAACTATAAACTCATCATGATTAACTTTTTTCTCAATATTCAATACATGTATTGAGCGGAGTTAAGGCAAAATTAAAAGAAAGAAGAAGCATTATTTGTATCATTAAAGGAAACGTCTTACAATAAATATGTATATTCTTGTTACTTTTAATTTTGTCTCTTAACTCCGCCATGTATAAGTAGTTAGCAACGTATACGTACTCATCAGTGTGATTTTATCATTCATATTTAATGAAAAATGTAAGGAACTTCGTTCCTATACCGGGTGTCCTGCGACACCACACGTATTATGTTAATTTTGAGTGGGGTATCATGAAAATTTCTGAGATGTAGGTTACAAATACGTAAATATATACTTTTTTAAAATTATTATCATAAGTTTGGATCCTTGAAGGGTAGGAAGAAGAAGAAAACAAGTGTTGTTTCATGTTAGATGGTTGTTTCTGTGTTTAAATTTACATTTGTGATAAATACAGTAGTATCCAAACTACTGGGTATCATTCGGGGAACTGGTAAATTTGCAATTTATGAAAAGTGGATTTTTTTTTCAGGAAATTTTCAGCGCCCCATAATAAGGTATTTGCATGAATTATTTAAAAAATTTAGGACGAGTTTTTTTAGGGTGGTTGGGGGGGGGATGGAATTTTTTGGGGTATATTTTAACTGATTAAACCAATAAGGAATCCAAAATTTCAAAAAAGCATATTCATATATATATATATATATATATATATATATATATATATATATATATATATATATATATATTATATTTAACCTACTCATAAAAACCACTTTAAATTAATACCCCACTCAAAATTAAAATAATACGTGTGGTGTCGCCCCCGTAGGAACGAAGTTCCTTACGCTTTTCATAAAATATAAATTATAAAATCACACTGCTAAGTATTCGATTATATCTATGTGTACATACTTATAAATGGCGGAGTTAGAAAGGAAACAAAATTAAAAGAAAAACAAGTAAGGCGCGCTTCACGTAAGTACGTGAGACGGTAATCGCCGGTTTCTGTACGACTAAGTAAATATTAAGTGTAATAGTTGCATATTCTTTTTCTACACTTTAAGACCTTTAAATTGATGTATAACATGTCATGGTGACTGAAAACATTTTTTTAGTCACCCGCCATATTGCCCGCCATCTTGAAAATATTAGGTGTGAAAAATCGAAAAAGTGTCCAGTTGTCACAAATGCCGAGATGCACCTGTGTGCCGAATTTCATGTTCCTAGCTATAGTAGTTTATGAATTGAAACAAGCAACGGTCAGACAGACAGACTGACAGAGCCGTTATATAAGGTTTCTTTTTTTACTTTGTACAGAAACGTAATAAGTACACTTATGGTTGAAATTAATACGGCACCATTTGCGGTTAACTTTCCACAATCCATCAAAATTTCATAAAATTAGATGAGTGCTTTTAAAGATATAGGTGCCAACAGTAAAAACAATGTTGCATGTGGAAAATTAACAAATAGGCATGATAGATAGATCCATTTATTACCAATAATATATTCATATACACTCATACATGATACATTATTTTAAGTGTTGGTAAATCGGCCTTGGCCGTGGAAAATAGGCAAGGTTAAAATGAATATGCGACCAACAATGAGCTAATTATGACCTAAAATCCAAATTTGAATTAAATCAGACACGCTAAGATATGCTGGTCCGCAAAAAATTTTGATCGGCAGAGAGACACGAAACCAAAATGTTTCCTGATGTCTGGAACAGATTTCTGTTTTGAAATATTTGAATTCGAAGACAATGCTCTAAGCAGAGCCGGAACTAGCCGTGTGCATGGGGTCAGCCGCACACAGCCTCGGAGTAAGGGGGGCCTCACTTCCCCCCGGCCAGTTTTAAAAAAAAATTAAATAAAATAAAAATAAATAAAGAATAATTTTACTAGAAAGGTTATTTATTATAATTATTATGTCGTGTTCTTTTCCACATAACAATAATAAAAATAATTATTATTATTATTTGAGACAATTGATGTTTAATGCTTGTTAAGTTAACATTATTAATATAAAATTTTAAATTTTAACATGACTTGATTTTTATACAATTGGGTATTTTAGACAGTTAATGTGTTGTTTTATACTGTTACATGTTCTGTCGAAATGTAACTTTCTTTAATGTTAGTTTTTAAATTTAAAAAAAAAAATATGCCTAAAGTGACCCACCTAACATGATCCACTCAATATCTCTAAGATCTATTGCAGGAAGAAAGACGCGGTTTGGCTGGGTCCTATGTTAACTTAAAATGCTCTGCAGCAATACTTAAAATATGAAAAAGTTAATAGGAAGACATTTTTTTTTAGATATTTTGGCTTAAAATAAGAAAATCATGCCATTTTCCTCCTTCAGTATTGAAGTTTTAAAATATGAGTTTTCAATTCAAGTTTTACGGCTAAAATATTAGATCTAAGAAAAAAATAAAAAAATAAAAAGTACTTGTTTTGAGCCAAAAAATCAAAATCCATTCTTTAAAGTATTGATTACAGGCAACTTTTTTTCTCACTTTCTTGCTGTACTGAGTACTTTTAACAAAATAAGTTGCTTATAAGATACACACTTTTAATAGATGTAGATTTAACGTTTCAAAATAAGGAATATTCAATCTTGAAATTATTGTCCTAGACCGGCTAGACCCATTATTTTAGTTGTACCTTAGAAAAATTCCGAATTTAACGAAACTTTGGGATGTTGTTAGTAGTGTCCAGTAGTACTACCACCAATTTTCGAACAAAAAAAAATCCCTGTGCTAACTTGGGGGGAGGTCAAAAACCACAAAAAAATAAATAAATAAATAAAAAATAAAAAACGGTTGATTTTAGCGTAAAACTTTGTGATAATAATTTGTGGAGGATTAAATTTCCTTCAAATTTCACTTGTCAAACTTATCTTTTGACCTCATGAGTGATGAAATACAGGGCTTCAAAAAGTGCAAAATTTCTAAAACTTATGAAAAACAGCTAAAAAGGCTCGTCTTTGCTATATTTTCCCCATTTTGCAACATATTCAATGGACTTATGGTTCTTTTCGTATTTCCACTTGTATTTATCCTGAGTGACCAGTGACCCTAATAAGATATAATATTAGATTAAAAAAAACTATTTTAATCCGATTTGTACATGTAGTTTATTGTAACGATTCTTATTGTCTAATAATGTATATGTATATAATATATTTTTTTAATAAAACATGATGTATAGGGCAAAATAGAGTCCTTTATGACTATTTATCTTCTAAAACTATGTAAGCCTAACAGTCCAGTCGTCAAAGACTTAAATCAGGGGGTACTTTAAAAAAAATTTATCAGGAACCCGCATATTTGTTTACTACTCTTCAACACCTTCATTTGATGCCCCCGCCAGTAGAGTAAAAAAAAACAGCCTTTTTTACATTTACCTCATATTCAATTTCACCTCAGAAATACATAAAAGCGCTGTTTTGAGAGGTCATATTTTATACCTACAGCTGCTTTGTTGAATATGTAGTTTCCTTTTCTTGTTACCACTACGAATACCCCCCCCCCCCCCCCCCCCCCCCGACCTAGCCGCTGGATACGCCACTGTGTGCCAGTATACCTAAATAGCTCATTTTGAGAAAGATATTTCCGAAATCTAGTAGACCTCTTTACAATACCGTGGTAGTGTCATAAAAAAGGTGCTATCATCTGGATTGGATTGGTGATATAAATGCTAGGACAGGTAACTTGCAATAGATTATTGCAGAGCTACTAGAAATTGAAGGGATCTCGTGCAGAAACCCTCTTTGTTAAACCACATTAAAAATTAAATGTGGGAAAATAATTTTCAAAACCTACTGAACCCACGTACCGTGGTGCTACCAAGGATATAGGCGGAACCAAATCTAATAAGCTCTATTCTAGATACCCCTTTTACTTGTGAGGAGTTAGAGCAGGTTATTCAAAGCTCCTGGCTTAGACCGTACTTCAACAGAATTATTCAAGTTTACACTGCCAAGCCTTGTTAAACGGATGACTTTGTTGTTTAAATGGCAGCTTTCTGCCTAGTTCACTCAGTGAGGGCCTTGTGTACCCTATATTCAAGAATGGTGACCTGCATGACCCTAGTAGCTACAGAGGCATAACATGTTTGAAAGTGGGGGCAAAGATCTTTCTTGGTGTGCTTAAGGAGAGGGTGGAGAAATGGTGCTTTGAAAACAATATCCTTGAGCAAGGCCAAATAGGATTCCGAAAGGAATACTCTACGTACGACAAAATGTTCAACTTATTCTCCCTAGCCCACTTGTTTACATTCAAGAAGAGAAACAAACTATATGGTTTTTTTCTGTACTTCAGCTCTGCTTTTGACACTGTAGACCACAGCGCTTTGTATTACAAACTATGTCATCTGGGTGTGTCTAGAAAATGTATTAACCTCATTAAACTTTACTCGGGGGATGCAGCAATAAGAGTTTTCAACATCGGCAAGACTACCAGTAGGGTTAAGTTACATGTAGGAGTTAGACAGGGTTGTCCATTGTCACCACTCCTTTTCTGCCTATTCAATAATGGCCTGGTGGAGTAACAGTGAGTGGTTGCCTTTTCAGGCTACTTTTTTTTGTTGATGACATCATCCTGACAGCATGCGACAGGATTACAGGATACAATTATTGCAGGATTACATTGCAACTGATGATAAAAGAGTTGGAAATATACTGTAAGCAGTGAGGACTAAAGCTCAACCTCTCCAAATCTTAAGTTATCATATTTAGAAAGGGAGGAAAACTCAGCAAGCACGACACCTTTGTCTTTAACAACAATCCTATTGAGGCAACAAATAAATATACTTGTCTGGGAGTAACAATGACACCATCCCTCTCTGTAACCAAACACGTAAAGGCAAAGTTCTCAGCAGCTCACTTTTGTGTTAACTCAACCTGGAAGGATTTCATTGCCAACTAAAATATCACCTATGAGGCTAAAATTAAAATTTTCAAGACAGTAAGCCGTGTTATTCTTTGCTATGCCTCCCAGGTGTGGGGAAGCAAGCAGTATGACGAGGTAGAAAGGATGCAAATATATTTTATCAAACACCTTTACCCATCTACTGCGACACACAACTGACTATTTTATCTATTTAGAAACCCTTCTGGGCCCAATATTTATCTATGCCTTCAAGACACATCTTAAATATATGGTACAAGTGATATTACTAGATGCAAACAGGTATCCACATATCTATCCTAGCAGACAATAATTAAGAAGCAGAATATTCTGTTACAAGGATTGGAGGAGGCTTTCAGAGTGTTATGGAGTCAACCTCTGCAAAATTGTGGAAGAAAGATAACTGGCAAAAAGTTGCAGAGACTTTTATCAATAAGTATAAGGAAGACTGGTGGGCTAATATACACCAAAAAGTGGGCTCATCCTTAACAAGACCTTTGTACAGAGATCTCAGACTACTTTCTAGGACTGAGGATAATATGTATGTGATCAACATTGATCTTAACACAGAGGAAGTTAGATGGACATTGCTGGTAAAAGGAGTTTCTCTTAATTATCGTCCTTGGGGCCCAAAAGACAATATGAACTGTCCACTATGCAACAGTGAAGAGAAAAAAGATGTTTACTATTTTGTTGACCGATATCCTCAACCTTCTGAAATACGAGTACCTCTGCTAGGAGCATCCAGGCTCAATGGTCCAACCATTTTAAATTGGATGAGCGGGAGAAACTGGAAAGCCCTGGCCATGTATGTGAAGAAAGCGTG
The DNA here is from genome assembly GCA_951217055.1 of Gerris lacustris. Lineage (NCBI taxonomy): Eukaryota > Metazoa > Arthropoda > Insecta > Hemiptera > Gerridae > Gerris > Gerris lacustris. Next base: position 68,990,099 of record OX578277.1, on the reverse strand, counting down.
GATGTAAAGAAAAGAATGGGGATATGACTAGGGGTTATGCAATAGTGTTGCAAATTAACTAGGTAGTATTTATACAAACCTTTTTTTTGTATAGAACTTTAGATAAAGCTAATAAGTAACAAGAAAGGATGAAATGAAAGATTCCAACAACATAGGGAAATAAATGTGTAATTTAATATGTAAATTAATTAAATGTATTATATAAATAATTTGTAGAATTATAGTACCAACTCCTCTCAGGCGGCCAAAAAAAGGCTAAGGAGTATCATGTTTCTACATGATTAATTACATATTAATTGAGAAAATCACTCGATCTATACTTGACGAATAAACATGTTCTTCTTCATCTTCTACTTTTGAGTTCGCTATATTTTTCCTGAGTGCGCGTAAAAATTATCTTTAATACTGCAAAGTTTCATGTTTGTATCTCTTTTGATTCAAAATTTATAGGGACCGTACAGAGTGGCAGACAGACAGACAGACACAGGAGCGAAGCTATAGGGGCTTCTTTTTTGGTTTTACCAATGGAACCCTAAAAAGGAAAAAATGCTGCCTATTTAGAGTGACACATAGGTTACTCCCGTCCTATGGCACACACTTTAATCATCTTATGCTTTTACAACCCAGCATTGCCAAATTTATTTTATTTGCCCCCCTTTTTTTAAATCTGTACAAATTTCATTTTTTTACATTAATAAAAGTATTCATTTAGCTATATCTAAGGTGCACAGGCCAGGAGCTATATCAGGAAGGTGGACTGCCAGGATTGTTCACAACCTGACAGAGTGGATGGACAGAAGCTATGATGGGGAGGTAAATTTCTATCTGACACAGTTGTTGTCAGGACACGGGCTGTTCCGCGCATACCTCTACAAAATAGGAAGAGCAGCTAGCCCAAGCTGCATGCACTGTGGGGGGGGGGGGGGGGAGAAGGATGATTCTTACCATACCTTCTTTACCCGCCCTAGCTGGAACGAGGAGAGGCATTGCCTGACAAAGATGGTAGGAGATATAACCCCAGACACTCTTTTGCGAAAAAGATGCTGGATAACAAGGAAAGTTGGACAGCAGTAGCCTCCTTCACAGAGAATGTACTGCGACAGAAGAGGGCAGCTGAGGAGCGACTAGAACACCCTGATTGAACAACCAAGAAAGCTAGAGCAGGTTAGGAAAACCTGAAGAAGAGAAAAGAAAAAGGGATGTTGCCACAAGGGCCACAATAGAAGGCACCGGCAGGAAGTAATGTGAGAACGGTACCTAGCTGGACTCTGCCTAGGAATAGGGTGGTCTTTTTTTTAGTGGGTCGGAGAGTAAACCCCACACAACCTATGGAGAGGCTTCTCTTCTCTTAGGGAGTCTGTAGAACAGATTTTTTTTGCTCACCCTATATAAAAAAAAAAAGTGCACAGGCGGTTCAAATTAATCTGGGGCTATCTGCGGGGTTACTTTCAACAAACCATCCAAATTTCCTAAAAATCAGATGAGTACCTACTATTGAAGATATAGGAGTAAATAAAAGTATGTTTGTGCACATGTGGAAGAGAAATAAATGGCTGCAGAAGGAAAATTATATGGGCTAATTATGACCGACCATCCAATTATCATTAAAATGGGACAAGTATTTTTTTAAGATATATTAGTTCCCAAAATTGAGTAACAGACCGATAGACAGACATGAAATGAAAAATGCTCCCTGATGTCTGTCTTGGAATTTTTTAAATCAGAGACATAAAACATTTTCATTCTTAAGAACAATCACAAAGCTTCAATTAGATTCGGTAAGCAAAATTATCTAAATAATAATTGTAGCTTTAAATTTGACGGTTAGTAATGTTTCTACATGATATGCAGCATGATATGCTTCCGAGCTTACTGAAGGTAACAAAAGCATTATGATCAATCTGAAAAACGAAATTTCTTTATGTCTCCTTGCCTGGACAAAAACCCATTTCAAACAGACATCAGGGAACATTTTTGGTCTCGTATCTGTCATTTAACCTTTTTTGATAACCACCATATCTTAAAAATCACTGATCTTGTTTCAATGATATTTGATGGTTAGGTCATAATTAGCCGTTGTTATACCCATATTAATTTCAATCTTCTTCCCCTATTGCTTCCTTCTACATGCGTACCAACTTATTTTTGATAACAACTATATCTTTTCATCCGTTTTGAAGAAATTTGGAGGTTTGTTAAAAGTACATAGATGGTCCCATCTTCATTTTAACCACCTGCCCAAATTTAATATTGCTTAAAAATAAGTGTGACAGTACACAGTGAGTAAGATATGGGGCTAGATACACTAGAACTAACTGTACAGAGAGTAAGATATAAGCGAAAAATATAATTAATTCAGCAGCTTTTTATTAACAATAACAATATTTCAACAGCATAACTCCATGAATGATCTCACAACATTAAAAGAAGCTATTAATTAAATGAAAAACTTATTCTTAAACAGCGTGGTGTCGCAGATAGAGTGATGAAAAAAAAAAAAATGTTTATTTGAGGGTTTTCAAAGAAAATGCATCATTTCTAAAATGTCCTCCTACTTCTTGAACTACTAAAAATGATTCATTTTGTTGATTCTTTTGTACAGGGTCTTCAGTTTTTTTTTAAAAAATTTAAAAAAAAGGACCAAGAGTAACGGTATCAAAAATATTATTTAGAAATGTGGTTTAGAATTTTTAAAATCACATAAATATTAATTTTTAGGTTATTTTTTTAAAATACAACACTTACTAATCAAATAATCAGCTAACTCGAGGATATAATAAAGATTTTGTTTAGCATCACATGAATTTAATAATTTTAATATTTACACCAAATTAGAAAAAAACTTCAACAGTGTTAAAAAAAAAATAAATAAATAAGAAACAATTCAAATATATTGCGACATACTTTTGCGTAAATTTTGACTATTTATAAATTCTCTACAAGCCTTTTGAACGTGCTTAAAGGTAAACAATTGACAATGATCTATGTAATTCTTTGCTTTAGCCTATCCAAGCCATTATCATATTTGATTAATATTAAAATACAGTGTGAGCTATTTTTTGGAATTAGGTAATTGTTTGTTTTTGCAAAATAATCTAAAAATGAATGCTTTAGATAATAAACTAAAATGTAATATTTACATGGGTTTCTTTTATTTATTTACATTTCTATTTTTTTTTTTTTTTTTATATATATATATATAATAAGAGTAAACAGCGGTTACTGTTAATGAACAGTAACCACTGTTTACTCTTGATAATATTTTTTAAACTTTAAAAAAAAAATTGTACACTGTACAAAAATCAAGAAAATAATGGGAGAAAAAGTAAAAGTAGGGTGAAAAAGTAAAGTAGGGCAAAAAAGTAAAGATTGCAACTTAATTATTTTATAAATAGTAGAAAATGAATGGCTAATGTAATGAAGTTGTTGAAATCAGGTTGGCGGCACTGTGCTTTTTTGACCATGTTTATCTTTGTTTGTTTGTTTATAACCTGCATCTAAATAACCTTCTATTTGAGTTGAATTCCAATTCTTATTTGTTTTTAATAGGTTTGTTCCAACCACCAGTTCCGAATCAGTTTCGGATTAGTCCGTGATTGACGTAATGCGCATGCGCGATCACTGACCGTTGGGAATTGATTTGTGATTTCGTTTTTGTTGGAATGCTCCTTTCTCGAACCAAACTGTTTGCCGTGGTAGGTTTTAGCACTGTTATCAGAACAACTTTTTGAGTTGATCGTTTATGTGATTTTGCGTTCCTGTGCTATCGAAAATACCTGAACTTATTAATATTAAAGATATGGATGATGGATAAGTCAATAGTCGATGAAGATAAGTGCCAGTCGCTTAAATCAGGGCCTGATTTAGGCCGCCTAGGGGCTCGCACAACAAGGGGGCGCCACACCACAAAAGTTTCATTTTCTAATGCTAATTAAGCTCGAAAGTTGGAAGTAAAACCTACATACTCATAGAGGATATGACGAAAATACATGCACACATTTTAGAAATGTTTATTTAATACATGAATTCACGATTTTATTTCGATTTACGCAATTCACAATTTTCGGGCTTACTGAGGTGAGCCAGTTTTAGTAGACTCACGGCACACTTGTATTCGTATTTTTATTGATATAATCCTAAATGCTCTTTTGTTTTAAAAAAAAACAAATATTAATCTTAGTCCAGTTAACGAAAGAAATATTGCGGAAATAAATCGGATTCTTTTGATACTTGTTTGAAAATGGAATAAGTATCAGAAGTCCATCTTGGAAAATAGGTCCAATTTTTATTTTTTTCAGAAATATCTAGAAAATGCCAATTATATGCACAAAAATTCATCGTCGCATTCGTACAAAAACATTTTAAAAAGAACAGTTGATTCGCAAGAAAGGAGAATAATTATAATAGGCGAGCAATAAAAACAAAAACAATGAAGCGGAGCGGAAGGTTACGTTTCTGTTCACCCAAACTCAATCCCAAACTACTAGTCCCTGCAGCCGATCGCTGACTGCTCTGACTGGTTCCAAACTAATCCGTGATTCAATCAGAGCGTGGTTGGAACAGCCGATTAACAGTCGGAGTCAGTCAGAGTTTGAGTTTGGGCTCGTTGGAACTCTTTTTTCCAAATGCGCATGCGTCGTACAGTTCCAAACCAGTTTGAAGAGTGGTTGGAACAAACCTAATATTGAATCTCTTATATCTGCTATTAAAAGTGCTAATAATTATTGTTATTTATTAAAATAATAAATAAAAACTGTGCAGTGGACGAAAATATGTATTTTCTTCCTACTGGAGATAAAATATTGTATGTACCTCGTGAGTAAAGTGCCATTACTCCCCTCGCGATAATTATCTCCCTCAGCTGCGCCTCGGGAGCTAATTAGAGTTATTCCCTCGGCTGCGCCTCGGGAATTAAAGAGTCTAATTCCCTCGGCTTCGCCTCGGGATTTACGGACCATGGTTCCTTCGGCTTCGCCTCCAGAACCAACTTTTTCGCTCAGGGAATAATGGCTTACTTTACTCCCTAGGTGCATAAATAACTATTTTAGTGTTATGTATGTTAAAAAGGCAAGAATTAAAAGGTTACAAAGTTCTAAGCACTTAAAATGGCTAAAGGTGTGAACAAGTTGTTAAATAAATTTTAATTTACTTTATTTTCCATTACATAATTGGATGGATTTGAACAACAAAATATTTGGTTGTATTGACTGATATTTTGAGGTAACCGAACATAATGATAGTTATACACTTATAAAAAATTGTGTATTAAAAATAATAAAATTAAAATTAATTATATTAAAAAAAATCTAGATTAAATTAAAAGTAATAAATTAATATAACAAATTGCACATTAAATAAACCCACAAATAAGCAGGTAAGTTACATGATTTATTGACTCAAAAGATTGAGTAACTGGCAATGTTTGTGAAAAGAAGTGTGTTTAGTTACTCCTCACCACAACAGTTTAAATATGAAAAAAGAAAAATTTGAATCACATTATAAACCAGGTATAAGGCCTGAAGATGCCCAGGTGTGGGTAAAATGTTGCCATTAAAAAGGTTTTCTTCAAGAAAAAATAAATTTTTATTTTTTAATCATCATCCCTTCAGACAAGTAAAAAGGAAAAATTTAAATATTTTAAAGGGATTAACTGGACAAGATTTAATTGATGAAAAAAGTAATGAGAGGCAAAACATATAAAATGAGTGAGGCTGAGAACTGAACAAGCCTGAAGTGGCAGACATTATATGCATTAATAAAATGGACACCAAGATCATAGGTTAAAGAAAGAGAACAGGACTTAAATATGTAATAGAGCAGACAAGATTACTAACTGGAAAAGTGCAAAGCCCCTAGGGGTGTCATAAATAAGCTTAAATACAAAATGACTGAATTGGACTCAAAGACATATACACCGCCAATAGACCATACAGGATAGGAATACCATGGATGAGGACTAAAATAGACAAAATATGCTAGAATACCATGACAAAGGCCTGTTCTATATTTCTGGAAACTGCATGACATTTTTAATAAAAGTCCCATGTTCAGACCAGGGGGGTTAGTCCTGAACTGGCCACAAACTAATATGATAAAAATAATAATAAAAAATTAACACAATGAGCCAGAGCTAGTGTACTTAGCTACGTAAATACCTGTATTTTGATTGGATATTTATAAAATAAGTATAAAAGTGAGCCTATTATAATAATGAAAAAGCTTATAAATTAATACGGAGATATTAGCAGTGGAGAGTTGAGAAGGGTAGAGCTGAAGTGTGGCTGCGCTGCAGTTCCTCTCGTGACTTGGAAGAGATGGGAAGATGCCGCCAAAGCTGAGCCAAATAACTCTCCTGGGCGCTAAATAAGAGCCAAGGAAGAGTTAATAAGTAAATATTGCCTGAAATCCAGGACAAATGAGCTAACCCAGATACCCGGGATTAACCCGCCGAATAACTAATAAAATAACAAATTTTTACATTTTTGGTAGTTTTCATACTACGGAAAGATTAACTTTTACTTAAAATAAAAAAAAAAATTGTTATAATAAAATAACGTTAAGCATAAAATAAATAAAACAATATGCAGCCACTTGCTTACTTCAAGACAACCAACTCCCACTTAAACTTATCTCTGTCCATAGAAACTTTGTGCACAAATTAAAAAGTTTAAATTTATTAAAATTAAACTAAATTTATGATAATTTTAATAAATATTAAATATTAAGAGACTAAATTATTTTAATTATTATTCTCATTAACTGTTTGTATAAAAAACAATAACTCAGGCACAAATAGTGATTATTGTAAACTTTAATTACTCTTTCAATTAGGCAGAAGATTAGTTAATTTTTTAATTTTATCTCAAGCAGTATATCTCCAAGTATAAATTACAGGAGCACATCCCTTTTTATGTGCAAAAATCATTAATGAATTGAGGAGTATCTTTCCCGGACAACGTGGGCTGCTGCTTTCGGTTCCCTCTGCCTGGTAAAAATACCTTTCATACAAAACCCAGGTCTAAAATACTCTTGTGGAGTTTTAAAATCTATCAAATTCCAAATCATTTCACCACTTAGCAGGCCTTCTTCTCTCAGTTTATCATATATTTCAAAATGTTTCTTCAATAGAGCGATCTGATAGTCTTCAGTCCACATAGATGGCACTAGTGTATTTTGGCCTGGTAACGATCCTGCTCCATATTCAGAAATTATAACGGGTTTGTTGAATTTCTCACGCCAAGCCTTTACCTCTTGTCTGATCTGATACTCTACTAGATCTAATCTGCCTCCACTTTGATACCAACCACTGTATCTATTGACGAGTATGATGTCCATCGCTCCAATGGCTTTCTCCTGATGCACAGGTTGACTAGTGACAAAAGTAATGGGTCGTGTCGGATCAGCTTCCCTAGCTGAATCATAAAGCCTACTAAAATAAGAAATAGAAGCGTTATCGTTAGTAGCAGGTTCGTTTGCTAAAGACCACATAATAATGCTTGGATGATGCTTATAACTTGCTATAATATCAAGCATTATTCTTTCGTGTTCCTGAAACAGTTCTTCATCGAAACCTACAATACTGCATGCGGGTACTTCCAAAATAACAGCTATTCCCCGGACATCACACTGCCTTAAAAACTCTTCACTATATGGATAATGTGAAGTTCTAATAGTGTTGGCTTTAGCCCATCTAAGAAGACTTATGTCTCTAGTAGCTATGACATCGTCGTATCCCCTTCCTCTAATATCAGAATCTTCATGCATTCCAAAACCTTTAGGGTAAAACTTAGAACCACTAATTTTCAAACCTTCAGGTCCCTCCCACTCTAAAGACCTGAAGCCAATAGTTGTTCTATAAATATCTGTACTTGTTCCATACTGCATTTTAACTTCTACTTTAACAATACGTGGCATTTCCGGAGTCCATGTATTGAACGTAGTAAAAGCTATAGTTTTTTTACAACCTTCTGAATATAAAATATGGTCGCCTCTACCCCCTGTCAGATTAATAGAGCAATTGGCAGAAATATTTTCATCAGCATTTTCTAAAATTACTTTATATTTTAAAAAACAACCTTGCAAAACAGAATTTTCTCCGTAAAAATCAGCTGTGATATCAAGATCTTTGATGAAAACTTGAGGAACAGAGTACAGAAACACATTTCTGTTGATTCCTGTGTAATCAAAATAATCACAGTTATGAGAGTACAAAGATGTACCAGAAGGATACTTACTTGTGTCATTAGGATGCAAAGTGTAGCCTTGAGGTAAAGTATGAGGTGTTAAAGTGTTGTTTACAGCCACAGTCAAAGTATTTCTTCCTTCCCATTTAACTGCTTGCGTAAGTTCCAAGTGAAAGGGAATGTGGCCTCCTGAATGCCTCCCAACATCTATACCATTACACCAAACTACAGCATGATGATCTACAGCTCCAAAATACACAAAAATCCTTGATGCAGACCATTTTTTACCAAGGAAGAACTCTCTTTGGTACCAAGCCCATCCTAGATAGTCTCTCAATAAGTCTTCAGTCCCATCTACTTCATTGTAACTACTAGGTACAGGCATGAAGGTAACATCATCTATATAATTAAAATCTGCTTCATACCACTTCGAACTAAAACCTGTATCTCCAAAGTTAAACAACCATATTCCATTAAGATTTTTCACTTGTCTACTCTCAGACTCTACAGGGTAAAGGTAAGCCAAAGACCCACAGAAAAACAAACTCAGTGAAATCCACAACAACCACATTATTATAAATTCTAACAAACACTGACCTCTGGCTCCAGCTATCTCTTCTCTTCTAATGATAAAAATTCAGATAAGGGATAGCTAAGATAATAAAATCTTCTAACCAAAGAAATGAAAAAGGTAAAAGTTAACATCACTCAAATAACATTCCGAACAACAAAACTAATTGTTGTGTTATATTTATGCAACACATGTCATATTATCATAGTAAAGGGAAGAACCAAGGTCATAAAGAGATTAATAAATATCTAGAATACCACAGGGCCCCCCCACAATCAGAACTCAAATATAACTAAACAGAGATTCTAACAAATAAAGTAAGAAATAGATTTCAAAATCTCACAATGATTAAATATGTTAGCTAGATTCATTATAATCATTGACATATAGAAGAGTATATTTACATTATAGCTTGGTTTAATACTATAAATAAATGTTTATTGAATTACATTATTTTTTTATGTCTAATGTGATAAGGTGTTATAAATTAATGAATTTGTGATTAATTCTAGATTTGTTAACTATTATTAAAATAAAATGTGAAATGACTTATAGCGTGTGTGTTTTTGAGTGTTAAGTGAAAAATTTAAAAAAGTTATTAAAATGACAAAAATTATTGAAATATTAACAAAGTTACAAGATTTGGGACAATAACACTGGTCCTTTGGGCAAAGAAGACGACATAGGCGAGATTTAAACTTTTAATATCAGGAATAAGGAATAAGGGCAAATTTCCCGCTAAGTATGATAATTATTTTTTGGATATTGGGGGAGAACCTTCTATATAGACAGAGGACAGACTAGAAATCTCTGATGAGGGTACTCTTAGTTGTGACTCAGCACGATGACCAGAGGTTAGGTCTCTAGGAGGAATCTGTCAAACAATTAAGAGTTGTAATTCTAGACAATCCATTTCAAGATTAACACAGAGACAGTAAGTTAAAATAGAGGCTGACTCAGCCTCTTCATAACAGAAGTTAAACTGAAGTCAAAGCCACTGCAACAGAGGCTCAGGCAGAGGCTGAAAGAGCTGAAATAGAAGCTTGGCATAAATTAGTAAACCAACAACAAGAATTATAGGTAGGTTTGCTAAGTGAAGGCAGTATTAGCAGAGGTAGGAGTAATAGGTGCTCTGTAACAGCGTGCAATTTACAAAAAAATTGTAAAGAAGTGTAAAACTGCGGCTGAACAATGTGAACACCAATAAAAAGAGGAAGAAAACATAATAATAATAAATTCAATACAACACACTGGGTTGCCACATGTTTTATAACTGCATACAAATCTAAGGATTTACTGGTTTTTGGATTTACCAGTGTTTGGTGAGGTGTTACAATGGCCTTTGTGGATTGATATGTACACAAAAAATTAATTATTTCAAATGTTGATAATTTAAGGCGATTGCTAAGGCATTAAAAGACAAGATAACGTCCCTGAAATAATAAACAATATTGGCCATCCCAATCACATCATAGAAACGCTACTTAATAAAGTTTGAATAATTCCCATTCAAAAAGAATATAATCCCAATAGTTTGGTAGACTTTAGTGATACTGTACAAAATTTGGTTATAGCAGTAAAGTCACTAGGTCATTTTAATTTTAAATCCTACGCGTTTAAAAGAATTAGTTAAAAACCTCGGTTAAAAGAATAAGTTGTAAACCTATCAGCTAACATGAAATTAAAGGCGGAAAAACAAACTACCATCACGTGACATCACTTGACGTGATGGTAGTGTGTTTCCGCCTTAAGGTGAGGACAAGAGTGTTAAATTCATAGAGTTACTGTTATTAAGTCTACAGGATTTTAGTGATTATCTGGCTAAGCTGGCTGAGGCCGCTATATAGGTCTCTCTATTACCTTGGTAAAGGGAAAGCAGGATGATAAAAAAAAGTACAAAGATTTTGCTCTTGCAGTGTATCAGGATAAAAGACTTTAAGACAAAGGGAGATTAAAAAAATAGCTCAATTTGTAAGCAATCTTGTTAGAAGTGAGATAAGTGTAAAACATTTTTAGGATTAAGCAGGGCGATAGATAGATGTTTCTATGTTTAAAAAAATACTGACACTGCCCATAAATGACTAACATTTTAAATTAATATGGGACCATCAGCGAGATACAGGCCAAAAAGAGAAAACCTGTTAAAACCATTCCAGATACACGGCTTAAATTACCGAGATGACAAAATAGTATTGATTTGAGGTAGTTTAACCCTTAATAACCTAGCGTTGCCATATGGCAACAGCAAAACCCCCTCCCTTTATTATTGTCTGGAGAGGTCCTAGTTAATATTGAACATTTTTAATGTGAATATTATGTCAAAAGAAGGACTAAATTGATTTTTCATCATTAGATTTGTTGGTTTTGTGCAACACGTATGCGACAAGACAGGTTTAAAAAATGGGTTATTCCAAATTTGTGTCATGGAAAGAATTTTACTTTTTTTTAATTAATTAATTAATTAAATAATTTAATTATTAGTAATGAAACTATTAGAATAAAGAATGATTAAAAATACAAAAATATTGCAGTTTCACAAAATTTAATTTTTCTGCCCCAAATTGAGTGTCAATTTGAAAGTTGCCATATGGCAACACTAGGACATTAGCCTTACAGTTTTTTTCTAAGTCTTAATTTTATTTAGTCATATTTATACACAAAGTTTTGATTTTTTTTGCCTAATGTTTATTTTTTTTATTATTTTCTAAATATTTCTCAAGTAGTCTCTAAATCTTGTAATTATTTTTGTTGAATAAGTATAATTAGTTCTCAAATAGTATTGGGCTTTTTCTTTTAAAAATAATATTTCTATAATAATATCTATTTCTTTTATTACAATTACTTATATATTTTTAAAGGTAATAACAAAAACACATGGATAAAACAAAAAATAAAGAAATAATTACATAATTTTACAGATAAACAACATGATACGTAATAGATTATTAATAAAATTTTGGAAAAAAAATTAAATTTACTTTTTCGTTCATTTAAATAAATTTAGTATTTTGTTAGTATTATTTGTGCTTTTTTAACCTACAATTTATTTTACATACATTATGTAAAAAAAAAATATTAAAACATTTACTGAGAAAAAAAACTGTAGGGCTAATGTCCTAGCGTTGCCATATGGCAACAACCCAAATTTGGGGTAAGACATTTTTTTCAATTTTTTTGAATATTTTTTACATATTAAGGGACCTCTTAACAGGCAAAATCCCCAGAAAAAAACAAACAATTCCCAAAAAAAATAATTCGGGCAGTTAAGGGTTAAGGCCCAAAAATTGCAATCACTTCAATAACAAAATTCGGTTAGGTTCTTCATGGACCAACAAAGCTAAGTAGATATAATTAGTAGTGTATGTCTTCAGTTTACACTTAAAAATCAAGAAGAGGATAAAATGAAAATGATAATGAAAGAAATGCTTAATTTTGATTTTTCTGAAGAATAGGATAAAAACGTTATAACAAATGATGATTTACAAGCAAGAGACACAATGGGAAAAACCTGTAAATAAGCAGACAGTAAAGTAGGTCTTCTTTGGAAACTAAACAACCTGAAATTACCTGAGAGTAGGAGAATGGCGATTAAATATGTAGCAAAGCAAGATGGATAGAGATGAAATCTATGTAAGCAATATTGCTAACAGGTAGAGGGGTGTATAAAAAGAAATTGTGCACAAGAGAATTAATGGAAGACGAGGTTAAAGAAAAACAACAATATATTGTATTTACCACATTTTCCCATAAAATATCCAAGAAAAGCTGACAAATTTAGATTTTCATTTCCTAAAATAATTAGCAATAAAATCAAAGTCTATCAATCAAGTAAATAATACGAGGAAGATCTTTGCAGCAAGCGATAGATGAACCATGAACGGTGTCTGAAGCAAGCCTGACAGACCTGAGTAGAGGAGTATTTATGCTTGCTAAACCCCACTGCTGATAGCGAGACTAGTGGGGGGTGCCTGCCTACTTTTATCCTGTCTCGCACGTCCTACTTTTATCTTCAAGTGATTGGCTTGGGCTCTGCCCCAGCGCCGTTCCTATCTCCGCAATGCTAGCCGAGAGTAGGGGTGAGGGAGTGAGCCCCTACCCTACCCCCTCACCCACTGCTCGGGTATAACCTTGGGTATTGCCCACAGCCCGGCCCGGCCCAGTAGGCCTCCTGCCCTGTAGAGATAGGCATAATAAGTATTTGCATACTCGATTATTCGAAATCGATTATGCAAATTTTGATTATCGATCAAAATAATTAAGTATCTTTCGATTATCGATTACCATTAAAAAATGTATGTAGAACAAAAGCGGTGGGAGATCGGAGAGACAAAGGAATTCTTTTATCAGGAATTGCTACTGGTGTTACCCAGTACTGCTGGCATAATATACAGCTTCCTACCAAGAACCGAATTACCAAGGAAATACCGTTTCTTGATTCCGTTCCTGACCCGACTGCTAGATCCTTATTGCCTCTCACTCTTATCTTTAATTCTAAATAGAACCACACTCTCTAAAAAATTTTTTTATACTCAATCAAACCAATATTCAAAATAGAAACTTTAGTAAGTAAGCTTCGTTAAAAATTGATTAAAAAAACTAAATAATTGACTAGTTTTGATTATCGATTATGAAAACCGATTAAGAGTACTTGATTGATGCCCATTTCAACGCCTGGCGAGATTTCACGCTATGTTTTTCTATGGCTTATTTTAAATTATCTGGATCTACATACCATCGTACTTTATAAACACTAAGACTATATATCTATTTATTTGAGTAGACAACTAAATGGTTTTTCTTTTCTTTAAATAAGTTGGTGGGGCTTAGCTCCACCTGCCCTTAATGACGCACCGCCACTGAGCGAAAGTGTCCAAATCAAATGTAGTTTAAATTATACATTTGATTTCTTAATGTAAAAACCAAATGTTTAATTTTAAATTTGCATTCAACAACAATGAATACATATGCAGAGAGAGAAAACAATCTTCTGTAAAAATAATTCTTGACATACTAAGGAACTAAGGAGTACAATAACTGAAGCCATAAAGAGTAATATCAAAGAGTGATCAGTACTGTACTTTGAAACATGGCAATTCTACATTATAATCTCACAAGACAGGGTTCCAACATTTATAAATACTCACAAATATAATTTTGTGGACCCCAGAAACTATAGTCCCTACATTTTTATATTATATAAAAATGATGACAAAGTGCTAAATGGTAAAAAACGAACACCCCACTGAGGTAGAGCTTGGCAAATTTGGAGTCCTGTGTAGCAGAGTTCCAATGACATCAGAAAGTGAGAGGAAACACATTCATGGAAATCCTGGAAGCAATAAAGATCTTCAGGCAGGAATAAATAATGTAAGTAAATATCAGTAAACAATGAAATCATATTTTTAAATTAAGCAAGTCATAAATGCCAATCATAAGGGAGGGGGAAAAGGATGTGGCCCCATATTAATGCAAAAGAACCAAAAAGTATAATCAATATTATCACAACCCTAATTGAGAATTTATTTATTTATTTTTTGGCTTTGGCTCATGAAACCATGCAAACTAAAATATGTGAGCAACAGTTTATTAGGCTGTCAATTTATTTATTTACTTGATGGTTGATGGAATTGTGTTAATAATAAAATATAATAAATATTTATACGTAGTCAATTTATCGGAAGGAACTAGGAATTATGATATATGTTTATAAACAGAGATTGAGTCCCTATGAATGTAAATATCCTGACAAAAACTGACGTTTCAATGAAACTTACGTGAGAAGGGGTGACTTCTCTTTTCGCCAGTATTGGCATGTGAGAACTAAAAAATTGCCAACACAATATTTTTTGTGAAACCAAATTATTTAAAATCCTACCAGATAAAATTCCTCTTTTAATAAATTGAGGTGGTTCTCTCTTCGGTCAATAAAGCAAAGGCAACAGAGTAGAAGAAAGGATGCCAAGACAAATTCACATAAATGACAAGACCTTCACTAGCTTGGCATAGAATTTGGAGCCAAAATGTAGAAGAGACCTACCTTACAGTAGCTCGATAGTACACAAGTGTCAAATAGTACAATAGACACTTGGTTCAATTCAGTCACGGCATATATCACAGAACTTTAAAACTCACATTCCTAAACTATAAACAAACTCTTATCTATATATATAAAATTAAAGTTTTGTCTCTATATTGGTCAGAATTGAAAAATTGTTGGATACTTTTTCATTTTATACATTCTGAAAACTGAATCCGGCCTTAACTTTTTTCGTGTATGTATGTCTGTCGCCTCAGTCAAACTTTATAGGCGCAAAACTGGCTAAGTGATATCGATTAATTTTTTTTCACAGATAAGCGCAAACATGTTGCGCAATTTGTAGGCTTGGTTTCATCGAAAAATATTAAGTAGAACCAAAATTATTAACAATTTTATCAAATAAAATGTATAAAAAACAAAAACAAATTGTTTGACCCACCGTAAGCAAACCCCACAGACTCGCTATTCAAAACGTTTGGGTAGACCACCTAGAGACTCGCGGTTTTTTTGCGTTTGGTCGGAAATTGGCCCAACCCGACTGGAAAAATCCGAAAAGTTAAAAAAAAATATTTTTACCTCCCCCTTAAAAAATTAAAGACGGCAGACGCACTTTAAAGTTTCTTTGGAGGCTTATTGAGGCTAAACGGTAAGTCGTATTGACAAGCTGATTGCGCCAGCAGTAACTGATTTTAAAAGATCTACAACTTTGGTCGCATGACTTTGTGTCTTAACTCCATCGATTCTACCTTAAATAAGCTAAAATTGATTTTTTTAAAAAGATATTTGACTTTGAGGGCTTATGGCGTCCGCAATTGTTGACCGATTTAATTTCTGATTAGAGCGCTTACACCTCACACTAATGCTCTTTAAATCGAGTATTTATTATTTTATTAATTTTTCCCAGAACTAGAATTATTAAATATTTACTAGTGCAACAGCCATAGTGAGAGAAGAGGCTGGTATAATTAAATTAATGCACCATCATGGTTGATGATTGTTCAATGACTTCCCAGTCTAATTGGTTTTGTCTACGTTTATTTTCTTATTTATTATACATTACTTAGTTTCCATTGGCTATTTTTTAAATGTACAGATAGACTCCAAACTACGATTTGGAGGGAATTATATTCTTAGTAATGGAATTAATGATGGGTAATATAGTCCTAATTTTATTCAGGAAGGCTTTGGAAACCAAAACTATTTAGGAATTTAATTTAATTGCTAGGCCTACATGATTATAGGAAACATAGCCACTAATACCTAGCATGAGCCCCGTGTGGAGCGCGGGGTGAAAGCTAGTTAACTATAAATTTTAACATTAAGCTAAGAATGGCCCTTGTATCGAATCAATGCCTGCTATCTAGGAATATTTTAACAATAGTGGAAATGTGTTGTTAGTTATTTTCTTGCAATCGTTCCTTTTCAAATTTCCCTCTTATAATATCCAACACAAAGTCCAAGTTAAACTGATAATATAGTTATAACAATGAAATTGAACAATTTATAGCCACAGTAACAATAAACTACATTCTAAATTAAACTCAAAATGATAATACGTCTAACTCTATATGTAAACATAAGGTGACAATTTAATAACATTTGACATCCTACACCTCTAAGGCCTTTTGCTTTATTGAATCTCCTTGTTTTCTTAGGGTATGTCTAATCCATTCATCTTCTGCTTATTTGTAACTTAATGCAGTTTTTTTTTTTTTTTTTCCAGCAATGCCCAGTCAAAAGACCCTTACCATATTCCGAAAAAACAAAGATTAATTAATATTATTAGTGACTTGTAACGTTAATTTCTACCACAATCATGTTTTCATGTTTTGCAAACTCATATTGAAGATTTTAAATTTAACCTTCTGAGAGTTGATGTTGCTCTCTGATACAGCTGAATGAAAGCATAATTTTATTTCTGGATCAGTGGCATAGCTAGGGCATTGCCCCCCCCCCCCCCCCCAAACCCCAACAAAAATGTTTTCTTCTTTTGGGGGCCCCTCGCCAAACAAAATTGATGAGCAAAAATAAACCTAGATCTGGGGGCCCCCCTCGTCGTTGATTTGGGGGTCCCCTGACGGTGGGGGCCCTCCCGCAATGCATGCCCGTGCGGGCCCATAGTTAAGCCACTGTTCTGGATACTGGCTACCAGTTATTGGTAAAGTTTACAGAAAAGCTAGAACTCAATTATGATGCCAACCATGGAAATCTACACACTAAAATAAAAAAAGAAACTAACCATGATGTCATTTAAACAGAAATAGACTTGGAAACCTTCACTGTTAGAAACCTCCTAAAAATTAACTTTTATAATAATAATTAATTTTTAAATTAAATTTATATTTTACTTATCTTAAAAATGAAGGCTATTGTAAATAAAAGATATTGTACACTCCCATATGTTCACATTGTCTGTACCTAATCATTTCAACTTAAGTAAAGTTCTCTATCAAAAAAGTCCACCAGGCACTCTTTTCATCCTTACCACTTAGTTTTTATAATTTAAAAATTACGGTGACATGTTTCATGCTTGATGAACATATCAAGTGTGTGAAGAAAATAATTGAAAAGGCAAACCTGGGTGTGAAGATAAAGAAAAATGAGACGGTTTTAGAGGTACAGGTTACAGTTATTGGTTTCCAACGTAAACAAGATTATAGTAACTTAAGAGATTTATTTGCTGAAAATGTTAAAAAAAAAGTTTGTGATAAAAGTGAATTTGGAAAAGAAATTAAGCAGGATATCATTTTAGATCCATCGTAAAGTCAGGTATATTTTAAATTATGTATTTAACTTAAATGAAAAAATAGAAGAAAGTAAAGATTATGAAATTTGTGGAAGTAAGGAATTGTTAAAACCTCAGTTTAATAAGATCACAAAGAATTGTGTTAAATTTAAATATAAAAGAAGAAAATGGTCAAATTGACTTTTCTCCGATGTTTTTTTTTTTTATCTTGTTAAAGATATAATGTAAAAGAATTGAGAATTCCAATTGAATTTTGATTTGCAATGTGTTAAGTTAACTCATTTTGTTTTATGAATTTTATGTGTAATGAATTTATAATGAAAATAATAATAACAATTAGGTCGGATTGAGTTTCTCAGTGTTTGAATTTATTTTGAATTTAGATTTTTTTTTATAATGAATATTAAATGTTAAAAGTAATGAAATTATATAAATTTATGTTACTTGATTTTAAAAATTGTTGTGCTAATGATATGTTGTTCATTTTTGTTGTTAATTTTTATGTTTATGATATGTTGTGTAATGTTCGGGAGATACATAAAAAAGAAAAAAAAAATGTTTAAGTGAATTTTTAAAAAAATGTAATTTTAACGATGAAATCTAGTGAGATTTTAAAATTTTAGATTATATACTTAAGTTATATATTAAAATTTTTTTTTTACTTAAGTGTTGAACTGATTATGTGTATTAATGTAATTGTGATTTTAGTTAGTAGATTAATTATTAAACTGAATTTATATTTTAAATTTTTATTTTTATCAAACAACATTTTTTATAACGAATGTGGCATCTCAGATTTAAGCCATGATTTACCACATACATATGCATTTGTTTATCTGTATAATCAATGAAATTTTAAATTGTACTTAAATTTAGTATTTCGATTATAATATAAATTTGATTTATTTAAAAAAAAAGATACATTTTTTAAAAAAACATTTTATGTTAATATAACTCATGTAATTTTTTTGATAGGTTTTATTACTTAATAAAACCTTTCAAAAAAAATTATGTGAGTCTACAACTTTGTAGACCAAAGTTTCAACGACGTTCTAGTTGCTTCTTCAGGCACATATATATAAAACTTTATAATATGATCGTTATTTTGTTAAATGTCCAGTTTATTTAATTTAAACTAATGTATAATTTTTTTCATCCAAAGGTATAGGAAATAAGAATTCATTTATTTCTTTATTCATTATTAAAAATGTTTTATTTAATTTTAAATATTAATATGTTGAACTCTCGACTGAAAGAAAGTTATGAACCACATTTTTATATAATTGATGTTTTATTTAAAAGAATAGCCTAATGCTCTACGAATTCGAAATAAGTAATGTAAAATATTTATTTAATATAAAATAGAAACAAGATTTTTTTTTAAAAAAATTTTTTTTTTGAGATTTCTCCCTTTTACACATATGTATATTTAATTTTTTTATTGAGCTACCACTGGGACTCAGAGGATCCCACAGTACATTGGTAAGAATTGAAAATTTGTTGGATACTTTGTCATTTTATACATTCCAAAAACCGTATCCGGCCTTAACTTTTTTTGTGTATGTATGTGTGTCTGTCGCCACCAGTCCGACTATATAGCAAAACTAGCTAAACGAAATCGATTAATTTTTTTCCAGAGGTGAACGAAAACATGTTGCGCAATTTGCAGGCTTGGTATCATCAAAAAATATTGAGTAGAACCAAAGTTATTAACAATTATATTTTTTAAAAATGTACAAAAAACATAACCTAAAAAAAATTAGGTTGACCCGCCATAACTAAAAGCCACAGACTCGCTAATCAAATTGTTTGGGTATTTCTAGACCAACTAGAGACTCGCAATTTTTTGCATTTAGACGGAAATTGGCCCAAACCGACTGGAAAAATCTAAAAAGATAAAAAAAAGTTTACCCCCTTAAAAAAATAAAAGATGGCGGACAAAACTTTAAAGTTTTTTGGCTTTTTTACGCTTATTGAGGAACGGTAAGACGTATGAAAAAAGTTAAGGTCGAATTCAGTTTTAGGAATGTATAAAATGAAAAAGTATCCAAACAATTTTCAATTCTGACCAATACAAAACTTTAACACCAAAGCTAATCGGACAGTTAGACATAGGTGGGTTGCATAAATATTTAAAGAACTTATAAATACTTGGGCATGAGATGCAAGCAGAGGATAACAGAACTTAAAGAAATATTTTGTAAGCTAAAATAGGCGGAACAAGAAGAAGAAGAAAGCCTAGAATTAGATAATTGAACTAAGTTGGAAAGGATCTAAAGATATTTAGTATCTAGAATTAAAAGACTGTAGTTCAAGATTGAGTTAGATGAGAGGCAACATTTTAAGAGGCCAGGGTCCAGTCCAGACTCTAAAATCAGCAAATGTAAACAAATATACAGTCTAAGCCTCTTGACCTCACTTATCTTATATTTCTTTCACCATCTTATATATCCAGATGGGGCTGATATTGATACAAATATTATTAATATAAAGTAGATATATAATGTATAATTATAATTACTCCACTAGGTCATAGTAGATAGAGCCTACATCAAACCGTGATTATATAATAAACAAATCATATGTTGTTCTTCTTGTTTCTTTTTACTTTCTCACATACATAGTATATATATAAAGAAAAAGTATTGTGATGGAGGCGTGAAAATTCGATTTTGATGGATTTACAAGTAGGTCATGAAGATGGTAAGAAAGTTTTTCGCCTTATTGGACTAATATAATATCTAATTTGTTGGGTCAAAATAAAAGTTTTATGTTGACGAACCAATAAAAAAGATATAAACTTATTATGTATTAATATTTCAAAGATGCTGTTATAAAAGTTTCCTCATCGTTTAAAAAAAAAAAAAAAAGTTTTGCCATAACAGTTGAATACAGTATTTTTTTGTTCTTAAAAGTGCACAGTGCATAGTGTGCAATTAATCAAGAAATTTAAGGTTACAAGAATAAACTAATTGAGTAGAAGTAAGAGCCAGCCTTGCTGAATCTATAGAAACTGTAGAATTAGGCAGTTTCTGCAATATTATTATTGCAATTAAACTAAGTTTTTATTAAAGGTTTGTTTGTTTAAGTTCTAACAATAAAATTAGGTTATATAATTATTTTTCCCCCTTTCTAAATAACAAATCTCAAAGATAACAATAATGAGAGTTTTTTTTTGCCCAGAGTAAACTTTTCTTATTGATATGAGGAATATTGATAAATTCATTGCTCGTTTTTTCTAATAGTTATTTAAACTGGTGGGGATAAACATGTAAGGCAGAGTACAGTAAACAATTTTCATGAGTTGGACCATTGTACTTATTCTCCTCAAAGAAACAAGCAATCTGCTTCTTATAACTATGCTAATAAACCTAATACAAGGCAGTTGGCCAGTGCCTGTTGAAAGTATATACCTGAACATCGAAGGATGGCTGCAGTCCAGAGTCGAGTCCACTGTTCTGAGCATAATGCTGAGGCTGCGGAGGCTGGGGTGCTTGGTCAAACACTGCTTGCTCGAGGCTCAACGCTGCCTGATCAAATTGAGAGTCTGTTAAGTGCTGCGGTCCCCCTCCAGGTCCAAACTGACCCATCAAGTGCCCCCCAGAGTCCAGGACAACTACGGCACCTCCCCCTCCCGCCTTTAACTCCTCATCTGATGGTGACGGCTGTCTCGAGCCAGGAGTACGACTGAAAACATTTAAGAATTAGAATTAATAACTAATTATTAGAGTATATATGAGAGTTATAGTTAAAAAAATAATAACTAAATGAGAAACTTTTAATCAGGTGAAAAAAGCAAAACTTTACAAGTGACTGATATATATGACTCACATACACCTTAGGATAGCATAAGTGCCAATTTTCTGACTCCAACCCTACTTTTTAGAACCCTCTTAGCTCACCAGAGAGATGTACTATTGCTACCAGGCTTTAACTTCCCTGATTTAGCTGTAACCAGGGTGCAAGTATTCAGTAATGCATATAAGGATTTTTTATTTACTTTCAGTCCATGCTGATTACCTATAGTCTACACTACAAACTATAGTAATGAGGTTTACTCAGGGATCAGCCATAGAAGAGACTCAGTTGCATGGGTGAAACTGATTTTGTGGTATTTTCTTTACACATTATTGAACTTGATACAAAAAAAACTGTATCTCTATGTAAAAGCTTATAACAAAATCTACAATAATAAGATAAGACAAAATATTTAAATGGAAATAACTTGAAATAAATAAATAATTAACTAAGATGTGTAGTTCAGGAGACAGAGTGCATAAAAGTGACTGAATCAAGCTAGAATTTGGATCAAGAAGATAAGACAAATAAACAGGTCAAGTGTGTGCTAGTCAGCACACAGTAAGGGTCTGTAGGCAACACTGTATTGTTTAAGTAGTATAACTTCTGATAAAGTACTTTTTACCAGTGAACCGGACTATGAACATATAAATACACAAAATGAGCATAATTATAAAAAAAAGTATTTTGTTAATAATTTTTTTTTTTTTTTTCTGAAATTTCCAGAAAGTGGTATCTTTACTTTTGATCGAAGAATGTTCAAGATTTTTTGCACTTTACATAAGGGAGATGGAAGGGGAGGGACTTTTCACACGAACTTCAAACTCACCCACGCTCACCCTATCAAAGCTTATAACCAAAAATGATATATTTTTGTAATCAGCTCGACAAACCCTTTCATATCATACCCCACACGTGTCCAAAAAAAAAAAAACATTTTTTAACCCTTAAGTTTTTTTACCCTATTTTTTTAAAAAACTTTTTTTTAAGTCCCTACATTTTTAAAATGTGTGGGTAGGTACTATACACATAAATGCCAAATTTCAAAGTTTTCGGACGAAAGGTGTAGGCTTGAGAGCAGGCGACAAATGGACGGACAGACAGAAAATATAAGGGTCCTTGGTTTAGCCTATGGACCCTAGAAAAAAAGATAATAAGATAAAACAAAAAAAATTAAATGGAAATAACTTTAAATAAATAAATAATTAACTAAGATGTGTAGTTTAGGAGACATGTGCATAAAAGGACTCAATCAAGCTAGAAGTTTGATCATGCTAGAATTTTGTGTAAGTGTACTATGTAAAAATCAATCATGTCCCAATATTTTTGTAGAACAATACAGTAATACCTCAGACTTGACATAATACATAATAGGTGTGACCATAAAGTATATCATAAGTAGAAAAATTTTAAGATTAGGAATGTACTAGAAAATTCTTCAAGGGAAAATAGGAATTTCACGATCCAGGGTGACAAAAATTAATTTGATATAAGTAGTTTGTCACTTGAGAAGTAAAATTACTTCTATTTCAAAGTGGTGGACACGAGTCATGTCCCATGTTTTTTGGTGTACAATTATTTTTCTTTAATTATAAAGAAATAAACAACTAATAAAATCTAATAATTTGCTTGATGTTGTGTAGTCATAAACAGAGTAAATTGTATACCACTCTAAAAGCTTATGAGCAAGCTATGTCCCGTGATAAAATATGACAAAATATGTGTGGTGGACATGGAAAACAAAACATACACAAAATTCTATCTTGATTTGGTCACTCACTTTTATGCATGCCATCTTCTAGACTAAAAGTTGAAGATAATAATTAATAAAATAAAGATAGAGTTAAATAAATTAATTGATAATTAAATAAAGATAAATTAATAAGTAAATTAACAAATAAAAGCAAAATAACACAGTAGTAGATTTAACCAACATCTCCTTGAGCTTAACCACATGCAAGCTCATCATAAAATCAGCTTCATCCATTTTGCCAAAAAAGGACGCAGGCTAGACTCACTAAAGAGATTCGAAATTCTTAGGAGTAAAAAAAAAAATATTAAAATATAAAAAATAAAAAAAAATATAATATTTAAATATATAATATTTTTATTAAAATATTGTAAATAGTGGAGTTATAAATATTAACGAGCAGGGAAAAGCTTCCTCATTGATAAGAACCAAGAAGCTAAGAGCAGCTTCTACTCACATCAGTCTTATTTATATTGGTCTCCAGCATCATATGACTCATCCCTTCATACTATTTATATTGTAACTTATATTGTATCTAGTCCCTCCATGATCAGTAGGCTATTGTAATAACTATTTATTGAACTCCACCTATAGCTTATTAATTTAATCATTTACTAATTAATTTATTTATCTCTGTATTTTGTTAAATTTTTAATTAAAATATTTAACTCAATCTTTATAGTATTAATTATTATCTTATTTATTTAACTCTCTTAGTTCATTATTTATTTAAAGTTATTTCTATTTAAACCTTTTTTTTTAATGTAATTGTTGTAAATTTTATTTATAAACTATTATTTGTTTACTTGTTATTTCGGTTTATTTCAACACTTAGTGTTTGCTCATAGGCACTGATGATGGCTTTATAAAAACCAAAAGCTGCATCGATAAATAATTAAGTATTATTTTACATAGAGAGCTTCTTTGTATCCATTAAGATGACCTCCATAACACTTTTATTCCTGAAATTAAACTTTGAATTGAGAAAAAATTCCAACCTAGGGCAAGCCGTCACATTGCCAGCTCTTAAGAATAGAAACACATTAGAAGAAACATTGGAATACTGTGGCAAAGGATTTTACACACTAAAGTTTATTTCACATGTTTAATTGAATGTTAAAAGCTAGTTTGTTAATATCAGGTTAACTTTTTCTCTTCTTTTAGGAATCACACCACATCACCATATTCTGGAGAAACAAAAATGCTAAGAGAATATGCATATAGGCCAGTAGCGTTAAACATCCAATTCAGAAATAATTCCTACAAAGGTGTTTTTTGTTTTAATTGCCTCATTTGTGACCCAAGATGATTATCCTAGGTTTTCCCCTTTGCCGGAGCTGTGGAAAAAGGGGGAAAGGGTAAAAATTTACCCCTAAAAGAGGTGTTTGTGCTGTTTTTCGCTTATATCTCATAAACTAAAAAATAAAAATAAATAAATAAAAATTAAGTTGTAGAGCATTAAATTCTGTGTCAAATGAGACCAAGAGAGAATTTTTGGACCACCCGCTACCAAACTACAGTTGGTCAAAGTTGGACCGATTTTCAACATCAGCATAAATGGTTGGTTTCAACTTCAGATTTTAGAAAATATTTTTAAAAATAACCAGTTTATCATAAAAGTATTCCATATAAAATTTTTAGAGCATTAAATTCTGCGTCAAATGAAATCAAGAGCAAATTTTATCAACCATCCGTTACCAAACTACAGCAGATCAAAGTTAAACCAATTTTCAACATGTAAAAAGTTGTTTTCTACTATAAATATCTACAAAAACGATATATGGACAAATTGGTAACATCAATTAAAATAGATGATTCAACTTTAGGTGTAAAAGTGGGTCAGAAATAGGTTAACAATGATATGGTGCAGTAATAGATGGTGTGGCTAGAGCAGAGGATGACCAGACGATCATATGATCGTTGTTGCCTGCGAGCTTGCTTGACTGAAATGTCTTCACTTTCCAACCTCTTAGTAAGCATGCTGATGATTCGATCCTTGTTCCTGTCATTTGAAAGGAATTGCTCCTGAGTCATCGAAACTGACGTTGGCAATTAGTCTAATTGGTTCTTATAATTTTTTAATATATATTTTCTAAAACCTGATGCTGAAACCAACTTTTTTCATTGATGTTGAAAATTAGTCCAATAATGACCTACTAGAGTTTGGTAGCGGGTGAATGATAAAATTTGCTTTTTCTATGTCAAATGAAACTGACAGCAGCACGAGGAAAAGTGGCAATGGTTGAATGAAAACAAGGCATAAAGAATGTTGATAAATAAAATATGGGAGGGGATGACAGATAAAAACATTCAAGCTAATGTAAATTTTTTGTATGAAAACTTAGAAGAGGTTTTTCACTCTTAAATATATGATTTTTTTTTTTTTTTTTTAAATTACATAATATAAAGATGTCACAACTAATAAATTCTTCTTCACATCAAGGGCAACAACAGTACTGGGAAAATTTTGAAAGTTTATTTTTTGGATGAGGTACATCTGAAAGTAAAACCTGACAGGTGTCCGACAGCAATCATTGGTAGTTAAAATATTGGAAGTATAGGAGGCTGTAGATTCTAGATGGTTATAAAACTTAATATTTAATCAATTACCTAATATCAATGAACAAGTAGAGAGTCCTGTATCTCAATATAAGATACAATTTAAAGATTCTTGAAGTTTTAGGCTGATTATTATAATTTGTTAATTTTTCTATTAATTTTAAGGAGATCGTTGTTTTTATCCATTTGAAGGGGAATCTCTCAAGACCCTAAAACTACAAATATCTGGGTTGAATCCCCAGAGGAGGACCATACGGCTTCTAAATGATCACATTGCTAGATATGTTAAGTGCCTCTGTCTTAAGACCTTATCGATGGTCTTCTTGCAAAACCTTTAAAAGACTAAAAATCAACAATTTTGTATGAGACACAAAATACTATTAAAAGATTTGGAAAATTATGTAAATAATTCCCTTCTTGGTCTCTTGCATTGCCAATTATATGACATTGTTCAATATCCAATATCAATGTATTATAACTGAATGATATACAATGTTGTTCTATTTACAAGTATACATGTAAGTCCTAAACAAATTTTTATTTACCAACTTCATAAGTCTTTCTAACTATATTATAACTTCTTAATTACTGTGTAAGGAAGCAAAAATATAATATAAATGACTAATGTGGAAAAATACAAGTGCTTCATTCAAAACTTACATTTCATCGACCTAAATCATCAACAATCACTTTTTCAATTAATCAAGAATCAATTTTTTAAATAAATTTCTTTTCAGTTTTCGAACCCTTTATTTTAATGATTTTTTATAATAAAACACTATAATATGTTTTTGGGGTCTATTCAGGGTTTTATTTATTTATTTATTTTTTTTTGTAGGACAAATGAAGACATTTTCAGTTTTTCTTTTTCATATCTTCTATTTATATTCAGCAATATTTCACCCTATACTTTAGGCTTCAGGCTGTTTATACTATTTTTCCCAGTCACATGAGTCATAAATAAAAAATTTTTAGAATTTAATTCAAATAAAATAATTTATTCAAAAGAAAAGCATGTAAACAAATAATTTACAAGTACAGAGAAATAAAAAAAAAATAATTGAACTTGAATCTCCCCTGTTTGACTATCAGTAGGAGCTTATTTCGGCATGTGATACTGATGCAATAATGTTCCATTTACGATTATATATATATATATATATATATATATATATATATATATATATATATATATATATATATATATATATATATATATAAGACCTAAACTTTAATTAATTTTATCTGATATTGAGATACAAGACTCTCTCCTTGTTGATTGATATCAGGTAATTGATTAAATATTACGTTTTATAATCTTCTAGTATCTACAGCCTCCTACACTTCCAATATTTTGAGTTAACACTCTATTTAAGTGAATATTGGTAACATATTCATCAATGCAATAACTAGAGTTGTACATTTGTCAATTGCAGATTGCAGGAATACTATAATAATAAAACATAAAAAAAAGTTATAGGGCTCTCACAAATTATAAATTCAAAAAAATAATGGTATTTCTATAAAATATTTTATACAATTTATTATTTTATTTCTTTAATTAATAACTCAATCATCACTAGCCTAACTAACCATAATAAACAGAGCAATAGAACGTATTAGATTTCAAATATTTGTCAACTTTATGAGGTAAATTGAACTACTAGGTAGAGGGATGAAGATGATGGTTGAAGTTAAAGGAAATAAAGCAGTAGTCATAGCCATCAGGGGGTCCGAACCCCTTGGGTCTTCTTCCTTTTACCCCACTGGAGAATTGAGACATTGATATAGAACGCAATAAGGCCAAAGCCTAAGAAAATCTGTCTTCATTGGCTCACCAATAAAAACACAGGGCTTTTGTATTGTTACAACATCTTCCTATTTGAAAGCACTATCGTCAAAGAACTGGGAAATTATCTTTGGGAGATCGAGACATATTAGACTCAGGCTACAGAAGTAAACCACTTTTTTAGGGTTAATCTTAAAATCTTAGAATTGGACAAAACCCCTATCCTTCCATGATTATAAAAAATGTGTCACCTCCACTCCTTAAGCAGTAATCACCAGACAATGTAACCAACCTATCTACTATTTTGTTTAATTTAAGTGAACAAACAATAATCAAATTAATGCAAGTGTTTCTGATGTTGGATCACGTCTCACATCACAGGTCACCAAAAATGATTTACTCATATAATTTGAAATAATATTAAAGCAATTGTTTGAATTTAGAATCGACTGCTTTATAGGACATAGAATATGACTTGACAATTAACTAAAAATGTATGTACAAAAGAGTCCTTTAGCTCTTTTGTCGATTAAAAAAAGAAAAAAAAAAAAATAGTCAAGAAAGCAAATTATTTCCTATTGATTTTTTTTTTTTTTTTTCAGTAGTTACTTACCATTAGGTTGAACTTATAACAAAATATTCTTGCCACAGCTGTTGTGTAAATAAAAAATATTCAATATGTTTTAATGATAAAACAATGCTCACTTGAATCCTTTATCATCATCCAATCCATTCGGTACTCCATTCTGTGTTACTCCATTCTCCATCTCTTTCTTGTTAGGATCATAAGGAGAATTTGGATTTTTGTCTTTATCCTTCTTGTCATTTTCACTCTGAAAGAAACATGACAACCAAGCAAAAAATTAGAATACAATAAAATAAACATCCATAAATATAAATATATTTTTGTAATTGAAGTTTTTCTTTTGTGGACTTGAGGTTTTTTTATATAAGTAGTTGGTTGTTTTTTTTGGAATGAAAGTCCTTTATTATATTTTATTCAAACAAGCTTTCGTCCAGGGAACCTGGACTTCTTCAGGTTTTGGAAATACTGTAAATTTAGAGAAACAAATCGTCAAAATGAAAACGAATTTTGGGAATGAAAGTCTTACCAAGTTAATTTTGATTGTTTTTATAAATACTCTGCCAATTAATGTGGCACATAGCTTCCTCGCAAAGAAAAGACCAAATTTAGAAAAATACCTCGATAAACATAATCAAAAAGTTGGAACGGCACGGCACTGTTCCAGTAAATATTTAATAAAGTTGAAGAAATTTAAACATTTGTTGGAGAAAAAAGCCTCCAACAAGCACCAAAAGTTAGCGCACATATAATTAATTTAATAAACAAATATAAAACAACAACCAAATCGTAGGAACCGCTGTATAAACAGTTTTTTTTTATTTTACCCCCCTCAAAACTAAAAATAACACAAAATAGAATATAACAAAAATTAATCTACTATGCAAGAGCTTTTTTACGATATACATCATATTATAAAAGATTAACTTTAACATTTGTACCCCTGTACTCTGTGGTACCAAAGTAACATTTTTAAAAAAACAAACAATACAAAGGGGCATTCATTTAACTAATAAATACATATAAATAAAAAACCTAATATCAAAAACGTATTTAAACCCTTTAACCTACAACAAAATTATAAATCGGTACAAAAGTATACGTACAAAATTTTTAAAAAATCAACAAATAAAATAGCTTTAATGTACATATAAAGGCCTTTAAAATGATATACGACACAATATTAAAAACAAAAAAAAGTGGTCACGTGACACGGTGCACGGGAAAAAGTTTACTCTCATGTTCTCAGGAAGTAAGATAAACTAATGAAATAAAATATACTCAATTTAAAGAGCATTAGTGTGAGATTCAATCGCCGCAATCAGAAATAAAATCGGCCAACTATTATAGAAACTATGGTCATTCAAAGACAAAAATGGAAAAAAATAAAACCAAAAAATAACAAAATTATCACCATCTAGGGTACAACCGACGATGATACGACAAAAACTCATAGGACTAAAGTTGTAGATCCTTTAAAACAGTCACCACTTGTGCTATCCATTTTCTAATACGACTTACCGTTTAGCCGCAATAAGCCCCCAAACCAGCTTAAAAATCAAGTCACCCATTTTTATTTTTTTAAGGGTGGAAGGAGGGGGAAAAGTGAACTTTGTATAATTATTTTGGTACACTATATGGACGTTGCGCGTCGAATGGCGGAAACCACGAGTCTCTAGCTCTTCTGGAAGTGGGTAAACATTAATGTCAGTCAGTGAGTCAGTTAGCCATGTGGCTTTATGATATAAGACATATTAATTTAGCACGATTTAAAGTGCGCAGAAGGTTGAAATTAGGCAGGTGCAATCTGCAGGCTACTTTCGACAAACCATAAAAATTTCATAAAAATCAGATGATTACTCTTAAAGATATGGCTGTAAATAAATGTATGTTTGTGAGCATGTGGATGATAAACAAATAAGCGCAGAAAGTTGAAACTTATATGGGACCAACAATGGGCTAATTATGACCTACCATCCAAATTTCATTAAAATTGGACGTGTAGTTTTTAAGATATGATGGTTAGCAAAAATTGAACGACAGACCGACAGACAGACACGGAACCAAAAATGTTCCCTGATGTCTGAAACGGATTTCTGTCTTGGAATTTTTGAAATCGGAGACCTAAAATTATTTCGTTCTTCAGAACGATCACATAGCTTCCGTTACCTTCGGTAAGCTCGGAAGCAAAACAATCAAAATTTAAAAAAAAAGCTTTTTTTTTTTTAATTTTGGACGAAAGCTTGTTTGAATAAAATATAATAAAGGACTTTCATTCCAAAAAACAACCAACTACTTATTTATTTTGTAAGTTCAAATGTTTAATGGCTATTTAAACAAAGTATATACTTGTACAGTACATATTCATTAAGGTAGTCATTTCGTCACAAAGTAATTAATATTATAAGAAGACAAATTTTACAGTGGGGGAGAGGACAACTGCAACGTAAAAAATAGTCACATAGACAATTAAAATGTATTTAAATATTAATTTTCTTTACAATGGAACCAGTCTCACTAAGAGTGCTTTCTTTAGAGCAAGGTGTTCACTTCTGATGGTTTGTCAGCCTGCTTAGTGTATAGAGTGCTATAAAAAGTTTTATTAAACTGGGTTTGCACCTTGAATATACACGTTAGATATAGGATCGTCTATGGAAGTCATCTTGAAGGAATAACACACATTGTCTCTCCACATAAATTGAAATTACTTTATTTCACAAAGCAGTTTTCAGCCTTCATAAGGTCATAATCAGTGCCAATCACAGAAGAAAAAGAGTTACATTAATAAAAAGATTTAGCAAGAGGTGAAATTCATGGTGAGATCTCCCACATGAAGTAGACTCACCTCTCACTAAATCTATTAATTCCACAATTGGCACTGATGATGGCCTATTCTTGGACATATAATATAACTTGGTATTAGATTTTTCAAGATTATTAACAAAAAGATATGTACAAAAGTGTCATCTAACTCTTTTGTCAATCTAAAAAAAAATAGTCAAGAAAGCAAATAATAATAGCTGAAAGCTCTTTTGTGAAATAAACTAATTTCAATTTACATGGAGAGACAATTTGAGTTAATCCTTTGAATATACATGTTAAATCGTACTGACTGAAATCAGATTTATTATGTTCCAATATTCAGAAACCAGATTTTTCCCAGAATACAATTTATATAATTATTATTATTGTTTTGTTGACTAGTTTTTGAAAAAGAATAAGGAAGATTATTTTCAGGTTTTTTCGTTGATTTGTTAAAAAAATAGAGGGATGGGGGTAAAAGAAAAACGCAATTTTCATAGACACATGGACAGGAGGAATTGACACAAAAACGAAACCTAATATATATTTCTGTACTCAGGGCGTCTTTCATTTGACACTCCACGTGATGCATTTATGTTAAAAAAATGCTTAACTAATTAAAGTGGGCCTGCGTCATCACCTAGCGCACCGTGTGAAAGAGGCCTGGAGACGTGGTAGGTAGCTCGGGAGGGCAGGGGTGGGTAGGCCCTACCAAGCGTGGTAGAGGGAGACACGCTAGTTTTTGGTAACGCTTTTCGAAGTTATGTGCCATTTCAATAGTTGCATATTCTTTTTCTAGTTCAAGACCTTTAAATTGATGTATAACATGTCATGGTGACTAAAAACTATTTTTTTAGTCGCGAAAACTCCAAATCCAAAACTCCAAAAAGTGTACAGTAGTCACAAATGCCGAGATGCACCTGTGTGCCGAATTTCATGTTCCTAGCTATAATAGTTTATGAATTGAAACATGCCAACGGACAGAGATATAAGGTTTTTTTCCGTACTTCGTATACAGAAAAACTGACAGAAAACTGTCTATACTGTGGTATCTTGAAATATACCACATATAAATATAGTAAAATGTACTGTAATAAATAATTATTATAATAATTTAAAATAGTAAAATTTAAGAATATGTTAATGAACCTTTTTTAATTATTTTGATGAAGAATATTAACGTTAATTTAATTATTATTTTAGTATTTATTAAGTTATATATTGGATAAACTGTTCTATGACGTCACAACTAGGGCGTGAACCTTTTTTTTAGACATGCGCGATGTCCCTAAGTTGTTAGGCGACGGTGTGAAGGGTCGTGGTAGGGGGACGCTCCACTTGCCCTGCAGACACGAGACTGGCGTGACGTGCGTACGAGAAGTCCATCGAAAGATGTAAAATTTTATATCCAGGTCGTATATGTAGTATATAGTTTGTGTTAAACTCATTTGTTGTTGAGTCAAGACTCGTGGGAGTCACAAAAATAAATAATTTTTTTTATTCTACTCAAAATTTATTTCGTTAGAGTTGTCTACAGCCGATGCTAATCGTAAGTCTTAAACTTTATGTTTTATAAATTTATTTTTTTTTTTGTTGAGTTTTACAAGTATTGTATTGAGACTTAAGTTTTACTAGTGTCTGATTTTTGGTTTTTTTGGATTTATTCCAGGGCCACTACTCTATTACACTCTACTCTTAACTCTACATTTACTTAGCTTCACAACTCTATTTTAAAAGACTCTATTTTGTTTTGCTGTGATTTCACGCTTTGGATCGTTAACTTGGTATTAATGATCTATACAACGTTCATCATTAACTTCAACAAGAATAAATTCATCTTACAGCGTTTAAGAATACAAATTTTCTTAGAATTTGGTTTCCCTCCAAAAATCACCAAACCACGCTATCACGACACATTGTTTGTATTACAACAGAAATTTACGAGTATGATCAGAGCTTCACTCTAAATATTATAATTTATTTAATTATATGTATAAACTAAATAAAGGGTTCATATAAATAGAAAAATATATAAATAAAAAATAT
Organism: Gerris lacustris; assembly: GCA_951217055.1. Classification (NCBI taxonomy): domain Eukaryota; kingdom Metazoa; phylum Arthropoda; class Insecta; order Hemiptera; family Gerridae; genus Gerris; species Gerris lacustris. The sequence continues at coordinate 68,957,235 of OX578277.1, read as the reverse complement.
AATAAATTTAATAAGAAAATTTAATTAAAAATATTAATGAAAGAATATTAATTGTTTTATTATAAAGAATAATAAAAGCCTAATCTCTGCCAATTTATGTTAAATAAATATGTAAAGACCTTAATGTTGAAAGAATTTATATTTAAATATATTAAAAATTTTATTTTGTTCAAACTTGTATTTTTTATTATTTAATTATTTTATAGCTACCCGAATTGCACGCGTTTTAAAGCTGAATACCGTAATACATTACACAAAAACAACAGCACTAGCACTCCTTAGATTGTCATCATTTCTAGGTCGACCTTTAAGCTGGGTGCACATTGAGACGTAGGCGACACAGGGCAGGGCAGGACAGTTTTTTCAATCTCAAAAATATATTAGACCGCGTGAATTAGGACGTCAGATCTACTAGTATCGGGTAGGCCACGTGTGGCGTAGTACTGCCCTGCCCAGCCTTTTGTCTCCATTCGTGCGGTTCCGTATATATCTGCAGTTGAAAAAAAAACTGTGCTGCCCTGCCCTGCGTCTCAATTTTTGCCTAGGATTAGTTCTAACCCACTAAAACACAGCTATTTCCATCCAAAAAAAACTATTACGAATATAAAGGGAAATATATTATACACTTAACAAAAAAAAAACAGGTTCATTCAAAACATATATGTCATGCTGGTTTACGCATTATTATCAAAAAAGCATTAACTAAACACATTGCACTGCATTTTATGAGAGGAATATTTACGTTATTGTTACAAAATATATAATTAATGACAGTTTAATGCTTAACAATGCAAATAATATAAAATTTCTTCAACAATTAACATAAACTAAAATAAACTGTTATGCAAGTATTGGTAGTTTAAGTTATTGAAAACAGTTAAAAAAGTAAAGCACCCTAATTAAAATCGTATCATATCGTTCCAGTAGAGTAGATAATATATTATTTATTGATTTCTGCTAAATATATCCAGAATAAATCATTTGAACTAGACTGAAAGTACTATGGATAAAACAATGCATTGAAATACATTGCCAAAACCCTGTTGATTGGGTCTAAATATAACCAATTTAAATTTACGAGATCAATATACTCAATAACACTGTATATGTATAGGATATTTAAACTGCATCCTAAATCTCAATAAAAGGTTTTAAATTGGCTTACCCTCTATCAATTATTTTACAGCAATAAATATATCAGTTAAATAAAATCTTATTGAAAAACAGCAATTTTGCTTATTAGGGTAATTTTTTTTTTTTTTATTTAGGGTAAATGAGAGAAAATAAGGAAATTATATTTTATTTATTTATTTATTAATTTTTTTTTTACAAAAGCTGAACAGTTTGTTAAATAGCAATAATAAGAAATACGAGAAGACTAAAATCTATTGAAATCGATCAAATATAATGCTATGAATGCAGTAATAATATAAATTGTCTTATTATTTCGGTAATTCTAATTAGAATTATTTATTTCGGATATTATTATTTCATCATCAAAACGAATAGCACTAAGTAAACAAATAAATATAACTGATGTGTAGTATTTATGTTTAAAGGTAGGTTCACTGCTGGCGGATCTCCGCCCGACCTGATTAATCTATGGCCTTTTTCTAGCGAATCGGCAAAAAGTTGGTCCAAAATATTTTTTTGCGCGGAACCGCTTCAAAATGAAACCTTCCTCATATTGTTTTTGTTTTTTATTTTAAAGCTTATCTTTTAATAGTCTGCCAATAGTGCCACTTAGTGTAGCACATAGCTCCCTCACGCCCTATTTCGTATACTTTAATGATTTTTATACTTTTACAACCTATTATTGTCAAATTCATTTAATTTTCCCCCGTTTTATAAATCTGTCAACATTGTTTTGATTTTTTACATGAATCAGAGTATCAATTTATCAAAATTTAAAGAGTGCAGACATTAATCTGGTGCTATCTGCAGGCTACTTTCAACAAACCATCCAAATTTCATTAAAAATCAGATAACTACTTTTAAAGATATAGGCGTAAATAAATGTATGTTTGTGCGCATAAGAGAGAGGAAGAGAATGAAATGGGCGCAGAAGGTTGAAACTTACATATGACCAATAATGGGCTAATTATGACCTCCCATCCAAATTTCAATAAAATCGGAGGAGTTCGCAAACATTGAGTGTCAGACCGACAGACAGACACGGAACGAAAAATGTTCCCTGATGTCTGAAATAGATTTCTGTCATCGAATGTTTGAAATCCGAGACCTAAAAAATATCATTTTCGGAACGATCACATAGCTTCCGTTACCTTTGGTAAGCTCGGAAGCAAAAGTAATTATTGTATTGCAATAATACAATTTATATCAGTAAATATTATTTTTTAAATATATATTTCTAACAATGTACTATGTGAACTGTTTTGATTATTTCTACTTTTCGTCCAAGGGAGAGAATCTTAGCGATATTTTTGGTGAAAAATTATTAATTATTCTAGTTTTGTCTTTTTCAACTTGGTTTGAATGATATATTATTCTAACCCTCGCATTGAAAGAAAAGTGCTTTAAAGATTTCTTCTTAAGATATCAATGAAGAAGATCAATCGAAAGATCATAACTTATTACTATCAATGCATTTACTTGCATAAAATTATGTTTGATTGCACAGCATCATGAACTACAGCGTAAATTGAACTGTTTACAAAGTTTATTGATAAAAATCACAAGAAAACTTTCAATAGCGAATATTATCCCTCCAGAAAAGTAGATAAACTCATCAGACGATTCGGCTTTGTTCATAACCTGACTGAACGGAGCGTAGCGTGGGGGAAACCAGAGACGAAAACTCCACGACTTGATGAATATTATATTGTTATCTATATAGCCCGAGACACGCGGAGTTCCGCTAGCTGTGAACCCACCCAGTATTAATGATTAAAACAAGTCGATGAGGGCCCCTTTAAAGCATAAATAAAATCTAATTAATTGGAAAATAAAATAAAAGAAGCAATTAAGTAAAAAAAGACACCTTCATAATTTTAATTGCGTTTTTTAGCTCTTTATTACAAATAAATACTTTTTAAATTTTTTAAAAATAGAATCCAACACCTAATTTGAGATATCTCTCAAGAAGTACAATTAAGCTTAAATTAAAGCGACGAGTTGGAAGTTGTATTTAAAAATGGTTTATTTTATTAGGATGAGAGAGAAAGGTGTCATCAAATTAAGATATTTAATGTTTTAGGGTGAAAGACAGCGAACTTGTTTATTTATAGCCTATAAATATAATTCTTGAATAGCGCCCAATGTATATTTTTGGATGTCCCGGAAGTTAAGATGGTTTACTGAGCAATTAGATCAGACGTACAGACAGATTGACGAAATACAATTTATTTAACTGTAATAATATTAAGAATTTACTTGACACTGCTCATAGCTATGGTGGCATACTTAGTGAAATTACATTATGTTAAAGTGGTTAAAAACTATAGAAATTGTAAAACGTATGCCTTAATAATTTAGACATCCGTTTAGAGTGTATTCGCGTGTAGAATGCATTTAGAGTGACAAATATTTTGTTTGCAACGCACTTTAAATATCCTAGAGAATATGAAATAATCCTAGAAAATATTACATATCGTATTGTAATCGTTAATTATTTTTAGACACCTCTTTCTAGTATAGCCACTCACAACAACCAGCATATTTACCACAACCCTAGCAGGTAGTGCGAAGAAATTACAGAACTTAATTACGGGTGAAAAACATTGTCTAACTACAGGTGTAGCTTAAAACTACAGTTGTAGCTAGATTAAAGCAACTGAAAAGTTTCCACTAAGTTACAGTCACCTTCTATAATACTCTAGAGCAGTGTTTCCCAAAGTGTGGTACGCGTACCCCTGGGGGTACGGGAAGAGTTTGGTGGGGGTACGTGGTGCACCGGGCTTTGACTGCGCAGTCAATTTAATCCTGAGAAGGATAAAATTGTTCATGTTGAGGCAACAGTTCATCACAATTAATTTCCCGGTTAATTTTGTTCTTAAATTAGATTTTTGGAACGAAGTTCCTTATGGCACGTTCTGAAGCCCGGGAGTGAATCCGAAAAAAACGACCAAAATCACCGTCACGCTAAATCCGACACAAAATCTACAGATGACGATAACTTGAGTAAAATATCACCGAGTTAGATGATATTTGGTACACATGTTCATTTTACCAATGCCCAGGCTGCGTTCGTCGGAAAACGTTATCCGCCCAAGCGTTCACGCGCAACGCTCGCGTAAACGTAAGCTTTAAAAGACGGGAAAAAGTGTTATTAAGGAAGCCTGTTACTTGACTTGTTTTGATTATTTTTGTTATACATGTCAAAAATGTCACTTTGTTTTGTAAATATATAAAATATAATCATGTAAAATTTTACCCTGATACAAGCAGAAGCTGTACAGTAGGGAAGAGATATATTTTATAATATTTTAAATTAATAGGTCGGGTGGGTAGAAAACAGTCCTATTTCAATCCAAACTCCTTTAACAAACATACTCTTTCACTATAAACTAATCGTGATCAACTTTTTTCTTATATTTAATATACAGGGTGTTCCGCATAAGTACCTACAGAGAAAAACCTATGAATCTACATCAAATTTCTGACAAAAAATGTCAAGTAACCTTGGGTCCTACGGACCTTCGTTTTCGAGATATATCGATATATCGATTTTTTTATTTAGGTCATGTTTTTAGCCATAAACTACGTAATAAATAAAAATCTAAATAAGATAGAAAGATGCAGTTTGCAGCATCGTAAAGAGCATTAAATTTTCATTCAGAAATAACTTCTTTTAGTACTTAATACGTTTATAAACTTAGTGATAATGCAAGAAAAACATTTAAATTGGAAATTATATAAAATGTTTATACAACTTGGAGCTTCCATAACTTCTATATTTTTATACCTATTGTAATGTTTAAAATGTTTAAAAAACTGCGCAATTTTATAAGCTTTAATTTGATATAGCATTGTCTATAGTTTACGTACGTTTTCATAGAGAAATAGTAGACAAACTATTTGGAAATCCGCTTATTTTAAAAATCAAATTTGATTGTTTTCTTTTCTTATGCTGGCGCGGTAGTGTCTGAAGAATAGCAGGGGGTCTGCTCGTGAGTATGCGAGGCAGTTCCAAACAGACGACATCTTTCCTATTACATTTTTCAAGTTACCGAAAGAAGATGCTGAAAAATTGGCACTGTTGATTGGTTACTGATCCTAGGACCAGTATTAGAAGGGCCTCGGCTGTATTGGGAATTTCAGGGACGCAGATTTTTAGAATTTTGAAAAGAATTCAACTGTGCCATCCATGACACTCCCGTCTAGGAGCTGACCATAGCTGACTTTAATGCGAGGGTGCTGCGGGGGTATTGGGATTGGGTATTACAAAGAACTGTGTCACGTGTCACATTTTATTTTGTGGATAGACGAGTCCCTTCTTACAAGAGCTACTGCTATTAATTTTCACAACACTCATACATGGTTTATTGCAAATCCGCATTTACCGAGGTGGCAACATTTTTAGCCCCAGTTTTCTGTAAATGTGTGAGCTGGTATTATCGGTCTCAGAATAGTTGGACCTAATTTTCTTACGTCTTAGTTGGAAGTTAATTTATTGGATTAATTGAGGACTTACCACTTGATTTAAGAATCAGCATGTACCTGCAGTTGGATCCAATGGATAGGTGGATGGGGGACCTAGTAAAAAGTATTTTATACAGAACAATTGTGTATACTAGGGAAGAGATGATTTCTCTTTCTTTTCAAAATTCTAAAAATCTGCATCCCTGGAATTCCCAATACAGCCGAAGCCCTTCTAATACTAGTCCTAGGATCAGTAACCAATCAACAATCTTCTTTCGATAACTTGAAAAATATAATAGGAAAGATGTCGTCTGTTTGGAACTGCCTCGCATACTCACGAGCAGACCCCCTGCTATTCTTCAGACACTACCGCGCCAGCATATGAAAAGAGAACAATCAAATTTGAATTTTTATGCAGAAAATTCATAGAGCTGTTACTTAATAAGTGGATTTCCAAATAGTTTTTCTACTATTTCTCTATGAAAACGTACGTAAACTATAGACAATGCTATATCAAATTAAAGCTTATAAAATTGCGCAGTTTTTTAAACATTTTAAACATTACAATAGGTATAAAAAATATAGAAGTTATGGAAGCTCCAAGTTGTATAAACATTTTATATAATTTCCAATTTTAATGTTTTTCTTGCATTATCACTAAGTTTATAAACGTATTATGTACTAAAAGAAGTTATTTCTGAATGAAAATTTAATGCTCTTTACGATGCTGCAAACTGCATCTTTCTATCTTATTTAGATTTTTATTTATTACGTAGTTTATGGCTAAAAACATGACCTAAATAAAAAAATCGATATATCGATATATCTCGAAAACGAAGGTCCGTAGGACCCAAGGTTACTTGACATTTTTTGTCAGAAATTTGATGTAGATTCATAGGTTTTTCTCTGTAGGTACTTATGCGGAACACCCTGTATATTTATAGTAAGACGCTTGCTTTAATTATACAAATAATGATTTTCTTTTAATTTTGCCTCAACTCTGCCAGGTACACACAGTTCGTTGCTTTTAATTTTGTCTCTTTTCTAACTCCGCCATGTATAAGTAGTTAGCAATGTATACGTTCTTAGCAGTGTGATTTTATAATTTATATTTAATGAAAAATGTAAGGAACTTCGTTCTTTATTGATGTATACGCATGTTTATTATATATATTTTTTTTTATTCATCCTATTTCTAGTTAGATTTGTTCCATGAAGACTAGAGTCGTGGGACAAATCCCAATGAGTCACATTCATTATTAGACCAAAATCCTGGGTTTTAGGTGCTTTAGTTTTGAACAAATTACTTTTTAAGAGTAATAATTTGTAAATATTTGACAAATAGAAAGTTTTAATTTCCATTTTTAAAAAGGATAAACCTGGAGAGTTGAAAATGTTCCAATATAAGCGGGAACGAATTATAACCGTTTTATAGAAAGAAAGTAGTTTATATTATTTCATTTTTTTTTTTTTTTAAAAATACCCGATTTGATATGTCTCCCGTAGTTATTGATAATTATAATTTGATTTAAAGTAAAATTTAATCTTTCCGTAGTATGAATACTACCAAAAACTTAAAAATTTTAAAGAAAGTAGTTTATATTATTTCATTTTTTAAAAAAACACCCGATAGAGAAATACCCCGATTGACACAATTAGAAAAATTTGAATTAAATAATTAAAGAAACCAAAATAGATACCCATTTTTTTTAACGAGGGGTACTTAGTGTTACGAAAATTATAGAAAGGGTACACAGATGTTAAAAGTTTGGGAAACACTGCTCTAGAGGGATGAGGAATTCGTTAGACTTTCATTGGGACAAACATTAAAAATTACAATATATGCATGAAAGGGTCTGATAAACAATTTGAACTCGTAATTTTACTTTTAAAATTTTAAGTTTTTTAAGGAGTTTCTGTAGTATTCCACAATATATATATATATATATATATATATATATATATATATATATATATATATAATATATAAAATAACTGATATTTAATAAAAAAATCGCTGATTTGTTAAAATAATTGAGGGGGATACATATTTGTATTCAGGGCGTCTTCCTCTTTGCTCTGACACCCCACACGACGCATTTCAATTTAAAAAATGTCACCTCATTAAATTACAACCAAAGGTTTTGAGTGGTTACTTTTTGGGGCGTCTCTATATTTTTCCTGTTTTAGGGTTATTGTTATTACACATAACATAACTGCTGCAAAGTTTCAAATTGTTGTGATACATTTTGGTGTTTTTGTTTATTCGGAGATAAACATGCGTTAACGACCTCCAGACAGACAAGGCAACAAAGACAGACAAACTCAGGAAATAATAAGGAGACCTAATAAGTCTACATCGAGTAAAGTAGTACTAAAAGAAAATGCATTGATTTCCCTTGAACTTGAGTAGTATTTTAAATGCTATTAGATATGAGTAAGCCAGCCTGGTAGTCAGTAATGAATGTGCTTTGACGGCCGAGTGTAGAAATGTATACGTGCCTGGTTTGCGCAATCTCGCTAATGGATGCACCCTCATATACCACTATCGTCGAGACAGACTAACCGTAACCTTAAGGTCAATATCCAAGGGCAGTTTATTACTTGTCAATGTTATATATTTCATTGACCAGTATCGCATTATCTTCAAGCTTGAATAAGCATGAAGTATGTTATAATCAATGATGCGACACACGAGGTCAATGCTACAGCGATTATATTCAGTATATGGGTTGGGTTGAAAATAATATTTTTACTCAACAATAAAAATTTGAGTCTATGCTGTGATGAAACTCATTACTTTTCTTTACAATGATTCCGTTTTCGTTACTACTATTATTAATTTCATATTTTATGCATTTACAAGCCATTATTTTTTAATTTGTTTAATTGTTTCCTCCGTTTTTTTAATCTGTCAAAATTGTTTTGATTTTATACTTGAATTAAAGTATCAATGAAGCAAAAATTAAAGAGCGCAGACGGTTCAAAGTAATCTGGGGCTATCTGCGGGCTACTTTCGATAAACTATAAAAGTTTCATACAAATCAGATAAGTACTTTTGAAGCTATAGGTGTAAATTAATGTATGTTTGTGCGCATGGGTAAGAGAATCAAATGAGCGCAGAAGGTTAAAACTCATATGGGACCAACAATGGGCTACTCATGACCTACCACCCAAATTTCATTAAAATTAGACGTGTAGTTTTAAGATACGTTGGTTCGCAAAAATTGAACGACAGACCGACAGACAGACACGGAACCAAAAATTATCCCTGATGTCTGAAACGGATTTCTGTCTTAGAATTTTTGAAATCGGAGACCTAAAAATGTTTAGTTCTTCAGAACGATCACATAGCTTCCATTACCTTCGGTAAGGTCGGAAGCAACATTATATTAAAACGTTAGAATTGGATGTATAAAAAATTCTGCCTTATCTTTTGATACTAGAAGGAAAAACTACATATAAAAAAACTTCCTATGTGCCTACGGACACATAGGACGAGTAACCAGAGGAATAGGCCTAAACGTTTCAAGGTGGCGGTCACTTAAAGGTATTAGCTATAACTTTTAAACCGTTAAATTTAATGAAGTCAAACAAATACTAATTTAAACAAATTTTGGCATCCAAAAGCAATGAAACCTAGCTTACACCGTTTTAATCATATTCAATTTTAAAGATTTTTTGTTTGGAGGATGGAAATTTGTTTCTTACAAAATACTAGACTTAAAAAAAAAAATGAAAAAAACAAATAAACTTCTCAAAGAATAGCTGAGATTTTTGAGTTGATGAATTGGTACAAAAAAAATTAATTGAAATTTCATCTTCTGGGTTCAGCCCTGCTTGAATGGAAACTAATTTATGTCATAATTTAAGTTTTTAAAAATCAAGTATGTCTTGGAAATTAAAACTATAGAGTTGTCACAAAAGCCGAGATGCACCTGTGTGTCAAAACGGTATATTTCTACTCCAGTTATCGTGAGACAAATACACAAACAACACACACATACTTTTAAAATCCCAAGTCTGAAATGAATAACTCACAACGCTCGTTCAAAAAGGAGGGGCCTATTTACTTTACTTAATAAGTTGAACTAACTGGATCAAAACTAGGCCTATATTACTTCCAATCAGATTTTTTCCGATATTTGTCTGAATAATCATTAATCATATACATACTTTCTGGTTTAAATCATTACATCGTTTAAAACCACCAACATGTTAGAAGTTCCATTAAAAAAATAGTTGATATTAAGTAGATACATTACCATGACAAGTGCCCTCATCCTAGGTTCTAGGTCCTTGCTGGTGGGAGATGATCCAAGTACGTATTCGACCATTTTGACAACACCGAGACCTGACGTCTCCGAGGATCTTGGACTGAGCATGTTGCCTCCTTCTCCTCCGGGAAAAGAGCCTGATCTCCTTGCCACCATGGTGATTGGTTGACTCACCGCGTGGTCTAAATCAACAAATGCAAATAATAAGTTTAAATAATATCCGTGGATAAAATGGCCGTGTGAGCCTTTTAATATTTCAAATTAAAGAAAGGTAATTATTTGGGGTTTTTAGTAATTTATTCTAAAATATTCTATAGGTTTAATTCTATTTCTTTCATCATCAGGGATTAGTATGATATTATTTTTATTACTAGGTATCGCGTGGCACTTTCATTAAAGCGAGTGTAATACGATAAATATTGAATAGTAAGAAAATAGTTAATTATGATGATTTGACAGAAAAATGTTGGTCATATCAATCGATAAAGTTAACTATTTTTCCCGTCTTAAAATTCCAATTTAGAATGTTTGCGCGAGCGTTGCGCGCGAACGCTTGAGCGGAAAACGTTGTACAACGAATCGTCCTGTGCATTGTGAAATGAACATGTGTACCAAATTTCAAATAAATCTGTAATCTTTTTCTCAAGTTATCTTCACACGTTTCCGACACACATACAGACAGGATGTATTGTTTGCTGAATGTAGGAAGCTCGCTTCAATTCAATAATTAACAAAAAAAGCTTCTCTATAAATACATAATATCGATTGTGTACCTGCAAAACCTCGTAACCTAAAAAAAAAACTAAATTTTTCAGGAGAAGCAAAAAACGTTGTTTTATACACTTTAGTTAAATGATAAATACGAAATATTACAATAATTTTTTAGGCATATTTTAGGCTTACTAGCTTTTGCACAAAGGTACATAATAATAATACCTATCAACAAATGCAATAAAAAAATATCTCGATTTTGAGGGTTACAAGGTATTGCAGGTAAACAGTCGATATATACATGTATTTATATTTTAAGACGAAAAAAAAGAGGGAGAGAAGATAATATGCAATATTTTATCATTGAAAATGGGTGAAGGTAATACAAAAATCTGTCAGTTTCATAATTTATCTATATTGGAAATGTATATTTTTAGAAGGTTTAATTTCTGGAAAGCCAAATGCATAAAGTTCTTAAGGTTATGAATAACAAAAAAATCGCGTTTCAAAAATTAAACGTTAACTGCATAGACTTTCAGTACAGGAATCCTGAGCATGGTTATAACTGTTAACACGTACATAACAACATTTCTGGGCAAATATTTTGTAGGTTAGGATGAAAATAAAGACAGTGTTTATAGATTAAATGTTAATTTCTTCAGAACTACCTTCCAGGAAACCTGAGCATAATCAGCAATTAATCATGTAGCTGATCGGTAGCTACAATCAAATAGCTGATAACATACTTTTTGGCTCATAAATACAATTAACATATTTGTAATGCTTTTATTTTAATTGTACATTAAAAATTTAATCTCTAAAAATTATGTTTTTTTATTTTCATCCTAACAGGCAGAATATTTTCAGTTTAACCTACAAAAAAATTTCATTATAACCTCCAGAACATTGTCAGTTTAACCTATACAAACTATATTTATTCTAACCTAAAATATATTAGACCGAGAGGTCCACTGAACTATCCTTTGAACTCAAATGTATAATAATTTAATTTTTTTAACAGCTGTAATGTCTTAACATGGTTTTCTCTTCTTTAAAGAAGATGTAAATATGTGCGTTGGCAAAATAGTTATTTGTCAAAAATTTACAGCACAAAATCACAACAGAATCTTGTACAGCACAAAAATCTTGTATGCATCATGAAGTCCTGACAACATTTTAAAAATAACCACAAATTATCATATAATAGAAGAAAATACTTAATAATATTAAAATGTAAAAGAAAATACCTATCTTCATAACCACTAAGAGTTTATTAAGTCTCATAAAATTTATTGCAGAACCCTATACAATTTGTAGGAGGACAAATCTCGATTTTTATTTCAGGACCAGACATTAAATTTACTTATGGCAGTTATTCTTATCTTGTTATAAAAACCGCATATCCCATTCAAATGTGAAAGAAGGAATACGTTAATAGAGTTAAGAATAAAAATCGGTCCGAGACAACTCAGACAAACTTTCTCATATATGAGTTTATAATTACTTAGCCCAGTGTTTCCATTTATTAGTTTTCAAATGTACATTTAAATATTATTGAACATTTCATCAAAATTTATCATAAAAATAACTTCTCCTGGTCGGGGAATCGAACCCGGGCTCTCTCCGTCCGCGTTTTAAGCTAATATCTCAGGAACTAGATTTTTCCCGGGAAAACGGCTTATATCGTTGGATTCGTATTCAAATGGACTACATTTTAGAATTTTTTAATCAAAATCGTCGGAACCGTTTTCGAGAAATAATTTTTTTTCATGTTTTTTCAGAGTTTTTGGGGGGTAGCGCCCCCAAATTTAGAGCTAAAATTCATTTCTCGATTTCGCCTCGGGGTATGATTTTTCTGAACATGTATGCCAAATTTCGTCAAAATCGGCCCAGTAGTTTGGGCTCCAGGCGTCTGCACAGACGACAGACAGACGACAGACAGACGACAGACGACAGACAGACATTTTTTAAAAACCACTTTTTTGGACTCAGGGGACCTCAAAACGTGTAAATCCATCAAAATCTCAAAATCGAATTTTCGCGCCATCACAATACTTTCTCTTTATATGAGAAAGTAAAAAAAAAGGGTAAAAAGAAAACCATTCTCGTGGTTAAGCCTTGTAGCATACACGCACAACGGGAAATCACAATCACATATTTAAGCTAATTGGAATGTGAAATAAAGTGTCCCAAGTCTAGATATTGAAATTCAAGAAGCGTATTCAGGAGGTCATTCATTATTGAACTTTTTTGTCCGATAAGGATATCCTCAAAGTGTTTTCTTTTTTTAAATTATACAGACATTTTCGATTATACAGATTTCAAATGTTTTAATCATTAAAATTCATTATAACTTCAAAACCAATAAATATTAAAAAGTGTCGTTTGCTACATTTGGAAGTGGATAAAATTTTCCATAAAAAAGATCCTTTTAAGTTGAGATATATAGGATTTCAAAACATGGTTTTGGCACAAAAGAATTTACGTTTACGATATTTTAAAAATTGTTGCAATTTTTATTCTGATAATACCTTAATACTTCAGCGAAGTACAAAACCAACCAAAATTGGCGTATTTTATCATCTATAATATGACGCCTTGGCCACCCAGATATCATTTGATTTTTAGCTTATACAGACCTAAATGCGTTCCAAGTCCGACCTCATACAGTAAATTTTTCATGGATGTGGTGGCAGCGCATACATGATTTTGTTTGTCATTGCTAAATATTAATTATATATATGAAAGATAATTTTTCTCAGAGAATGAGCTCATTGTCCAGGTGGTCTTCATCTCTTCTTGATTTTATAAATAAACAAACAATAACCTAAAATCTTAAAAACCGTCTTAATTCTGACCTGGGCTAGTTTCGACAAATCATCCAAATTCCATAAAAATTGGATGGAAACTTAGATATATGTATGTATATTTTTTACGTTTATTGCAACATTAGATCATTTATATAATCGAGTAGTGCTCCGACGGCGACGACTCACCTCGAAATGATTTGTTATTGCTAAGCTAAGGGTACCATATTTATTCCAATCAAAATAAATGTTTGATTTAATTTGCTGGTCTTTAAATAGATATAATAACTTCTATCTAAATTAATTTACTTACTTAATTTTACTTTTTTTCTAATAATAAAATTAAGCCTATGGGTAAACGGTTCGTAATATTTCTATAATATAATATAAGCATTACAGACAATTGTGAAGTATTTTTAACACGTTAATTGTTATATGTAAGATTTCTGTCCAGTTAGTGATGTGATAAATGAAAAAAGTAAATTATGTAAATAAATATAAATCAAAATTTTTAAATGTAAAACAAAAAAAATTAATAAGTTTTTATCAAATTATAATTCTATTAGCACTTCTCTTGGCCACTGCTATTTAAGGCATCCTGTCGTGGAGGATTGCCAGGGATGTGATAGATTTTCGTCCAAAGGATTAGGATAAGTGAAAAAGGAACTATGAAAGGTTTGTATCGGGAAACAGCTAAAAGCGTTAGTATGCCATGGTTTAGTGGAAAAGTTACATGACATTTCTGTCCTTATTAATTTTATTTCTTCACTTTCTCAACCATGTTTGTGGGAGGAAAAGGCGGTTCTTTCTGGACGTTTTCTGAAGCAGTAAGGTCATTTTTGTGTGATAAGAGGATATACTTGTAGTCAGTTAAGAAAACTAGGTTTGTGAAAGGGTATTCAGAGGTGTCAGAAGTATAAAGGGAGCACAAAAAAGGACCTGAAATACTACCACTAGCTTTGGTAAGATAAATTGGATGTGGTTAATTTAAGGAATACTTGGTAGAAGTAATTTTCGAGTAAGGATTTAAGGATAAGATAATAAGTAAAGTGAAAGATTCCCTCGAGCTTCTAAAGCAAGCCAGAGTGAAACCCAATAGAAAGCTTGAGTCTCTTATTAAAAGACAGCCGAACAGCACTTATTCTTCTCAAGGGAAGAAGATATTTCATATTTTATCTTTAATATTTCATATTAATTCTGTGACACTGCTGGGTTGTAGATTAAAGGGATCTAAAATCTAGTTAATGAGGTTAGGGCTAAGGTTCAGGAATCTACAACAAGAAGTAAACGGTGCAGCAGAAGCTTTTCAAGTACTTTGCCCGTAGTTGGGAGGAGGTTGATAGGGCGATAGGCTGTTAGTATGTGAGGAGGGTTTTGATGGTTTTAGGAACAAGACTATATTTTTCCGAATTTCCAGAGGGTTGGGAAATGGGTTGTTATAAGGTCTGAATTATATATATATGCCAAACAAAAGATGCACTTTTTGTAGGTATTTGTTTAGATTGTAGGATGTAATTAGGTCGGATTCATAATCTTCGATGGTGATGGAAGGTTTACGATAAATAAAAAATTGTTTGAGCACAAGAGGAGAAACCCCAAAGTGCGTTGAAGTTGAAGGTTTAAATTTATATGGGACCAACAATGGGTAAATTATGACCTAGAAACCAAATTACATTAAAATCATTAGTTTAAGTTAATTAACAATTCTACATTATATTAATTAAGTTGGTCCACAAAATGTTGAGACAGACAGACACGAGACCAAAAATGTCCCCTGATGTCTGAAACTGATTTCAGTCTTGGAATTTTACAATTCGGAGAAATTGTTCTTTTGGACGATCTCAAAATACTCCCCCTTTACCTTTGTTAAGCTCGAAAGCAAAAGTTAGTACGCAGATAGTAGTAGAAAGGAAAGCAATGGACGCATATTCAATTCAACCTACATTTTAAGGTTGACATGAATACGGGACCAACAATGGGCTAATTATAACCTTCCATCCCAGTTTCATAAAAATCGGATTAATGGTTCTCAAGTTCTGGTGGCTCCCAAAAATGTTGAACATAATATCTGAAGCGGATTTTTAAATTCGGAGAAATAAAAAATATAATTCTTCAGAATACTTCCGTTACTTCGGTTAGATCGGAAGCAATTATTTAAAAAAAAAAAAAAAAAAAAAAAAATGAAATTATTTAACTCAAGACTACTTATGGAGGACAGGTATTATCAAATCAAAAAATTAATTGGGAAGAACAAAAAGAAGTAAAAAGAACGGACCAATGTCCCCAGATTCTCGTAAACTTCCTGGTCTGTATCTGGAAATACAGAGTTTTAAATTTTAATATCCACTTTTATAATCTCATTCCAAAACTCCATGACATGTGCCTTGGTATAATCGCATGTCCAAAAATACATACCTGGATCCAAGCCAGTATTTGCGGCTGGGTAAATGAAATATTTTAAGACACTGTGACTTACGAAAACATCTCATCTGGAGAGAATCTAGGCAGTGACATATTTACATTTCAAGGAAATGGTACTTTTAACATATAATTTCCATATATACCTTTGTTAATATTACTAAAATTAGTACTAACTAAGAATAGAAAGAAGGCATGATTTTTCCTATTGGAACAATAAAATAGCGGCGTGACAATTTATTGGGACCAACATCGCTAAAGCTTCTAATTCTGAAAAGCCCTTCAAAACAGAAAATAAGGTAATAAACCTTGTAACGAAGTCAATAAGTGGGGATGGAGAGGGGTGAGGACATTGACTTAACGGCCTATAATTTCAATGCTAGAACTAGGGTGGTGAGGAGCAAAATGGATAGAGATTTATGTAAAAGCTGCAAGGTTATTTTTTAAAGCAAAACACCTGACTTGACTACGGTAATATATATTTTTCCTCTTTTTCTGAGAGCTAGGGGAGGCAGAAATCTCAATTTTCACCCGATATTTCACTGTCAAATTCCTTCGTTCTGGCGGAAGAACGCGTAAAGGGGAGGTTCATCCAAGTAGCTTAATTTATGATGGCTAATAACACCGCTGAAAGCAGGAAATTCCATTACCTTTTGGGTTCGCTAAACAGCGATGTGGCAAACCTAATTAGTGATTTCATTGCGCGGCTACTGTCAAACTCCTTGTAATTACCTAAAAATCTGCCTAATCTCTAAATTCGAGGAATTTGAAGATAGTAAGATAAAATACAAAACTGTTAACCGAGCTTGAGTTGGGCAACAATATACCGTCATTTTTATTTGGCATAGGAAGGTATAGGAGGATTTTTTAAGAACCATTTTCATACAATTTGTAGCAGCCATGCTCCAGCCAGTTCCGATGCCCTCGACAGTCTCGCATCTATAGCTGATAAAATTATGGAAGTTTCAACTTCATCCACTACTTGTTTGACAAGTACTGCTCGGATTATACAACCCCCGACTGGAACAAGTAATCGACTTTAGCGTCGCATAGAATACTAGAATCTTTAGTCACGAATCTTTAGTCGTTCTCGTTCTCCGTCAAATTTATAACGTTTGTGTTGGTAAAATTATAAATTCAAGGGGTTTGTTTCAAATAAATGCAATAAAATGTACTCAGCCATGTTCGAATAAGAAGTAAACGTAAAACGAAATCTGCAAACACTAATGGGGGTATGTGACCAGGCATTCAATTCGAACCGCCATTTCGTAAATGATGGTGTTGGCTACCTAATTGATTCAGGGGCGGATACCTCAGTAATACGTAATACCTCCATCTATTAAGGACAAATATAGGCAATTACAATTTCAGTTATTCCAGCGGACAGTTCCTCTATTAAGAAAGTAGTTATTCATAATGAAGGTGTTTTAAGTAATAGAATATAATAAAATATACTTTATTTTAGTTTTATAAATATAATCTCTTTTTTTGTACAATCACAAACTTATTAACTCTATATTCTAACGGCGGAGTTGCCCAATAACAATAAATAAATTTGATTATAAACATAGATCCACCAATCTATATTTATTTTATTAGTCTTCTTGGTGTATCACAGTTAAGCCACCTATTTAAGAGTCTTTTAGCTGGACTTTCTATCTTGTTATGCGTATTTCTTCAGAGTAGTAGTATCTATCGATTTTTTTTTTTTTTTTTTTTTTTTTTTACTTAGTTTGTAACCATTTTTACTGCTCCTTCAGCTTTGCCGTTTCCTTGTTGGTGGGAATGGCTTGATGTGAAAGGGCTGAATTTCCATTCACTTGAAACATCTTTGAATTTATTACTAATGAAATTTGTCCCGTTATCTGTGATCACAATATTGGGAATACTATACCAACTTTTATTCTACCTAACGTTATTATTCTACCTAAAATTTCATTTCATCAATTGATAAAAAAATCTGACAAATGATCAACTGTGATTAAATTATTTATAACAAGTGTAACACATATATTTTTCTTCCTTTTATTATTGTTTCATTTATCATTTCATTTATTATTTCAAATTATCATGCTGATATTTTCAAAAGGTTCAGATGGGGCCTCATGTGCATGTGCAAGCATTGTTTTTCTCTTTGGATTTGGTCCATATTTAGCACAAGCATCTCACTCTTCAATATATTTGTTAATATACGGCCAAAATAATGAATCTTTTGCAAGTTTAATTGTTCCTTTTATTCCTGCATGAGCATAATTTAATTTATTTTATCTACGATTTATACGAAATGTAAACATTATATCTCTGTTTAGATTCGTAGAAAGTGATTCTTTTCGTAGCTGTATTCATAGCGCATGCACTTTCATAATTCTTCTATTTTTCCGCCGAGGAATTCATCACCTTAACACACGATTAGCGAGTTTGTTTACATTTAACAAAACTAATTTGCTGTTTGTTTAATTAAAGCAACTGTTTATATAGAGTTATAAATGAAAACCAATGAGTGATTTAAGTGATTATGACGAAAATGAGGAGAATAATACGCCTCCCGAAATAATTAATTCGGCACAAAATACATTTAATGAATTAATGTTATCTTTATCAAAAGAGAAATACGAACTTACATAGAGGAAGTTTATTTTTTTTCTGTATTTATTATTAAAATCCACATTCGTAGATAAAGTACGGTACGCAACTCGTGCGAAAACTGCTTTTTGCTTTGCTCGTGTGGTTTTACTACCCTCGCTATCGCTCGGGTGCAAACACCACACTCGCATGCAAAATGCTACTTTCCGCACTAGATTCGTAATGTACTATTACCTCCAGCAGGGAGAAAAAGTGAACTTTCCTCCCTGGTTTACAGGGAGGGAAGTTACTCATTGCACCCGGTCGGGTTACACAGGGAATAATGAAAGATAAGGGAATCATGAACTTTTATGATTCCCTCCAGTGTTGCCTTAGATAAAGCACAAGTAAATAAGGTTGGTGCTAATACACATTTCATTTACTAACTTTTGTTTAACGTCTATATCTGTGTCATCTTCACACATGTCATGTAACCTCCACAACGGGTGCCCTAGTGTTTCATCAATTCATCAGTAAAACAAACCAACAAGTTAAAAGTGAAATAATAATTTCTAAATATAGATAAACTAATCCATATGTAAATACATCAGTTGTCAATACCATTCAATACAGCTTCCAGCTGATTCTCCTATTTAATTTTAGCATAGAAATTCAAATAATTATACTATCTATAATTTAATTTTAACGTGATTACATTTATTTAGAGAATTGTTAATATTATATCTAACTATTCTTTTATTGTTTTAAATAAAATATTAAAATATGTATTTTTTGTTGAATAAAATAATAAAAATTTAAAATCTTTCCATATTTTTTTCTCCGTCCAGGAGGTAAAATATTGTACGTATCTCGGGGGTAAAAATAACTTGCACCCTCGCAATAATTAATATCCTCGGCTCCGCCTCGGGAGCAAACGTAATGGTTCCCTCGGCTTCACCTGAGGAACCAACTTCATCGCTCAGGGTGCTATCACTTACTTTAATCCTTGGTGCGTAAATAACTATAACACTACCTTCCTTATTGTTGTAGCTATGAGTATTCAATTTGCATTTAATCTTACTCCATTTTCAGATATCAGCTTATCTTGGTAACTCCAAAAGCATTTAAGTTCTTCACCTGCATACGATTCATTTTCTGGTCATCCATCTTAGATGAAGTATCATTTTTACAAATTTAATCCTTACCAGCTTCGTTTTTAACCGACTCTATAGTTGCATCTTTCACTCTGGTATCTTCTAAAGCATTGATTTGATCTAAGTCTCACATTGATTTGATCTAAGTTTGATCTAAGTCTCTGCAGTATTCATATATCGTAAGATCTTTCGTCATTAGTTCGCATAATACTAATAATGTGAACTTAAAATGTGTCTGCTAACACCATTTCCTTGCCTCCTCTGAAGAAGAATATAATTAGATATTATACTTCATTTAGTTTTATAAATAAAATTCTTTTTTGAATAATCACAACCTTATAAACTCTATATTCTAAAGACAGCGTTGTCCAATAACAATAAATACCTTTCTAAATATATAAACATAGATCTATCAATCTATAAACAGAAGTTTACTTAAACAAGTAAATGTAGTATATAATAAACACTATTTATTGTGCAATTTATCAGTATGCATTTCTATAAACCATAAATAAATATCCATCTTCAATATACTGATAATTTTTACAAATCAAGGTTGGTATAAATGAAGTTACGTGTAGGAGGATAGTGGGAGGGCGGTATTTGGGGTATATCGGCAAAAGAGGAATTATGTATCTTCTACTTGAGGAAAACATGTGTATTTTAATTTTTTGTCTTAACCTCTCTACCCTAACTAAGCTTTGAAATAGCATGGTATTTACAGATCCTGGATTAAACAACGATTGAAGAAGATTCACTCCTCAAGTTTGATGCAGTACTTTCGGCCAGATAAATCTAAAGTTATAGGGTCGACGCTTCGAAAGAAAAATCAGTTTGTTGACTAGCTAAATAAATTTATGAGAGGAATTTGTAGTATACAGGATTTTATTCTGTTAGAGGGTCATGTGAATCCGGACTTCAGGCCAGGAGGTTTACACGCGAGAAGAGATGAAGCGGAAGAACCAAGCCCTTAGAGAAGGGAGGATACGGTCCAATGAACAGGAACAAGGAATAATCAAAGGGATTCTCACATCCACTAACAATATAGCTTTACATCCAACACACTATGAGAACCCAACATCATTCAAATAATAATACTAACTAGATCCTTTAACTAGAGATTAGATCCGATCAAACATCTGTGATCACCAACGGTGCAATCGCTTAGAAAGGTAATAAATGAGAAAAAAGGCTGCTTCTAATCATGAAGAATATACTCGAAAATACCTGATGAGTGGTATTGGAGAACTTACTTTTTAATCTGATTAACACAGTTCCTTTACTAAAACATGAATTAATTATGTTTAAATGGTCCTAATGAAAAAGAAACTGTATCAAACAGATATTTCTGGCAATTTAATTGTATTAAGGAAATCTGCTATTTATTATTAATTACTGATGGAATCAAGGGTATAAAGCGAAACTAAGAAATTATATAAATATTTATTTAAAGGGTTCTTAGAACCTACTCTTTTGTACAGAAGTTTTATCATTTTAGTTGGTGAAAAAAACGCCGTTATTACTAAAATATAAGTCATATATCCCTTTAAGTTCAATTTAGTATTTTAAATCCTAGTTAAGAACGAAGTCCGTATTAAGTTTTATTGGTAAAATCCTATATCATGTAATTGATGATGATTAAACGTATTGTACTAAAACAAGTAAAAAGAAATAGTAGTAGTAAAGAGTACTGAAACCTTGATGAATAATAGATGCTGCGAAATAATGTAATACTTGAAATGGCATAGTACTTATAAACAGTAATATGTTTAAAACCTATAGAATATTGAAATTCTTGCTGTTAACTCATTGCGGAACATTTATTTAAGTCCTAGTTGATGTTTCCTTGACATAAGCAAATTTGATTAATTGTTTGACCATGATGACCCAACTCAATGACCTTTGTGGTGTATATATTGGATTTTCATGGTACGATAGGTGGTTTTCTCACTCTGCTAAAGTGGAACGGCAATTTAAAAAGGTACGTATTCCTAGACGCGACTCTAGCGGTAGTCGCTGGCACAAAATTATAAATATGTTTTCCTCCACGCGTATCCAGTATCCACCGACTATTGCAACACGCAACACATCATTATGTAACTAAAGTATATAGATGTGAACTCCTCGGTAGTTTCGTGAACTAAATTATTAGTTTAAAGAAATACTGGAGAGCGTTGAAAAAACCGGTGGAAAAAAGAGCGCAGAAGGTCGACCAAGAAGTGATCACTGGGAAACTGTAAACTTCGATTATAATTGGAAGTCCTAAGTACTACCGAAGTCACTACGTCTTGTGCTAATACTTGATACTTTATAAATTACAGCTATCCATGACAATTAATCAAAATAAAAACAAAATATAGAAAAGTGAAGCAGATTGGTTGGAATAAAAGTCCGTGGTGTGTGTGGTTTACATATGTATTGTCAAAGCGTTCGCTCAGGGAGCCTGAGCTTCATCAGTGATCTACAATATAAGAATTCGAAAATGATAAAATTGAAAATTATAATAATACTAGCTGGGTACCCGTGCTTCGCTACGGAGTGTTATTATAATTAGATAAGTTTATAAACAACCATAATGAAACATATAAATTATTTTACTATGCAAGAATATCTAGATTCTATCTCTCCCACCTATTTATATACCCCCTCCTCTTTGGTAAGCTAATATCTTAAATTCGCCCCCCCCCCCTAAATTAAAATATGACTAAACTGTGTCATAAAAACTATTACTGTACTCTTAAAGAGCTTTTGCATCATGAAGGGTATTCATTACATTGACCCCTTATTCATTACTTGTACCATACCCCTGTGTACCAAATTTAAATTTCGAAAATTCATGTAGGCTGTCATTTTCCCCTTGCTTTGAAGGTCAAGTGGGCAAATTTTTATCGACATCGAACTAAAACTGTAGATTTGTATAAAGAACATATACACACACATACGTTGATTTTTATATATATAGCTATAAATTTCCATTTTACCCCCTCCTAAATAAAATTGTACATAACAACAATTACTTTTCTCTTATTGCTTTTCAACGATATGCATCATATGAAGGGAATCCATTACTTTGACATTTTTACACCGTACCCCTTTGTACCAAAATTTAAATTACAAAAATTCATGTAGACAGTGACCTCCCCTTTGCTTTGAAGGGCAAGTGAGTAAATATTCATCAAATTGGGGTAAAACTGTAGATTTGTATAAAAGACATATCCTCATACAGACACTCTTCTTTTTATATAAGATATAGCTAAATTTTTCCATTTTACCCCCTCCTAAATGAAAATACATATGACAAAACTGTACATAACAACAATTAATGTGATCTTAAAGAGCTTTTCAACGACATGCATCATAAAGGGTATTCAGTCCTTTGACCCCGTATTCATTATTGTACCCTGTTCCCTGTGTACCAAAATTTAAATTTCGAAAATTCATGTAGACAGTGATTTCTTCTTCCTTTGTATAAAGAACAAATATGATATAGCTATATTTTTCCATTTTACCCCCCTCCTAAATGAAAATATGACAAAACAGTACATAACATCAATTACTGTACTCTTAAAGAGCTTTTCAACGATATGCATCACGAAGGGTATTAATTACTTTGACCCCGTATTTATTACTTGTACCCCGTACCCCTGTGTACCAAAATTGAAATTTCGAAAATTCATATAGACCTTGATTTGAAGGTCAAGTGAGCAAATTTTCATCGAGATCGGACTAAAACTGTAGATTTGTATAAAGAACAAACATACATACACACACACACACACACATACGTTGACTCTTATATACATAGAATAATAAATTTAATAAAATAGTACAAAAAGTTTTAGCACGTTATTACATTTTTCTTATAAAGAAATTCTTATAATTGACATAATCAACAAACATTAGATTATTTATTTTTATTAATATTAAATATAATATTTGTATAAATACAGCTTAATTTATTGGTGTACTGTTTCAAGTTTATGTTGTTTGTATTTGATTTTATGTTTAAAATTTCAAGTGTAAGTATTTAGTGGTGTTTTTCAGTGTGTAAAATATTATATTTATCTGTGTCTAATGTGTGTTTAGTGTTGTGTGCGTGTTCTGATATAACAGTGATAGTGTTGTTGTTTGAGATGTCTTTGATGTGTTGATGAAATCTGTTTTTGAATTGTTGTGGAGTTTCTCCTATATATGTGGCAGGACATTGTCTGCAATTGATTTGGTATATGACGTTACTTTGTTGTATAGGAGGGATGGGATCATTGAGTTTTGAGTACAAAATTTATTTTAAGGTGATGCATTTTTTTGGGGCTATTTTAATTAGTCCACAGGCCACCATAAGAAGTGAGTCGCTGATTGATAAAGTTTTCTTACCTTATGGAATCGCTTATTTATGCCTTGTCCACCGATGAATTGGGTATATGGCAACTGGGCGCTGGGCCATTTCTTTTTTGTTGACATGCCAAACTTACCCTTCTGCGGGAACATTGAAAAGAGATAGATAAAGTTTTGATTTTCACAGGATCGTTGAATTAAATTATTTCATAAACAGAGGTAAAGGTGGCCACCGATACGAGTGGGCCGTTTTCTTTTCAACGTCCCCGCAGAGCAATATGTTTGGGGCGATGGCCACCCCAAACGGCCCACTCATATCGGTGGCCACCTTTACCACTGTTTTTGAAATAATTTAATTAAACGATCCTGTGAAAATCAAAACTTTATCTATCTCTTTTCAATGTTCCCGCAGAAGGGCAAGTTTGGCATGTCAACAAAAAAGAAATGGCCCAGCGCCCAGTTGCCATATACCCAATTCATCGGTGGACAAGGCATAAATAAGCGATTCCATAAGGTAAGAAAACTTTATCAATCAGCGACTCACTTCTTATGGTGGCCTGTGGACTAATATTATCTTAAGGTTGAAACAATTTCCGCTTAAGGCGGAACAACGAACAATAACGTAGGCTTTTCAACGAAGCAGCTCCACAATAGGAACCGTTCTATACCTAAAGAGTGATAATTCAAGTTTGTTTGGATGTAGTTTGAAAATATTTGTGCACCCAGTGTTTTAATATTTTACTAAGGTAAGTGTTACGGTGAAAATCACAATGCAGTCTTCTTTGTGCAGAAACTTCAGGTTCTTCTACAGTCAGGTTCTGACCTCCGTACCGTTCAGACCTTATCTTACTCGCCACTACATACATATCGTTGTTTAAAACATCAATCTCTTATAACTGATTGGTTTAACTTACACTAAAAAATAAAAATATAATATATTAACGCAATTTCGTGGTTAATTTAATCAACTATATGTGTTGAAAAATTATGTGAATTTAGTGATTCTAGTGAAATAATAAGCAAAGGCAAAAAATAAAATCACTTTAATTTATCATTTTACTTTTTAAAAAAATTGTTATTTACATTTTTTAATTCAACAATAATTGATTATAATATTACAAACTACAATTCTTCATTACAAAAAACTAATAATGGTGATGTGTGCAAAATGTTTAACCCAAATTGGGCGTAAGAGTAGAAATATTCAGTGTTCTGCATGTTTGATGGTTTTACATATTAACATGCAGTGTGCTTCTCTGACAGACAAGGACTATGAATATTTAGAAACAGAAGGAAAATTACTTATTTGGAAATGTCCCGGCTGTGTGAATAAAAGAAGAAACAGTCTTAACTTTGCTACGCCTTCCAAAAGTCCTCCAGCAAAGAAATCAAACTTAACCAGCGATTCTGGAGAACCCATAGAAGATCCAGGTACGTTAAAAAACATAATAGAAGATTCCTCAGTAAAATCTGAATATGATAAACTAGCAATGCTAATTAATAATAAATTAGCAACTAGTAAAACCCTAGATGAGTATAGAAAATCAGTAGACTACATGAGCTCGAAATTTGACGAAATTTTAAAAATTATAAGAGAAGAAAACAAAAGCATCAACTATAAAATTAATCAAATTGAGAATTCAGTAGAAAATTGTCAGATATCTATGCGGCAAAAATACACAGAAATTTTAAATTTAGAGCAAAGAATGAGGATAAATAACATCGAATTCTCAGGTATACCAGAATCGCCTAATGAAAATATTTTGGAAATTTTAGAAATACTGGCAGAAAAACTAGGATTAGAATTCAGAAAAGAACAAGTGGAACGTGCCCACAGAGTGCAAACATTTAGGAAAGGAGCAGTCAAGCCAATAGTGGTCCGGTTTCTATCCTACTGCACTAAGTCGATTTGGATGAATGCATACAAGGACAGAAATAAGGAACCTATCACAGCAAATCAATTATCATCTACTTTCCCAGAAAATAAGATTTATATATCTCACCATCTTGCTCCTGCCAACAAAAAACGTTTAATGGAATGCAAGTCCTTCGCAAAAACTAGTGGTTTCAAATACGTTTGGTTCAACGGAAACAACATCATGATACGAAAGGATGAAAATAGCCCAGCCATAAAGATGTCAGCAGATAAACTTGCTGAAATCGGCAGAAAACTAGCGGATCAATAAGTATATATAAAAGCCTTTATAAATGTCATAATTTTAAATTAATTATTATGTTAGAAGATTTATATTTCGATACAACTGAAAAAATAGCTGAGTCTATAAATAATTATAATTAAATATATAAATTTGAAACTATCCATATTCAATGTTATTTTTCAGTATTGTACTTAAACATTAGAAGTATTAGAGCGAATTTCGACGAATTTCTTATTATGCTTTCAAATTTAGATAAAAAACCGGAAATGATTTTTCTTGGAGAATGTTGGCTACTGAGTGAAGCACCAACTGATAATTTTAAAATAGAGGGTTATCAAACTTATTGTTCTAAATATAATTTTAATCAAAATAGCGGGATTGTTTTGTTTATAAATAACAATCTCTTTAACTCAATAACAGTCCAAGAAATACCAATTGATAATTGTAATGTAATTGCTGTGACCTATAACCCTACTAATCAAAATATACCCATTCATATAATATCAATATACAGATCACCTGGGGAAACAAATATAGAAACATTTATAAATAATTTAGATGATATAATAAAAAAGTTTTCACATGGCAGAGTGACATTAATTGGGGATGTTAACATTTGTATTAAAGGTAATATCAACAATAATAAAATGCAACAATCATATTTAGATATGATGACACTTAATAAACTAATACCAATTGTCACAAGCCCAACCAGAGTTACAGACAATTCATCCACATCTATAGATCATTTATTTACAAATATAAAAGACATAAATCATATTGTTCCTATAGTTTTTAAATTATCAATAACTGATCACTACGCTGTTACCTACATACATAGTAATACATATCATAATACACTATCATCAGAAATACACAAAAAAACAAAATTTGACCAAGAAAAAGTACAACAGAAATTACAAACTGTTTACTGGGATTCAATAATGGAAGAACAAGATCCAAATAAGAGCACCGAATTATTTATTAGCTTATTAAAATCAAATATAGAGCAATGTCAGCAAGAAATTATTTTGAAAAATAAAAGAAGAAAATATAAAAATATAAAACCCTGGATAACGTATGGTTTAATGGTGTCCTTACGTAGGAAAGAAAAATTATATAAAATATTAAAGCGACAACCATTTAATACTAAGTTAAAAGAATATGTCCATAAGTATACACATCATTTTCAAATTCTCACTAAAAAAACGAAACAAGAATACTTTAGCAACAAAATAAGATTAGCTAATGGAGACATGAAAAATACATGGCAAACCATCAATAACATTATAGGGAGTCCTCAAAAATCACATCAATATATTAAAGAAATTCACGACGGAATAAATATTATTAATAATCCGTTAGACTGTGCTAACGCATTTAATGATCATTTTGCTAGAGTAGGGAAAAATATATCCGAAAAACTGGGCTATAAATTTAACCGCGAGAGCAGATTGGTTTGTACAAGAGACGAACAAAAGATTGATCAATTCAATTCTGTAAGTGAAGAAGAGGTGGGAAATTGCATCTCGAAGTTAAGAGGAGGATCAGGACCAGGATGGGACGGTATTACTGTCAATGTGATTAAAAGTAATATACAATATTTAGTAAAACCCATAACACATATTGTAAATATAAGACTAAAAGAAGGAACCTTTCCACAAATCCTGAAAAAATCCATTATCACACCACTGTATAAAAAGGGAAACAAAAGAGAAATGGGAAATTATCGGCCTATCTCTATGATTTCAAATATAGCTAAGATTATTGAAAAAATCGTAAAAAAACAAATAAATCAATATCTAGAGATGAATCAAATAATACCACCTAATCAGTTTGGCTTCAAGAAAGGGATAAGTACTCAAGATGCGGCTTCTGAAATTACAAAAGATATTTATCATACACTAGACACCAACACAAAAGCATTAGCTGTTTTCTTGGACATAACAAAGGCTTTTGATTCGGTCCCTCATCAGGCTTTAATATTGTCACTCCAAAATATAGGCATAAGAGGAAATGTTTTAAACTGGTTTCAATCATACCTAGCCAACAGAGAACAAATAACTAAAATATCTACTTACTATAGTCAGCCTAAGCATACATCATTTTCAGTGGCGTAACTAAGAAATCCGGCGCCCCCCCGCAGCTTTTGAAAATGCGCCTCCTATAGCTAACAAAATTTACCCCCCCCCCCCCCTCCTACTTCTTTTTGTAAAAATAATTTATTTTGTAATTTATTTAATTTGCAAACAGATTATTATTTTCTATTTTTTTAAATGCTCGTGTACTCGAGTACAGTACTATTACAGTAATAATATAAATTGATGTAAACAAATCAACAACCTTGCTCCTCGCTTGAAGACTTGAACTGGAATATCTTATACAAATGCATATAAAGCCACTGAATACCTAATTAAGAAACTAAAAGACAATATACAACTAAGCACATCTATCTGCCAATTAATGTGGCACATAGCTTCATCGCGTCCTATTTTGTATTCTTTAATGATTTTATGCTTTTAAAACTTATTATTGTTGAATTTATTTCATTTTCCCCCCTATTGATTTTAAATTAATCAAAATTGTTTTGATTAATTTAACATTAAATAAAGTACCAATTTAGCAAAATTTAATGAGTGCTAACTAAAAAACTATCCAAAAAATAGGCGGGAAATAGGCGCTCACGGTTTCAACTTAAATGGGACCAATATTAAGTTAAATCACGACCCACCATCCGAATTTCATTCAAATTGGATGAGTATTAGCGACAGCGACAGACAGTCAGACACGAAAACAAAAATGTTTCCTGTTATCTAAAACGGATTTCTGTCTTAGAATTTTTGAAATCTGAGACATAAAATTTGTTCGTTCTTCAGAACGATCACAATAGCTTCAGTTACCTTCGGTAAGCTCGGAAGCAAAAGAAAAAAGTGTTTTCTACTGGAGGAGGAGGAAGATGACGATATTTTTAGTTATTAACAAATAGACGTGACGGGGCTCCTCTAGAGTCCTGACGGCTATATTATGATAGTCTGAAAAATGCACTCACCCTTTCCAAATAAATTATTCACCAAAATAATTTAATTTTACGCACAAAATAACTAAACGTAGAATAAGAAATAAAAAATAGCAGTGCTTTCTCGCGAAAGGAAAGTTAAAGTTCACAGCAAATGACACAACCACCCCGCACGAGAGCTATAACTGAACAGAACTCAGCTTGATAAATGTGATTAATAGATAACAATTCTTAAAAAGGGAAGGGTAGAAAAGATAACTCTAAAGGGAGGTAAAATTAGCTAGGTAAGAAAAGAGTTAGAAACTAAATATAAAGAGGTTGTGATAGGGAAGAAGAAGTAAGGGGGGTTAAGAAAGAAAGAGAAATACATATTATATAGCAAAGACAAGCGGTAGAGAAAGAGATGGAAGTATAACTTGTTAAAGTTTGGAACAGATTACCTTATCTAGTACAGCTAAAACCGGATATGATAAGAAAAATTTTAGTTGTAATAAACACTTTGATCTCCTGCCAGTCGAAAATGAAGAAGGGAGCCCGATATACTTACCCATATTATTATAGGTATAGTGACACTTAACTAGAAAACCAAACTGAGCAATAAACTCTAAACCATAACATCTCATATCATTCTCACCCTGTTTAAATTCTATTATTTGTTTATCTCTCATTTATTTTCATCTCCCAAAAATAATTTTATTAAAATAATTCCGCCCACATAGAGTTTCTATCAATTTTTATTATTAAATATAAATATTATTGTTTATTCATTTTTCGGCGCCCCCTAGAGCAGGCGCCCCCCCGCGCCGCGGGGTTGGCGGGGGCGCTATTTACGCCACTGATCATTTTCCATACCGCAAGGGACCGTGCTCGGACCAGTATTATTTTCAATTTATGTTGTCGAATTCTGTAAGCTATCCATAAAAGAAGGAAAGATATATTCATTCGCAGATGACACGGTAATAATTTTTAAAGGAAAGGATTGGAATTATGTGCATTCAACAGCGACGGACGGGCTACGCAGTATAACTGAGTGGTTAAGATCTAACTGCTTATCCTTAAATATTGATAAATCACACTACATGACATATTCATTAAATAGAAAAGGACAACCAGATGAATCGAAGCTACAGTTGCACTTAAAGGATTGTCGAAAGGTTAATGCAAGTTGTAATTGTACAACCCTGCAACATGTCAATGAACCTAGATACCTTGGAGTTCGAATAGACAACAGAATGAAATGGAATAACCATATTAGTGATATCAATACCAAATTAAGGAAAATGATTTATGTATTTTTAACATTAAGAAATATTTGTCCCTTAAACATTTTGAAACAAGTATATTTTGCACTAGTTCAGTCTCATCTCCAATATTGTATTGTGGCTTGGGGAGCCGCTTTTCCAACTTAACTATCTAAACTTCAAGCTGCACAAAACATAATAATAAAAATAATATGTAAAAAAAATAGATATGATTCTCACATTGCTTTATACAAATCCCTTAACATTTTAAATATAACCGAACTATTCACTTACACTACACAGCTTATGATTAAAAAATACTTTGATGAATTTACTCTAATAACACACACACATAGAACACGACAAGCTCAACAACACTTACTGACCTTACCAAGATCTAGAACCACGACAGGCACTAAACATTGGACTCAGATAGGACCTAGACTCTATAACTCTCTACCACAACACATTAGACAACTACAAAACTACAACACATTTAAAACACAGCTCAAATTCCACTATAATAAATAAAAATATCGTATTTAGCATTTAGAAAAAACACATTTTAAAAAAGTGAGAAATTTTAAATTATATTAGGACTCATTTATCAATATTAACCCATTCTAATTGTATATATATATATATATGTATGTAATGCAAGCTATTGTATGACTCCTCCTCTACGCTCGGGAAACCATGTAGAGGAGAAAGACAACAAACTTATTATATTTAAAAAATGTACCTACTTATAATTATGTAAAATATTGTAAAAATATCTAATTAAATAAAGAATGTTGTTTATAAAAAAACAAAAAAAAAAAACTTCGGAGCACTTTATAATCAATCCAACGGTTCGTTGTCGTAAAAAAAATGAACATAACATTTCTTGTGTGAAATTTTATGAAATTTGATTCTCAATTGGTCTCCGAGCCAGAAGAAGCGAGATATTCACAAATATTCGTAAAAAGTCATGCAAAAATAAACACTACGTAAGTTATAGTAAGCTAAGTTTTTGCTAAACCGTACGCTCTACAATAAAAATGAATGAGACCTTTTTTGTGGGAAATTTAATAATCATGCTTTTTGATAATCACCTTAATTTGTCTCCGAGCCATAGGAAGCGAGATATTAAAAATACGTAAAAAGTGGTGCAGCGACGGATACTAAATATTCATAGATATTCTTCGCCCTATAATCCGTAAACCGTCCATTGTACGTAAAAAAAAAAAAACAATGAGCCTTTGTTTTGTGATAAATTTTATCTTTAATTTTGATAACCACGTTGATTGGTGTCGGAGCCATAGGAAGCGAGATATTCATTTAAGAGGAGTCCTCCGCGATAGTCGCTGGCGCTGGAGTCGTCTAGGAAAACGTACCTTAAACTACCACATTAAATAATATATTGCTACATAATCAAGTTTGACTTCGTATCTACAATGTAGTCTTAAAGCCAGCTTTGACCTATGGTCTGGAAGTGTGAGAACATTCAAATATTCTTAGAAAAATGAGGGATGCTTCTTACTGCTAGTACTATGTTTCCAACCTTACTCTCCATGATGACCTAAATGCTCCTTTCGTCCGAAATTTATCCTAATCCCGACATATCCTTATCCCATCATACTAATCCTCTCAACATATTCCAGCTAACACATATTCCAGACGTCTGAAGAGACAGTGGCCTAGAGATCTATACTCCTATAAAATATATCTTACATTAAATTATTATTAATTACTTATACACATTTTAATCTACATTAAGATTATTTAAATATTTTGTATTATAATTATTATACTATATAAATTGCCACTAAAATAGTCACTGGACTACTTCACTTGTTACAATGTAATTATTTGAGGTTCTGTTAAACAATAAAAAAATTTAAAAAAATCGGTCCGAGACAACTCAGATAAACTTTCTCATATATGAGTTCATAATTACTTAGCCCAGTGTTTCCACTTATTAGTTTTCAAATGTACATTTAAATATTATTGAACATTTCATCAAAATTTATCATAAAAATAACTTCTCGGCGGGGAATCGAACCCGGGCTCTCTTCATTCGCGTTTTAAGCTAATTTCTCAGGAACTAGATTTTTCCCGGGAAAACAGCTTATATCGTTGGATTTGTATTCAAATGGACTACATTTTAGAATTTTTTAATCAAAATCGTCGGAACCGTTTTCAAGAAATAATTTTTTTTCAGGTTTTTTCAGAGTTTTAGGGGGGTAGCGCCCCCAAAATTAGAGCTAAAATTCATTTCTCGATTTCGCCTCGGAGTATGATTTTTCTGAACATGTATACCAAATTTCGTCAAAATCGGCCCAGTAGTTTAGGCTCCAGGCGTCTGCACAGACGACAAACGACAGACGACAGACAGACAGACATTTTTTAAAAACCACTTTTTTGGACTCAGGGGACCTCAAAACGTGTAAATCCATCAAAATCTCAAAATCGAATTTTGGCGCCATCACAATACTTTCTCTTTATATGAGAAAGTAAAAAGGATCCCTCATTTTATATGGTTTAAACATACAGTAAAATCCAAGAAAGGATAGTTGATTAATACGTTTGGCAAACCCCATTCATAATTTTATTTAGGACTCTTTTATGGTAAGAAAATTCTTTATTTTGTAATTTGTACCGATAAACTTGCAATCACTTGTACAACCCATCGTTACCCATAATCTACCTTCTTTTAATATCACATACACTCTTTTACTAATACTACGAGTACCACAAACCATTTATTTGTTACTACATTCAATCTACTTGTTACTTCTACAATGTATTAATCTATACGTTACTGGAATACATACTGATCATTCTTTTTTATTTATCAACTATCTCGCTAGAAAGGAATCAAAGCCATTGTTAACACGATAACGTAAAAACCAATTATCAGAGGGAAATTAAAATTCGCAATCTTGATACCTCTTTAGAAAATTCAGCTGAAGCAATAACCGTACCTATGAAAAATAATACATGAGTATTTTGATACTGTTAACACCATAAATTAAAATCCAGTCATCATATGACTCAACTTCAAGTCATCATCTTATTTGCATTTCCTTTTCTTATTGGAATACCTGACCAGCCATACAAGCAGAGATGACACCAAGCAATCAAGTGAGATAAATCGATAAAACGTATGGGATTTCAAAGAAAGTTTTTGTTTAAAAATTGATTTGCTTTTTAAATACCTGGGTAAAACCAGTGTGATAACAAATCACAATAGAAAATACTCTGCCAATTAATGTGGCACATAGCTCCCTTGCGACCCATTTCGTATACTTTTATGATTTATTGCTTTTACAGCCTATTTCAGTTTAATTATTTAATTTTCCCTCCATTTCTTAAATCTGTCAAAATCTTTTTTAGTCCAGTCGACAAGTACATTTTACCTTGCAAAAGGTCATAAAAACATTTTTTCTTTTTTTTATTGTATGTACCTAGACATTAGTTTAAAACCCAAATTTTCGACCTCTTAGACCCTGTGCTAACCCAGAGGGGGGCCAGAATACGCGAAATTTTAGTGTTTTTTTAGTTTTTTCTTTATAACTCTTTACCTATATGTCCTGAAAAAAAGTTTTCGTATCTCTTTTGTAGAGCATTAAATTTGCAACAATTTTTATATATTACATTTTTTCCTAAACTCTATACTTTCCGAAATATAGAGCTTCAAAGATGTAATTTTTTTTTTAACATATCAAAAATTTTATCTTTTCAGAGGACGAAAGGAGTCTTTCTTTGTTATCCCTCCTACCTATGGAACTACAAATAACCACCACTAACCATAACTACTAACCACTAGTAACCAATACTAACCACCACTAACCAACAATACACGCTACTCAACCTAACTAACTAAAACAAGGGTTAGCAAGGTTAGTAATAGTTAGGGGTGGTTACTTTTATGATAAAGTGGTTGGTTACAAAAGGTTGCTTAACAACCTTTAACATTTATAACATGCCTAAAATCACCAATAAAATCTAAAATTAAAAAATCAGATGGGGGGGGGGGTAGCAAAAAAACGATAGCAGTAAATTTACAATTTGCGTGTTAATTTTTTTTTTTTTTTTAACCCTTTAGGTTCCGAAAACAGAAAATTAAAAAATAAATATTGCATCTTTGAAACTCTATATTTCGAAAAGTATAGGATTTAAGAAAAAATGTGAAATAAAAAAATTGTTGCAAATTTAGTGCTCTACAAGAAAGGATAAACAAAAAAAACCCGAAAATTTAGTTTATTGTTTAGTAGCGGTTACTATTGGTTACTAGTGGTTAGTAGTTGTGGTTAGTGGTAGTTATTTGCACTTCCATAGGTAGAATATACCCAAAAAATCAAACTGGGAGGGGTGGGATAACAAAAATAGACCCCTGGAGTCTACAGAAAAAATATAATTTTTGATATTTTCAAAAAAATATTGCATCTTTGAAGCTCTATATTTCGGAAAGTATAGGGTTTAGGAAAAAATGTAATGTATAAAAATTGTTGCAAATTTAGTGCTCTACAAAAGAGATACGAACACTTTTTTTCAGGACATATAGGTAAAGAGTTATAAAGAAAAAACTAAACTTTCGTGTATTTTGGCCCCCCTCTCTTTAGCACAGGGTCTAGGAGGTCGAAAACTTGGGTTTTTAACTAATATCTAGGTACATACAATAAAAAAAAAGAAAAAAGTTTTTATGACCTTTTGCAAGGTAGCCCCTTATTTTTAATACCTGTCGACTGGACTATTTGATTTTTTAGATTAACTAAAGTGTTAATTTAGCAAAATTTAAAATCGGAATGATCACAAAGCTTCCGTTACCTTTGGTAAGCTTGGAAGCAAAATTATTATAAAAAATATAAAAGCTCCGTATTTTGATATCCATTTATTTTTTCATTTTTAAAAACCAAATATATACATATATAACTGTAATCTCAACCTCTGGTTAACCAAGAATTCAAATTAAGAATGTTTTATAAATTATACATTTCACCGAAGCTCATATAGCAAATAGTGAAGATTCCGATTACAAAGGAGAAGATCTTGTCTATTTACTTGCTTTCGTCTCATATCATAAATCTAACCTTTTCTCACTATAGAGTTGATGCTGACACAATCTTCTTGTGAAGTAATTTAACTCCTAATTTCATTCGCATGCAGTATTAAATTATTATTCAAATCTGATTGAACAAATTTAGTATATCTTAAGGCTTAATGAACATTGAAATGGCCACTGATACAAATTAAAAATAGGATTTGCTGCAAGAACAGGAAATACCTCTAAGATAAAGCAACCATATTATTCAAGTATAATTATTTTAGACACCCAAGCCAATAGTATAGAATGTGAAATTGGTTTAACAGTTACATTTTTTTTTTAATCTTTAATTATATATTGTACTTATTTAAAAATACATACGTCCTCATGATCCGTAAGAATATATAAATATATATATATATATATATATATATATATATATATATATATATATATATATATATATATATATATATATATATATATACACACAGAAACAGAAACAAACAAAACTCAGGTTTCGGTTACAAAAATCATCACTATGTTACAATCCCGACGTTTCGGTTTATTCATTTATATATATATATATATATATATATATATATATATATATATATATATATATATATATATATATATATATATATATATATATATATATTTATTTATAACTACAAAATATCTTTCTTGTAATACTTTACTTACTTTACTTTGCATCAAACATGGATAAAGAAGACTTTAATAGCATACAGAAGTCAAGTTACAGCTGCTTATATCAAAGTCTGAATTGCTCGAATTATCTTTCGGGTGGTTACCTCGACCTTAAGTTCAAATTACCTTATGCGCAACAAAGAGTGTTAGCACAGATTCGAACTTCGGGTTTGGACGGGATCAAGGTGACAATCAGAGGGGTGGTTCACAGAATCCAGACTTCAGAATTATGCACAGTCTGTAATCTGAAGGAAAGCGAGACATTGGCGCATATCTTTCTCAGATGTCCTATCTACAGAGCACAACGAAGAGCACTTTTACCAACTAATATTAATGACAGTAATTGTTCAGAGACTACGAATGAGTCATTACATAAAATAGAATTAAATTAAAAGTCATCTTCATCGTCAATATCGGTATTTTCGTTTTTAGGGTCCGTAGGCAAAACCAAGGACCCTTATATTTTCCTGCGTGTGTCTGTCCGTCCGTCCTCTCGCGTGCTCTCACGGCTACACCTTTCGTCCGATCACTTTGAAATTTGGCATGTATGTGTCTTGTACCTGCCCACATATTTTAAAAATATAGCGACTTAAAAAAAATATTTTTCAAAAAAATTAGGGTAAAAAAACTTAAGGGTTAAATTTTTTTTATTTTTTTTTCGACACCATGAGGGGTATCATATGAAAGGGTACATCGAGCTGATTACAAAAATATATAATTCTTTGGATATAACTTTGATAGGGCGAGTGTAGGCAAGGTTGTAGTGGGTGTGAAAAGTGTCCCCCCCCCCTCTATCTCGCTTGTGTGAAGTGCAAAAAATCTGAAAAAATTCCTGAACATTCTTCGACCAAAAGTAAAGATACCACTTTTTGGAAATTTCGAAAAAAATATTATTTTATTTTTTATTGACAAAATAGTTTGTTTTTTTTAATTATGGTCTTTTCGATGTATTTATATGGTTGTAGTCCGGTTCAGTGGCAAAAAAATACTTTATCAGAGTGTGTTTTGAGAATATCAGACCCTTATCTTAGAATGGTTCAAAGTAAGCTTTTTAAAAAAACACTGTTTATACACTTTACAGTTAAACACTATATAGTGTGGCCTACGGACCCTCGCTGTGTGCTGACTAGCACACACTTGCCTGTTTATTTTACTTTTATGTCAAATAAAATATTACACAATTAATTAAATATATGACAACAATTTTCCATTAAAATTTTCCTTCCATGCATTCAACATTTTTGTATAAATATATCCTTAAATGAGTTTTTTAAATTTATTTTTGTAAGGGTTGATTGATAAGGGTTGGAAATTTCGATACGGTTAAAGATGCTTTAACCGGATTTAACCGAAATTTAGATACGGTTAACATTTTTTATAAATAATGTATTTAAAAAGTAATTAATTTTTTTCCAATTTTATATTAACAGGAGTGCTGTATAAGGGATGAAATAAGTCAGAAAGGGTTGGAAAATTATAAATAGTGTATTGAAGTATCGAACAACCTTAATTCTAGTCCTGTAGTATTTTTCAACTTATTATATGCTTCAATTTCTAATTTTATTGATTATTTTCAATAAGGGGTAGTTTTCACCCTTCATAATAATAAGCAGCATAAGATCTGAAGGGTAAGTAGAGCTTATTTACAAAATTTCATGAAAATCGATGCATCTTCATGGAAATCGGAGGTTATACCATATTTTTACCTTTGTTGCTTGGACTATAAGCTCGGAAGCAATAGTAAATTTTTATTCTTTGAGTGTTCGCCATTTTGGAACAGGAGAAGATAGAAAGCTCGGGTTTGCGGCAAATGTTTTCTTTTTTTAAGACCTTGTAAAAATGTATAACTCTATGGGGGTTCCAATTTAAAAATTTTAAGTTAAATCCAATGAACCAATAAGGCGAAAAATATGATTATCCACCAAAAAAGTAGTTTTTCATTAATGATAAAGATATCCGCAAACCAAAACTTAATATTTCAATTATAACCGGAGATAGTAAGCCTTTTCCGAACTTTTGTATCACCCTGTATATACATACTTAAGAAAAATACCCCACACATAAAATTTAGAGACTACTAAACCTTATTCCCTGAGTCAAATAATTTGAAATTAAATAAATAATCTTGGTTCAAGGTCTACAAGTCTCTTTTCACATATTCCACAAGTCCTTATCCAATTTTCATAATCTTCTTGAGGAAATTGTCCACTCATAATTAATCCTGTATAGTATAATCATCCAAGCCGTTACTTACCACGAGTCAACTCGTAGATACCTATTACTAATATTACTTGTACATATGCTATGTAACATATTACTCAATATTTAGAGTATTTAAAAATTAATTAATTTCATTTAATTTTTGCTTGCTAGCTTACCAAAGGAAACTGCCATCTTAGTTCTGGTAGAGATTTCTCTCTTTCCCAGAAAGGCTCTGCTTAAAGCGGAGTACAGCCTCCTAGTTGCTGCGATCATTGCATTGAGATCATTGACTTAACAGCTACTAATTTAGAAAAATCTTTTTATTCCTGATTGGATGGGTCAAATTTCACACGACTTAAGCTCTTTAAGTCGAGTATTAGTTGTTTTATAAATTCGTGATATTTGCTGAGAAGAAAATAAACTTTGTCACGAGGGCCGTGTCACGTGGCCACTCTTTTTTACTCTTTTTTTGTGTTGCATGTCATTGTGTTCTGTTACAACACATTTACCTATTTTAACAATTTGGACAAAAAAAGTTTAACCTAATATAATTAATATTTTAATCCGATACTGTTCTATCTAAAACTTACAGGTTAAGGAAGAAAAAACAGGCTAATATAGAAATAGGAGCGTCCAGTTGTTTTTAAAAATATATATTAAAGAACTAGCTGTATCTTTCACCAGATCAAAACAAAATTGTCCAGTGATCCGACATTATACATTCATCAATGAATCATTCATAATAACAAGCTAAATGGATTAACTCATGGAACATTATACAGCACTGGTTTACTCCCTGAATTCAATTAGGCATTCACTCTGTTACACCACAGACTCAAAGTAAGATGTTTAATGTATTCCAATATTTATTAGAAGGAAATAAACCGTTAAGAAGCACGAGATCCATAACTGGATGCGTCACAGTCACAGTCGACAGCCACTAGAATAACAATTATTAGAGAAATACGAATTTTGATTAATTTAAAACATTTGAGACTAGAAGTTTTGTGTTTAGAGTTTTTTTTCCAGGTTGACCCTTTTATTTGTTTATTGGAGATGTGAATTTGAATAATGTACCAATTAAAAAAATTGGTTGATTCAAAAAAGGTCTCTAGTCTTATGCTTAAGTGGTTAAGACATATTTATTATCTTAAAATCGATCTATTTACTTTTTTATTTTACTGATCAAATTACAGTCTTGTAAAGTCAAAGTCAGTTGATTTAGGATCCAAGCTATAAATAACCCCTCAACTTTAATATATCTTGTCAGTAGGCATCAAAAGAGTAGTAATCGATTTATTTGGGTGTAAAAAAAAATTGGGTGTCGAAAAATTGGGTGTAAAATTTGGGTGTAATAGTTTTCTTTCGATAAACTATAAAAGTTTCATACAAATCAGATAAGCACTTTTGAAGCTATAGGTGAAAATAAATGTATGTTTTTGCGTATGTGCAAGAGAAACAAATGAGCACAGAAGGTTGGAACATATATGGGACCAACAATGAGCTAATTATGACCTACCACACAAATTTAATTAAAATAGGACGTGCAGTTTTTAAGATATGTTGGTTCGCAAAAATTGAGCGACAGACCGACAGACAGACATGGAACCAAAAATGATCCCTGATGTCTGAAAAAGATTTCTGTCTTGGAATTCATGAAATCGGAGACAAGATATCTTCGTTCTTCAGAACGATCACAAAGCTTCCGTTACCTTCAGCAGGCTAGGAAGCAATAATCTCGAGGGACAGAAAATATACATCGGACTCAAAGGTACTCAAGATCATCTTCTTACTCGCCATCTATTCAATCCATTGTCAGTCAAACGTCAAACATAACAGAATACTGTTCTTTTCCTACATATTACTAAAGGGTCTTATGGAGGGGTCCATTTCCTCACAGAGTTATGGATGCACATGATCTTACTTCTAATTCTTAAAATAACTTAATTTGTTAGGAGTAATTATATCTAGAGTCTTTAACTTATATTATCGTAACAATATATTTCAACACAGAAGATATTCTGTTATTCCTATAACTATTACTCACTCTTATTATAAGGAATCCATATAAACGCGTAATTTCTACCTCAAATTAGCCCCTTCTATCTTGAAATACCCTTGTTGCCTTGAAATACTTCATTATTTAGCAAGATAACTTATTGTAATATAATATTGAATCAGTTATATTAATAATCAGAAAAAAATATTTACAACCAAAGTTCAGATCTCAGTTCATTAATAATAGACATTTTCTTATTTATTTTAAAATATACCATCTCATAGAGATAACCTCGTAGTTCTACTAATTACGCACGAGGTGATGATGAAAGGAAAATCCTTGTCACGTGTCACGTGACTTTCACTTTAGAAGAATAATTCGCCATGTCTCTTGCAACCATAAATTAAAGAGAACAATCAAAAGAGGAACGAAATCCCTCACGTTATTATGCAGCTGGTTGGACAGTTCCGAGACGAAGCTGCTAGCAGTTAGCAGCGTGGAACCAGTTGAAACACTTAGCAAGTCACTCGCCTGTATCAATACACAGAGTTAATTAACTATATTCTTTGTCTTCTCGTCAGTGAATCTTTAGCAAACAATCCTATGGACAGCATGTTTGACAAATTACATACATATGAGTCAGTAGCGTAGCAATCCGATGTGGAATCCTAGCGAAAGTTAAATGTTTGCACTCTCAAGGAAGAAACAAGTGCCATTTGCACCCAAAAAGTCTCAGAGTTTGTTTTCCCTACGAAGAAATGTTTTTACGATCCGCCAACATAATTCAAAGCGGCAATACCACTTATATACAAAATATGTCACGACGATATCTCCGAAACCAATTGCACTAGAACCTTGGAATTCGGAAGTTTTCCTTCAATCACACACATAAACAACATTTATTTATAAAAGTGTTTTCCAATCGGCAATTTCAAGTAAAGATGACGGATGACGGTCATACATTGTTTTTTAACCAACCCTCACTAACATAACTATCCCAACTCCAGAACTATTAACAACTCCTAACTATCCAAAAAAAACTCAATCTATAACTAATAAGTAATATTTGCATCTAGATACGCAAACTTCAGAGTTTAAATGTTTATTAACCAATTTAGAAACAACAGTTTATAAACCAGTTAACCAGTTTATCAAAATCTATATTATTAAAATACACTATTAATGATGACTAATTAATTAAAGTCAGAATTTATCGCTTCCTTTTTCTCTCTTTTTGCTAATATGAAAAGGGTAAAAGAAAATCTCCCATGAAAAAAAAAAATAAAATAAAAATCGTTCTTCAGAATGATCACAATTTTGCTTCCGAGCTTACCGAAGGTAACGGAAGCATTGTGTTCACTTTTGAGAACGAAAAACTTTTATGTCTCCGATTTTAAAAATTCCAAGAAAGAAATCCATTTCAGACATCAGGGAACATTTTTAGTCTCGCGTCTGCCTGCCTGTCGGTCTGTGTGTCCGCGAATCCTGAAACGTATGACGATAATTTGAGTAAATGTCGACCGATTTTGATGAAATTTGGTAGATATGTTCATTTTACTAATGCCCAGGACGAGTTCGTTGGACAACGTTATCCGTCCAAGCATTCACGAGCAACGCTCGTGTAAACGTGAACTTCAAATTTAAAATTGGAATTTTAGGTCGGAAAAAAAATCTAACTTCATTTATTCAATGAGACAAACATTTTTTTTAAATACAATTTTTTAGTAAAACCAACAGCGACACCGCTATGAAGTGTTAAAGATCGCTAAAACTATTAATCGTTTTTACACAATAAACAATATAACAATAAAGTAATACAACAATAATTTTAATGTTAATATAACAATAAAGTACATGATAGGATGCGAGGAAGCTATGTGCTGCCACACTAATTGGCAGTCTATTTTCCATTACTTTCGGTAAGTTCGGAAACAATAATTAAAATGGTTATTTTTAGTAAAAGAGATGGTTAGCAAATCTTTTCTTTACAGATTTTTTAGTAAATTCATTATTTAATGCAGGGGTTCTCACAAGGATTACATAAAGAGGCAAATTTCGGAATCAGAAAATTCCAAGGGCCACTGTTTCTTGAACTTGCTTTTAACGTTAATAATATGTACTAGAGGTCGACCAAGAAGTCATGAACACGGGAGAAACGGAAAGCTTAACTTCGTTAAAAATCGGAACTTCCGAGTAGTGCCGAAGTCAGTACAGTCGGGTGCTAAGACAATACCCATTTCTAGTTTGTATGACATGCGCAGTTGCGTCAAATCTCAAGAATAACAACAACAAGAAGGTTTCCAATCTGTTAGGTTTCCTGTTTTGTTTGTTTTTATACAATACGAATTATAGTCACAACTGTCACACAACAATTTTGATTTTGTACCATTCACCATGATGATGCAAATGCAAGTTTGCTTTTCCCCATTATATTTTTTATAAATAAAATAACCAGGAAAACTTATCTTAGAATCTCATTATTTGTATAATTTCTTCCTAATTTTGAATTCGTGTTATTATCCATGTTTTTAATAATACCAGGAAATTTAATTTACCAAAGAGAAAATTGCCAAAAACAATCCGAGAGAGGTAATAGTACAAATAATAATTCACAAAAAATTAAGTACTAAAATCCAGAAATAAGGAAAGTTACAAATAAAACAGAAATAAAAAAGTAACAAATCAAACTCAGAAATAAAGAGGAAGAAAAAAATCGATTAAGAAAGAAGAAAATTTATTTAGATTTAAAGAATATTATTATGAATAATCAATAAATAATAATACATATAAAGATATTATCGTATATTATTAGTTATTTCTTATCAGGTACAGTGTTGCCTGTTGCAAAAAATATAGAAGTTATCAAAAATAAAATTATTAATAACAAAAGAACAACACAGTATTTTTTGACACTGGTCTATTTTAATAAAAACTGACTGTACATGGCGACACTAGCGCACTCCTCACATTTCCATGACTTCTTGGTCGAGCTCTAATAAAATAATCAATCAAGCTTCTATACTATGAATTGGTTAAAGCAAATATGCTTAGGATTTATATGAATGTTTAATTAATTTGGAAATTGATTTTCTTGAATTAAAGTCTAGAACGTGTAATACTCGTTTGCTTTTGGCTTTTCTTCAAACTAAGTTTTAAGCTCTGTGTCTTGTTGTAATAAGTTCTTTTAAATCCAAAAACACTCAGCTCTACTATGTTCGCAGTTGATATTTACCAATTGAATTGATTTTCAATAAGACGAAATTCATCCTAGTATTTTCTAATCATAATGGAGCAAAACGCCTGCGATTACAGGGTATATAACTGGAGTAGCAGTTGGGCTGTATGGAATGGCCGATCAAATATTGCAGGCTTTCAACCGTATGTCTTAGGTTTTTCATTTCGTAAACACGATATTTCGTAGACCGAAATATCGTGACTCTTATGTTATGTCGAGGGCCGCACAACATTGTTCTGAGAGCCGCAAGCGGCCCGCGGGCCACGTGGTGAGGATGGCTGATTTAATGGGTTGTTAGAAGTGGTTGCGAGGAAGTGTTTTGTCGAAGAAGCGTAGGTAGGCCGGTAGGCTGTGGCATTTCGGGTGCAAGGCCGGGGTCTCTAGACATCATATATATTAGACATTAGACCAACTTCTCACAAATAGAACCTCTATATAACTCTCCGCCGTTTCTACACTTTCTATTTGGCCTTTTTCATTTTAATAAGCTAAGGGGGGAAAATATTGTTTTGCTTATTTTGGAATGATTGACAAGGAAAATAGATTTTAAAAAGTATTAATAGATGCTATTAAAAGAAGATACGCTATTAAAAAATAACATCGTTTTTGTTCTTG
The DNA here is from genome assembly GCA_951217055.1 of Gerris lacustris. Taxonomy (NCBI): domain Eukaryota; kingdom Metazoa; phylum Arthropoda; class Insecta; order Hemiptera; family Gerridae; genus Gerris; species Gerris lacustris. The sequence goes on along the minus strand of OX578277.1, from coordinate 68,913,163 downwards.
TGTGTATATTTTTGTATTTAAAACAATGACAAATATATACTAATAAATAGTGGGAGCAAGTCAGAGTCAGAGTGACAGTGTAGTAACTTTAAAACTTCCGTGCCAGGAAGTTAGAATTGGACGGACGGGAGGTAGATTGGTTTTTACTCGTATTCATTATAGTACCATGTTTCGCCGATAGAAGTTTTAAATTTTATATAAAATGATATCAGAGCTCCTAACGGACCAAATAGTAATCAAAATGGATTAATGTTTCATAATTTCCCACCTTAAGATCTATTTAATATATCAATATGTAATGTAAAATTTCGATATGTAGATTCAATTCCCAAAAAAGTACCTATGATTCAATATTTGTTCATGAAATGGAGAAAATTAGTAATATTTTACTTTCTCACCTGCTCAGTATAAATAGAGAAAGTATTGTGGTGGCGTGAAAATTCGATAATGAGGGATTTACGCGTTACGGTCCTGTAAGTCCAAAAAAGGGTAATTTTAACAAATGTATGTCTCTGTATAATCAGTGCAGACAGTTGGAGCCTAAACTACTGCGCCCTTATAGACAAAAAGGTTGCCGACCTCTGCTCTACAGTTATCACCAAAATAATGATTACTTCAGGATAAGAATGTTATTAAAGTAGGGGGTATATTTTCCTTTTTAGGCACTCAGTCCAGAATCCGAGAGGAGGTTGGCGCCTGCTTGGCTTGCCTATTAGAGATGACTACGAGGCGATATAGAATCTTGTATTGATTTTATTCTTGAGAAATGTCTTGTTTATTCCATTTTTGTGTTAAGGTTTGGTCGATTATTATGATAAAAGAGTATACATAGTTGTTTTCTTACTTATCAGTAGCACTATAGATTTATTTTTAATATAAGGCTAAATATACAAAAAATAGTATGTATAATTAAAAGCAGGAGATACCCTCATCTTGTAAGTGGTCCCGAACTCAAAAACGGTTGTAACCCCTGGCCTATATAAATGCTCACTTCAATTACCACCCAATACAGGTTTTAACTGTAAAGAAATATAACATGAATAGTTTCTACTTGCCTACATAAATGGCCCCTTTGAAATTAAAAGAATACTTTATAATGGGTTTACTATGTAAAGTAACGTTTATAACGGCAAAACTATAGATAAACTATGAAGAAGAATATGACGAATCATGTCCACTCTCCTACAAAAAAAAACACTTTAAATACTATTACACATATGTTTCGGTTACTTCTGTTCTGCAAAACTAAAGTTATTTTCTGAAAAGAATGTGACTCCTTGGAGAGTAGTTTTATGGTGTAGAATAGAAGCGGTTCTGAATATAGAGTTGTTGATTGATCCTACAGACGCGGTTACTTACTCTATTCAAAGACTTTGCTTACTTGAGCCACTAGAGCTGAAGCAGCTGTTGAATGGCTCTGGTTTGTCCAAAGATGCCTGTAGAGCTTGGTTAGGCTTGATCTAACCCTGATTGTGATTAGAGAGAGACAGTAGGAACGGGTGGAAGAAGGATAGAGTAGGCGCCTGGTCGCGTTACCATGACGACGGTATTTTCTCCCTCCCCCCTCAGGGTAATACACCGCTGGCACTACAAGTCGACTTGGCTCCGAGTATTCCAAGCTTCAAGCTTAGTCAAACCGCCCTCACTCCTTTCTAACACCGTCCTCACTATATCTACATCACATCGCCTTAAATCCTCCCTCGATTGATTTATTTCACGACCGATTGACAACCCTCCGATTTCCTTCTAGCCTTCGACTAAATTTAACCAACCAAAACCCTAAGTTAAAAGACCAAGATATACCAGATTCATTTTTTTAAAAAAACTGATTAAAAAATAAAAATTTTGATGCCATCGGTTTTAAAGTAGATACCGGCAAAAAACTTTCTGGTCTCTTTGGAAAGTCCTTAGCATCAAAAATATCATCAAATATATAAATACATTAGAATGAGGAAGCAAAACAATAGAATAGAATTTTGACTCCTAGGTTTCACGAATTTCAACGTTTTGGCATCCTTGAAATGATTCGACTGTTTCTAACCTCCTGTTCTTTAAGATAGCGTAACACAACAAACCAACTAAAATAAATTAAAAAAATTACAACTGCTGAAGTAAGGAAAAAGGATCAACTGTGTACTGTGTATTGTTCAGCCTGACCCAAAACGAAGTTATGCATCAAGCTAAATTACATGTTCAGCACATTAGCTAAATGTCCTTTCAGCACGATATTTAAAAAAAAAAAAAAAAAAAAAAAAACATTTATCACTTGAAAACAAAATTTAATTTCATAGTGAAATTAGCTGACTTGAAAACATTAGATTTAATATTTGTAAATTTTTTTTTTTAAAGTAATCTTCATTAGGGTAAGAAAGTTACGAGCTTCGTTAACTAGTTTATTATGACATCGGCTATAACGATAAACAGGCTATAGCAACTTTACATCCTTGTCCCATAAAAAATTGGACATATTTTAATGTATAAGATTATTCATTCAAGATTGCCATCGATTATAACGATATGCAGACTATAGCAACTAGCAACGATACATCCTGGTTCTAGAGGAACCTTGGGCATGTAATTAAAAATAAAATGAGCATTTAAAAATCGGTTACAATGTAAAGGCTATAGCGCTATAACGACTTTTCTCTATTAACCTTGAACAATAAATAAGTAACTATACTTTTATAACGAGATGACAGCTATAACGACAGCGTTTTTGAGAATAAAAACAAACCAGTTCTTATGTCCACTGTCTTCTGCCCGCATAAAACTATCAGGAATATTTTATTTTTAAACAAAAGAAATTCCTCATAAAAAAAAAAAAATTGTTAACTATGAGTGAAACAGATATTAGTTCTATATATTTGGCCAGTTTTGTCGAAGAATATTAAGCTATTGCAATGGCTTCAAAATTGTTGTAATGCGAATTTTTGAAAATTTTCTCCATGGAAACCGTTTCAGACCATTCTTAATCGATTCCTGAAATGTAATACCATTTTACTTTCTCATATAAAGAGAAAGTATTGTGATGGCGCAAAAATTCGATTTTGATGGATTTACACGTTTTGAGGTCCCGTGAGTCCAAAAAAGTGTTTTTTAAAAAATGTCTGTCTGTCGCTGTCTATCGTCTGTCGTCTGTGCAGACGCCTGGAGCCTCAACTACTGGGCCGATTTTGACGAAATTTGGCATACATGTTTAGAAAAATCATACCCCGAGGCTAAATCGAGAAATGAATTTTAGCTCTAAATTTAGGGGCCCTACCCCCCGAAAACTCTGAAAAACTTTTAAAAAAATATTTCTCGAAAACGGTTCCAACGATTTTGATCAAAAAATTCTAAAATGTAGTCCATTTTAATACGAACCTAACGATACAACCCGTTTTTGCGGGAAGAATTTAGTTCCTGAGAAAATAGCTGAAAACGTGGAGGGAGAGAGCCTGGGTTCGATTCCCTGCCGAGGAGAAGTTATTTTTATGACATATTTTGATAAATTTTCAATTATAATTAAATGAACCTACGAAAACTAATGAATGGAAAACATTGGGCCAAGTAATTATGAAATCATATATGAGAAAGTTTGGCTGAGTTGTCTCGGACCGATTTTTTATGTATATATTATATATATGTATGTGCCACTCCAGACGATATCTCACCCTAGGATGCACTTATAAAATCCCAAAAAAATTAAAATGTCACTATTACCAAAAGGAAGGATGAGTTCGTAGGCCAGAATGTTTGGAGTCCATTTAGGGGTCAAATTTAGGGTTTAAAATAGCATAAAAACGTGTTTTTCCCATTTTACTTTTTTATCTTGTATGAAAATATGACAAAAGCGTACATAAAAGCAATTACTGTACTCTTAAAGAGCTTTCCAATGACATGCATCTTGAGGGGTATACACTATTTTGATTTTTGTACCCCGCACTCCTGTGTACCAAATTTTTTTTTCACCCATACCCATCCTAATTTCAAACCTAAATTGTCTATATTATCATAAGCCAATAATACGCAAATTTCTTTAATTAATTTTATTAATTAATATTAATCTTTATAGATTTTTATTACAATAATTTTCAAATATTAATTTTTACATGAACTAAGTAAATATCTTAACCAAGCACATTTTTTGTTTATCCATTTGGCAGGGTTATGTGGTTAATTAGATGTATTACGACTGCTATTATAGAACGATCAGACTGGCACGTCGCCGCCACTTCACTCATCTACTGGCAGTCATTAGCGAGAAACATATATCATCTCTTATGGAATCGGACCTAGATAATATGTTGATGTTGGAGTAAGATTTATTCTAGGTGGAATAAACATCAATAACGACCATTAAATCAAATTCCGATTCCTTCAGTTATATAAATATTAATAATACTAATTCTTCTTCATATAATTTACTTTAAGTCAGAGTAAATAGACGTAGAAATACATTTTATTCAATCACAAACGACCAAATGGCGAATGGAATAGAATCGTCATCTAAGAGAGTAATATAATAATTGTAATACTGTTGTAACTGAAATCAGTTAAATGAAGATTATTACATGATGAAGATTATTGTTTACATGTAACTGTCACACGAAAACCCTCAGATAGTTCTACACTGTCAATTTACTTTTTAATAGTGTAGTGTAGATAATAATAATAATAATATGCAACTGAGAGAAAAACTCTTCCCACCTTGGACACTTTCTTCAAAACAAGGGGTAGTTGGCGTTGGCAGGTGGTAAAATAATTTTTAAAAGGTTGAAACAAGTGAAGGGTGTTGGATTAAAAAAAATAAAAGTGGGTGTTTAGAGAGGGAAACAGAGGAAGGGGTAGCGCCACGTAACAAAAACACAACCTTGAACTAGCTGTAGGAAGAACTTTCTCTAGGCTTCGAACCCTGGGACAGCTGCTTGGACAACCAGCCAACTTGGCTACCTACAAGATTCAACTGGTCTTATGGAACAATCTATCATCGCGGCTCGGGGCCAAGCAGTCAACCAACAGAAGCTTCCATAACCAACTGACATACATGGCTCGATTCCTAGAGAGATGAGATAAAATGACTTGTACTCTACTTATCACATGGGAAGATGCTTAATTAGATTATGGTCTCGCCATTCGATTTTGAACAACAATGCCAGTAAATAAAGACTAAAAAAAATCGGTCTGAGAAAAATAAGGCTTGGCGCAAATTGATGACCCGTGTGCCGTGTGACACGACTAGTGTTTTTGTAACTAATAACTAGGTAAAGCACCGAAGGTTGGGACATGCGCGACACATCCCACGAGACACGTACCCGTACCAGGCGCAGTAGACACGCCACACGCGCCACTCGTCTCTCTTGCCTACTACTAGTAGTGTTTTTATTTCTTTATTTGTCTTCCTCTAGCTTCCATTATATTTGTTTGTTATACTATGGCTGAAGAGCGTTTGATAGAGGCTGTGATGAGTCTGATAAGGTAAATCTGCACTATTTGGCCCGACAATTTCTAATTGTCCGGTTTACTTGAATTATTTTTAGACAATAAAAACAATTCCGGTTGCACCATCTCGGTAAATTCAAGTTTTTTTTTATTTTTTAAATGTCACTTCATAAGAAAAATAAGGGAAGGTTATGGTTAGTTTAGGTTAAGATTTGTACTTATCAACCTAAGTCCCTTCCTTACACTGAGCCTATAGTAGTAGTATTATTTTTTAAAATAAAACTACTGAATTTATCAAGATGGTACAACCAAAATCGTTTTTAAAATGTAAAAAGGAACAGTTTAAAAATAATTGTAAATAAATTGGTGGGCCAAATAGTGCAGATTTACCCTCGAATGTCATACTGAATTGTCCGTGACTTTGTTTTTTATGTAAGTAATAGTTTTAGTGCTTTTTCAGTTTTTTATATGTCAGCGAAAACAACATTTCTTCTCTCACAATCATCAAAATCTGATTCAGAACTTAAAAAATTAACAATTATATAAGGGTTTCAAGCGACACATTCATTTTCAAACTTTTTAATACACGTGTGTGGCGTGCGAGAGTCTAGTAGAAAGTCGCGTACCAGTATAAGAATAAGAATAAGAATACATTTATTTCCATTAAGTTAATTTATAACATTAGGGCAAGTCATAGGTATTACATCGAATATATTTAAGAAAAACACAATTAACATTAAAAAAAAACGCACAATTTCCATTAAAACATTTCTTGGTAATATTCCTCCAATCTATAATATACATTGTTTAATAAACAAAATATCTAGTCTTTGTTTTAAAAATCAATAAAGTCTAAATCTTTTATGTCCTTGCTAAGTAGGTTATACAATCTTATTCTTACTATAAAATGACCAACTTCAGATTTGGATAGTCTATGTCTATAGCAAGGAATCATGAGATTGTCTTTGGTTTTGGTTTTATATGAATGGTAACTACTATTGTCTCTAAACAAAATATTATTTACTTTTATAAGTAGTAGCGAGTTATATCTGAATAGATTCACCACCGTCATTATTTTATATTTTATAAACAACTTTCTGCTTGATTCGTGCCTTTTAGCTCCCGCTATAATCTTTAATGCTTTCTTTTGAAGAATTAGGAGTGTTTGCAGATTCGTGTGACCCCACAGAATGATGCCATAACTTAGTACACTCTGTATCATTGCCTTATATACATCAACTAAAATTTTTTCAGACACTTCATTTTTTTAGTTTTCTTAGAACATAGATGTACTTGGATACTTTATTTCTGACCAGTGGCGTAGGAACGGGGGGGGCTATCGGGCTTGAGCCCCCCCCGTCAGATTTGAAGGGGCTATAAATTTACTAATAAAATATAAATTAGTACATGGGTTTATGTCTAAAACTGCTTAAAATGCTGTTTTTGAACGTTTATTTTCCAAAAATTTCCCGGGGGAGGACCCCCGGACCCCCCTCCTATAGCAGGGGGGTTTATAGAGAAATTAGGTTGTAGTCTGGCACCTTACTTTCTAGAAATCGAGCATTACCCCCCCCCCCCCCCCCCCCCCCCCCCCCCCTTAGTGGAGGTGCCGAGCCACCCCCGTCAAAAGTGAATTCCTACGCCACTGTTTCTGACCATATCTTTGTAAGGTTTCCATGTCATCCTATTTTCCAGCATTATTCCAAGAAACTTTGCACTGCAGGATTCTTCTTTGTGTCTAAGGCTAAACGTAAGTACTTGGGTTTTGTTGACATTCAATTCAAAATTATTTCCTTTAAACCACTCTTTCGTAGTATCCAATCTTTGCCTTCCTATTTGTTTCAGCTTTTCTATGTTCTCATGTACATGAATGATATTGGAGTCATCACAAAAAAATAAAAAATCTTCATCACAGTCTGGGGGTGTTGTTAGGTTCATATATGGTATCATCTATGTCAATTATAAAGGTGTATGGTCCTAGCACCGAGCCTTGAGGTGTACCGTTACTGGTTACTTCAATGCCTGATTCTTCATCTCCGTAACAGACATACTGAGGCCTCTTACTTAGGTAGCTCTCAAAAAACTTGTAGGGGTTCCCTTCCACACCAATAAATCTTAATTTATATAAGAAGCTTTGGCGCAACATAGTATCAAATGCTTTACTAACATCACAGCATGTTAGCTGTATATGTTTTTATGTATGCGGATCCCCACGGGACACATGAAGGAAACACGCGTAGTCCCACGCGTGTGAGTCGCGTCACACGGGCTATGTCGCGCCTTACGCGCCTCAATTTGCATTACGCGTCTAGTGCGGAAAAAAGCACTTTGCAAGTGAGTGTGGAGTTTGCACCTGAGTGATAACGAGGTTAGTAAAACCACACCAGCAAAGCAAAATGCAGCTTTCGCACGAGTTGCGTACCGTACTTACTACTTGTTGGATTTTAATAATAAATATAGAAAAAACCCAGTTACTTTAATTAAATAAACAGCAAATTAGTTTTGTTAAATGTAAAAAAGTCCAGTCATGCACCATGACTTAATGAGCGAATTTTCAAAGAAATCTGCGTATTATTGGATATGATAATCGGTGAAAAAATAAAAATAAATTGGTACACAGGGGTACGGGGTACAAAAGTCAAAATAGTATTTACCCTTCAAGATGCATGTCGTTGGAAAGCTCTTTAAGAGTACAATAATTGTTGTTATGTACACTTTTATCATATTTTCATATAAAAGGGGGGTAAAATAGTAAAAACACGTTTTTATGCTATTTTTGACCATTAATTGTAAAAATTTGACCCCTAAATGAACTCCAAAAATTCTGGCCAACGAACTCATCCTTTCTTTTGATATTATTGACATTTTAAAATTTGTTTGAATTTTTTAAGTGCATCCTAAGGGGAGATATCGTCTGGAGTGACACATATATACATATATACATACATATATACATACATATATACATACATACATAAAAAAAAGTGTTAAATTTTAGGAATCGATTCAGAATGGTCTAAAACGGATTTCCATGGAAAAAATTTTCAAAAATTCGCATTACAAAAATTTTGAAGCCATTGCAATAGCGTAATTTTCTTTGAAAATTCGCTAAAACACGCTAATCGTGCGATAAGGTGAAGAATTATGAAACGCGCATACACGCAATGAATACAAATACGAAAAGAATCAATCACTTTCTACGCATCTAAACAAAGATAAAATGTTTATATTGTATCAATCATACATTAACAGTTTTATCTGTTCATTTCTTTTAGCGAATTTTCAAAGAAAATTACGCTATTGCAATGGCTTCAAAATTTTTGTAATGCGAATTTTTGAAAATTTTTTCCATGGAAATCCGTTTTAGACCATTCTGAATCGATTCCTGAAATTTAACACTTTTTTTTATGTATGTATGTATATATGTATGTATATATGTATGTATATATGTATATATGTGTCACTCCAGACGATATCTCCCCTTGGGATGCACTTAAAAATTTCAAACAAATTTTAAAATGTCAATAATATCAAAAGAAAGGATGAGTTCGCTGGCCAGAATTTTTGGAGTCCATTTAGGGGTCAAATTTTGACCATATAGGGTCAAAAAACGTGTTTTTTCCATTTTACCCCCCTTTTATGTGAAAATATGATAAAAGTGTAAATAACAACAATTACTGTACTCTTAAAGAGCTTTCCAACGACATGCATCTTGAAGGGTAAATACTATTTTGACTTTTGTACCCCGTACCCCTGTGTACCAATTTTTTTTTTCCCCCGAGCAAATTCTAAACCAAAATTTTCCTATATTATCATAAGCCAATAAAGCGCAGATTTCTTTGAAAATTCGCTCATTAAGTCATGGTGCATGACTGGACTTTCTTAATATTTTTTTTTTCTTTTGACGTATCCATCATTTATACCAAACCAGAATGATAAAACAAAGTAAAATACTTCATAATTAAAAATATATACAATACATATATAAAAAGTATACCTAATTATCACCAACAAATACATATTAATACGAGAAATTAACAAACCGGAAAATACATAAGATACACCCAGATCTTGTACTTTGTTGACACTGCAAATCTGTTAAATTTTATAGTAAACGTTTTTCTAAACAAAAAGACTAAATAATAAAAACAAGAAGAGAAATATTTTATACTTCCAGAATATGAGAAAGGTTTACTTACAGAGAAGCAATGCTGCTACACGAATTACTTTCCTCAGAGAAGAAACTGAAGGGACTAAATTAAAAGGCTCTTCAATAGATATCTAACATCCCCGATGGAACAAAGCTTGAGAACAACAATGATAAGGGACATAATCATGAAGAAGGATATAGAAAAATAATACAATTATAAATGATTAATTTATTTTGAAAAAGAAATGGATTCCATTTCTGAGTCAGTGAATCTAAAATCTCTAGGTTGAAAATAAATAGGTGCGCTGAATTTTTATCCAGACTTCTGAATCCTAAAAAAGAATTCGGGGAACTATCAATAGAATGCATTGAAGAGAGAGAAACAAAGATAGATGCGAGTCGTACGATATGTTGAAGATGGGCGGCCTAGAGAAGGAGAGGAAACAGAAGACAAGGCATGAAAGGATTCAGTAGAAGGAAGAATGAGCTCTCGTTTGATGATGGGGTTCTTCTGTGGTGCAACCGAGCGGTTATACCCAGTCACACCAAGCTAGTATATTATAAACTCTTCACACCGATCGCCCTGGGTTTGTAGGAATTAGGGCACTAGCAAGGTATTATGTCTGGGGACCGAGACTGAGCATAGATCTAGATGAGTAAAATATTATGTAAAACGGTGTAAACCCTGTCAAGTAGGTAGAGATAAGGAAGCCGAAATGCCTCTATACCCTAGGAGTATTCCAGAGTAGGCCGGAGACTGAGTACATTTGGATTTTGCGGGATCAGTAATAAAATATTGGTTAGAAGAGATCGATGATTTCTCGAGATAGATTTTGAAGCCTATATGATTAGCTGGCAAAAACTACTAATATTTCTATTTAATTAACTACTAAGGCAGTGGTTTGCGCGATATGGAATCACTCGTCAGTTAGTTAAAGTTAATGGACCTCATTTTAAGTCTAAAGATTTCAGTGTTCTTTGCAAAGCCAACGACACAAAGTTAATAAGAAGTGCGCCGTTTACCGCTTATACCGCTTGAGGAAGACAAGGTAAAGACAGTGGCTGCCACAAATGCTCATGACTCATGACATCGGAATAGTCCTCAGACCCTAATGGGTGTAGTCCAGCAGATATTTTTATGGCTAACCCAAGGGAAAGAATGGAATGGCAGCCCTTGAGATAGAAAGGATACCATGGCAGAATAAGCAGGGAGCTTATATTTGAGGCTAGAGAAGCTGTATAGGGAGGGGGCAACCAGGAGAAGTGATTAGCCATAATTTACCAATTTCTTATGAAGTGATGGCAGAAGGATAAAGAAAAAGAAGGCACGTGAACCAGCTATGCAGCCGTTTGTGAGCTGAGGATGATAGCGGCGAGAGCCCGAGTCAGGGTAGGAATCGAGGAACGAATGGAGCTGCCCCGAATATCGAGAAGAAAAGGAAAGTCTCACGGAGCGGAGGGATCTGTAGAATAATATTATTCTTTGTTAACCGTTTGTCATCATATTGTTTTGTAGTTGCTTACTTTCTGGTATCTTATAATATCAAACAAATTACAACATGGTTTGTTTTATTAATAATTGATAAATTATTATGATTTCGTCAAGGTTATTTATGTTAAAACTACAAGACTATCTTAAGATATTTAAAAATTTCTCGAACTTTGTTTATTGGATTATTGTAAATTCGAAAAAAGCATTTGAAAGAGTAAATTTTATGCTTAAATCGTCTTGCTCTTACACTAACTAGCTATCTTAACTTAATTTAACCATCGTTTATCATAATAGAAGAAAGAATGAATTTAGATATTTTTTTATTTAGAAATACCAATAGATTTGTTGTTTGTTTTTTTCAAAAGACAACTTGACGCGGGTGTGACCAAAGAGATGGAAAATCTTAATTGATTTTGTCGCAATTATACAATAACAGTATTGAAGTGCAGGCTTCGATAAGATCCTTTTTGTTGGTTCTCTTTTTTGTTCTTATATTGTTCAGTAATACAATATAAATCGATTGTCTTTCTCCCCCTTTTAAGAAAGGAAGCAGTCATTTTAGTTCACCCCAGCTTAAAGCTATGGATTCAGGGCACTTCAATTCTAAGGACCTCCCGCAATATAACCAACAAAGGAACGATTTGTGGAATAACAACAATCCTGAAAGTTGGCTTGAGAGTTTTAAAGTATTATGTTTAATCTTACATAAAACATTTTGAATAAGAGAATTAAAATCTTTTCAGTTTTATCGATATGAAAGAGCTTATTTTCAGAAAACTGGCTTAAATAATTATCGAGTAGAAACGAAATGATTAAGGTTTTTATTGAATTTATAACTTTGATAAAGTTACATACAATTTTCTTCTTAGTCTGAATAAACTGAAGAACATGTCCCCATAATAAAGATTGGGTAAACAGTTTTGCTGCATTCTGTATACAGTTATGCATATAATCTGAGACGAGCTTAAGAAGTGAAAGGAACAGAAACGTAGTTGGAAGTTAAGTCTAAGCAGAGTGCATCTAGGAATAAGGTTAGGCAGGGTCTTGTTCTAAAGGTGGGAGAAGTAGGAAGAGATGTGGAGGAAGGTTGATGTAATGGCACAGATCTATGATTGGTTCAAGACAGACAAGGGTTGTAGAACTGGATGATGCCTGTGCTCCGGGATCTGGAGGGGAGACTTAGGTGAACCTATAGATTACAGCTCCAGACAGCATCTCTTCCCGTCTAGGCAACACTAGTACACACCCTATGTCTCTTCTCATACTTTCCTACAACAGGGAACTTAACTTTAATGCCAACTAGAATAACGCTCATCTTCTTTACAAGTGTTGCCAAATCAGTCTTTCAAGCATATCCCCCCAAGATTTAATTAAACAATAACTAACTTAGATGAAGCATATACAATGATTATACAATCCATTTTAACATAATTAAAAAAGACAATTTGAATGAGGCATAAAATACTAGTATCATGTGTAATCACATAACAGTTACGTGGGTAAAGGGAAGGAGAGAACTTAAAAAAAAGGAAAAAGTTCAGGACCCCACCAAAAAAAACCCCATCAGGGTAGTGATATCTACATTGCGGCCAAGATGTTTAATGCCTCAATCAGAAACTGAAAAATTTTGAAAATATGACCTCTCAAAACAGCGTTTTTATGCATCTCTGAGGTGAAATTTAATTTTAATAGTTTGTCATAAAATAAAGTAGACTTAAGGTAGTTTGTCGGCACAAATGAATGAACACAAGTATTTTAATAATAATTTAAAAATAACAACTCTAAAATTATAAAAGTTGTGTACCCTATCATTTTAGATTAAATAGATCAGTCAATAGCCATTTTGCAATATTACTTAAAATCTATAATAAACTAAACTATGTCATGTAATCAGTAATTATGGGAAACATGTTTTCGACATGGGATTGGGAGGAAAATTTTGAGAATTTTAATGAAAAATTTGCATTCTTTACAAAAAGTTTTCTCTTTTGACGTCAATTGGTAAAACTGCACAATTTGGCCCAACTATTTCGTACTGTCTAATTTTCTTCCTTTATACAAGATTTGTCTTTTTTTTCAGTGTCTCTGTACATTGTCAAAAGATCCGGTTGTAGCATCTCGATAAATTCAGTGATTTTTTTTTTTTTTTATATACATAGTGTCACGTTTTATGCGGAAATGATAGAAGGTTATGTCAAAAAGTACTAACCATAACCTTCCATCATTTTCCCTTAAATTTAAAAAAAAAATAAGATTGAATTTATCGAGATGCTACAACCGAAATCGTTTTTGTAAAAAAGAAAAAGTTTGGAAAAAAAAAAAAAAACTAATTAAACTGGACGTTTAGGTATACGTGGATCATAAATTGCATATTTATCCTCTTTTATCTTTGCAGATCTTTTTTTTCGTATGAAATCATTGTCTTTTTACAACTTTAAATGTGGGGGAGTCGACTCCAGCTTCATCCGCTACTTCTCTAGCTGTGACCAATGTAGACTCAAATCCGTGAAAACGTTATTCATCTAGCAACTTGACGAATGTTTATTAGTGTTTTGCTGTGTGTGGGCAGTTTTGAGAATGCGAATAATGCCACAAAAATTACTCTCTGTTTAGTGGAACTTAAATCAAATACAATGTAATTCTTTTGATTAGAGCGCAAGCTTTAAGTTCAAAAACAGATTGATAAAGAAAAATTTGTTAATACTCAACGTGAAATGGGCCTACCTGAGTTAGCTATTCGATCAACAGCTGATGCATTTCATGAAATATTTTACTCTCATTTATAAAAAGTTATGCAAAAGCGTTTCATAAAAAGTTTTTGTTTTACAGTATTTTGCGTGCGCACTCGTCAGTGTAACTCGTCTGCTCTATGCCCCCAATTATAAGAGCTTACTGCCGGAACCGGGTGATAACTCATTTAATTTTATAACCCCGCGGGTAATCTTAGACATAAATAAGAAAAATATCTATATTTTATAACTTATTTATTTGCCATTTTTATAGCGATGGGCCCCGCGAAAAGATAGTTTGGTAATAGGCTCTACTTTGAATTTTATAATTCTAATATTTCATGTTTTGCATATAGTACGAGGCCCCGCGGACAATTTTCAGTATAAACTATAAATTTTGCTATAACGTATAAGTATTTTATTTTAAGTTCCTATGGCGCGGGGCCCTGGGCGGTCGCCCCCCCCCCCCTGGATCCGCCCTTGCTCGCATCTTAGCAATTACTTTATTGATTTTATGCTTTTACAAGCATTTATTGACTAATTTATTTAATTAATTCCACCGTTTTTTTTAATGTCAAAATTGTTCTGATTTATCAATTTAGCAAAAGTTAAAGAGCGTAGACGGTTCAAATTAATCTGGAGCTATCTGGGGGCTACTTTCGACAAACCATCCAAATTGCATAAAAATCAGATGAAAACTTTCGAAGGTATCGGTGTAAATAAATGTATGTTTGAGAACATGTGGAAGAGAAACAACTGGGCATAGAAAGTTGAAACATATATATGGGACCAACAATGGGCCAATTGTGACATACCATCCAAATTTCATTAAAATAGGACGTGTAGTTTTTAAAATAAAGTTTATTAGAAAAAATTGAGCAACAGAACGACAGGCAGACAAGAAACTAAAAATGTTCCCTGAAGTCTGAAACAGATTTCTGCCTTGGAATGCTTGAAATCGGAGACATAAAATATTTTCTTCAGAAAGATCACATTGCTTCCGTTACCTTCGGTAAGCTAAGCTCGGAAGAATAGTTAGAATTTAGAACATTGAAAATGCAACTAGATTCGGGAAATAAGAGGATAAAATGGGATTGATGATGATACAATCATGCTATGACAAACACCTAGAACTCGAGAGAAAGGTAAATTCAAGTCTACTAATTGTAAGAAGTATGGGAGTAGCAATATTTAACACCTAATTTAATGAATTTATTCAATTGGTACTTAACTAGTGCTCGATGAACTGTTTGGTCATGCTTTTCATCTGATTAAAGTCAATTTAATTTGAGGAAAAGTCCTAAGATAAACAGCAAAACGATAGAGATCGTTATGTAATGTCTCTTGAAAAGAGACTATTCTCTATCGTAAACATAACTACGATTCGGAGAATGGAAAAAGTGAGAGAGGCGATCAAAATTACAACCTAATTTAAAATTAAATCCCACAATTCAAATGCAAGAGCAAGTGTGCTTTATTGGAAAGTGGTTGGAGAATCATGAAGTTTCATTGTAAAACTTGAATTCTCACTTCTCAATCACTAATTTATCAATATGTTACTACACAAGTCCTCGATTAACTTGTTTTGCTTCGAATTGTATCAGTCAAAAGAAATATTTGATTCATGGAATAAGCTTCGAATATAATACGATACGCACATCGCGTGCATTAAATCAAAGAAGGTCCTAAAAAAAACCAAAAGCACTATTAAAGAAATTGGAAAGATACATCTTTCAAAAACTCAATTATAGAGAAAGGGTCCTTTCCTCACCCTACGAAGGATTTTCTACGTATTGGCACCTATTTACTAATTTCGTTTCGGAAATGGGGATAGTCCCAAGAGGGTTTACGCTCTAAAGCTAAGCCTTCGGAAATATTAGGCTGTTCAAGGGACAGAGCCAGGGGTCTAAAATAAAAAATAAAATGTTTCTAAGGAATCAAAGTTATGATATGTATTTATATAATTTAATTTATAGTAGGTTTTCCTCCCAATAAAACCAGTAATCAGTAAGTTTATTTGTTCTTATTCTCCCTTTACATGTTTTTTTGTTTTTTGCCCAGTTTAAATTATACTAAATGAATCTTCCTATTGAAGTTCCTATTACAGTATTAAAACTAATATATACAACTAGAGAAGCGAAAGAGGCCTTATAGTTAAGTTCTTCTAAAATAGGCCTAATAGTTACGTATTTAAAATAAATCACTATAGATCATTCATAAAAAAACATCTCATCAGCTCAAACTAAACGCACTCTTATAATAAATAAAATAGGTTCGAAAAGTAAAAAATCGGTCCGAGAAAACTCAGACAAACTTTCTTATATACGAGTTCATAATTACTTAGCCCAGTGTTTTATATTTATTAGTTTTCGTAGGTACATTTTATTATTATTGAACATTTTATCAAAATTTATCATAAATAAACATAACTTCTCCTCGGCGGGGAATCGAACCCGGCCTCTTTCTGCCTGCGTTTAAAGCTATTTTCTCAGGAACTAGAGCTTTCCCGGGAAAACAGCTTATATTGTTACATTCGTATTTAAATGGACTGCATTTTAGTTTTGAATTTTTTAAACAAAATCGTCGGATACATTTTCCAGAAATAAAATGTTTTTTCAGAGTTTTTAGGGAGTAGCGTCCCCAAATTTGGAGCTAAATATCATTTCTCGATTTAACCCCGAGGTATGATATTTCTGAACATGTATGCCAAATTTCGTCAAAATCAGCCCAATAGTTTAGCCAAGCGTCTGCACAGACAATAGACAAACGACAAATAGACATTTTTTAAAAACCCTTTTTTGGGCCAAAAGGACCTTAAAACGTGTTAATCCATCAAACTCTCAAAAGCCATCAAAATACTTTCTCTTTATTTGAGAAAGTAAAAAAAGTGCTAAATAACTTTGAGAAACTGTGCTTGAGTAGAAAAGGGCTGGGCACTGACTTTTTCACGAGAGAATAAGAGGTAGAACAAATGGATTGACCAAACGGATCATGAACAGGCAAAGTTTTGTCGATCACTGTCCCGGAGTCGAAAAATTCTATTGATTTAAATACGATAAACCAATTTGGAAATGGGAAATCCATCTTTAAAAAAAGTCTCTAATAGTACAGTAAAAATAAAGCATAAAATATTAATAAACCTGAAGTGCCCCATGTCGAGTCACGCCACATTTGATGTTCGTTCAGCAGTATACTTTTTGGTTCATCTTTAGTTTCTTCTACTCCCCAGAGCTTTTTTGTAGATGGTGCGATCTGAAACAATAAAAATACAGACGTTAAAACAATAACATACATTTTCGAATAACAGTCAATAGTTTTGCCTGCAGCATTCAGCGTCATTTTCAGAAAGAATGGATAACTACTTAATACATCTAACGAGGCAAATTCCAATTGAGCGTCAAAGAGGCTCTTCAAGAAATAGGGAGTAATCAAAACAGAGAAAGTAAATTGAAGGCTACTGAATATCACCTTTCTGAGAATCAAACCCAGATTATATTTCGTGTTTGGGGTTTGCATCCAGAGGGAGCTGCTTAAATCAGCTACGATTCATGGATCCCCACTAAAGTTTTAATATCCCAACATTTATTTATTTATATCTAAACATATTTATTTAATTGCAAAATATTATCGAAAAATCTGTGAGATAAAATAAAATTCAATTGTAAAACGGGTTGGTATTCAAATGTTGTATCATACAGGACCATCATCTCTCTAGAAAACCGAGTTAAAGATTAATCAAAAAAAAGGGAGGGAGTTAGCAGCAATACGTGTAGTTCAAGCTACAAGCTTCCTGAAGCTTGTAGCTTGAACTACACGTATTGCTGCTAACTCCCTCCCTTATACTGAAAGCCCTCCAACTTCCTACCAAAGATAATTTAAATTTAGCATCGTCCTTCAACTACAATAAAGCATATTATAGGTGAAGCGAGAAAAAAGCTAATATGCAAATTATTGCAGTAACGTGATTAAATCACTATCTGAATTTAATAAATATGTATTTAATGAAAATAATTTAAAATAGTCTGCCAAAGTGGGGAACATATATGTTCCTCGTGTCCCATTTCGTATAAAGGAGACCGGGGCTGGTTGTTACATGGGGTAGGTTGTTACAAACTGAATTAAAATTGAACTGAGGGGGAGAGGTTTACAGTGTATATCTCACTCTGTCAAGGACAAGATACCTTAGGTCGTCCGTTATCAGCTTGAGGACAGGTCCCTTCATTCTATAGATACGTACTGATTTATGTTTTAAACCCCTGAAAGTAAAACAATTAGGTGCTATAAAATATGTTCTGCAATCTTCATTTGTTTTAATGTATAGCTTTAGTAAATATAAGGTTTGTTCCAACCACACTTCAAACTGGTTTGGAACTGTCCGACGCATGCGCATCGGACCACATTTGAACGTTTTTTGCTAATGCACATGCGTCGTACAGTTTGAAACTAGTTTGGAACAAGTTTGAGGTGTGGTTGGAACAAACCTATTAGATTGAAAACAATGTTTATTAAGCTAAATTATCACGGTTTATTAGATGTTTTAAACTTATGTGGGTAGACGCTTTACTCGATGGCGTCCATAATGGCAGCAGGGGGCTGGTTGTTATGGAGTAAGTTGTTACACTTTATCACCCTGCCCCATCCCTACTTAACCAATAGTTAAAAAGTTAATTATTAACTAATAATTGACCCTAGGAATGTAAATTATTGTTAAATAAAATGTAAAATGTTTGAACCGAGATTTGTTCAATTTTTACTTATAATGAATAAAAGCTATGAGAAAATAGACTGCCAATTGGTGTGGCAAATAGCTTCCTCGCATCCTATCCACGTACTTTATTGATTTCATGCTATTACAAGTCATTATTGTCTAATTGATTTAATTGTTTCCCCCGTTTTTTGTTAATCTGTCAAAATTGTTTTGAGTTTTTACACGAATTAAAGTATCAATTTAGCAAAAGTTAAAGAGCGCAGACGGTTCATATTAATCTGGGGCTATCTGCGGGTAATTTTCGATAAACTATAAAAGTTTCATTTAAATCGAATAAGTACTTTTGAAGCTATAGGTGTAAATAAATGTATGTTTGTGCGCATGTGGAAGAGCAACAAATAGGCGTAGAAGGTTTAAACTTATACGGGACCAACAATGGGCTAATAATGACCTACCACCCAAATTACATTAAAATTGGACGTGTAGTTTTTAAGATATGTTGGTTCGCAAAAATTAAACGACAGACAGACACGGAACCGAAAATGATCCCGATCCCTGATGTCTGAAACGGATTTCTGTCTTGGAATTTTTGAAATCGGAGACCTTAAATGTTTTCGTTCTTCAGAACGATCACATAGCTTCCGTTACCGTCGGTAAGCTCGGAAGCAAAAATATTTTTAATGTCAAACGGGAATAATTTTCTTATTTAGAGTAGTATTTCGCCATTTTCTTATTTATGAGTAGTATAAAATTAATAATAAATATGTTGAAGCAAACTGTTTAAAATTCAAGACATTTGGAACGTCCATAAATAATTTCTAAGAACTCTCAACACGCAAGTTCCTTTACCAATATAACTGTAACAACTTACCCCAATACCTGTAATTGGTTGTTACAATTTAAGTTATCTGAGATTATAAGTCCCTACGATAAGAGACGTCAATATTGTGAGCCGAAAAAAATTATTGAGGTAGCCAACAGTTGGTTCTAAAGAACTAACGTTAAATTACTTTCAGAAAACTTATTGCTTGGCCAAAAAAACATAAATAAAAAAGTGTAACAACCAGCCCCGGTGTCCTCTTCTTTAATAATTGTATCCTTTTACATCCTATATTATTGTCAAATGTATATACAATTTTCCCTAATTTTTTTTTAGGAAAATTTAAAGAGCGCAGACTTTTGAAATTAATCTGGGGTTATCTGGGGCTACCCTACAAATTTCATGAAAATCAGATGAGTATTTTTAAAGATATAGATGTAATAAATGTAGGTTTGCGCCCATGTCGAAGAGAAATAAATGGACACAGAAGGTTGAAACTTATATGGGGACTAACAATGATCTTATTTTGAAGTACCATCCAAATTTCATTAAAATCAGACAAGTAGTTTTTAAGACTTGTTGGTTCGCAAAAATTGAGCGACAGCAGACCCACAGACAAAAATGTTTCCTGAACGGATTTTTGTCTTGGAAATTTTGAAATCGGAGGCAAAAAATTAAAGTCTTTAAAACGATCACATAGCTTCCGGTTAACGTCGGTAAGCTCGGAAGCAGAAAATAAAATAAAAGGTGAAGGTTTTACATCAAATACAAAGACCAGGAAGAAAAGTAACTGACAAGCCTACAACTTACATTATTTTTCCTTAAGATATATTTCTTTGTAACAGGTAATAACGCGTTTCAGATGTTGGCAAGGAGTATTTGTTTCTTAATAGTTTTTAGATCCAACATTACCAAGAGTAAATATTGACATTTACATTGCTACATTTCAATAAAAGGTATAATGCTAAAATTAAAGATGTCTTTCGTTTATTTTATTCCAGTAGGAGTTGGACGCAATGGATTCCGAATCCTTAAACAATCATTTAAAATAGGCATACCTAACGCCTTTCGTTCCACAGGCTATCTACTCACACCTCAGGTTGATAATAATAATTGTTAACTGAGCAAGGAGGAAATTTTTTAAAGAAAAATATAATTTGGCCAATATTTTTCCCAATGTATCTTTAAAAATAGTTTTAAAAATAAAATCAGTCGGAACTGTTTAAAAATTAATAATTCACTATTTTAGTCTTAAGAGGGTAACATCCTCTTATTTAGGGCTCGAAAAGTTTAGTGTGAAATAGTGTACTGAATGTGTTACCTTAATTAAAATTGGTTCGGTATTATTAGCTCCACACTTCTGTCTAAAAGATTTTTATAATTATTAATTTACCACTTACACATTCATCCATCGCCGTATCTTCAGAACGGCAATAGCTAGAGGGCTGAAATTTTGTATGAAGTTTCCCCTTATTCCCTAGGTGTTCACCAAGTTAAAATTTTACATGTCAGTTTCAACTGTACTTTAGACGATGTTATATGGTTTTATTAAAATCTTTACGTTATAACGAAAGATATCGGTAAAGAAGATATAAGTGATAATAGAATCTTTTCCCGTCCTGAAACTCCAATTTTACATTTAAAGCTCACATTCACGCGAGCGTTCCGCACTAACTCTTAGACAGACAACGCTGTCCAACGAACTTAGCCTGAGCATTATAATAATAATAATAATAATAAATCTTTATTGAATCAACATATAAATAAATTACATGATTTTCGGGTGACTAATACTCCCACTTTCGAGTTACTAATAAGCTCTTTCCTTGGGGAAATAATAGTAATCTATTTTGAGCATTAGTTTATGTTTATGTGACAACTGGTAAGAGTTAGGGAAAACAGTTCCAACAAAAACCCTAGACAGAAGGTTTCAAACAGTGATCAAAACTTATGACTATATAAAAATAGACAGGAAAACAAAACAAAAACAATATAAATAGCATACGTTCAACAACAACTCACGTCCAACGGATGAGCTCAAGATTTCAATTTTATATCAAAATCTGGAAGATTTTAATATGTGTTCAATTAGGAATATTGGTCGATGGAATTAATTAAATCAATTTTAAAACTATAGCTATTATTTCATAAAAACTAAACAAGTTATTATTTTTCACTACTATTCATGTACACTCATATCATGTCACTCTCATCATTTTTCACTCATATTCATGTTCATGTATATGTGTATGTATGTTCATGTTATGTATGTTCATGTGCGTGTGTGTGTTCTATTCATATTCATGTTCCATTGAAGTAAATTTATACGAGGAATTATTTCCTAGATACAACAGTTCAATCAAATATTTAAAAGTTATATTAGGCTTACGTCGGGTAAAGTTAACACATCGGGGAAGCGTGACGGCACTTACGTAAAAAAAATTGTGTTGTTAGTTTAACTAAACTGCGTTGGCTCATAACAAACAATATACAAATAGGTTTGATCAGTGCTATTTTATTTTTTTATTATTTTTTAATCAATTTTATTAATTTAAGAATTAAAAATGTCTCATTGCTGTGCATTTGGGTTCAACCATAGGGCCTTAAAAGATAAATGTCACTTTTACCGCTTTCACAAGTGTTCAAGATGGCTTGAACACTGTTTTACAACAGCACCTGGACACCTCTACCTACATAGACATCAAACCCGCTCTGCAGAATACCCGGGTTCGTTCAGACCGACCTGCCCCGAAAGTATCTGAAGGGGCCCATATAGGTCTTTATTTAGACGTCTGGATCTTCCTCCGCAGGCGAACCTGCTCTAAATTTCAAATATTTGAATATTTAACGGCCCAAATTTGGAGGGAAGATCTGAGTGTGAAGGCAGTAAGTGTGAGTTAAGCCCTCAATGTGAGCAGTGGCCATTTTTTAATTACAAGTGTCTTAGTTCAAGTTTTATCTGGATAAATCCTAGGCATCCAGGATTTATCCGGTTTATCTGGTATCCAGAAAACAAGCCTTTACTTCACCATGGAATCCAGGGAAGTAAATGGTATTTATCAATGCTGGCATCCGGCATCTCAACATATCACCACGGCACCAACTCACCACACTTCACCTCACCTCTCCATCAGTTAGGCCATTCTTATTGTTATTTGATCATTATTCATTATCTGTACATAAATACTAAATATAACCTACAGTCCGCTAAACAAATTTCTATTTTTATTATTTTAATTTATTCCTTTTTACAATTTCGTGGCCAGATC
This sequence comes from Gerris lacustris, assembly GCA_951217055.1. Classification (NCBI taxonomy): domain Eukaryota; kingdom Metazoa; phylum Arthropoda; class Insecta; order Hemiptera; family Gerridae; genus Gerris; species Gerris lacustris. Next base: position 68,890,574 of record OX578277.1, on the reverse strand, counting down.
AGGAAAACCTCCCCCTGGTGCGAACAACAAGGATAAAAATCAATTTTCTGTGTGGCGTAATATCTGTAGGTAAGTTGTCTTTTATATCTTACTTGTAAGAATTCTTTGTTCTATCATCTATTAATGTATAAATTTATTGGCTTATTAATGATGTGACTGATAATAGAATAAAAAGAGCAAAAAACTATAAAATGCTTACAGAACACAAGCAAACAATTGTTTGTTATAAGCCAGCAAAAGATAACCTGACAAAAAATCGTGGTGGAGGCCTGACGTCACAGCAACCTTCGTCACCTTACGTAACATCTCTGACGCAAAGTATTGGTGAGCCAGTAACTCACTTCTTTGCTTAATTTTATTAGTATTTGTTTTTAATATTTAACATAGACAAAAAATCTTCAAAAAATCAATTTGAAAACATTTTGCGGCAAAAACCTGTGAAATCGGAAATTTAATCAAAATTCCAGGACAGAGAACCAAATTCCAGGTTTTCCAGGAAGCGTGGGAACCCTGTCTAGTTTTATAAATGGCAAATCAAATAAAAGCTCCTGACGAGTAGGTTACAAATATATCGTCGGCTTACAGCTAAAACTGGCAAAGTCAGAACTCATAATTTTGTGGAAATCTCCATTGAAATTTTTGACTACATACAATTGCATACGTTCTTGTCCCCCTTAGCAAATATCTTTCCTTTTTTTAATCAGCTGGACTCCAGCAGCTCTGAAGATATAAAAAACGTGTTTATTCCTAATGGCAAGCATTAAAATGATATATTTACCCAAATTTATCCGACATAATATATAGAGACAGTCAATGTTTGCTGTAACATATTTGACATTTGACCGACTTGTAAAATTGTTATTAATGACTATGTCACAACATGACCAGTTTTTGTAGTTACAATAACTTTAAATATTGTAAATAATAATTAAATGTGTCGACATAATCAATTTTTGATGCCGTGATATCTTCAAAATTTGTAAAAATAACAATTATTAGTTTCGTCGACATAGCCAGTTTTTCAACTTACTGATTTCAAAAATATAATTAACCAGTTTTAACTGAAGTAATATTTTAAAATACGACTTATTCATTATTAATAATTGCCAGCAGCAGTAAATCTAAAAAAGCTATTGACTTGTAATTTTTTTGCAGAAAAGAAATGGAGTTACTTAAAAAAATAGAGTTACTTGGTCATAATAACTCAAAATTCGAAAAAAATGACACAGCCAATTTTAGTTGTAAGCCGAAGATAATATATAAGCTTGTTTAAATTTTGCAATCCTTAAGGGTTTTATGAGATAAAATGTACCCCCCAAAAAAAAAAACCAACAAACCTATAACGGGTAGTCATAAATTTTTGAAATAATTCATTCAATTACCTTATCTATAGGGCGATGAAAATGTCCAGAACAAATCTGTACCTCAGAGGTAAACTGTCGTAACTACATTTTTTGTGATTTTCGGATTATTGCGATGAGTTATGGGTAAAAAATAAAATTTAATATGGAGTCAAATAGCCAGACATGTATTAAGAAAAATGTCACAACATAAAATACAATTGATGTCTGGCTATTAGACTCCATATTAAATTTTATTTTTTACCCATAACTCATCGCAATAATCCGAAAATCACAAAAAAATGTAGTTACGACAGTTTACCTCTGAGGTACAGAAATGTAATTTACCTTGTTGTTACCGTAAAAAAACAATCGAACCAAGGACCCTATAATTTTTTGTTTGCTTTTTGGGGCCTTCCACCTAAATTGTTTTATATTTTTTTATTTTCATATAGAGAAGGATGGGGAAATAAAAAAAAATGTTATTTTATAATATAATAACGTATAATATACGTTAGGGTTCTTGATTATTAAGCATATTATGCTTAATAATCAAGAACCCCTAAAAAAAGTACTTGGATACAAGTATTTGCCTGAGATTTAAATTTAATTAAAAAGGAAGTATAGTGTAACCTCCCCCCCTTAAGTAGAGGTAGCAGTGATTCATGACTTAACAATGTTCACACTATATATAGCCTTGAAATCAAACTCTAAATCTTTTTAGGATCCTTATTGTAGAAAAAATATAGAATTGCTAGCCAATAACAACATTAGGAGCTGAGCAATTGAACTTCTGCTGTAATATTACAGAGCCAACATTCAACCAAAAATGGTTATCTTCAGTGCTGGTAAATAAAGGAATTGAGAAGATGATTAGCAAAATTAAGTCTAATTAATTAATGTTAATGTGTGTACTTTAGTCCAAGCCTCTTTGCTTCTAATTTAGTAAAGTATACTGTAATTTGTGAATATATGCAGGGTGATTAAAAAAGAATGAACCGATTCCATGATCAAATATTTTGTTAGTAAATGTATGAATCAGAATGAGAGAGTGGCAGTTCGAAAGATTAGGTTTCTAAGTTTCAGATGGTTGACGTGTGACCGCGCCAGGTGCATCGGTCTCCCAAGAACGGTCAGTTGTTTGTTGAATGTCAAAATGAAATAGGGACTTCTCAACAGAAGGCGTTCTGTGTTCTCGAGTTTGCAAAAACTAAATCAGTGACTAAAAAACTGAACTGGATAACCTAAAGCATCGAAAAACAACAATCCTATCAGGATCAATTTGATATTATTGTTGTTCTTCCCAAACATGTTGAAGCATAATTAATCCTGACATGTTTTAACGTGTTTGGGAAGAATTCTCATATCGTCTTGAAGTTGCCCATGCTGCAAAGGGTGGCCATATTGAACACTTGTAACATGTGAAATAAAACTTGATTGTGAGTAGAATGCTTGTAGTACAAGTTCAATTTGTTTGCTATTTCTCCTTAATAGCATATTTAATCGTGGAATCGGTTCATTCTTTTTGAATCACCCTGTATATATATATATTTTTTTTTTTTTTAATTTCTTTTCCACTCTTTTTAAAATGAATTATCAAAAACCTACTTTTCCAATATCAAAAGAGTTTTTTTTTTGTTTTTTTTAATTGAATCAAAAGAGTTTTTAAGTTTATCTCTTTTGATTCAAAAGTTATTGGAACCGTAGAGAGTGACAAAGAGACAGATACACAGGTACGAAGCTGTAAGGGTTCCTCTTTTTGGTTTTACCAACGAAACCTTAAAAACAGACTTTTAGAGAGCGGTCATGACCAACTATTTCGGCGGACAATGAGATGTTTATGATCCTGGAAACAAATTTAGTTAGTGGATCAAAAATCAAGTCGATGATAGTTTGTCACTTAATAGGTAACCACTATATTTCAACTTTCTTAAAAAAAAGTAAGGTCAGCAGAATTCTTTTGACTTTAGATTCGTGATCTCCATAGATTGAAGATATTCAAACGCCCTATATTTATTTCTTTTACATAATTTTTTTAGCGAAATAGTGTGTCAAAAAAACCCAAAAACACAATTTTTCGGAACTTTAATAGATTTTTCCCGGAAAACTGTACGTATAGGAGACATTTTGACTTCAGATTCGGATTCAGAACACAAAAACACTTCAGAAATGGACCAGGATTTTCATTCTGAATCTTTTTTTGCAGAACAGTGTAATTAAAGAGTTTTAATTAAATGTTATGGAGAAAGAGTAATTAAAAGAAAGAAGGATGATATTATGCAAAGGAAACTTAAGGAAAGAATATAAAACACAACGAATATAATAAGTCATAATTTGCTAAAAGACAAGATAATTTCGTATAGTAGGATTTCGTTCATGATTTCTCAGCGTTCGCCATTATAATCAGACACAAGTGTTATATATTTTTATATCTACTCTTCAATACCTTTCATTTGATACCCCCCTCACAATATAAAAAAAAAAAAAATTCCCCGTGACAGGAATTAGCCGCCATTTTGGATTCCTAGTTAATCAGATCAAATTGGTATTCTTATTTTTTCTTTAGCCCAGCAGGCCGCACATTTTGCATATATTTTTTGTAACACTAGAAATAAAGTTTTAGGGGGGGGGGGGGGGGGGGGATTGCAAAATGTTGATGTTTTTGTCACAATGGCACGGAAAATTAAACACTAACAACAAGTGTTACATATTTTTGTAATATACTCTTCAATACCTTTCATTTGATACCCCACTCAAAATTTAAAAAAAATATTTTTGCGCGAGACGTGAATTATTCGCCATTTTGAATTTGAACAGCTGATAATTATGAGTTCTCTATATTTGTCCTGTGTGCGCGTCAAAACGATCTTTAATACTGTAAAGTTTCATGTTTTTATCTCTATTGATTCAAAAGTTATTGGAACCGTACAGAGTGACAGACAGACACAGGAACGAAACTATTAAGGGTTTCTTTTTTTGGTTTTACCAACGAAACCCTGAAAACGGTACAACAAAAAACAAGAGTTCATAAATCTAAAATATCTATTAAAAATCAATCAGGTATTAATACTGCGAAGGCCATATTAATAGTTTATAATTTTCTTAATTGGTTAGGATTCTTTGGCTGTCATTGTCATTGATCTGAGAAATAAAGTGACAAAAACTGCCAAAACCAACCAAAACTTTATCATAATTTGGAAACACAAATTCTAAATTACATTTTGTTTTATAGATTTTAAAAATAAAAATAATTTTATAATTCTAAATATAGCAATCACAAAAAAAAAAAAAAAAAAAAATTAGTTATCCTTGGTATATAAAAAAAAGAAGCGCAAATATAACCAAAATAAGACTTCAATCGGGTCATTTCGGCTGCATGGCGATGATAATCTGACTAAGGGCTATGAATAAGTATGAAACTAAATTATTAAAACCTTAATACCCATGGTGATTTTTTTCAAAAACTTCAGATCACTTACTTTTATCGGTTATTTATAGTAGAACTTAATTTTTCAGAGTAGGTATCGACGTCGCAAAAAGGGGAGATAGCTTTGGATATCCGGGTTTAGGTCGTGATACTTCGGCTATAATCGTCATTATTATCAAATCATGTACTTTAATAAACTATACCCCCAGAATTATTCAACGTAAAATTAACAATATTATAACCTAAAATGGTTGTAAAAATATCGTATCCAAAAAATAAAATAATACATTAGTAAACTCTGAATTTTTCTCGATTGATAACGCCAAATATGACATATTACTTATATAAGGTAGAAGAAGTTATTACCTTATTAAGTTATTAATAAAATTCGGTGTTTTAACATCGGAGAGTGCCAGCTATAAGCGTTTGTGATTATTGTAAGCACAACAAATAGGCTTTGCTATATAAAAAAAGATACCAAACCTCCACATTATAAAATGCTAATTCTTCATTTCTAGTATGAATTTTAATTTAATTTCTTTAACTTATAAAAAACCGGTTATACCAGGAGAGGTTACATTTGGATAGGTTAGGTATAAGAAATGTCTCTTGTCAAAGATCTAACTCAATAATATTATAATTAAGAAGCCAAGATAGATCGCGTTTTTAAAAAATATTTCAATTTTCTTAGAGATCATTAAGTTGTTAGAAAAACCATTATTATTGATTGGTGATACAAAAAAGAAAAGAAAAAAATGGATTGAGAGGCTTAAAAAAGGTTTAGGTGGGATCACATTTCAAAACATCAACGTTTATAAGTTTCATTTTTAGTAATGTATAACGTATAAGTTACACGGTAATGATGTCAATAAAATTTTAAATTTATGAAAAATTTTGATTGTGGAGCAATCGAATCGAAAAATTTATCATTTAGTCAGAAATAGTGCTAAATATGAAAACATGTTTCACTATGATATATTACACAGAGTAAGCCGATACCTTCGACCTATAAGGACCAAATTATTTTATTGAAAAGTAAAAGGAATAAAATAAATTAAATTCCAACGTAGAATAACGAACTAAACCGGCTTAAAGGTAAAAGAGTTATTTCAAATGCTAACTCAAATAATATAATTAAGAAGAAAAGATAGATCACGTTTAACAAAAATACTCCGAAATCTAGCCAATTATTAATTTCTTTTATCTATCAAGCAAAAAAATTAACAATTTTTATTTAAAATTTTTCTCAGATAGAAATAACTAAAAAAAAGATGTTTTATTTATTATTAATTTTATTGTAGGTGGACAAAAGCTTTCTTTTATTGATTTCTTGATGAGAAACATTTGAAATACATATATTTATTTTAAAAAAACTTAACTTGAGTGGATAAAAATAAAAATCGGTCCGAGACATCTTAGACAAACCTTCTCATATACGAGCTCATAATTACATAGCCCATATTAGTTTTCGTGTTTTCGTAAGTGCATTTAATTTTTATATCATAAATTATCATAAAAATAACCTCCTCGGCGGGGCATTGAACCCGAACAAGATCCTGGGAAAACGTATAATATCATTAGAATGGAGTACATTTCAGAATTTGGTAATCAAAATCGTCGGAAACATAATGGTTCACGTTTTTTCAGAGTTTTTGGGGGTAGCACCCCCACATTTGGAGCTAAATATAATTCCCGATTTTGCCTCGGGTTATGAATTTTCTGAATATGTGTGCCAAATTTCGTCAGCTAGCCCAGTAATTTAGGCTTCGCGCGTCTGCTCAGACCACAGACAGACTTTTTTTAAAAAAAAAAAACAAAAAAAAACTCTTTTACAGACATAGCGGGACCTAAAACTCAAAATCGAATTTTTTGCGCAATCACAATACTTTCTCTTAATATGAGAAAGTAAGACATAAACAGTTAGCTATAAGACACAATTAGCAAACCTTTAATTTTAGAAAAACTGATAAACTAGCACAATTTAAGGCTTGTTTCAAAATTATTTTGCATTAACTTCTACAAATACGAGAATCATGTTGAAAAACAGATAAACCAAAAGAAAATATGGGAGTAGGTTAAAACCAAAACCGATTTATGATATATGATTGAGGAGAAAACCTACTGATCAGCTGATTTTTAAATCGGATGGCTGAAGGCTAAAGAAGTACAAAGGTGTTAAAAAGTTGTTACTGAGTAGGAATGTGGACTACCGTGGACTAGGCAGTGAGAAGTGAAGGTAAAGGAAGAACAAAGGAAAGACGGTGCAAGAGCAGGAGAAGGAACCGAGGAAAGCACGAAGTGGCGTGAAGGCGAGCTCAAATCAACGGGTGAGAGCGAGCGAGGGAAGGCCATGACCCTGGGGGGTTTACAAGAGGGAGGGGTAGGCTCACGGACATTGCTTCGGTGCATTAGCCCGGCTCAAACAGCAACCCACCTCTGTCCTACAGCTAGAGCTCCCAGCAGCGGCTTCCACGACAACTACAAACCCAAAAACTAAAACTAAAAAAAAAAAAAAAAAAAAAAAAAAAAAAACTACAAACCCATAAGATTCCTTCTATACAACTTCATACTCAGTCTTCAGAATAAAAATTGTTTAACAGCTTGTTTTTTTAACTTGTAGTGTTGAATCCTTGTTGAAATAAATGCACAAATATAAGGCGAGATCACATTTTTACTTTAAAAGTGTAAAAACGAAACGCGTGGATGAAGGGAGAAGTGATAACGGTTCAATGAAGAGCCACACTTTTTAAAAAGTAGATTTAACATTGTTAATATATTCTTAAAGATTTAAACGTAAGATTTGTATATTTTTAGGTACTTTTAGATGTACAATTCTGACTTGAGTAATAACTACAGTAGACTTAGCTTAGTAGCATAAAATGCCACGCTAAAATAAAATAACATACCTGTTCCCGAGTGCAGCATGTGATGGTGCGAAATATTATGGCACCGCATAATGTAGAGATGTCGTTGTTATTTACTGGGGAAAAAGGAAAAGAAATCGGTTGGGTAACAGATCTTTCTCATATAGATATTGATACAGTATTTAAATCCCATTATATCTCATTTGATTGATTTCTTTAAATATGTACATATTATAATATTTTTTTAAAAAATCAAAGGGTGGTTTGTTAACTTTTCCATTCGATTTTCAACAAAATTAGATTTATTTTCAGTAGGAACTATCTTGGAAATTAGATTAGTCTCAGGAAATCGACATATACCGTTTGATTCGTAATTAAATTAACTGTTAAATAGATTATTATTTAAAAATAAAAAATAAATAAAAATCTACAGAACCGTTTGCGAGAAATATATTTGTTTTATCATTTTTTGCATAGTTTTTGGGGGTTTAGCCCATAAATTTGGAGCTTCAATTCATTTCTCGATTTCGCCTAGGGGTATGATTTTTCTGAACATTGAACATGTATGCTAAATTTTAGTAACATTTGGCATTAGCTGTAGTTTAGGTTCCACAGGTCTGCCTGCACAGACATTAGTCGACAGACAGAAATTTTATACACTTTTTTGGTCTCATGTCTCATGTAACCTCAAAACGAGTAAATCCTCCTAACTCTCAAAACCAAATTTTCGTTCAAATCGGACGAGTAGTTTTTAGGATGATTCGCAAAAATGTTTCCGATGAAAGAAAGACTCAAGTCCAAAAATGTTTCCTTAGGACTGAAACGGATTTCAGTCAAGGAGTTTTTGAAATCAGAGACAAAAATATTTCGCTATTCTGAAAGACAACAATACTTCCAATCAAATGAAAGCTGCTGAATGGTAGGTTACAAATATATTTATATTTATGTTTTTTTTTTAATTTTTGTATTCTTTATTGGTTTGATGACTCAAAATATACCCAACCCCCCCCCCCCCCACTGGTCCAAAAATTTCGAAATAATTCATGCTAATACCTTATTTTGGGGCGATGAAAATTCCGGGAGGGAATTCCCAATTTTTTGCGCGCAAATGTGAAGTTCACCCAAAATGTTATTTTTTAAAAAAATATTGAGTGAGGTATCAAATGAAAGCTGGAGAAGAGTAGGATACAAATATATTTTTGCTTTTTTAAATTTTGGATTCTTTATTGGTATTATGAGTCATAATACAGCAACCCCCCCCCCCCCCAACCACAATATAACGGCTGGTCCTAAAATTTTGATATAATTCTTGGTTATACTTTATGGTGGGGCGATGAAAATTCCCTGAAAAAATGTAATTTACCTTGTCGTTATTACCGATAAAAACATTGTGACCCCCCGGGGGATCGAACCATGGACCATGGACCCCTGACTTCGAAGAAAAAACCCATAATTATATAACGGATATGCTTAATCGTTTACGAAACCCTAAAAAGTACTTGGACGAGAGTACTTCCCTGTGATTTTTTTAGTTTGTTTCTCAGCTATTTAAGAAATTGGATGATGGCTAAAACTAGCCCATTGTTAGTCCCGTAGTTATTTCTTTCAACGCCTATTCCTTTATCTTCCCATAAGCACATAAAATTGTCCCAGAATTAAAAAAATCCAAGACAGAAATCCTTTTCAGACATCAGGGAACATTTTTGGTCTTGTGTCAGTCTGTAAGTCAATAAATTTTTGCAAACCAACACATCTTTAAAAGTACTTTTCCCCGAAAACCCTAGCTAACGTCTTTGCATAACGAAAAAGTTCGTTATTCAGAACGATCACAATGCTTTTGTTACCTTCGGTAAGCTCGGAAGTAAAACAAAAAAATAAAGCATCAGTTTTAAACAGTTTATAATTGATCATCTAATGAGCATATTTATTTTACAGTTGATGTCTGGCGATAGTATAAAATTAATATGGGTCGAAATGTTAGCGTTAAAACAAGTGCACTTTTTCTTTAAATCTTATTTCATGACCTCTAATCTCTTCTTAGGTCTTCATTCTTTTACTTGATTTACTATTATCGTTTGACAATAATCTGACGTGTATAATAGAGTTCTACTTTGTATAAGTGAAATTCACTAAAAAATATAACTTAGTCCAGTTAATAATTTTCTAAACACACACACTTCATAACACACATTCATAACTTAACGAACTATCCAGCCGTTGAATAGACTATACTTTTTTCTAAAAGCCTCTTCAGAAGTCTTAACAAGATGAAATCTATCTCTAATCTACAGCCGGTTCCATGATTACCAACGTTAAAACTTTTTAACGATACAAGTTTGAAAAGGCGAACAGAGTGGAAAGTTTACAAGTCATTGAATTCTAGGTCTTAAGATAATTTCACCATTAGCACGATATACTTGAACGCTTCTAACGAATTTGCATTTACCACGATCAAAGAAGAAAGAAAGTATCATATGAGTTACCTATATCTCAATGAAGTAAAGCCTTCACCTTATTAAGCCTACTTCATTCAAACTACAACATAATTGAAAACCTTTTAACTTAAACAGAAAATATAACTGGAACATGCATTAAGGTAAATGAAAAGCACAGTTTCCAATTAACAACATTTATTTGCCATTTAAACACCAAATCCGCTGATTATCAAAAGAAGTACGTCAATTTGGCTTACATTTATAATGCGCTAGCAAGTTCAAAAGCTACATACATAATACAAGTTTCTAACAAATCTACAATAGTTTGAACGAAAGCAATGGGCAATATTTCCCGGCTTGAATAAATACAAAATTAAATTAATAAAATCACATCATACATGCATCAAGCAAGTACATTTTAGGGTTTCGTAGATTATTCGGCATATTATACGCTTATTATATCCTAAAATAACATTTTAGTATTTCCCCAACCCACCCAATATAAAAGTAAAAAAAAAATTTAAATAGATCCCCCCATAGATCCTTGGTTCGATTCCTCAAGATGTCACTATGATTTTTTATCGGTAATAACAAAACGTTAAATGAATTATTTTCTGGCAATTTTCATCACCCTATCATAAATTATTTCAAAATTATAGGACTAGCCGTTATAGGGGGGTTGGGGGGGGGGGACATTATTTTTGGGTAAATTTTGGCACTAAAAACGCAATATTGGCGGTAAAAGCACAGTAGCCATAAAAAGTCATATATATTTGTAATCTACTCTTCAGTAGCTTTCATTTGATACCCATCTCAAAAATTAAAAAAATATAAAAATTTAGCTTTGCACATTTTTGCGCATTATGCATGCGCATATGAAATGTTAACCTCCTCTATATTTTTCCTATGTGTGGGTCAAAAAGTTACGCCAGTATTTTAAATTTCACATCTCTACCGTGTACGGTTCTGGGGATATGAACCAAATTACGACGGACAGACAGACACATCACTCTCAGCATAAGGCGGCTTTCACACTGCGTGCGAGACTAAGCGAGACCGATTCCGCTTGAGAAACAAACACATGTATTAGCATGGGGCTATTCACATTAAACGCCGAGCAAGACCGAGCGTTTTTGTTAGCTAAGCGTTTTCAGCCGCCGAAAACGCATTGTAAACGGTTGTATGCGGACTGGATAATTGGCCGATCGGCTTCAATCTCGCGCGCAATGTGAATACAAAAACTCTCGGCCCGGCCTCGCTCGGTCTCGCCCGGAGTGCGCATACAAAAACGCTAGGCTGGGCCTCGCTCGGTCTCGCCCGCAGTGTGAAAGCCGCCTAATAAAAGGGTGTCGAGGATGATCTAGTTATCACTACTTTAATAGGCTGACTATTTTGTATAAGAGGGTCTGGAACGTAGCCCTTTTTCACGGTTAGGGTTTTTAGTGGATTTTGATACCATAAGAATAAACACGGAAAGTGTTTATGTATTCGGAGAGAGATTTTGTCATTAATTACTTTCATTTACAAAAACAAAAGTATCCAAATAAATCCATGAAAGGGTTAGGTTTTCTTGGTGGATATCATTCCTTTTTGCTGGCTTTAGCATCGAGGGCTTCGTCTTTGATTTTTTCGAGGCACAGGAGGGATAAAGAATGTCTTAGATTTTCTCTTGTAGGATTGTTTAGGCCTCTGTTGAGAAGCTGAGGGATTGGCCTCTGGGGCGGTGTCAACACCATGCACAGTTACCCAAGTACGAACTTGTATTTTCCAGCGTCGACAAATTCTGGCTTATATGATCGTAGGCGGTTGTATACTAGAATCCCCGGCCACCCGCTTTAACGTGTACTTGGAGGTAACATTTTACTCACACAAAGAAAAACTGACATTAGATTAATTGTAAAAACAATACCCGACCGGGAGGATTTGTATACAATAAAAATAGGGTACAAATGTACAATGTACATGTATATCAATTTTTTAAAAAATAAACAAATGACACAGCCTTAAAGTACAAATCGAGGCCTTTCAAATGGTATCAACACTTTATAAACTATAATAATACAATAAGTTAACAACACAAATATCAAACTTTTAAAAAGGTAGTCAAGTGACACGGTACTCTGGAAAAAGTTTACTCTCATGTTCTCAGCAAATGAGACGAATTTACGAGCTTTTAGGCTATATAGATAAAAAATACATTCATGAAGCCGGGGAGACGTCGTTGAGTGTTTTCCCCCACCTTTACATACATTAAAAAAGTGTTAAATTTCAGGAATCGATTAAGAGTGGTCTAAAACGGATTTCCATGGAGAAAAATTTCAAAAATTCACATAAAAATTTTGAAGCCATTGCAATAGCTTAATTTTTTGCGAAAATTCGCTAACATGTATGTGTATTTAATATTTACTATGTTAGGTTAGGTGCACACTGGATACAAAACAGTCTGCAGACTGTTTTGTATCCAGTGGTCGCCTAGCCTAAATAGATGTCTCAAAAATCAAATCAAATGTATAAACAAGAGGGAAGAGGGCGGGAAGGTTTTTATTTAGGTTAGATTTGACGCGAGAAATTTGGTTTGGGAGAGCCTATAGATTATTCTGAAGCGGGTATAAAACGCAGGCTATGAACCTACCTTTAAATATAAAACGATTCAATCATTAGGGTAAAAATATATCCAGAGAGGTATGAGGTGTGACGCGTTCGGTCATATGTAATATCTTTCTGGGAATCAAACCCAGATTATTATTGTTGGTTTTAGGTTTGATTCTGTTAGGCAGAAGCTACTGAAGCTAGGGGTTTTCTAAAACAGTGCTAAACTGGGACTGAGTCATCTCTAAGGAACAGAGAAATTATATTGGAGCTACCTAACACATGGTCAACGATTTGCTCTCCAAGATTGCCACTAAATTTTGCAGAGAAATTATTGGAGCTATATATAACACCTGGTCAACAATTTGCTCTGCAAGATTGCCGGTTCATATACCCAACATTGAAAATTGTGAAGAAACGATATGAAGCTTCATTGGAAAATCAGGAAATAATGAAAATCATTAGTGCGATACCTCTAATATTTTATTATTAGTCTTAATAATATAATAAACATCACCACAGTATTATTTTAGTTTTTCAATAAATTGTATTTATAAACTATAATAAAATAAGTTGACAATAAATTATATGTGAATTTTTTCTTTAAAACACAACCACAATTATATTTTTAAAAAACTCAACATTGATTTTTGAATGGAAACTTCAGCAATAAATTATGCATTGTGCGGTGCATCAGGTAATTCAAGGTTGTCCACGCTTGAGATCACCACGAAATAAAAAAAAAATCAGGTAATATGAATGCAGCTTTGTTTGCTGTATAATGGAAAAAAGAAATGAGAGACGGACGACAGGACGAGTGGAAGCAGTTGAAGATAATGGAGGGACACCAGGGAGAAGTGGACGAGGAGGACATGCTTTGAATAGAATGGGTGTTGTATGGAGAAGGGTGAATCCCCCTTATTGCACAGGGTAACCACCTGTAGCCATCTGAATCCCTTCAACCATCTGTCCATGTGCACACAAACCAGTTCTCTTTCTATTCCTTCGTCACTAATTTATACCTGATCGGCATCACAAACGAAAAGCTTACATTTAGCAATGTTAAAAATGTATTGATCAGAGTAAAAAATTTCGCTCTGAACATCCAACCATATAAAATTCGTGGCATCATATAATTGAAAAGGACACTAACAAACTTCACATTATTCCAACCAAACTTAAACTAAGTAAAAGATCATGTCAAATTATCAAACGCAAAAACACTATCGTTATCATCAAGACTACACATTTATAATTCCTAATAACGCTACCACTCCTCGTAAATACTTTGAAGTGGGTGCTCAATGAAAAAGGGTAACATTTTGCCAAAAACACCATTACTATTATTAAGACCTCAAGTACCTTACAGTATATTAATATATTACCTTTCATATTGTTATTGAATTATACTATAATTATAGAGGTTTCAGCAATCTATGTTATATGCTATTATCTAGTGACAACTCCCTCGTTATTATAGTACCATTAATTGCGCTTTCAAAGAAATACATTTTATTCATAAATGGCGTACATAAAAAATACTGTAATAGCATAAAATAAATGTTTCCCCCATCGTTAGAAGAGTCTCATCATCTAAAAAATAGTTGAAGAAAGAAGTCTTAAAATCGTGGGGCTAGGGTGTTCTTATACTATAATAAAGAGGTCAGTCGGCACTAAGTCAATTCTTTAAGGCCAAATCGTGTTAGGGGCGATAAAAATGTGTAATTAAGTTGGAAATAAGGAAATCCTAAATCGATTATATTTTAAGATGCTATCTTTAACACTGCAGTCTCTCTTTGTTATAGGAGACATTATAGCTCCGAGAGGAGGTTTATCTAGGAAAGCGTGCTCCTATTCAACAACCACTCCTTCCTTGCGTCTCTTTTATTTACCTCATTTTACATGTCATTTATTGGCAACTAATAGCCGAATAATAATCAGCAAATCGTTAGGATAATATTATTTATTATTAAAGACACACTACAGAGTACTGCTGACCAACAGAGTAGCGAGAGCAAACTGAAGACGAACAGAAAGAATCGTCGGACCGTTTGTGGTCACGGGAGTGTTCACACCAAATCCGTACAGATCGGTCGGATCCATTTTTCCGTTCACATTTTCGGAATGTATAGGATAGGCAAATATTGAGGCGCTGGCGACACAGAGGACAGGGCAGCTTTTTCAACCGAAGAAATTACGAGATCAACAAGTGGCAGGCCACGAATGCGCACTAATGTCCTGCTTGCTCTGCGTTTAAAAAAATTCTGTGATTAAAAAGAGGTTTACTGCCCTGCGATGGCTGCGTCTTAATGTATGCCAGGATTTAGCATCAGCGACAAGAGGGGCTTAACACTTAAAACAACTATGAATTACAGTTTAATATAAAAATCAAAAACTCATTTCGACCTTAGGACTCGGAAAGACTACGTGAAAGCATTGTTTAAAACCACTAATTCCACTGAAGCCAGCTTATTTAAAACAAAATTAGGTTGTGTTTATTTACCAACAAGAATAACTAAGAACTAAAACCATCAGAAATATTTAAGGACTAGGAGTATCATAACAAATAAAGAGTTGCTTAAAAACAATACTGTAGTCTACTAACTACTGATTTGCATATTAATAATAATTTAGTCTACTAAAAAATGAGTTGCTGATTAATAATAATTTAAAATTTGTAATTAATTATTGACTACAACATAAAATATTATTGACGAGAAATGAAAAAAATATTTTCCTCGTTACGTATAAAGGGTTAAAAAAATTCTCAAAAATTCCCGGTCAAAAGTTTAAATCTATAGATGAGCAGAATGAAACACCTGAAACCTCATCCAGAAATGTCCAGACTTACTTAAACTTTTATGCTATAATTTCTAAGCAATGACCGGGCTTTAAAATTAAATATACTAGGCATTTCGTGGCTCTATCATTGAAGCGAGCGTATTGCAATAAAATACTGAATATTAAAATTTGTTAATCATGATGAATGTAATAGTTGAAGATAAGTGGAAGAGGGTAGTGAGGAGTAGAGCGGGGGTACTCGGTACAAAGCTTTACTTCCTAACAAACCTACATACAACACGACTATAAGAATCTTAACCACCCGTCATAGCTTTTAAACTAATATTATAAATGTATCACTTCATTACTCAAATACTACTGCTTGTATCAAGTTGAAATTTTACATACTTGTTTCAATTGCACTTTAGACGATGTATATGAAGTTTTATTAAAATCGTTACGTTAGAACGTAAGATATCGGTAAAAAGGTTGTTTTCTCTATTTTAAACGTTTCGTTTAGGTCCGCTTTAATAGTTTTAGCGATCTTTATTAATTCATAGCAGTGTCGTTGTTGGTTTTACTAAAAAATGTTATTTGAAAAAAATGTTCGTCTCATCGAATAGGTGATGATAGAATTTTTTCCTGTCCTGAAATTCCAATTTTAAATTTGAAGCTCACGTTTACGCGAGCATTGCGCGCGAACTCTTGGACGGATCACGCTGTCCAACGAACTTAGCCTGAGTATTAGTTAGAGGATCATGTATACCAAATTTCAACTAAATCGGTCAACTTTTACTCAAGTTATCGTCACACGCGTAAACGTTACAGACAAGATGCATATTTCGTTGAATGTAAGAAGCTCGCTTACGCTCGCTTCAATTATA
This sequence comes from Gerris lacustris, assembly GCA_951217055.1. NCBI lineage: Eukaryota > Metazoa > Arthropoda > Insecta > Hemiptera > Gerridae > Gerris > Gerris lacustris. The sequence goes on along the minus strand of OX578277.1, from coordinate 68,874,254 downwards.
ATAATGTATTGGTTGAACTAGCCTATACGGGGCATCATGTATAGAAATGAAAAATACTGGCACATGAAATTAAAGTCTTTTCTATATATTGATGAAAAAATGCACCAATTATGGATTCTTCTTCATTTCATAAGTTTTCTCTTAATACAATTTCCATCTTCAGTCCTCTATTTTCTACAGGTCGATTTTGGGAATCTTGGGCGTATGTATCTGTTGTAGATTACCTGGGCTTCGATGTAGCGTATCTGGTTTTTCAAGAGAGTATGAAATTAAAAAGAATACATGAATAATGCAATTTATATCAATATATAGGAAACACTTTAATTATGTATGCATTATATTTGTTAGTTTTTGCATTTCTATACATGATGCCCCATATAGGCTAGTCCAACCGACTTTAACCAATAGATGTAGAAAAATAGACTGTCAATTGGTGTGCCACATATATATCACCACGTGCTTTATTGATTTTATGCTTTTACAAGCCATTATGGTCTTATTTGTTTAATTGTTTCTCCTGTTTTTTTAATCTGTCAAAATTGTTTTAATTTTTTACATGAATTAAAGTATCAATGTAGCAAAAGTTAAGAGCGGATTTCTGTCTTGGAATTTTTAAAATCGGAGACACAAAATATTTTCGTTCTTCAAAACTATATCACATAGCTTCCGTTATCTTCGGTAAGCTCGGAAGCAAAACCAAAATAATCAATATATTTATCTTCTTAAGACGACAATAAAATTGTATTATACCACAATTTGGAGAATGCTTCGAGTATTTTGACCCCCCTGAGTTAAAAACTTTTTTTTTTTTTTTTTTTTTTTTTTTTTTTAAATGCTGTCTGTCTTCTGTTTTCTGTTATAATCTCATTAATTAATGTTTATTATTTTAAATGATACTAATATGCAAAGGTATTCAATTTCCGAAAAATCACTTGAATTTTTAGATTCTTTGTTTTTTTCTTTGACCAAAGGCTTTTAAAGAAACATTAACTCCGAAGTGGGAGACTGCGGAACGACCCTAGTTTGACATACTTGTTTTAACAATTTTTGTTTAAGGTCCCAAACATTCTTAGTCAAGGTTTCTATGGTAACAGATAAAGCAGACTATTTTAGGTGTGCAATAAGCTTATTTTGTTTTTAATATAAATAATAATGTATTTTTATTATAATACATATTCAAATTAATTTTGTCATTAATATTAGTTCTGAATCATTTTATTGTAGATTTAATTTTTTTTAAAAACAAGTAAAGTGGTTGATCTTTTATACCTGTAATGATAATAATTCGTTGGGCCAAAAAAAAAGAATCAAAAAAGGTCTAAATTAGTCAACTACTTCTAAATTTTAAATTACAGAAAATTATTTAGCTCAGTTGAATATTAATGAACACAATAAAATAAATTAAAATGTTGGTTTAATAACAGCAATAAATAAAATAAAATAAATCTATACAACTTTACACTATAGGAATAAGTATAATTTCAATAGCACATGTGGAAGAAGAGATTCAAACGAACCGATAAACAATTAAGGGAACTTAGACCGCAGTCACCACACTCCCTCCCTACCCAGTTTAGTTCTGCGTAACAATACGGAGGCCGCTCATACTCAACCCACAGAAACCACAATAGTACACATTTACATTCAGTGATACAGTTAACAGTAAACTCTAATTAGACGATTAACCATGAAAAACAATTAAAACAGTCCTTGGATATTTATGATAAATTATTATCTTAATAAATACAGAGACTAGTGATACAATTTTTTAAGGGATTTGAATCGAGAAAATGAATTGTATACCAAGTTTTTTATTTTTATTTTTTTAATTAGTTAAAACGCACTGGCTATTTTGAATCGAATAAATGTTCAATCAAAACAAAATGAGAAAAAAATCAAACATCAAACATATGATATCTTATCGTCAGTCAAGGGGATAATGAAACGAAGGGTTAATGAGACGAGCCCCCCCCCCCCCCCAAATAATTTGAATGCACTTAATCAATAAAATAAAATCTAATTAATTGTGAATCTACGAGCTACCTGAAGAACAAACCAAGAAATGACAAATATAACTGGTAACACTGATCACCAAACTAGGATTCGAATAATGTACAAAGTATACCTATGAAAGTTTGCCACCATTTCATATCCAAATCACGTAGGTATTGCTGTTATTCTTTATGTGTGAATATTAATTCGTTTGTTTATGTAATAAAGACCACTAAGCAGATGGTAACTGATAGTTTCATTGTCGTAAATATTCAGTAGCGAAGGTCATACGATGTTTTCCTTCTTCTCTGCTTATTATGTTATATAATTTTTTATGATAAAATAATTCGTCTCTTAAAGCCAAATAGAGTCGTTTTTCAATTATTCAGAAACCTGCATCAAAGCATGAAAACCAGAAATGAGACAAAGATAGAAGTCTGACAGCTGATACACACGTAAGGTGTCTAAAAATGTATATAAAGTGGCTCTTGAATCATACAGGAAATAATTTGAATATTTAGCCAAGGCCACATTTCCCGACAGATTGCAGGGACACGCTTCAGAAGATTTGCTAAATGAGAATTCTGAGCTCGAACAACTTAGGTTTTTGATCCAACACACAAACAAATAGCGAATTCGAAAAAAAAACACTTGGTATTTCATTTTTAACATTAACATGCCAGTCACTATATTTAACATGAGAATGAACAAAAAGAACTATTTTTTTTTTTTTTAATTTCAAAACTGATAGTGAAAATTATATTCTTAATTAAAGACTTAAAAATTAAACAAATAACAAATTAACTACTTTAAATTAGCCCAAATATATTTTATTATTAGATGATTAATTTGAAAACATGCAAAGGAAAAAACATAAATCTAAGTTTAAGAGAACTTTTATATATTAACAGATATACATTATACAGATATATATTATCAAATAAAAATTTGAGTCCCTCTTCGCTAGAAGATTTTATTTTGAATACATTAAAAATGTTTCAACACTAAACAAACTTGGTAGTAATGCATTATTTTTCTTACCAAGACCGTGTACTTATGAATCAATGACTGTGACCAAGTAATGTCCCGACGACGACGCACCTCAAAATTATTTGTTATTGCTAAGCTAAGGCAACCTCATTTATTCCAATAAAAATAAATGGTAGTTTTGATTTGTTAGTCTTCAAATAGATATAATTAATTTACTTTTTTTTTACAAATATAAAATTAAGCCCTTTGCCACGGGCCTAAAGGCTGGTACTTCAATAAATCAACTTCTTTTTCCAAACAGTAGACTCAGTAGACATATCATGCATGCAAAGTGGCCTTTTTATGTAAACTTACAAGCGTTACTATAATTTCATTTTTCTTGATAAGAAAAGAGTAGTATATAAGGATAGAAATACTTGAAATGAAGAAGTGGGAATTTATTCTATTCTCGACCTTGATTCATCTAATGTTCACATCAACGGTTCGACGAACCTTTAATTGTAGGAAATGCCTTGAAGCCGATGACAGATATCTTAGCAATTATCTATTTATCAAGATCTCTACTCAAATTCACTCTTAGAAAAAAGATCATTTGCACAAGCACAACCAAATCTGTTTCAGAGTAAAAAAAAGAATTAGAGATTAATCCAAAATGAAGAAGAAAAGAGATCAGTTTATGTAAAATGTTTTCAGCTTAATGAAAAAGCAATTTAAAAGGTTGATACATTATTAAGTTGAAATATAAAACCCTTGAAAGGGATTAACATAATCCAATTAATAATTGTAGAATTTAACTTCTTTTTCCTGTGTTCCTTAATTAAAAACAAACCTAACTCTAGAATAGGAGTTATAGAATTCTTATCTATATGATAGCCACTATAAGTGGCTATCAAGATCATAAGAAAAACGTACATTAGTATGATCAGTATTTGAGAATTCATAAATAGATTCAATGAAGTTTCTTTTCTATCCTCAATAATTCATTTAATGCAGGTTAATATAAATATTTGGAATTTATTTTAGCGAAAAGGTCCAGTGATTAATAAAATTTTAAAAGCGAAAACACTCTAAGTATAACTTATGAAATCTCTAACCAAATCACTTTTTAACGCATAATTTTATAATATTTCTTGATTACTTTACAAATTTCCCACCATGGTTTGATATAATTGAGTGACAACAAACAATACCAAAGTTTAATCTTATAATTATTATTTAGACCAGATTAGCTAAGGAAGAGTCAACTTTAAAATTAAGATAAACAAATAAATAGTGATTTCAGTAAAGCTGTATGTTTACTCTATAAAGAGATTTATCCTAAACCCAGAGCGATAAACTCATCTCTTGATAGGTTTAGGCAAGACTAGATATAATCCCTTATAAAATTAAATCCTTTATAGTTAAAGGGATAAAATTTAGATTATGAATTACCCTTAGTGTGCATTTAATAAATTAAATATTATGCGATTAAGAGGTACTAGGATACTCATATTATAATAATTTCAAGATAAAAAGAACTTTAAATATACTGCGCTTTTAAATTTTCTGTTGAATCGTATGTAATGTTGATAATATAATTGTTATTGTTATATAATATAAGTTTGTTTTTTAATATTGTTATATAATGTTAGTGAAAAAAAAATAGTTCCGAATTTATTTACTTCACATAAATGACAACCATCTAGAGAGCTGATCTTAAACCTATAAAATGACAAATCTTTGTACAACGGATCTCCTTAACACCAATCTAAACCGTGCCATCGATATATTTGAAATAATATAATCGATAAATAATATAATCGATATATTTCCTCTTTTGCTGTCATTCAATGTGTATCTCTTATTTATAAAAATCACAAATTTGAAACCCGTCAAAATGAAGATTGTAAATATGGGACCTGGCAAAACAAATAAAATAACTTGCGGATTTTTTCCGAACTAACCTTCCATACAGTAAAATTTGCTGATAACCAATTAAATTCTGCTGAAAGATTACTATAAGTATTCAAATAATACATTTTCATCGTGTTCTGAGCTATGCTAAAAGTTTCAAATGTCTAGCTATTCGGGAAGTTAATTAGAAATCGATTGCCAGATTTTTACCGGACAAACAAACAAGAAAGCAAGCTAATAAAAACGTAATAGTAAAATTAGACTAAAATACAATTTATCGTTTTTTTTTTAAAGAAACATAATTAATTAAATGAACTACTAATATAATTATTTAATTGGCATTCAATAATAGTATTAATAATTTTATCTAAAAATTAATAAACATAAATAGAAATTAGGTAGGGTAATAAATTGATAATCTCAACAATTCGATTCATAAAGAGGGTGAGCCAAAAATTATCACAACAAAAAGTCTGCAATAATACAAAAAAAATTTAAAACACTGTCACAATTGTTGTTTCTTTATCTGAATAAAAGAACAGATTAAGAAATAATTAAGCTTTTCAGATAGTTTAAATAAATAAGGGCCCAACTATCGGCTCCTTTCGACTAATCATTCACATTTTATAAAAAAACGAATGCGTACTTTAAAAAAAATACGTGTGGTGTCGCGGGACACCCGGTAGGAACGAAGTTCCTTACATTTATATTTAATTTTTATTAAATATAAATTATAAAATCACACTGCTAAGTACGTGTAGATTGCTAACTTCTTATAAATGGCGGAGTTAGAAAAGAGACATAATTAAAAGTTACGAACTGTTTGTACCTAGCAAGAGTTAGGGAAAAATAAAAAGAAAATCATTATTTGTATCATTAAAGCAAGCGTCTTACTATAAATATACATATATAGAATATAAGAAAAAAGTTGATCATGATGAGTTTATAGTGAAAGAGTGTGTTTGTTAAAGGAGTTTGGATTGAAATAGGACTGTTTTCAATCTACCCGGCCAATTAATTTAAAATATTATAAAATATATCTCTTCCCTACTCTACAGCTTCTGCTTGTGTCAGGGTGAAATTTTACATGATTATATTTTATAAATTTACAAAACAAAGTGACATTTTTGACATATATAACAAAAATAATCAAAACAAGTCAAGTAACAGGCTACCTTACTAACACTTTTTCCCGTCTTTTGAAGCTTACGTTTACTTGCGCGTGAACGCTTGGGCGGAGATAACGTTTTCCGACGAACTTAGCCTGTGCATAGGTAAAATGAACATGTGTACCGAATTTCATCAAACTCGGTGATCTTTTACTTAAGTTATCGTCATCTGTAGATTTCGTGACGGATTTTGCGTGACGGTGATTTTGTGACGGTGATTTTGATCGTTTTTTTTCGGATTCATTCCCGGGCTCCAGAACGTGCTATAAGGAACTTCGTTCCAAAAATTTAGGTATTACTTAAAAAAAAATGTGTGCATTTGGAAGATAAAGGTATGAGCGCAGAAAGAAATTAATTCGGGACCAACATTGGGCTAACTTTGGCCCATCATCAGAATTTCCTAAAAATCAGGTGAGCAGTATATTTTAGATATGGTGGTTCGCAAAATTTTAAACGACAGATAGACCGAGACCAGACCAAAAATGTTCTTTAATGTCTGAAAAAGATATCTGTCAAGATATTTTTTTAATTACGAAACATAATAGATGTCATACTTAGAATACCACAATTCTTCCTCTACTTTGGGTAAGCGTAGAAGCAAAATTTGGATGGTTTGACGAAAGTAGCCCACAGATGATTGCATAGTAATTTAAACCACCAACCATCAGCGCATATTAAATATTGCTAAATTGATATTGACAAACAAAATATTGTGCCAATTATTGTGGCACATATCTTCCTCGCGTCTTATCTCGTGCATGGACATGGACATATATAATCTTTAATTTTGCATTCTTTATTGGCGTTGTGTAATTTCATAATAAGATAACGTATATGCTTAATAATCTACAAAACCCTAAAATGTACTTGGATGCGAGTATTTCCCTGACTTTTTTTAAATCTGTCAAAATTTATTTCATTTTTTAAATAAATAAAAATATCAATTTAGCAAAATTTAATGAGAGCATTTGGTTGTGGGAACGTTGAAATTATTATTGGTACCGTTGGGATTATTGTGGGATTCATACCATCCATTTTTTTCTTAAAAAAATAAAAAGAACAACATATGAGTACTTTTAAATATATAGTGGTAAATAAATGAATTTTGTGCGCATGTGGAAGCTGGAAAACATATATAGGACCAACAATGGGCTAATTATGACCTACCATCAAAATTGCATGGAAATCTATACTTTAGTTCGTAAAAATGTTGGACACATCGTCGGACAGACACGGTAGCAAATTTTCCCTGATCTCTGAAACGGATTTCTGTCTTGGTATTTTTGAATTTACAAAAAAAAAAAAATTGGTTTTCAGAACGACTACAATGCTTCGATTACCTTCTGTAAGCTCGGAAACAAACCATAAATGTTACCAATCTATCCTAAACCCATTTTTTAGGGTTTCGTTGGTAAAACCAAAAAAAAGAAACCCTTATAGTTTCGTTCCTGTGTCTGTCTGTCACTCTGTACGGTTCCAATAACTTTTGAACCAAAAGAGATAAAACCGTGAAACTTTCCAGTATAAAAGATCGTTTTGACGCGCTCACAGGAAAAATATAGTGAACTCAAAATTATCAGCTCTTCAAATTCAAAATGGCGGATAATTAACGTCGCGCGAAAAAAAGATTTTTTTTAAAATTTTGAGTGGGGTATCAAATGAAAGGTATTGAAGAGTAGATTACAAATATATATATCACTTAGGCATAGGGTTTAATTTTCGGAACCATTTTGTCAAAAAACATCGAAATTTTGCGTTCTTTTGTATAATAGTTAGGTTTGTCCCTTCTTTTAATCTTCGTTTTTATGTGGGTCGATCAAGGGTAGTAATAAACAATAAGGTGAATATTTCTTAAATTTGGCTATATTTCGCCCCACTCCGGGGCATATTCATGCCTAAAAACATCGAAAAATCTAAGATTACCATAAATGTTCAATTTACACGACTTAAAATACAATAATTGTCAGAAAATAAAAGCAAGGTCTCAAATTCTTACCTTAAGAAGATTACGTTAACAACTCTTTAACAAGAAGTAAGAAAAAAAGTGTGAAGAAGTAGAGAAAAAATAGTGGTTTCGTCATACATCACAGTCAACACTTACTAAATGTTATGAAATTAAAAATAACAAAAGACGAGAACAAATTAATAAAAATTTAACAAATTAACATGTTTAAAAATTTGACTAGAGATACATAGTTATGATATGAAAATTGTACGAGAGGAATGTTAAGAGCATAACAGATTTGGTGGGATTTTTAATTTCTAAAACTATCTGAAATTTAGAACGGCTGAATAATACTTGTCATATATGTGTTGTTTTATACGGCTTTCTAAATGCTGACACATATATGACATACAATCCAGAAATGGAAAAACTGCGATTGCCAATCACACTGCTAACGAAAACCACCAAATAGATAAACATAATGTTAAAATTCTAGGGTCAGAAAAGAATGAATCTAAAAGGAAATATCTTGAAGCAGCTTTCATAGCCATGACAGAAAATTCTGTCAATTACAAAACCGATGCCAAAGATTTAAACAAGTATTATTCAGCCGTTCTAAATTTCAGATAGTTTTAGAAATTAAAAATCCCGCCAAATCTGTTATGCTCTTAACATTCCTCTCGTACAATTTGCATATCATAACTATGTATCTCTAGTCAAATTTTTAAACATGTTAATTTGTTAAATTTTTATTAATTTGTTCTCGTCTTTTGTTATTTTTTATTTCATAACATTATTAAGTGTTGACTGTGATGTATGACGAAACCACTATGTGGTCTATATATAACCTTTTTTCTTACTTCTTGTTAAAGAGTTGTTAACGTCCGGGGCATATTCATGCCTAAAGAGTGGGGCGAAATATAGCCAAATTTAAGAAATATTCACCTTATTGTTTATTACTACCCTTGATCGACCCACATAAAAACGATTATTTTTCTTTCTTTTCATTAACGCATAATTTATAAGAAGATAACTGTATTGTATATAAAGGTTTTGATAACATTTAATGTGATTTTTACCAATAGTAAATTTAATTTTAAGTTATAAAATTTAAAAAAATAATCAATATATATTAAAATATTATAATATATATCAATGTAAAAGTATTCTGAGTTCGTATAATATTCTTTAATACCAGTCTTGCAATATAACGTATAGTAATGAAATTAGCTCGTTAAAAGTAAACAGATAGAAATCTAGATTGATGTGAGAAAATAGAAAGGGTAGATATAGCGAGAAAAATGCAATCTTCCCAACTCAGACTGAGATTAAAATAGATGGCGGCACTGTACGCTCATTCCTCGGTCGGACAGCGGACAAACTATTTGATGAGAGAATAACAGTGGTCTTTGGAAGAAATGGAAATGGTCTTTAAAATAAGGCTGTAGAACTCTATAAATAGAGAGCGTGCGAGGCTCGAGGACGAGGCAAGCGGTCTGCAGCAGCCATAATAACTTAACGCTTCCCTCCTGTTTTCTTCTCTTCTTACAATAGATCTACTTAAAAGACCTAAGTATAAGCTAGTACCTAATTCAAAAAGATAATCGAAGACATGATAAATAACATAGAAAAAATCGCTTAGAGTAATCGATCAAAACTTTTTCATATATATAATGATACAAAATTTAAATCACGTAATATCTCATTTAATTGAATCATTTGTGAGTATATGTAAAAAGTGTTTAGCAGGTGGTTGTTACTTTTTTAGAATTATAACTAAATCTGATTAATTTTCATCAATACCTAGGAAACTAGATTTTCCCCGCTAAATACTAGCATAATAATGTAACCATATTATTTAAATTGACCACATTTTAGAATTTTGTAAACAAAATTGCCGGAAACTTTCGAGAAATAATTTTTAGAGCTAAAATTCATTTCTCGATTTCATTTAAGGATATGATTTTTCTGAGCCTGTACGGCAAATTTCATCAAAATCGGCAGAGTAGATTAGGCTCCACGCGTCTGCACAGACTACAGATGACAGACATTTCTAAAAACAACTTTTTAAGACTCAGAGGACCTCAAAACATGTAAATCCATTAAAATCGAATTTTAATAATGATATTTAATGGAAACTGATCTCAATAATATAACCTTAATAATATATCTAACTAAATATAAGGCCCATGTGAATAAAATAATTAGTAAAATAGAAAAGACCAAGAAAAAAGTAATGACATTTTTATTTATTTGGCTTTAATATAAGCAGCAGTTCAAAGATAAAATTAAAGGGATAGAAACCCAAGAGAAGGAGTTATGTAAGTGAAAATTGGTTTTTGAAATGTTTTAGCTGTTTCGAGATGTTACCTTGTCATCTCTGTTTTTATTGAGTTTTTTTTCGGTACTTATTATATTGAATAAAACGAAAAGAGCAAAGTAGATTAGATAATTTTGACAAACACAACAACCACCTATATTTAAATAATGTAAGATTTTGTGTTCTTTGTTCATCATCAGTAAACTGATTCAATAATTATATAACATCGGCAGATCTACGATATTCGTTATTAAGGTTATTTGTTAAGAAACTGGACGATTCTTTATTTTATTTTATTTTTATTTTATTAACTACAGTGAAAATATAATATTTAGCTTCCGAGCACACTGAAGGTGACGGAAGTATTGTGATCGTTCTGAAGGGCGAAATATTTTAATGTCTCCGATTTCAAAAATTCAAAATCCGTTTCAGACATCAGGGAACATTCTTGGTCTCGGTCTATCTATCGGTCTGTCCACAATTTGTGCGAACAGACATATCGGTTCAATTCAACTCCATAAAAAGCTGTAATGGAGTAAGAGAAAGAAATCGTCGTCAGTCCATTGGTTAAAGAGTAAGGGTTTTGTAAAAAGTTATATTGTAGCTTTTGAAAGGTCTCCAGGTCAGAGTCAGTCTATGTGAGAGGTGTTAAAAATAAACATAAGGCTAAAAAAAAAGACAGGTTCAAAATAACCGTGAACTTAGGGTATGGAAAGTCTTCCATTACTAATCTCCAGTCTCCATCACTTCCTCTAACCAACAATGTAACGGGGGTGAGGTGAGGTTGAAATCTGGTTGTAATGATTCTTTAGTCCGAAGGTTCTATAAAGAAAGAGTATCCGTCACAAGCTAGCAACAAGGAGGCTCAAGGAATAAGAAGTATAGAAATCTAAGGGAGTCTAAAATATAAATTCGGGGTAAAATGTACATTTAAATGTGTTAGTAGTCCATACTACCCAAATATTATACTCAATGTAGAGTTAGCCAAGAATAAATTGAGTGTAGCAGCTTGGGTTACACACCTCAAATTTGTAAATTTGTTAAGAAATATATTATTTTATTATTAATACAGAATAAAACCAACCGGGATCAAAAAGACGAAAAAACAATCACGAACTAATTAATAAAGTAAATTACTAAATATCAACTATTAAATTTTATCCAACGTGTGTTTTTAGTAGTTACGTACATAATAGTTTAATAAATTATCCCACACTAATTAACCACAATATTAAAATCAAAATTAAATTAAAATGTACAAAGTAAAATAAATAAAGATAAGGTAGAATGTGTTCCTTGTGGTTTTCAATTCTTTAGAAGCTGGGTCAATTGAGGAAATAAAAACCTCAATTTGCAATATTTCGATCCTTCCTTGAATCATTCTCAAGCTGACCGTCTTAACTTTAGACGATTACATCGTGATGGTTATTATTAAAAATTCTGGTTTGGACGTTAAAAAATTGTTTGTTTAAATCATTGTGATTCTTGTCATTTACTTGAATGCAGGTTCTGTTTATAGCACTATTAGTTTTAAATAAATCAATAACTGAAAGTAAACATTTCTTATATTTTTTTATAATTTTATGGGAAGATAAAATTATAAAAAATAAACTTTGCTCTTTTTCACGGTAAGGTTTTTGTTGGGGATTATATTAATTACCCTTTTTTTATGTAAAAAAACAAATTGTGACAGATTTAAAAAAAAGGGAGAAAAATTAAATATATAAAGGTGGCCAAACACGAAGAGGAAATCCTCAAGGAAAAAGCCTCAGGGGTTTTCTTGAGGATTTTCTCCACCAAACCCTCACCTTTCCCAACACAAACTTTAAAAACCCTTGATGCCGAATGTCGTTGACTCATTACACACTGTAGCTGAACGCGTAGTTCCGTCCTGCGTTTCGGCCTCAAAGTAGAAAAAAATAAAAATAAAAAAAATACGACTGGTGTCGCGGGACCGGTAGGAACGAAGTTCCTTACTTTTTTTTATTAAATATAAAATCACACTGCTAAGTACGTATACGTTGCTAACTACTCGTTCCAATAAATATTTTTTACTCAATTAGAAAATTATTATTAGTAAAATTATTATATAAAACTTATTACAAAAATCCCTTGATCCGCTTATATTTTATTATATCAATTTATACTTATATATTTACAGTTTTACTGGTTAATAATTTAACATAGTCGACATAGTCAATTTCTGACGATTCTCTTGGTGCACTTTCCATTTTAAATAATATCCGAATACTTTTCTCAATGATAGAAACAATAATTGAAAAAAAGCTTTGTTTTGTGGATAAATTGCGAGTTTGACAGGAAGAAGGAGTAAGAGAGAGAGAGTATAGTGAGAGAGAGATGGAAAGATAGAAGAGTTGGGATTGCGCACGAAAGGAAACCAAACGAATTATAGTAGAGGGGGAATCACTCTACATTCTTAATATTCCACCTATATTAACTACAAACCTCATACTTCCGCCATCAACTTTTAAAAATTGTAAAAAATATCACGTCACTGTAAAATAACTGCTGCTTGTATCAGGTTGAAATTTTGCCTGCCTGTTTTAATTGTACTTTAGAAGATGTGTATGAAGTTTTATAAAAATCGTTACGTTAAAACGTAAGATATCGGTAAAAACGTTGTTTTCTTTATTTAAAACGTTTAGGTCCGCTTTAATAAATTTAGCGATATTTATCACTTCATAGTAGAGTCGGTGTTCGTTTTACTAAAAAAAATTATTTATAAAAACTGTTTGTCTCATTAAATAGATAAAGTTAGAATTTTTTCCCGTCCTAAAATTCCAATTTTAAATTTGAAGCTTACGTTTACGCGAGCGTTGCGCGTGAACGCTTGGGCGGATAACGTTGCCCAACGAACCAGTCCTGGGCATTGGTAAAATGAACATGTGTACCAAATTTCAACTAAGTCGGTCAACTTTTACACGAGTTATCGTCATCCGTAGACTTCGTGACGCTTTTAGCGTGACGGTGATTTTGTGACGGTTATTTTGTGACGGTGATTTTGGTCGTTTTTTTCGGATTCACTCCCGGGCTCCAGAACGTGCCATAAGGAACTTCGTTCCAAAAATTGTTTAGGATTTTGGGGAGTGCAGGCCACGGATGACCTCAAGGCCGCATCCACACATGTATAGGAATTCCTCCTGGTCTGAACTGTTCAGTCAAACCACGAGGATTTCCTCTTCATGTATGGCCGCTTTTAGACAATAATGGGTCAAAATTAAAACCATCATTAAAGTACGCGAATGGACGTGAGGAAGCTATGAGCAACAATCATAGGCAGACTATAATATTAAAGTGTATAATGAAGTAACATTAAATAGAAGGTGCTATACAATACATAGAACAGAACAAAAATGGAATTCTACAAGTAGATTCAACTACTTTTTCTTATCAAGTATACCATGCGAAACTTGTTCAAGTACATTAAAGGTTTTGTTTCCTCATGAAAAGATTTTAATGAAGAATTGTTGTATCCTTTGTGTCATTGATGGAAAAGTATTGCATTGTACTATCACTGAATGGAATTCTCTCATTTAAAAGACCATTTCATTCATGAGCGTTATGAATGGAAAGCAGTAGGCAGTCCCACATATTCATATATTATAACAGGATTGGATAAGGGCATTATTCCCAGAGGCGACAACAAAAGAATTCGGGTGTAGGGCGAAGGTCAAGTATAGAACTCAAGAGGAAAATTATGTCAAACGTTCGACGATGGCTCGTTCATAAGTACCATTTTGAGTTGTCTGTGAACTGACTGCGTTGCTGAATGCAACGCATGACACAGTTAACTATGACTATGATCGAGTATTAACTGTAAAGCAAGACCACGAGTACTAAAACTCTAAAACACACATTAACTGCATCAGTCAGACTATATCATTTCATAATCTATCAATACATTTATTCATTTTAGAGATAAAAGAGCAACTGCGAAATAAATATAATTGATTCCCTTCCAATGAATTTAAATTAGACCTGTCAGAAAAACCACTGAAAGAAAGTTTAATTGTGTTATTATTTCAGACGAATTAAGTAAAACTTAACGTATTATTTATGCACTGTTCGTTTCATGGATTGTTTAAAGGAGCTAAATCTAGCAATTATTGCCGGTTTACTACACTCTCTCACAGACGAGGGATAACCAGAACTTTGTTCAGATGTGCAGCTGTTTAAAGTAAAGTTATCTGAACAATTTTTTTTTTTTGAGGTCAATTCTGAAATAAATTTATTTTCCAGCAGTATAGATAGAGCAGCTTGAAATAAGCAATAGTAATTAAGCAGCTACGGCACATACTTGAGCAGGACGATGACGTTAGTACTTTTAACTATTTTTTTTATTTTAATAAAGACCTAGAATACTTTTTTTTACAATAAATAAATTATATCCAATAAAGGACACATCCTGACTTTATTAGGGTCCTATAAGAATTTTGGGGCTAAATACTTAAAATAATTACAAGATAAAAAGAACTTTTTATATACTACGGATCTCGCCAACACCGAATCTAAACCGTGCCATTGATATGCCCCCGTGCAGACAGTAAGAGAAAAAAAAGAAAAATGTGTACAACTAATAAATTACAGATGCAGAAAAATTAAACCGATACCTAGGACACAAGTGTAAACAATCCTGATTGTCACACATCAATTAATTTATTTCTTGGTTTACTTTTTCTTTTTCGCTGTCATTCAATGTTTATCTCTTATTTATAAAAATCACAAATTTGAAACCCGCCAAAATGCAGATTGTAAATATGGGACTTGGCAAAACAAATAAAATAACTTGCGGATTTTTTCCGAACTAACTTTCCATACAGCAAATTTTGCTGAAAACGAATTAAATTTTGCTGAAAGATGGCTAAAAGTATTAAAATATTGCATTGTCATCGTGTTCTGAGCTATTCTAAAAGTTTCAAATGTCTAGCTACTCGGGAAGTTAGTTAAAAATCGATTGCAAGATTTGTACTGGACAAACAAACAAGAAAGCAAGCTAATAAAAACGTAGTAAAATAAACCCGTAAGCATTTGAGCAGCCTATGGAAGTTAAGCCTTATCCAAATATATAAATAAAGGCCTTAGAAGCCCTTTACTTATATAGTAGTTTAAAACTACTTAAAAGATAATGGATGATACGAGGTTGGCGTCTCTCTCCATCAGCTGTATAAATCGTATAATTGACATCCGGATGGCATCCCTTCACATAAGTAGATATAGTGAATTAAAAATATCTCTAGTACTTGGTTTTAGGTAAAAATCTCAATAAAATGTATCTCTGAATGTCATAAGTTGATTATAATAAACACAATTTAAGGAGTTAATTAGGATAATTCAGGAAATCAACATAGCACTTTCACTATTTATCGACAGAACTTAGTAAATTAAGTATGTATACATACATATAAGTTGATATAATTAATTAAAAAACAAAAAACCGCAAAGTAACGTCCTAAATCATACAGACAGCTTCCCAACTATTCTAGTGACACGGGATCAACGCGTCAATTCCCACCACCCATTATCATCTGGATTACGAAACCGAATATTATATTCAGATTCTATAATTGTTATAAACTAAAAGAAGAGTTGAATAATATTCAGCAGTATTCTCACGTTTATAGTATGTATCATTATCATAGGGATACCGACCCCCCGAAATGAGGAGATGCCAGCTATACTTGAGCTGAGCAAGTAGCTAAAGTATTGTGATAGGTATCGTGTATTGCGGGTTTAGCATTTTGCTATTGTTTTTATTTTTCTTAATTTCAAGCCTCGCAAAAGTATTTTAAAGAAAGGGGGTGGGGGCGAAATACAGAGGTCTAATGACCAGTTTGGAGATGAATGCTCTAGTAGGATTTTTAGTTTGTTTAAAGAGGCTACATTTTCTTAGGAAAAGGAAAATTAATTTAGTAATAATAAAACAATAAAACACCTAAATAAAGCAATACTCATTAGGTTTTTAAAAAAGCGTAATGATTAACATCACTTTACACAATAATTTAAGCTTTTATAAACATTTCTATAAAGCATTTGCACTTAAAAACATACTTAATGCGTTTAAAGAGATAATTTTGTACTATACGTGCAAATTATATTTTAATTTACATTTTTTTTAGAGATCAGTATATTTTAAAAAGTATTGTTTAATTATTTATACATTGGTCGATTTATATTATAAATTGTTCATCAATATCTAAACTGATAATTTTTTTTTCAAAAAAATACTTTAATATCATTGAGATCAATTTATACATTAAATTATACTTTAATGACTACTATAGAGATCCATTTGTATAATTATGAACTATACTTTTGACTATAGTAGTGACTACTTTGTACTTAGTAATTTAAATTGCACATTAACATCTAAACTTTTACAGAGAATAACATATTTAGAAGTATCTTTTAGTGAATGTTTTACTTTCTCATATAAAGAGAAAGTATTGTGATGGCGCGAAAATTCTATTTTGAGATTTAAAAGGATTTACACGTTTTGAGGTCCCTTGAGTCCAAAAATGAGGTTTAAAAAAATGTCTGTCTGACGTCTATCTGTGCAGACACCTGGAGTCTACACTACTGGGCCGATTTTGACGAAATTTGGCATAGATATTCAAAAAAATCATACCCTAAGGCGAAATCGAGAAATGATTTTTTAGCTCCTTATTTAGGGGTGCTACCCCCCAAAAACTTTGAAAAAACGTGAAAAAAATATATTTCTCGAAAACGGCTCCGACGATTTTAATTAAAAAAATTCTAAAATGTAATCCATTTGAATATGAATCTAACGATATTAGCCGTTTTCCCGGGAAAAATCTAGTTCTTAAGAAAATAGCTTTAAACGCGGAGGGAGAGAGGCCAGGTTCGATTCCTCGCCGAGAAGTTATTTTTATGATATATTTTGATAAAATGTTCAATAATAAATGTATACCAACGAAAATTAATAAATGGAAAACACCGGGCCATGTAGTTATGAACTCATATGAGAAAGTTTGTCTGAGTTGTCTCTGACCGATATTTTTAATATCTATTCTGCTATAAAAAAAAGCACTTATAGTAACAACTTCTAATTATTTATACTTAAAATAATAACTATTTATTGTAAAACTGATACCTAAGAGTTTTTAGAATCAATTTATAATTTGCATTAATATCACCATAAAAGTAGTACCAAGTAATTTTGATCTCGCGATGAAATTCGACTAAACTCAATAACATTTATAAAAATAATAACGATCGCATAAACGAATACATTTTTATCTGTACCGACATTGGAGCTAATAAAATAAGGCCCGAATTGATTTGGAAACGTGCGTGAACCATGAATTTTTAAAAAAATATAATATTATTGTTTTAGATATTAAGTTCATCACCATCACTGACTTTTTGTACACTGTAATTATTCGATTAAATATAAATTTTAAAGTTAATACTAATGTAAAACATATTGTAAGTTCAATTATAATTACTACAACATAAAAATTAAATTAATTTACAACAGTATCTTATACTATCGAGATACTCGTACACTCTGACTCCACTCTCTTACAATCTTCAACTTAAATCTGAACAACTTTTTTACAGCAACAGTATTATTATTTTTTTAAATTTATTTATCTAACATAATTAGGTAATATACCAGTTAACCGAGAGAGGGCGCTGCCCCCCCCCCCTCTGTTTACTGTGGGGAGGGGGGGGGGGGGGGGGCAGCCGCCCCCCCTGTTCCGCGGTCCCTGATGTTAATGTTTAAACACCTAACCCAAACTAATAGAGACCTCCTTAATTAACTAGACTAGCAGCAAAGGAAAAGGGCTATAAACATGTATGGCTCAATAATAATAAGGGTATAGTAAGAAATATGGACGGAGATAAAGGTTAAATAAGTAGGAGTTACAAATAAATAAAAATTTAAACAGAAATGGTGTTATTGAAAATAGTCTGCCAACTACAATGCCACATTTTATGCTTATAAAAACTATTTTTGTCAATTTTATTAAATTTTACCCCCGTTTTTTAAATCTCAAAATGGTTTTGATTTTTACATAAATTAAAGTATCAATTTAGCAAAATTAAAAGAGCGCAGAAGGTAGAAATTGAGGCGGGGCTTTATTGGGATACTTCTAACAATCCTTCCAAATTTCATAAAAATCTATTTTTGAAGATATAGGTGTAAATAAATGCATGTTTATCCGCATTGGACAAACATACATACATATATTGTGGAAGTGAAACAAATGGGCACGGCGCAGGAGGTTGAAACTTATAAGCAGAGACGGGAAAAAGTCATAAACGTCATAGTCATATGATTTTGTCATAAAATAGCCATTTTTCGAATAAACGTCATAAAATGGGGTTTTCTTGGGATAAACGTCATAGAATGGCCTTTTTTGTCAAAACTTAGCAAAAAGTTTTTTTTGTTTTTTTTTTTGTTTTTTTCTTTTGTTAAAGCAAATTTTTATATTGAACACCCCTGGTCCGGTTCCAGGTAAAAGTGCAGTTCAAACAAAGAACCCTTACACCAGCTTAGTGAAAGGCCTGGGCTCTTAATTCCCTGATCACTTTCGGACTTAACTAATGCGCTTATGCATACCTGCAACTAGACAGGCACCGGCGGTCATCCCTAATTCCAAACTAGGGCTCTTGATCGGCTCCTTCTTGGAACAAATCTTCCATTGGGTTGGGCAGTTTCCTGATTAGCTGTTCCAGAACTTAAGATTTTGTACATATTCATGGTAAAGATTAGAATGTTTAATTGCTCATTTGATTTCTTACTCGTGTTACTTGTTGTTTTTTTTACTTGTTCTATTACTTGGGTTTCTTGGTAAAACCAAAAAAAGAAACCCTTATAGTTTTGTTCATGTGTCTGTTTATCTGTCAGTCGGTACAGTTCCAATAACTTTTGAATCAAAAGAGATACAAACATGAAATTCCAATATTAAAGATCGTTTTGACGCACACACAGGAAAAATATTGCGAACTCAAAATAATCAGCTGTTCAAATTCAAAATGGCGGATAACTCACGTCGCGCGATTTTTTTTTAATTTTGAGTGGGGTATCAAATGAAAGGTATTGAAGAGTAGATACAAAACTATATAACACTTGAGGAAAGCGTTTAATTTTCAATGCCATTTTGTCAAAAAACATCAAAATTTTGCGTCTACCACCCCCCCCCCCTCTCAACACTATATTTCCGCTGTTTCTAAAAATATGCAAAATGTGCTTTCTGCTAGGCCATAGAAAAATAAGAAAAGCAATTCGATATGAATTACTGGGAATCCAAGATGGCGGCTAATTCCTGTCACGGAGGAATTTTTTTTTTTTTAAATTTTGAGTGAGGTATATAATGAAAGGTATTGAGGAGTAGATTACAAAAATATATAACACGTGTGGAAAATGTTTAATCTTTCATGCCATTTTGTTAAAAAAACATCAAAATTTGAATCATGGGTGGGAACACGCCCAGGCCATAGCTGCCCGACTAAAGGGCAAAGAAGTTTGGAAATTGCCTGAAGGGCAAAAAGCAAATGAAGTGTCATGCATGAAATTTGTTCCCAGCTCATCTGCCGACGTCGAATGGTCTTTTTCCAAGTTTAAAATTCTACTGACGGACAAAAGAGCCAATTTAACGCTGGATAATATAGAACAACATGATTATTTTTACATCGTTGAAGCATTCTGCTATTTACCCTCCAAAATAACGCTAAATTTTCGCTAAAAAAGGCTAATTTTTCACATTGAAAATAAACGTCATACTTTTTGCTAAAACGTCATAAAACAACCGATTTTCTAAAATAGAGGTCATAAAACAGGATAATAAAAGTCATAAAAGTCATAGAATAAAGGTCATGAAATGGAAAAATAAAAGTCATAAACGTCCCGTCTCTGCTTATAAGGGACCAACAATGGGCTATTTATGGTCTACCACACAAATTCCATTAAAATCGGACGAGTAGTTTTTAAGATATATGTTGGTTCACATAAATTGAGCGACAGACACACACGGAACCAAAAATGTTCCTAACGTCTGAAACGGATTTCAATCTTGGAATTTTTGAAAAGGGAGATATAAAAATGTTTCATTCTTCAAAACGATTACATAGCATCCGTTACCTTCGGTAAGCTCGGAAGCAATAAATAAAGTACCTCACCACAATAAATATAATTTATTAATTTATATTGTTTTTTCAACTTATCTAGTATTTTTTTTTTTATTTTTGTTATTTTATCTAATGTTAGTAGTTAAAGTAACGTTATTAATATAATTTTAAATTTAACTCAACCAATAGTCAATACTAATTTAGTCATATCTTTAGGTTTATATTCTTGTAAGTCCCAACATTATAGCATAGATTTTAAATTAAAATGCATGGTCCCTAAACTTAAAATTAAGTAGCCAAGGAAAATAGGGAGTCAAGTTCAAAGTTAGTTAGATTTAAGTAGATCATTTTACGTCAAAAGGATGGCAGATATGTTGGAAATTATAATCTAGATTTTTAAAAATTAAATAGTACAATATTTTTTTCACACTAACATCAGATCTACCGAAAAGAACTATGATTAGTTATTAAATAGTTTAAATAGACAAATGGAGGTAAATCTTGGCCGAAGCTTGGCTTCTATGAGAATTACTATAACATGGAGGGCTGTACAGCATATTTTGATGCTGGAATGAATTAAGCTGAAGGTATATGTAGTAGTATTCTGCTATCAACATATTGATGTCATTGAAACAGTTAACAAGCCTAAATAAACTAAGCATTTTACTTAAATTAAAATAAAAAATATAATATTTAGTTTAACATTTATTTATAGATCAGCTGAGATCTGTAATGATACATATAATGGAGCATTTGGAAACATTTTCAGATAATAGTAGTTTTAGGTGATATAAATCTAAATCTTTTAGTTGAGTCTAATAGTAAAATCCAGTATTTGAAGTTCTTGTGTATTTAGAAATTATATAAAAGATGTAATAAGGTATGAAAACAATTTTTAATCTTGTATAGATCACATATTGATATAAGGCAACAATGATATAAACTTCACTCCCTTTATTTTGCACAGTACGGTGAAAAATCATCATCTTATGGGGATTTCTATAATTTAAAATACAACAACAAATAATAATCCACAAAAACAATTCACTCTGACAACAGTATATTAAGCAACTTAATAATAAACTCATACACACATAGACTGGACAGACCTTTACAACATAACAGACGCACAGACAGCCACTCAAACATTGGTACAAAACACATAACAACATGTCCACAGACTAATCTAGTGTATATATAACATGCAAAAATAAAAAAAATAAACCCTTGGATAACCAGTGCTACTCTGACATCCAAAAGAAAAAACGACAAGATGCGAACAACACTAGACAACGATCCATACAGTAAAACCTTAAGAGATAATTACCTATATTAAATTTAACCAATTTGATTAGCCAATTGTAGAGACAAGCTACCTACTGACGGAACAGACTTCTCAAGTTTGACTCAATGTTTGACTCAAACATGAAAAGCTTAAAATGCATGCCTTAATAGGAAAACAAATTCAACAAACGTAATACAAAAACTAAATTGTAACAACATAACGTACACGGACACACAAAGAAATAGCTAATCAATTCAATATTTATCTCGGAACTACAGGGACTAATATTGTCAGTAAAATAAATAGGTTATAAATAAATGGTAACATAACTGTACAAAACAAACTAAAAAGACTATTCATTAGTGTGTAAATTATCTGAACTGATTATAAATGACTTAGACAAAGGAATTCCATTAGCTATTTTTATATAAGTTAAAGGAGTGTTGGATACTGTTTCTTATGAGAAATTAATCAAATCAATTTCTATTATAGGGATTGGGGGAACGTGTCTAAAAATACAGAAAACAACACGTTTAAATAAATGGATGTCTGAGTGAAACTATTGACGTTAACTGCGGAACGCCACAAGGCACTTTTAAAGCTCCCTGGTTTGCCCTAATTTACGTCAATAGTCTACTTAACTAAACACACACTTACTCAGTCATAATTTCCATTGTAGACGGCAAACTATTATATTTTAGGGGCACTACCTGGGAAGAAAAATCTAACAAAACATCAACAGGCATAACAAAAGTAAAGACGTGGTTTGATAACACAACAACATACTGGCAATAAATTAAAAAAAAAAAATACATGACTTTCTCACAGGACAAAGGAAAAAAACAACCAGAAAACTATATACACAGACACTGCACGATCAACTTTGCAACATACATAATCAGATTGCTATTAATACAAGTACAGGAGGGCCTCAGTTCAACATGTCAATGCACTACAGATAGCAAAAGAGTAAATACAATAAAATATATTCATTGCAGTCATTACAGATAACTTCTTAAACTGAAAGAAGCAAATCAGTGAAGCAGTCACAAAAATTAGAAGAACTATGTACTTTTTGTCAGACAGTCATGCTCTTACAGAATCTCTTCAAAGTTATTGTTTATTAGTCTGGGGTAGTGGACTCTAACCACCTCTATTATTGTTATGTAAATATGTTGTATTTTTTAGTAATTTAATTACGAAAAGTAACTTTAATGGTGGAAATAAATATATGTACTTATTTATTATTATTATTATTATTATATAAGATAAATATTTCGGAAAATTCATACTGCTAAATAATTTTATCGATAGACGAAAGAAAATTATGTTATTAAACAGTAAGGAATTTACTCGCAAAGAGAGGTTCCATTTTGCTTTGATGTTACTATTTTTCAAAAAGCGATAATATAATCAAAGCCGTTTACTCACCCGAATAAACTAACTGAGCCGTGCACGAAATCTTATTGATTGTCCATAAGACATAAGAAGGGATTAGGTAACTTATTTATTATTATTATCTTATTCTTTATAATTATTATTCTTAATTAAAGTAATATTATATTAAATATGATATATTCACTGTACATTTATTTCCTCAAAAGAACGTAAAAATCTTACTAATACTGTAAAAAAAGGACGTGAAATTTAATACTTACTCCTAAGGTTTTAGAATTGAATTGACGATCCCAACTAATCTTGTATTTTTTAAGAAAATTTAAATCATTAGACAATAAACACAAAACTGTGTTTAACTTATTTTCTATTCATTTTTTATGGTAGTAAATTTACTTACATCTTAAAAGTACAGATTTACATCAGAAAACAGTCATCTAAGAAAAGATTGAGATACCTTCTAAATGCTCTTAAATAATTTTTCTTAAGAAGTGAATAAATCGAAAACACCAAATCCCTCACCTAAAACAAAAAACAAACATAAAAAAATACTATTAAAAAAATAAATAATAAATCTACAGAGTAAAGCCTAGTAATATAAATAATTAATCATCGTACAATTAAAAAGAATGATGATGAATAACGGTTAAATACAACCTCTTTTTGGAATACAATAATTGCATGGCTCCTTAAAATGTCTAACTAAAATGCAAGTTATAAAGAAGCAAGGCACGAGACAGAGATACCGTGTCTAATTTTGTATAGGAGTTTCAAGCTTTTCAGTTCGAATTTAAATATAAACAAGTAAGGCGCGCTTCACGTAAGTACGTGGGGCGATAATCGCCGGTTTCTGTACATTAAAGTAAAATTATTAATTGTAATATAATTGCACTAATTTTGATAGTAATATTATTTTTCTACTCTTCAATACCTTTAAATTGATGTAATAACATGGTATGGTAACTAAAACAATGTTTAGTCACCCACCATATTAGCGCCATCTAGAAAATATTACGTATGCAATTTTAATAGTTGCATATTCGTTTTCTTCATTTCAAGACCTTTAAATTTATATATAACATGTCATGGTGACTAAGAACGTTTTTTAGTCGCCCGCCATATTGAAAATATTACGTATGAAATTTTAATAGTTGCATATTCTTTTTCTTCATTTCAAGACCTTTAAATTTATATATAACATGTCATGGTGACTAAAAACTTTTTTTTTGTCGCCCGCCATATTGGCCGCGATCTTGAAAATATTAAGTGTGAAAAATCCAAAATGTGTCCAGTTATCTCAAATGCCGAGATGCACCTGTGTGCCGAATTTCATGTTCCTAGCTATAGTAGTTTATGAATTGAAACAAGCAACGGACAGACACCAACGGACGGACAGACAGACAGAGCCGTTATATAAGGTTTCTTTTCGTACTTTGTACAGAAACCTAACAAGTAAAATATTATTTTTTCTGATGCGTTTAGTATTTAATTTTAATCAGGGTATTGCCAAATAAAAAAGTTAAAAAATTAAAATGAATGGCATAAAGCCAGAATTGACCACGCGTTGATAACTATAAAAAAATATTCTCTATTAGTAAAGTTACAGTTACATCATAAGAGAAAACTGAATACGTGTCGAGTACTAGATAATAATAATATTACAATTACAACCGGGTTGTATTGTGATTCTGTTGCACTTCAATATAAATATAGAAAATTAATTATGAACAAAACGTGTTTTTAATCAAATAACAGACTGCAATCTTTTGTTTACATCGACCACCTTCAATAATAATTAGTTCCTATTACAATGATTACACAATGACAGCTTTTATGCGAGATAACTTTCGCATGATTGACATTGGATCATGCAAAAGAAGATAACGCAGGCTATAAGATCGATGTCTTTATCTTAAACATCAGAAGAAAAAGCGCATACATAATTAAATAAAATTATATTTCAGAATATACATTATTCAGACTCATATAATTAATATCACCTTCACCAGAATTTAAAATTAGTTTGGCACATTGCTTCCTCGCCTCCTATGGCGTACATAAAAAATGTTATGGCTTTACAACTCATTACAGTCTATTTTGTTTTATTTGAAATTATTATGGGACCATCTGTGGGCAAAATTCGACAAACCATGAACATTTCTTAAAACTCAGTCGAGATCTATTTTTGATATTTACACCAATGGGGCGCAGAAGGTTGAAACTAACGTGGGACTGTGGGGTCAACAATGGACTAATTATGACCTAACACTCAAATTTCATGAAAATCAGACGAGTAATTTTTAAGTTAACATTTAAAAAATGTTGGTCGGACCAACAGATAGACATGTGACCACAAATGTTCCCAAATGTATGTAACGGAAAAATCACGATGCATCCGTTATTTTCAGAATGCTCGGAATAAAAAAAAAAATCGATCTTGAAGCTTTTTCGAAGGGGTTTTACCAAAGGCTTCATATTTAGGATTCTGTGAAAATCTGGGGACAGAAAAAAAGAGAAACACCTAAAGGTTCTCCCACACAGTGCGGGACGGCGACAGCGGGAGCGGGATGGATCCCGGCCGTGTATACATTGCGGGATATGAGCCTGTTTACAGTGGCGTATCCAGGGGGGGGGGGGGGCACAGGGGGCACGTCCCCCCCCCCAGACTGGCCCAGACCCAATAGTTAAGAAAAAAAATACGCCGAATTATTTTTTTTGAATACACATTTTCACATTCACCTCATATTCAACCCCCCGGACCCCCCGCGCCATATCTCCCCCCACCCAATAATTATGACGACGCCCATGACTTACAGTAAGATATTCTACTGCCATAAGCATCAGCATAACATTTTCTTAGGCCCGCCGACAGGGGGAGGCAAGGGGGGGGGGGGGGGGGCAAATGCCCAGGGGCCCGGGCCTCTGGGGGGCGGCCCTTGTTTTTATATCCAAAAAAGGCAAGATGGATATTGTAATTAGTGGCATAACTATGGGACCGAATTGCATGCGAACCCCGGTCCCAAGGGGCCCCCAAATCCAAACAAAATATGAAATTACTATCTTTGTACCAATGTCGGTAGGGGCTCCTTTAGAACATAATAAAATCTAACTTGAAATTATACTTCTATACTATTGCAAGGGGACCCCATTCAGTCTGAACGCAAATGTTTTTATTCTTTTTTTTGGCGAGGGCCCCAATGCTCTAACTAAGTTTGGGAGGCACAGGCCCGGGCCTCCGGGAGGCGACCCTGGATTTTTACAACAAAAAGGCAAGATGGATATTGTGATTAGTGGCATAACTGTAGGTCCGAATTACGGGCGGACCCCGGTGGCAAGGAGCCCCTAAATAAAAAAAAAACATGAAACTACTATCTTTGTACCAATTTCGTTAGAGGCCCCTTTAGAGCATAATAAAATCTAGCTTGGAATTATACTTCTATACTATTGTAAGGGGACCCCATTCAGTTCTGAACGCAAATGTGTTTTTTGTTTTTTTGGCGAGGGCCCCCAATGCCCTAGCTAAGTTTGGGAGGCAAAGTTGATTCACGCATCGGAAATTAAACAGACACAAATACAAAACTTAACCAACAGTACATACATATGCATTTGAAATTCGTCCCCACCAAACGTCTTTTCCTTTTTGTCTTTTCAGACAAGCTTGGCCTCAGAAATTCTTAAAACTCATCTTTTTGCACTTAAATTTAAAACAAAATTCCAGGGGAGGACCCCTTATTTGTTCAAAGGGGCCCAGTTGCTAACTTGCCCAGGGGCCCGGAAATCCTCTCAGCGGCCCTGCATTTTCTAACGAATACGTTCTAAAACAGTTGTTGTTACTTAGGCGCGGAGTTTTTTTTTTTTTTTTTCTTTTTTTTTTCTTTGGGGGGGGGGGGGGGAGTTACTTTGTTGAATAAGTAGTTCCCTCTTTTTTACCCCTTTTGTTACAACTACGAATTCCCCCCCCCCCCCTCAATCTTAACTGACTTAGAATGTGCCCCCTCCAGACCTAGCCGCTGGATACGCCACACAGGAACGAATTGAACAGGCTCATATCCCGCAATGTAAACACGTCCCGCATCCATCCTGCTCCCGCCGCACAGTGATCGAAAATTCAAATTTAGCGGGACAAAAATAGATTTACAATAAACATCTAATTAATGTGTAAAACGTGATATAAAGACTATATATGTCCAGGAATAAAAATATGATGTTTTTGTTTGATATTTTCATTAGACAGTACTTTGTACCTATCAGAAGCAGTGTTATAATGATATAATTACTTTTATCTGTATTCCATTAATACTCTCTGTAGTTAACACATTGTTTATTAGTTGTCTTGAAAGTATTTTTTTACAACCATTCAGTATGATAATTTGTCAACAAGGTAAGAAAAGAAAATTAATCACTATACATTGCAATTTTATAAAGTTTTTTATTGGAATATTTGTAATATTTACTCCTCATCTTGAAAAGTATAATTATTCTAAAAAGGTTTTCATTATTGGTATAGAACTTCTGAGTTATTGAAAGTTATTACGAGTTATACCATTTGATACTTTCTTTCAACTTTCTACTCATAGAATAAATTTACGTTTACTGCATATTTTTGCCTATAGTTAAGATACATGGTGATTTCATCGAAATTTTGAGTATTACTTTTGTATTTTTGCATGTCTAAGTTTCTGGTTTTTTCTTCACTTGTTTTAATTTATATATATATAAATATAAATATATTTTATATTATATTTTTTTAGATATATAATATATTTTTTATTACATATTTTATATATATATATATTTATATATTACATATTTTATATATATATTTATATATTTTTTTAAAATATATTTAACTTTTGTAGTTTTGAAATTAAATAAAATTTACTTTTAGTATTTCTTTAATACTAAGAATTTTTTCTTCACTATTAATTTTTAAAACAATCATAATTCTCTTTTTTGAAATCTTTAAGTAATATTTTTACTTTTCCTCACCTTCTCCGAAGGTATTTATAGGAAAGTATTATTTTCACCCAAAAATTCCGAAACCAAAATTTCAACGGAATTATCCGTTTCGGGTGTTTTTAAGACGATTAGAGTGGTTTTTAGCTGGATGTCAGTCTGTCTGTCTGTGTCACGCATAACTCCCACAGTTTTTAAGCTAGAGAGTTGAAAGTAGGAGGAAAAGTTCCGAGGTACCAAGTACCCGTTTTTTTTTTTTCTTTTATTGATGATAGTTGAACAAAAAGTAATATTATTAAAATAAATATAAAGAAATAATATTTTTCTCAATGCATAATTATCGATACAATTTGCACCATCAAAAGAGTCTACCATTTTTTTTACCATATTTAATGCGCGCTGAGTTGCCTACAAATATACGTTTCCACAGGCTCTGAACAGTGAATATATGGTGAAAAAAGATGGAGTTGCACTTACAAAGCTTCTTTCCATAGAGGGAATAGAAAGAGGAAACAAAATTTCACTATAATACAATTTTAATTTTTGTCCCGCTAAATTGAATTTTCGATCACTGTGCGCCGTCCCGCACTGGTGTGGGGGAACCTTAAATCCTTTCGGCGATATCAGTTAGTTTGGGCGTCCATTTTAGGTTTCTGTACAAAAAGAAACCTTAAATAACGGCTCTGTCTGTCTGTCTGTCATAAAAAAAAGTTCTTAGTCACTATGAGATGTTATACATCAATTTAAAGGTCTTGAAGTGTAGAAAAATAATATGCAATTATTACAATTTTACACTTAAACGTTTCAAGATGGCGGCCAATATGGCGGGTGAATAAAAACAAATTTTTAGTCACCCTGACATGTTATACATATATCAATTTAAAGGTCTTGAAGTGTAGAAAAAGAATATGCATTTATTAAAATTTTCAATATGGCGGGTGACTAAGCATTGTTTTAGTTACCATAATAACATGTTATACATCAATTTAAAGGTCTTGAAGAGTAGAAAAAGAATATTACTATTAAAATTAGTGTAATTATATTACACTTAATAATTTTAACTTTAATGTACAGAAACCGGCGTTTATCGCCCCCACGTACTTACGTGAAGCGCGCCTTACTTGTTTAGTTGTAAAATGTAAGTGAATGCTACCTTGTGAATAAAATTATTGTAGGTATACATAATTGGCCTAAAATATTATTCAAATTTAGGAGAGTTAATTTGGCCTAAAGTATAATATTATTTTATATTTTGCTATCTATATGGATCCTTCAAATTATAACTAACACTTAGATAGAATTTTCACTTAACAAGACTCGAATTCGAAATCAAAAGCAGTTACGATAACAAGACTGCAATGGTGGGTGCATCAAGTTATGAACTTTAGCTTACAACCGGTAGGATTTTCCAGTTAATTGAATCGTGAAATTTGGAACTTCAGAAATTCAAAGGAAGCTAAAGCACGGTTTACACGCTCAAGCCATTTGCACAAACTGGTTTGCGCAAGCCAGTTTGTGCAAATGGCTTGAATGAATAAACACACCTAATTTTTTCTCTTTATTACAACTTTATAGATTTAATTAGGAAACTAGATTTTTGGAAAAGAAGTAACCAAAAGTAAAGTAAACTTACAACGAATTCTTCGGTTTCATAAAAACAAGATAAGGATGAGCTTATATTATAATTACTAGTATAAAATTTGATGAGCTTGCAAGAAAAAAAAAAATCAGGTTAAATCTTACTTCAGATATAAAAGAAATCGCAAACTTCCCCTTTTTAGGACAAATGCAAATTTTAAATAAACACATCCGTTAAAAAAAAAAAAAAATCGAAAAGGAGTAAACAAAAAAAATCATACTTTTAACTTCTAATGCATAAGAATTAACTACTCTGAAAGGTCTATTTTAAGCCCTTAGTCTTAAATATTTAAAGATTGAAGAGATAAAATAACAACACATAATTACATGTTTAAATAGCGACCTAGTAGCAGAAGGAGAGGGATATTAAAACATGTAAACTGGTTGTAGACAGCGGATACAGGTTCTGTGGCGCAAGAAACTTGTACTCAACTTTAACTGGCTTAGACACTTCCGACTTGAGATCGACTGACACCACAAAAATTATTTTTTACACCCTTTAATTAAATTCATCTACCAAATTACCCAACATCTTCGATTGAGTTGCGTAATCTTAATAATTTTAAAATAAATTCGATTTATACATTTTTTTTTTTTTTTTGTTCCAATTCCATTAACATTAAAAACTAAATTTAAAAGACTCTATTTTAACTAAATCAGATTATTTAATTTTATCAATTGCAGATTTTTTTAGAAAAGAAGAACTGGATAAAATCTATTACTTCTTCTTAGAGGAAGTCAGAAAAAGGTGTATGTATAATATACTATTCACATGATTCATTCTTTTTCTTGTTCCCTCTTATCTTCTGTTCAACAAGACAACCCAAATTGATTAGCTACCTTCAATGCGCTCCTTAGCTGAAATTAAGTTTTCTTTTAAATCTAAATCGTGACTCCTCCAACTGCAAAAAATAGCACTTTATACTTTCACATATAAAGAGAAAGTATTGAGATGGCGAGAAATTATTTCTCGATTTTCTCTTCGATTTTGATGGATTCACATGATTTGAGGTACCCTGAGTCCAAAAAAGAGGTTTTTAAAAAATGACTGTCTATGCAGACACGTGGAGCCAAAAATGTTGATTTTGTCGAAATTTGGCATATATGCGTTTAAAATAATCATACTCCAAGGCAAAATCGAGAAATGAATTATAACTTAAAATTTGGCGGCACTACAACCAAAAAACTCTAAAAAAAAAAAAATTATTTATCGAAAACGGTTCCGACAGTTTTGATAAAAAAAAAATCTAAATGTAGTAAATGTAAAAAATAATTCAAATATAGTCCATTTGAATACGAATCTAACGATATAAGCCGTTTCCCCGGGAAAAAAAACTATTTCCCGAGAAAATAGCTTTAAACGCGGACGGAGAGGCCGGGTTCGATTCCCAAAATATTTGTGTTTAAATATTAATAACGACATGCTTTAAGCAACAAAATTACTTTCATTGTTAGTTCTCCTCTTGGCTCATCGTTTTCTCTAAACCTAAAGAATTCTTTGACAATTTAAACAAGCTACTAAAAATAACTTATTGTTTATTATTATTATATGTTATTTAGATATGTACCTATGTTTAAATTATTATTATTGTGTCTTAAGAACCAGTAATAATAAATTATACACAAAAATGTATTCATATAATATAAATATTAACTGTTTACCTCAAACTTTAATATTTATTAACAAGTGGAAAAGTTAGAAATAGACTTTGACTTAAGTTAAGTATTCAAACTATATAATACAAGGTTAAAATAAATTATATTATCATGTTACACAAAAAAATTACTCATAGCCATCGACCAAAAAGTTATTTCCTAGCTAAGTAGAAACCATATTATTATGGACTGACCCATAATTTAAA
This sequence comes from Gerris lacustris, assembly GCA_951217055.1. Classification (NCBI taxonomy): domain Eukaryota; kingdom Metazoa; phylum Arthropoda; class Insecta; order Hemiptera; family Gerridae; genus Gerris; species Gerris lacustris. The sequence goes on along the minus strand of OX578277.1, from coordinate 68,842,693 downwards.
CCAGCATTTACATTATGTATTATTTTAATTGTATTCTCTTTTAGAATTTTAAAATATATCCTTTTTAGGATTTTACTTTCAAAATACCCAACTCAAAAAGAACATAACAGGAATTATTGTACATACATATGTATATATGTGTACATGTGTGTATGTGCGTGTATGTATATATTATATATATATATATATATATATATATATATATATATATATATATATATATATATATATATATATATATATATACACATATATATATTAATTAATAATATATATTATGCTACCACTTTTTAAAATGGGGTTTTAAAGAAGTATAGGTAAGAATTAAGAACTACGCTGCTGACAATGACATTGACCTCGTTCACCGTATTCCGCTCAACTCAATTGATTTTATTCAGCCGATTAAATCAACTGCATAATACAATATTTCATTCTTACGATTATTTAATATTCCTATTATCCACATTTACAGTACAATTATATTTAATATTACATTAACAATAGATTTTTTTAATAAATATAAAATATATTATAACAATAGGTAAATCTTGATTTTTTGAGAGAATGCATAACGTATGTATATATTATGTTTATAGACATATAGGAAGAGGTAAAGAATAGAGACAATGTTTAGGGAACAACGGTTTTCACCGTAGAGAAAGTTTATACGGGCCCGTTATCAATGCAAAAAGATAAACAGAGAATGGTTTGTAGATAAGGGGAAGCCGAGTACAGATGATATTTTGAATAGTTAAACCAAGATAACAGGGAAGAAAACAGTTTGATGACGGCGTCACAGAACTGGCCTTGATTGGTATATGGCAGGGGGCAGGGGACGACCACACTACCTAGACATGCATCCGCCTAACTCCCAATATCGATTAGACACAAATATCTAAACAATAAATATTTTCTTAGTTTCTTTTCAATTGCACTTCAAACCACTTCTTGTAAATTTTGACACGACCAAGAATTAAAAAAAAAAAAAAAATCTAATATTTTTACCTAAATCAATCTAGAACTTTAAATAATACAACGATTTACAACTTGAGCTTTCAGAAGAAAACAACTTGACTAGATTCAGTTTTAGTTACTATGTTTGATTTATTTGGATATTAGTTTTTGGAGGTTTTCCACAAAAATCGTTTAAATTTGCACAGAGTCTGATTTACCTCGAGCTAATTCTACAAAATCTCGAAAGAAACATCTAATTGACGTAGGTAGCAGAGCGAGGTCTCTGTATTTAACTCCACCATTTGGCATTTCGACTTTCTGACTGTAAATAATTTGTTTGTTACGCAGCCATGACAAAATGCGTACTTCGATTTTCTTCTAATTTAGCATGGATGTTCCTTAAGTAATTAAGATCGATGTCCATTGTTTATATTACTTTTTTTTCTTTAAGTTTCATTAGAATCTATTTGGATGCGAGGCCTACTCTTCACATATCTACTAGTTATTATTGCCCTAGCTGAGTAACGTCTCTGTTTCCATTCGACTCATTGGCATTTCGTCTATTTATTTGTTTTTTTTACGTAGACACGACCAAAATCGTTACAACGATTTTCACAGAACTAATACTTATTTACATAAAATATTAAATTAAATAATAAGATCCTATCCTCGTATTCCTAAAATATGGCTTCCCCTCCAAATAATGGGAAAAACCCTCCCCAAATTAAGTTCAAGCATTTTTCTTTTAAAGTGAACCTAATGATTCTTTAATAATTTATGTTTTGTATTTTTCCACTATTCTATGACTTGTTTATACATATTCGATTTGCTGCATTTCTCAAATAAAGAAAATGAAAAAGATTAAAGATATAAATTTTACTTTGTGTTTTTACCCATGGAGGGAAACCCAAAAAGTGCTGAGAGATAACGTCATTCTATTGATTCATTATAGCATAGTAATCTCATTAAAAACTCAATTATACCACACATCTACGAACAGATAAAATGGATTTAATTATAAGAAAACCTTAGCACAGTTATTCCAAAAAATTAAACATCTCTAATATTAAAAAATCGGTCCGAGACAACACAGACTAAGTTTCACATATACGACTAAATAATTACTTGGACCAGAGATTATCATTTATTAATTGTTTCTAGTTTTCGCAGTTACATTTGTCTGAATATGTATGCCAAATTTCGTCAAAATTCGCCCAGTAGTTACGCTCATGGCGTCTGCACAGACAGAAGAAGACAGACTTTTTTAAAACCACATTTTTTGGACTCAGGGGACCTCAAAACATGTAAATCCCTCAAAATCGAATTTTCGCGCTATCGCAATACTTTCTCTGTATATAGATAGAAAGTGTTTCATGCCATATAATATGTACTCACCTCCTGCCCGCCCTAAATAACTTCTCAGCATTATTGTGTTTTTTCGTCCTTTTTTATATTTTAATTTATCTTCCCACTCTTTAAATTTGTAACTAAAACTAAATTACATACTTAATACATATTTTATAACATTAAAGTATTTAATTAAGTTGATTGCATTGAATCAGATTAATGAACATTTTTCATAGCTTGTTTGTTGGCCGAGATAAGCATCTTGCCATGAGGTAGAAAACAGGGAATATCCTGAACTCCAAATTAAGAGTCTGTGCAGCTATCTAATGCAAGTTATCAACTATTATTTTATTATATAAAACGGTTTGCCAAAATCAATAGGAAATCAATGACCTGAAAATCCATTATTACCTTGTTTACTAACTGACAATACAATAACCAACAAAAGGAGTTAACACATTAAATTAATAAAATAATGTGTTTTATCGCTCGTTACTTTATATCTGAGTTTAATTAAAGAATTAATAAAAATGAGATAAAATATAAAATTTAATCGGCATATAATAAATATATAGTTATTACTTTATTACTTAAGTCTGATGTGCGTGTTTATTAAAATGGCGGAAAGTGAAGAAGAATATAGAGAACAATAATTTTCATTGTTTGATCGTGAATCACCAAGTCAACACGTAGCTCCTAACCTGGAGTTTACAAATGAATAAACTACATAATCATTAAGAGGAAAATAACACATAGTTTGGTATGCAATGAGTGTAAACTATAAGACCCGAAATTCTTTTTTTTTTATAACATTTGGCTGTTTTAGAACTTAGGGGAGCTACTCTACACAGAGTGAAGTATGTCTCAAATTTTTATTGTTTTAACCAGTTGATGTTAAGAATAATGATCTCAGGGAAAAATAATCAAAAATGTTCCCTGATGTCTGAAATGGATTTCTATCTTGGATTTTTTTAAATAAGACATAAAAATGTTTCGTTCTTCAAAACGATCACATAGCTTCCTTTACCTTCGGTAAGCTCAAAAGCAAAAATCAAGAAAGACAAAATGAAATAAACTGTTAATATTTGAACAAATGAACAAAACATATAATTTGTTTCAGAGGAACTATTCTACACTCCTCAACTAAATTTATATTAAGAAGAAGCCTGTCCAAGAAATAAGTTTATTAGACCAGTCGGTGTTGTAGTTAAAGAAAAAAATGGAGGGTGTCTGTGTCTAAAGGCTAAGAGGAGAGCAGGAAGGCAAGGGTGATTCCAATAATAGCACTTTGTTGTGTGACGGCAAGGAGGGAGACCCAGGCAGAGACCACCTCGCTACAACCGATATATACAACTTATATCTCTGTATTGGGCAAGGTTTTACGGTCAACAAACTCATTCAAATATCTAACCCGTACAATCACACTTCACTTTTCCCTTAAACTCGAATTAAAACGAATAAATAAACTAGTCGCTTGCGTCTAAAGATTTAATTCAGTAAATATTTTTATAACCAGATATAAACGTATGTTTGTCTCGGATCAATTGTATTTTTTGGACAAGCCTGAAGCCCACCCATTCAATTTCAATGATAAATGATTTTCAGATTAATTAAGTTATCGAGTTAACTTGATACATTGAAAAATACTCTGTCAATTAATGTGGCACATAGCTTCCTCGCAAAGAAAAATACCGGAATTAAGAAAAAAACTTTTCGGTCTCCGAATTAAGAAAAATACCTCGATAAAAAAAATCAAAAAGTTCACTGTTCCAGTAAATATTTAATAAAGTTGAAGAAATTTAAATATTTGTTGGAGAAACAAAGCCTCCAACAAGCCCCAAAAGTTAGCACACATATAATTAATTTAATAAACAAATATAAAACTGCAACCAAATCGTAGAAACCGCTGTATAAAAAGTTTTTTTTATTTTACCCCCCTCAAAACTAAAAATAACATGAAATAGAATATAACAAAAATTAAGGTACTATGCAAGAGCTTTTCAACGATATACATCATATTATAAAAGATTAACTTTAACATTTGTACCCCTGTACTCTGAGGTACCAAAATTATATTTTTAAAAAACAAACAATACAAAAGGGCATTCATTTAACTAATAAATACATATAAATAAAAAACCTAATATCAAAAAAGTATTTGAACCCTTTAACCTACAACAAAATTATAAATCGGTACTAAAGTACATGTACAACATTTTTAAAAAATCAACAAATAAAATAGCTTTAATGTACGTATCAAGGCCTTTAAAATAATATACGACACAATATTAAAAACCGAAAAAAGTGGTCACGTGACACGGCACACGGGAAAAAGTTTACTCTCATGTTCTCACCAAGTAGGATGAACTAATTTAAAGAGCATTAGTGTAAGATTCAATCGCCGCAATTAGAAATAAAATCGGCCAACTATTATAGAAACTATGGCCATTCAAAGACAAAAATGGAAAAAAATAAAACCAAAAAATAACAAAATGATCATAATCTAAGGTACAACCGATGATGATACGACAAAAACTCATAGGACTAAAGTTGTAGATCTTTTGAAATCAGTTACCACATGTGCTATCCATTTTCTAATACGACTTACCGTTTAGCCGCAATAAGCCCCCAAACCACTTTAAAAATCAAGTCGCCATTTATTATTTTTTTAAGGGGAGAAGAAGGGGGAAAAGTGAACTTTGTATATTTATTTTTGTTCACAATATGGCCGTTGCGCGTCGAATGGCGCAAACCGCAAGTCTGTAGCTCTTCTGGAAGTGGGTAAACAGTAAACAGTAATGCCAGTCAGTGAGTCAGTTAGCCATGCGGCTTTATAGTATAAGACATAATAATTTAGCAAGGTTTAAAGTGCGCAGAAAGTTGAAATTAGGCAGGTGCTATCTGCAAGCTACTTTCGAGAAACCATAAAAATTTCATACAAATCAGATGATTACTTTTAAAGATATGGCAGTAAATAAATGTGTGTTTGTGAGCATTTGGAAGATAAACAAATAAGAGCAGAAGGCTGAAACTTATATGGGACCAACAATGGGCTAATTATGACCTACCACCCAAATTTCATTAAAATTGGACGTGTAGTTTTTATGATATGGTGGTTCGCAAAAATTGAACGACTGACCGACAAACAGACACGGGACCAAAAATTTTCCCTGATGTCTGAAACGGATTTCTGTCTTGGAATTTTTGAAATCGGAGATATAAAATATTTTCGTTCTTCAGAACGATCACATAGCTTCCCGTTACCTTCGGTAAGCTCGGAAGCAATTATCAGTTAAAACATTCAACAACACGGATTATGGATTACTATTTAAGTAAATGAGCTGAAAAGAGTAAAACAAAATGAAAATAGGAAAGTAAAATTAGAAAATATCGTTTTGTTTTAAGTCTGGTATAAATCATTATAAAAAAATTACTACTATCCAATATAAAATTACAATAGAAAAAATCGGTCCGAAAAACTCAGACTAACATTCTCATATAGAGTTCATAATTACTTAGCCCAGTGTTAGTGTCCATTTATTAGTTTTCGAGTTATCTTAGGTATATTTAATTATTATTTAACAAACATTTTATCAAAATGTATCGTAAAATTTCGCGACATTTTGTCAAAATCGGCCCAGTAGTTTAGGCTCCAGGCGTCTGCTCAGATGACTAACAAGCATTTTTTTAAAAAACCATTTCTTTGGACCAGGGGGACCTTAAAACGTGTAAATTTATCAAAATCGAATTTTCGCGCCAAAAACATACTTTCTCTTAGTACGAGAAAATATTAACAACAACAAACAAATTATTACTGCTTATACAGTCCTAATTGCAATTAAGTAACATTAAGTAGCTCTGCTCAACTCAGTAACTTTCACTTGGATCAAGGGTTTATGTTACGATCTCATAGAAAGAGATTTTTAGAAATCCCTAATTATGTCTTTCAATACAATAGAAAGAAACTCACGATCTTTAGACAGATAATCAAAATTGCTTTTGTTAAAATAAAAGAAGAATCTCAAGGGGCAATAGATTTTATGTTGAAAAGGAGTAGATGTCTTACTGTAGTATTTGAGGAAAAACAAAAACTAGAGTAGATGTCCTACTTTTGTATTTGAGGAAAAACAAAAACTTTATGAAATAGGTTATCAAAATTAAATAAAAGAAAATAGACTGCCAATTAGTGTGGCACATAGCTTCCTCGCATCCTATCATATACTATAACAATTATTGTTATATTACTTTATTGAAATATTGTTTATTTTGTAAAAACTATTAATAGTTTTAGCGATCTTTAACACTTCATAGCGGTGTCGCTGTTGGTTTTACTAAAAAAATGTATTTGAAAAAAAATGTTTGTCTCATTGAATAGATGAAGTTATATTTTTTACCCGACCTAAAATTCCAATTTTAAATTTAAAGTTCGCGTTTACGCGAGCATTGCTCGTGAACGCTTGGACGGATAACGTTGTCCAACGAACTCGTCCTGAGCATTGCTAAAATGAACATGTCTACCAAATTTCATCAAAATCTGTCGACATTTACTCAAGTTATCGTCGCACGTTTCATAATTCGCGGACACACAGACCGACAGACAGACACGAGACCAAAAATGTTCCCTGATGTCTGAAACGGATTTCTGTCTTGGAATTTTGAAATCGGAGGCATAAAAGTTTTTCGTTCTCAAAAGTGAACACAATGCTTCCGTTACCTTCGGTAAGCTCGGAAGCAAAAAAGTATATAAATAAATATATATAACAATTAAAACTATTACGTAAATTTATAATCATTATATTTAATTCTAACACTTTATAATCATTATATTTAATTCTAACACATTCTTTGAGAAACGTCGTTTAATAGTTGAGGTTAATCCCAATTTCACTTTTGTTAATTAAAAAAATCTATTTGCCTAATAAAATTGCGACACTAATTCTCTTTAATACCTAAGCAGCGTTTTACAACTTTTTCGCCACAACAATAAATTGACAAAGAACTAAATGCTTACTTTGTGCCAAATTCCAAAAGTAAGGATTTAAAAGAAAATAAAAATAAATTGGCAAATGCGTTTTTATGTTTTTAAATGTCTAGTTTTTTCTGAGTGTAATGCCAAACATTTTTAAAGAATAAGCTGTAGGATCTGGGATTTAGTAAATGTGAATTTGATAAAAAGAGAAAAGAATAAAATAAATGGGAAAAAAGCTTAGTGTTGGATAAGAATGTAAGTAACTTGGGAAGATGGCAGGGATAAACAAACATTATATTCTCTCGAGTAATCCAGGATCAATGAGTATACACTTTACTTGACACAGAATAGCTTCAAGTACTTAGATGGATATACTTTACAAACACTTCATGCAAAGATGCTTCTGAAAATAAAAACTATGTAAAAATAGCATATCTTCACTCACAAAGCCATAAAAAGAAATAGCAGGGTGGAAGGGTTTTGAAATTTTGCAAAAATAATATTGGGATCGTACCCTTTATACTCGTAAAATAATTTTGGGTAACAAGAGTATAGGAGAGGTTACCTTGGTCATGCAACAAAAATCAAATATCGCTGAAAACACCGATATGATTGCAGGTGAAGGCGGGAAGGTTGCTGAAATAGCGTTGTCAGAATCCGCTCTGACAAGCAGTATAGCACTGAAAAAATTACTACCCTCCCTGAAATTGTGCGAGAGACAAGTGTTCGAGATAAGATAACCTCCCCCACCCATCAGGCTAAAGGTTGCTTTTGACGATCAACTTGGTTGTCAATATACCATGAAGTCAATGTTTATCGTTTATGTGGATAGGCTGGTGGTTGACATTTTATGTTGGTCCACAGTTCGAGTAAAATAAACAATACAAAAATTTAAAGTGAGAAGAGCCTCTTCTTAACATAAGTCATGATAATAACAAGGTATAACATTCTTCACTTCTACTCAGACGTGATTATTACAGACAGCTAAATAACATCATAAATAAATAAAACATTGATAAATAAACATGACCAAGAAAAAGTTATTAATGATAATTATTTTTTAGGGGTTTTCTAGCTAAATACATAAAAAACAAAAACACGTTAACTTTTAACTAAATATTTTTTATATTAAGATAAGTTTATTATAGAAATTTAACTCACATTTTCCTGACACCAGAGATAAGAAAGTAGTACAAAAACTCTTTAAAATATTTTCTTAAAAAGGATATCACAATTGCCAACAAATGAATTTCAGATATCTTACCTGAAACAAAAAACAAAACAAAAAAAGGAATAAATACAATTATAATATTTTAAATTATTGAATTGTTTTATAATCTACATATATTGATAATAATAATTAAAACTATTATGCAGTTATATTATACAAATACCAGTGTAATATAATTTTTTAATAAAAGTATTTTATAAGTGTTAAGAAGATCATTAAAAAGAACCACAACTTAAATGTTACCGTATATTTGTGTTGTAGTAAATTTTTATAACTATAACCACATATAGTTAGGTACCACAAATTTGTACGTTTTGTATACTTGAATTAAATTGTAACAACAAACAATATCTACAGCATGTATAAAGTTTATATTTGTAGAGCATTATTATTAGATCTGTAACCACATATTGTAATTACCACAATCTGTATAATATCGTATTTTTTTACTTGAAGTGTATTTGTAAACCAATATTTATAACAACAAATAATAATTACAACTTGTATCACAGAGTAAATTTGTACTCATCTCATAGTGCTACCATTGAAGTAACCATTGACTATTTAAGGAAGTAACATACATGTTGTTTATTAAAAAAATAATGTTATGCAGTTAAAAGCTGTGATATGGTTCGATGGTTGCATAACACTATATTCCCGTAACTTTTAAAACTTATCCCTCAGTGAGAAGATTAACCTCCGTCAAAACTGTCTATTTTGCATTGCAAAATGAAAATCTGGAATTTTAGGGTTCGTTACTCTTTTATGCTCCTTTTAAGAACAACTACATCTATTAAAATAAAAAGTGTAGGTCTTAAATGATTTTGTTTTAGGTAATGTTTCGACCTTATATTTGGCCATTCTATTATTATCAGACTTTTAAAATAATAAATTAATTGTCCATTCATTATTCCCTTTTCATCCTTATCTAAATAGTGCATCTACATAGGTGGTATTCCACTCATAACATAGCTTCTCCATTTGCATAAATAAATCTGAACAATCCTTATATACATATTCATATCCTTTAGGTTTTTGTATGATTTTTTGTTTATGTATTGCAACTATAATGAGATATTTTTTTTATTGAAAAGCTTTATGCAACATTCAAATTAATTTTAATGAATCTCTAAATTATTATTTTATATTATGTTCTTATGATGATATAAAATAATAATAATGGGCCTTATAATAATAGGGGATCTTAAAAATATACTTGTTATAATTTTGGCCACACCATTTTAACCGACAACGACTTTATTATCGTATTCTATCATTTAGTAGTTCCGCTATGGACAGCCAATTTAAAGTGTGTAAACCTAGTTTGCGTTAAAATAGCTATTAAAAAATTTAGGCAAGAAACTGAATATTCCACTCTTATAAAGTTGAATAACATATTATTATTATTATTATTTTTAATTTACCAAAGTTTCCAACTAGTTTAGGGTTTTTGGCACTTCTTTAGGTTGTTACTCCCCTTATAAAAACAGCAGTGTGATATTCCTTTGTCCCAAAGTACGTTGAACTAAACATCTCTTTGACTAAATATTTATTTACTAAATATTTATTTAGTCAGAGCCATTTATATTCTAAAAAAAATCACAGGGATCACTTGCAACAAAATACATTTTAGGGTTTCATAGATTATTAGGCATATACGCTAATATATGCTGAAAAAACATTTTAGTATTTCTCCATCCCACCCTATATGAAGGTAAAAAAAAACTGGCTGATCCCCAATTATTTATTTTCAATATTATTTCATTTACATATTATACTCGTAAAAAATCGTACGGATTTCAATTCACATACTAGTTTTCCTTAGTTTCAAATATTAATTTATTTATTTCCTTACTTTTATTGCTCTTGACGACAGTACATTGTAGTATAAATGTTGTAAAAAAAAGTCAGCTGGGGAAACAAAGGAAAAAAAAAATGAAAATTTTATGAATTCAGTGAAATTTGTGGAACACGAAACCTATTCTCTGCACTTTTTTCTATTTAATTATGTACTATACGAGTGAGTATATCCTACGTGCTTGTCCTTTGTACCTTACATTTTTCTTAGTGTTTTGTTATTCCTGGCTAAGGTCATAAGGTCTTACATTGGGGTATAATGTGCCTAAATATGCCAATATTATTGTTGTTGCTTGTGATGATAAATATGATTCCTACAATACCTCTCTATTTTACAAAAGGCAAAATTGTTGGTTAAGAACAAAATGCAAGAACGTTTACATGAACCATAATGTATAACAATTATGCTCTTCAATAAAAAATATTGTTACATATATATTAACTATGTTCTCCAATATTACTTTCTTTATACATTTTCTCAATCCGAGCCAACAACTTGTAATCAAACAACCTTGTTATTATCAATTCAAATTGAATAAAGACAAATTACATAAGAAACAAAAATCATAGTTTAATTTATTAAACTTCATATTTTTAAAATCAATACGAATAATGTATACCTATTTTTGACTTTTTTCATCCTCTGACCTTAATAACCAGATAATTGGGGAGACGTAAGAAATTTTTCGATACAAGGCTCTGTGCGTCAAATAAGTTAAGGAATCACTGGACGACGAATGATGCCAAATTTGGTTCGTGCGACAAGAACAAGAACATATGTACATTGTACATACGATATTAGAAAGGAAAATTTTACATTTTTTAATATTCCACACATTACAATACAGTCTTCAATTTGTTTTAGTTTTTCTACGGGATGTGCAAACTTAAATTTATTAGAAAGTTACGTTCTAAAGGAAAAGGTCAGGTGATGTTAGATTTGTCACCTTTTGTGCCGAAATTAAGAAGAAAAATAATTGTGCAATTTGATATTTCTTACCTGTTAATGTTTAACCTTTTTTTTCCAAGAAACTGGTATAAGTGGACTTTATACGATATCTAAATGAATATCGACTCTTCCCCCCCCCCCCTCCCTCCTCCTCGCAAGGCTAAATCGAATTCTTAATTCTCTATACAGGGGAAATCAACTAAAGTAATAGTTTCAACTAAAACTACTTAAGTAACATTAATTTTTTTTTTTTTAATTTAGTCAAGGGATCGGTAAAGCTAAGTGGTTAGCATTGTATCATTTACCGTTGTACCTGATGATGATTCCAAATCCCAGGGAGGTATAAGACATGTTTTACACTGATGATCATCATATCAAGTAGATTTATTGCTGTTTAGCAGGACGTAGATCAGGTTTGTTAAATATTCTACGCATCGGTTTTATTTAATCTCTTGTCAGGACTTGTATGTTTTCGGATTTAGAACGTGGACCCGGTAGAAAAAAAGAGGTTGTCAAATCAAAATTTCAGCTAATGTTAACTTTCAATATTGAGTAATTAATCACTATTTTTAAATTATTTTTTGTCAGATATTGCTCAAAGTTATAACAAAAATTGGTAACTTAATTAAAATCAATTGAGGTTTTTTTCTAGTCCCCACTAAGAAAAAAAAAGCGTTAAATCATTGCTTGGTCATATAAATATAGTGCCATCTTGCATATCCATATCAACTTTAGAAGCACCAAGCTCAAAGTACAATTTGTTTGTTCATTCGAAGCTTCAATTAACTAAGGTCTAAAGAAAATAAAGTAGCGACTATAAAAAGCATAAATTAATTGTATGGAAGCTAACTGGAAACGAGAGATTAAGTTTATATTAGTTGATGGAGGCCCAGGGAGGTTGGAGGAAGGTAGAAGGGTGAGGAAGAGTCAGAAAATATTTCACCAGACCTAAATATCTGCCCCATTTTGCCGGTTACTACCCTCTCTCTTAATAAAAAGATGGAACATTATAAGTCGAACACACTTCAGATTGTTAAGATGAATAAGCTGGGACTTACCAAGTGATATAAATTTATTTTAGTTAACTTTAATGTTTTACGTAACTTAACAAACTTATAAACTTTAAACTAACCCCCTGGTAACTGAGTTTCTTGCTGCTAAATAAAAACCAGGAATCGATCGTGAACTACCAACGATCAGTACATCTGTATAAGGAACTATTATCGAACAAAAAGAGAAAAAGTTAGAAGCGTGTCTGGTTGCAAGAGGAGAGAGGTAAACAGCGGGATAGAGAGGTAGGATAGAGGAGAAGGTATATAAGTAGGAATCGATTACTTCTTAGCAGGCTGGGGTTAAAGGCAGAGGCTAGAGGTAGAAGAGCAGCTATAGGTAAAGTATATAGCTACAGCAGACCAGACCAGACTATGGCCCCGTGTCTCGTCACGTTTACTTCTCTCTTTTCTATTATAAACTGACATCGATCTCAAACTCTTACATACAACACAATGACGACAAGAGACCGATATTCTGTTACGCAACTTCATCCTATATAGCAACTGCTTCAACAAGCTCCCTTTTAGTTACAGATACCGCTGTCCTTTCCAAGATAACAATGCACGCGCTGAACGCCGTGACCATACACACCGTTTGAACTCTTTTACCGGTTTCAGACGCAATTCTTAGGCTAGGCGCTAAATGAGACGAAGGTGAGGGGAGGTGAAGGAGGGAGACTCACCCTTGTTGTGGCACGGGGAGGCACGCGCGGCGACTGATAACGGCAGGCACCGCAGAATCTCCCCGTAAGACAAAGAGGTGACTTTTTTAATGATATGGCTGCAGATACTACAAACATTGATTTATACTTTAACTAATTTTTGAATTGAGCTCCGATTAATATAATCAATAACATTATATCAAATTTATGTTATTGTACACGAGCCGTTAAGCCCATAAATTAATTTAGATATCTATTAGATAAGTTATTACATAGAATAGAGGACAAACTATATGAAGACAAACAAATGACAACAAATATTTATTTTTTCTTGGAATAAATGTGATAGCCTTAGCTTAGCAATAACAAATCATTTCGAGGTGATTCGTCACCGTCGAGACGCTAATCGATTATATAAATGAATTTTATAAGTACATATTAAACGTGTATGATATATTATACTACTACAATATACAATCAAGTTCCTTTTCACGAAGGGTAAGTTCAGCTATAAGCCGCGAATACGGAAACTGAAAACATGGGATAGTAATTAATATGTTAAAGGTATAGGAGGTAGGTTCCAGATTTATAAAAAAAAGAAAAATAATTACTTCAAAATGGGAAATTAAAGATTTCAAAGAGTAAGGTAAATATACTTGGAAGTGAAAAAAAAGAAAAAATTCAACGAGGTAAAAATATTGATAGCGGCAGTAGATTTAAATCTACAAATTTGATTACTAAGAAACATAAGTCGGTCCCCCTTATTGTGTTCACTTTCGAGAAAGAAAAATGTTATGTCTCCGATTTTAAAAATTCCAAGACAGAAATCCGTTTCAGACATCAGGGAACATTTTTGATCTCGTGTCTGTCTGTCTGTGTGTCCGCGAATCCTTGAAACGTGTGACGATAAACTTGAGTAAATTTTGACCGATTTTGATGAAATTTGGTAGACATGTTCATTTTATCAATGCCCAGGAAGCGTCACACATGTCAAGCGTTCACGCGCAACGCTCGCGTAAACGTGAACTGCAAATTAAAAATTGGAATTTTAGGTCGGGAAAAATATCTATTCAATGAGACAAACATTTTTTTCAAATACAATTTTTTAGTAAAACAAACAGCGACACTACGATGAAGTGTTAAAGATCGCTAAAACTATTAATAGTTATTACGCAATAAACAATATAACAATAAAGTGATATAACAATAATGATAATGTTAATATAACAATAAAGTACATGATAGGATGCGAGGAAGCTTTGTGCCACACTAATTGGCAGTCTTCTTTTTATTTTCTTCCTTTGCAAATTCGGCGCCGGTAACGTGTTATCAAGAGTATTAAAACTATGTTAAGACCAAAATATTCTAACGCTATACCAGGGAAAACCTCTGTTTCACAACAGAACAAATTAAACGTTATATCCCAATGTAAAAAAAAAAAAAGTTGTTTAATAAAATAAAATAAGAAAAGATAGTAGATGTAGATAAATGAAATAAATAAAATCACTAAGGTGGAGGACAAGAGATCGCAGGAAACTGTGGCTCGACTTCAACGGTCTGCAGGGCGCAGGGCCACGGTGAGTCTCCTTCCGTTACCTGCGTCTCTTTTACGCCTAGTCTTACAAGCAATAACTAATTCAGAGTTGAGATTTGCATAAAAGACTAATTAGAGGGAATATGCAATGCCTAAGAGGAGTTCAACAAGCCAACTTCCAAATCTTTCTTTCATATTTCTTAAACTAAAAATTAAATCTAAGCAATTTTTAACCACAGTATGCTTAATTCTTAGGATTCTAATCCCAAAGGTCTTATCAAATTATTGCTATTATCTATGCATTTTTTTGTTTTAATATGAAATTCTCGGGAAAATTAAGCATACAAGAAAATAAATATAATTATTATTTTAAATAAAAAGGAAGAGAAAGATAAAAGAAAAATGATAAAAGAAAGAAAAATCTAAACAAAAAAATATTATTTTTATTGGGAACTAAATCCTAAAACAAAAATAAATTAATATCTTGAATGATAGTTGCGTAAAATTTACCTTTTAGCCGATTTACGATTCAAAACCTACTACATTTTTGCTTCCAAACTTACCGAAGGTAACGGAAGCTATGTAAACGATTTGAAAACGTGACATTTTTAAGTCTCCTATTTCAAAAATCCCAAAACTGAATCTTAAATTTACATATATAAGATTTTTTAAATTCTCATAAATTTGAAAGGTACACCCATAATTAGCATTGATGATCCCGTATAAGTTTCAGCCTTCTGCGCCCATTTGTTTTTCTTCCACATGCGCACAAACATACATTTATTTAAACCTATATATTCAAAAGTACTTAACTAATTTTTATGAAAATTGGATGGTTTGTCGAAAGTAGCCTGCAGATAGCCCCAGATTATTTTCAACCATATGAGCTCTTTAAATTATGCTAAATTGATACTTTTAATTCGTGTAAAAAATCAAAACAATTGTGACAGATTTAAAAAACGGGGGAAAATTAAATAAATTTGACAGTAATAGGTTTTAAAAGTATACAATCATTAAATTATTTGAAATAGGACGCGAGGAAGCTATGTGCCACACTAATTGGTAGACTATTTTGGCCGGGATTGGTAAACCTGATCAAACTTGGAAGCGTAGTAATTTGTAATAATATCCAACATTCCCGTGTGTTTTCATTGATTGATAACAAGAGAACAAGGGGGAGGGGAGTCGATCAAACATAATATTTTGGCAGTTCAGGTTAAAGAAATAACTATTGTCAATTTATAATAAACTGCAAAAAAGGATAATATTCAATTGAAACTAAAAATTGGCAAAATTTATAAAAGAAGTCATCATTAGAATATTCCTCTGTAAAACGTAAAAATGTTTATGATAAACAGAGGAAAAATAGAAAGAGCGACGTTTATTAAATTGAAAAAAAAAAAAAAATAATAAAACAAAAATTAGCAAATTCTATATGAATACTATTAAGTATTTAAGTAAAGTACTTAACAAGAAGTAAAAGTTCAGGATGGCTGTAAGATAAAAAACCACGATGCAAACCAAAGAGCACGATTCACTCAACTAGTTTCACAACAAGAGAAAGACACTTCTTATAGGGTACAATAATATTTTCACGAATAAGTACTTAAATTTGATCAAGGTATACCATTCTATTATATTATTATAAATAAAGTAGATTTAACATAAAAAAAACAACTATTTGCATAAACAATCATCTGCCGACACAAGAATCACGTAAGTATGACTTACAAAATGACTCATAATTTTATTATCAGTTAAAATCCCTTTCAAACAATCAATAAAATATAGTAAGGTATGGTGCAAATTAAAGGGGGGGAGGGGGGAAATAACGATTGAAGAAATGTCTTAATGTCAACAACTGTTTATGTGACTATTAGTAATGGGTCCATAAATAACAGGTTAACGAGTTCGATTTATCAGTCAGCGAGATCTTGAGGGAAACAGTATTAATAATTTTTTTTTTCTCATAAGAGGGATCTGAAGAAAGCTTAGCATTTCCTTCATAAATATAACTCATAATGTGGTTTTCGCTCCAATAGAAGCATCCAGGGACTAATTTTTACAGTACAACTAACTGAAAAGACTATTGAATTTGAAAAGCAAGTCCATCTTTGCTTAATCGATCTGCAGAAGGCATTCGAAGGCTGGAGCATCTCAACGAGCCTAGTCAAACGTATTAATAGCTTTTACCAGAATTGTAACAACGTTGCTTGTACAATTCAATTCAAGCTGTAAAGAATTTTTAACAACCATCGGAGTTAGACAAGGTGATATCCTGAGCCCGCCCTTATTCATCACTCTAGTGAAATATGTGATTAAGTCTTACAGGATGCTGAAGGCAGTTAATCTATCGCTGATGGTTTTTGCTGATAAACTTTTAATTGTAACTTTATAAAGCTTTATAACTTGATAAAGCAAAGAAGCTCCAGAAATTAGTGAACGTTTGAGAGTTGAAATCTAGGACTCAAAATTAACGCCACTAAAACGGAGACCATCGTAATTTCGAGACAAGAGCTTAGGATTATCATTTACGAAGAACAGCTAGAGCAGGTGATTAGCTTTAAATACCTAGGAGTGATGGTCATTGCAGAAGACATGTGTAGGGACGAGCTGGAAGGAAGAATAGCAGTAGAGAAGGACCAGAGGGAGAAAGAAGACAACCTGGATGGGCAACATCACATCCACCCAGGCACAAAGAGGAATGTCCCTACAACGTCCCCGCATCTTGGCCACGGACAGGAAAGGGAGGAAAACTGTTTGGTCTACCTCGACACCGCAAGGTAGAAGAGGTCGCCATTAGGGTGGCAAGTAAGTAAAAATAACAAAATATAGATTAACTTTTTTACTCTTGTACTATAACTTTCACGACATCTTTCTGTTTAAATGAAAATATAGTTATGCAAACAACTACTGCGAGTACCAGTACCTTAAATAATATATTTAAATTATTTAATAATCCTGCTATTGGCAAAACAAGAATTAAATTGTTTGAGGTAAGATAAGCAAGAAATAAATTATTTGAGGGAAGATAAACAAGAATTAAATTGTTTGAGGTAAGATAAGCAAGAAGTAAATTATTTGAGGGAAGATAAACAAGAATTAAATTGTTTGGGGTAAGATAAGCAAGAAGTAAATTATTTGAGGGAAGATAAACAAGAATTAAATTGTTTGAGGTAAGATAAGCAAGAAGTAAATTATTTGAGGGAAGATAAACAAGAATTAAATTGTTTGAGGTAAGATAAGCAAGAAGTAAATTATTTGAGGGAAGATAAACAAGAATTAAATTGTTTGGGGTAAGATAAGCAAGAAGTAAATTATTTGAGGGAAGATAAACAAGAATTAAATTGTTTGAGGTAAGATAAGCAAGAAGTAAATTATTGGAGGGAAGATAAACAAGAATTAAATTGTTTGAGGTAAGATAAGCAAGAAGTAAATTATTTGAGGGAAGGTTATAAATATAAATATAGGTATTCCCTTTACTGATCCTAATAAGATAAAAAAGCTTTTAACAAAATGTAATAGTTATGTATATTCGGATTTTAGACAATCTCATTAGAAGTAGGGGAAATAATAAATTAATGCCATCGATCAGAAATTGTATTGAATGATACCATTCTTGATTCAAAATTTACTTTCTTAAATAAATAAATTCAAATATTACATTTTTTAAGTTACACAGAAATCAATACTTCCTTCTAACGCAAATGTGAAATATATATTAGTTAAAAAATTATATTTAAGGGGAATACATTTCATAGTTGGTTCAAGATTTTATCCCGTGTTATGTAGAACTAAGGTCTACCTTTCGTTATCTTATACTCCAAGAGGATTTTTTTAGTTAAATTCTGGATTATTTATAACATAAGTTAAGTTAATAGTACTTGAAAGAACCCCCATGACAGTTCATGAACAATATTTACTCTAAATTGGGGTCATCTACAATAAGATGATACTAAGATAAATGGAGAGTAAGAACAAGAACTATAAAGTACAATAGCTTTCAAGTGAAGTCAAAGAATACAAAGGAATAAGTACCATAAAGTTTGAGACAAGGTGAAAGCAACATGATATATGTATAATAATTAAATAATAGACATAGTGCGTCATTACAATCCTTGAGGATAAAAACATCAAATGGATGTGAAAGTAAGACATTCTATATCTTCCAAGGCAATGGAATATGGCAGACGAGACGCCTACACTTAAAAGAAATAATTTTAATCCTAATAAACTATTTTGAAATAAAGCATTGTAGACAAGAACCAATTGAGGGAGAAACAAAATTAAAAACAAATTTTAACCTATTATAAAGTTTTATTAAAAATCTCGTCAAATACTAACCAGCAAGCTACAAAAAGGATTTCATCGATAATAAAAATTCAAATATCGTAGATTATTTTTTATATTTATTTTTTAACTAAAATTAGTAAAACATTATGCACACTGGCGAAGCAAGCATCTTAGGTATGCACTTATTTGGTTCTTCTAGGAGTAATGGCCACCATTTTTGTAAAATCAAATTTCAAACCCTTTAAAATGATACTCCACCAAAAAATTATAACAAATAAACATTTTGGGTCACCATAGTTACGGCCACCTAAAATTTTAACGCGATAAATATTTGATATCCAAAGTTCAATATCTTTAAAATGATACCCCACTCAAAAAATATAAAATATTGCGATCAGTTCGCAATTGCTAGCTGATCGAAGAAATTGTGTTTTTAAGTTCGCAATATTTCTCCTGTTTTTCACACCTGCAGATTGCAAAACCATAAGTAAATAGAAATATTAAGAATGTAATAATCATATCTTTAGTGCACTTATACCAATCAAACAAATAAGGTTAGTTGTTGTGTACTTCATAAATCTTTTAAACAAATATGAACTGTATGCAAACCTTAAATTAGCTATGGTTTAAGTAATCAATCCATCAATAGATGCATTACTTTCTCGGAAGAATGTCAATATACTCCTATATGATTTTTTGCTTTTTGTTTTTGTTTACAAGACTCCGTTGCTTGAACTAATTCAATTATACGGATTAAAAATTACACTTAAGTAAGTCAAGTACCACATTATGCTACTTCCTAGTGACTTAATGAAGGTACCCAAGAACGAAGGAACGGATGAAGGTACTCGATGATTGTTTCATGAGGGGTTCCGGGTAAGTAGTACAATCCACATCAGGCCCTTCTTATAACGTATTTTCATTTGACCATATTATGCCTATAATATTAAATATATAAGAATGAAAATCATGCAATTTTTATTTAAACAAGAAAACTGCAATTCACAGACAAAATGATTTTGAAATTAATTTTTTAATATTGGTTATATGCATAAAATTTACTCACAATCACCGCAATTCTGCTGTCTTGACAATATCTGTCGCAACCGGATATTTAAGTATAATTTGTAAGAGCAATTTGTGAGGGACTATGAAAATCTTTATATGTATAAATAAAATTAAAGTTTTGTCTGTAAATTGCTCAAAATTGCAACATTTTTGGATACTTTTTCATTTCATACAATACAAAAACCGAATCGGGCCTTAATTTTTCATTTAGTACGTATATGTGTCGCCCACATGTTGCTCATGTTTTAGGCTTGTGTCATCGACAAATTTTGAGAAGAACCAGAATTATGAACTAGACCTCTTTCATGATGAGTTGCTATCACACATTGAATAAGGAGTTTTCTTAAAAAATAATTAATTCTGGACTAATTTAATTGCACATATGTTTTTTCACCTATATTGGTCGAAAGCTCCTAGAGACTTAGATTAATAATATTTGGATTTTTCATATTTTTTTACGCTCAATTAAGTTAAAATTGTTATTTATCGGGCCTACTAATAAAATAGAGAGATTTTCGCAAGTAAACAGCCTCCAAACTGCAATTCCGGTGTATTTTTTTTCTTCTTAATAATGAAATGAACTATGTATAATATAATCATGATTTTTTTTTTTTATGAAGGCTTTGGAGACGAAACTATTTAGGTTATAATTTAATGCTAGGCCTACATAATAATAGGAAACATAGCCACAGATCCATATATATATATATATATATATATATATATATATATATATATATATATATATATATATATAAATATATATATATATATATATATATATATATATATATATATATATATATATATATATATATATATATAAACTAACAGCTAAAAGTTTAATTTTTCTTATTTAACACTGATTTCTTATTGTTAAAGAGAAATTGAGTTTAAGCTGAGAAAACGATTAAAAAAAAAAGCATTACACAGGACTCCTTCAATCCGATAACATTTCATTACGGGGGAGAAAAAAAAAATAGAACGAATCTTCCAGTTATGCATTAATTAAAGTTCGTTTTCTTATTGGAAAAAATGTTTTTTTTTTTTTTAAATAATCAGTTGTATAGTGTAATGTAGTTCCCACGAATGTGGCTAAGTTGAAATGAGCCGATGCTAAGAGCAAGGGAGCCCCGCCATTGTGTTCTATTCCACCTCCGCCTCTAATCAAACACCATGCCAGAACATTTATAAACCCACATTTCTCCTCTTCGTCTCCTGAACACACCACCAATAATACGGTAAAGCCAAGAATAAAGAAGTCGATAAAAAAAAAAATAACCGGAGAGAGAAAAAATGAACTAATTGCTCTATGGTCTTGACCTTCTCACAATTATGAGAATAAAATATCAAAAAGAAAAGTTCAGTTTTTTTCTTTAAGAACAAAAGAATAAATCCTATTGTTAGGGAAGATTTATAAAAAGTTATTTGCACTTACCATGCTTTGTAATTAGATTTACAGTTACATATCCAGTAGACTTAATACGAGATTAACTTAAATGTGAGTAAAGAAATGTATTATATTAATTGGTGAAATTGACTTACAATTTGGTTCAAAAATTAGTAAGACCTCACCACATAATATTTAAACATTTTAATTTAAGATCTTACTCAAAACATGGGTAATGAGTAAAAAAATGTAGGAACCTATGATAAAACAAATATATATATATATATATATATATATATATATATATATATATATATATATATATATATATATATATATATATATATATATATATATACAGGGTGGTCCAAAAGTCTCCCCCCCCCCTCTTAACATTTGAACGGATTGAGATAAATTAATGAAACTTGGGGGATCTCTACCATGCAAAGGGAAGTTTGTTTTCATTCAATCACCACAAGGGGCAACCACCCCCAGGCCACCTAACTTTAAAATTTCAAATTGGAGTGTATATTTTTGATAGCATATTTGGATTCTACAGTGAAAAATAATAAACTTTTACTTGAAACTTTTTTTCTATTTTCAATATTTTGCCCCCTATAGGTGGGCAAAGTAAGCAAAATTACCCTTCCGATAATACTTTGTAAAATCTAAACGGTTAGAGATAAATTAATGAGACTTGGGGGATCTCTACCATGCAAAGGGAAGTTTGTTTTCATACAATCACCCCCAGACCACCTAACTTCAACATTTTGACCTGGAATGTATATTTTTGATAGCAGATTTAGATTCTTCGGCAAAAAATAAAAATATTTTACTTCAAACTTTTTTTTATATCTCCAATATTTTGCCCCCTATAGGGGGGCAAAGGTGTAAAAATCGTAGATTTCAGCGCCTGGGGGCAAAATTGTGGTTGCCCCTAGTACGCGAGTAGATGAAAACAAACTTCCCTTTACATGGTACAGATCCCCTAAGTTCCATTACTTTATTTCAAACCGTTTAGATTTTATAACGATTTAAGTGTTATTTTTTTACTATTTCGGAAGGGTTATTTTGCTATCTTTGCCCACCTATAGGGGGCAAAATATTGAAGATAGAAAAAATAGTTTCAAGTAAAAATTTATTATTTTTCACTGTAAATCCAAATATGATATCAAAAATATACACTCCAATTTGAAATTTTGAAGTTGAGTGGCCTGGGAGCAAAGTGGGTGGATGCCCCTAGTGGGTGATTGCATGAAAACAAACTTCCCTATGCATGGTAGAGTTCCCCTAAGTTTCATTAATTTATCTCAAACCGTTCAAAAGTTAAGAGGGGGGGGGGAGACTTTTGGGACCACCCAAATATATATATATATATATATATATATATATATATATATATATATATATATATATATATATATATATTTGTCATTTTTACTCAGTATAATTTTTACTAGTTTTTTATTTGTACTAATATTATGTTATACCTGCGGATTATAATTTAGTAAAAACTTAATTCCTGTTTTTACTTTCTCATATACGTAATATACAGGGTGTATCTATTTCAGATCACAATATGAAAGGGGTGTACTCTACAGTTCGTATTTGGAGCAAAAAAGTTCATACAACCTAAAGTACAATTCTCAACGATGTAGGAGCTATAAGCAAAAATAGAGTGACTCAAAATCAATCTTAACTTTCAAAATGTACAGTAACTCAAATAATAATCTTTGTCAATGAATGGGCTGGGCAATCGTGGGAAAGATAAGGAAATTTCATATAAAATCAAGTATGTTCCATTATGTATGTCCTTTTGTCTATTTAGTGTGACTTCAAGTTGTTTGTTAACCAAAAATATATTTTTTGAAAACTTTGTCCCCAAATTTTGCGATCACCCGATTGGGAGAAATGAGTAAAAAAGTTAAGAAAAGTTTGCGCTACTAATAAGCTTTAATAGGTATGGTACCAAACACGTTAAAATGTTAAAACTCTAAGTGACCAAACAATTGTAAAAAAAAAAAAAAAAAAAACCATGCATGTGCTTGCAGCTGGAGTAGAGCTTGTTAGCGATGATTTTATTGAAAATATGTTAATTTATTTAAATATTGTAACCTGAAATTGATACGGCTTGCATAAAAAGAAAGTATTGTTATGGCGCGAAAATTTTGTTATTTTTATGAATTTACACGTTTTGAGGTCAATTGAGTCCAAAATAGTGGTTAAAAAATGTGGGTTTATCATCTTCGCAGAGGAGTGGAGCCAGTTATAGGTACATATTTCTATGAAATTTGGCACAAATGTTCAGAAAAAAATTATACTAATTTATGTTGGCAACCCCCACAAAACTCTGAAAAAACGTGAAAACAAATTATTTATCGAAAACGGTTTCGACGACTTTGATTAAAAACTTTTAAAATGCAGTCCATTTAAATAAGAATCTATAGTTATAAGAACTCGTAGTTTTCTCAAGAAAAATCTTGTTTTAGAGATAGTTATAAAATAATTAATATAAAAATGCCATTTTCAAAACTGGTCTTATTTTCAATTTTTTTTTTTTTTTTTTTTTTTTTTGTTTTTTTGTTTCTGTAGTCTTCACCATAGTTGTATCTATGTGCAAAATTTGGGGAAGATTGAATGACGGTAAGTGGTTCAAAATTGGGGTAATAGGTGTGCGATGAAACTTAAAAAGCAAATAAATTTGACGCCATTTTGTTTTTATTTTTTGTTTTTTTTGGTTTCTGTATTCTTCACCTTAGTTGTATCTATGTGCAAAATTTGGGGAAGATTGAATAACGGTAAGTGGTTCAAAATGGGGGTAATAGGTGTGCGATGAAACTTAAAAAGCAAATAAATTTGACGCCATTTTGTTTTTATTTTTTGTTTTTTTTGTTTCTGTAGTCTTCACCATAGTTGTATCTATGTGCAAAATTTGGGGAAGATTGAATGACGGTAAGTGGTTCAAAATTGGGGTAATAGGTGTGCGATGAAACTTAAAAAGCAAATAAATTTGACGCCATTTTGTTTTTATTTTTTGTTTTTTGTGGTTTCTGTATTCTTCACCTTAGTTGTATCTATGTGCAAAATTTGGGGAAGATTGAATAACGGTAAGTGGTTCAAAATGGGGGTAATAGGTGTGCGATGAAACTTAAAAAGCAAATAAATTTGACGCCATTTTGTTTTTATTTTTTGTTTTTTTGGTTTCTGTATTCTTCACCTTAGTTGTATCTATGTGCAATATTTGGGGAAGATTGAATGACGGTAAGTGGTTCAAAATTGGGGTAATAGGTGTGCGATGAAACTTAAAAAGCAAATAAATTTGACGCCATTTTGTTTTTATTTTTTGTTTTTTTGGTTTCTGTATTGTTCACCTAAGTTGTATCTATGTGAAAAATTTGAGGAAGATTGAATCACGGGAAGTGGTTCAAAATTGGGGAAACGGAAATGTGCGATGAAACTTACAAAGCAAAGTAATATAAGACCAGTAATTAAATCTGATTTGTTTGAAAATTGAAAATATATATTTAACATTTATTTTTAAATATGTTTAAAAATTAACCAATTAAGAGATATTATAGGATTTAAATAATGTATCAATATATATATGAGAAAGTTTGTTCGGTTTTTTACAATTTTCCACTCTACAAAAAACCCTATAAAAGTGAGCAGCACTGTATAGCCGCATCTACACATTCGCACGAGTGACGAGGCGAGGCGCGAGGCGAGCCGCGAGGCGATTGTGTAAACGACTCACTCGTCATTCGCCTCGTCAATCGCCTCGCGACTCGTGGCGCTCGTGTCAGGAGCGGTTTCCCTAGCACGAGTCAAAGGGAGTTCCTGGAAGTCAAGGGTTGCAACGAGTCGGAAGGCGAGGCGAGCTCAGTGTTTACACACTCGCTCTTCATTTCACAACCAGTCCTTCTCTTTATCACGTTTTTTTTTGTTTTTTTTTTACTTTTTTCCTCTTTAATTGGAGAATGGAATGGACAAGTTTTTGAATTTATGGAACCATGGTGAACCAGTTATTTGGGACCCAAAACATCCACTATATATAAACAAGAAAAATGTCACCGATTCATGGGTTCGACTATCGTCCAGCTTTTAATTTTTTAATATAACGATTAAAGAGTTAGTAAAAAAAAAGAATTCTCCAGAATTCATGTTTTCATTCATATTTTTCATACTTCATCAAAAAAAACCAAAGCTTAATTTTTTAATAATATAAGTATAATATGAAAGTACAAAAATAAAATATAGGTTAATACATCTGTAATTAATTGGTTTTATTGACCGATATTTTGTGGTAATCAAATATAATGAAGTGATATTTAGTACGCAAATAAAAACACGTTGTTCAAAAAATAAATAAAGTTATATCAAAATTATTTGAAGTTTATATAAGTATAACTAATTGAAGCGAGCGTAAGCGAGCTTCTTACATTCAACAAACTATGCATCTTGTCTGTCTGTCTGTCTGTCTGTCTGTCTGTCTGTCTGTCTGTCTGTCTGTCTGTCTGTCTGTCTGTCAGTAACGTTCACGCGTGTGACGATAACTTGAGTAAAAGTTGACCGATTTAGTTGAAATTTGGTGTACATGATCCTCTTACTAATACTCAGGCTAAGTTCGTTGGACAGCGTGATCCGTCCAAGAGTTCGCGCGCAACGCTCGCGTAAACGAGAGGTTCAAAAATTAAATTGGAATTACAGGACGGGAAAAGATTCTATTATCATCTATTCGATGAGACGAACATTTTTTTCAAATAATTTTTTTTAGTAAAACCAACAGCGACACCGCTATGAATTAATAAAGATCGCTAAAACTATTAAAACGGGCCTAAACGTTTAAAATAGAGAAAACAACCATTTTACCGATATCTTACGTTTTAACGTAACGATTTTAATAAAACTTCATAGACACCATCAGATGCACAATTGAAACAGTCATGCAAAATTTCAATTTGATACATGCAGTAGTTTGTTTGTAGCAAAGAGATACAAATTATAAATATTGAAATGGAGATGTGTGGTTAGAGGAATAGTAAGAATGCGGGGTGGTTCCCTTACTACTAGCCGCTGTACTACTACCAGACCCATTATCTATCAACCCATAATGATTCACGATAATCTATTTTTTCAATATTCAATACATATTTATTACTATACGCTCGCTTCAATGATAGAGCCACGCGATGCCTAGTAATAATTGAAGCGAGCGTAAGCGAGCTTCTTACATTCAACAAAATATGCATCTTGTCTGTCTGTCTGTCTGTCTGTCAGTAACGTTTACGCGTGTGACGATAACTTGAGTAAAAGTTGACCGATTTAGTTGAAATTTGGTATACATGATCTTCTTACTAATACTCAGGCTATGTTCGTTGGACAGCGTGATCCGTCCAAGAGTTCGCGCGCAATGCTCGCGTTAACGTGAGCTTCAAATTTAAAATTGGAATTTCAGGACGGGAAAAAATTCTATCATCACCTACTCGATGAGACGAACATTTTTTTCAAATAACATTTTTCAGTAAAACCAACAACGACACTGCTATGATTTAATAAAGATCGCTAAAACTATTAAAGCGGACCTAAACGTTTAAAATAGAGAAAACAACCTTTTTACCGATATCTTACGTTCTAACGTAACGATCTTAATAAAACTTCATGTACATCGTCTAAAGTACAATTGAAACAAGTATGTGAAATTTCAACTTGATACATGCAGTAGTATTTGAGTAATGAAGTGATACATTTATAATATTAGTTTAAAAGCTATTCCGGGTGGTTAAGATTCTTATAGTCGTTTTGTGTGTAGGTTTGTTATGAAGTAAAGCTTTGTACCGAGTACCCCCACTCTACCCCTTAGTACTCTCTTCCACTTATCTTGAACTATGAAATTCATCATGATTAACAAATTTCAATATTCAGTATTTTATTGCAATACGCTCGCTTCAATGATAGAGCCACGCGATGCCTAGTATAAAACGGATATACAACTTTATATATCCATAACTAATATAAAACGTATATATAACTTTATATAAAGGTTATGTATAACTAATATAAAACGTATATAAAGTTTATATATAACTAATATTTATAAAACATATATAAAACTTTAAATAAACTTCTATTTTCATTTCATTTAACTTAATCCACCAGAATGTTTTTATTGTGTGTACTAATTGCATTGATTGCGTTAGTAGTTGAATTACTAGCGAGTGCCGGCAAACCACGAGGCGAGTAGCGAGCGCGAATGTGTAAGCGGCCATTCGCGTTGTGGGGACGAGTGGAAAAATTGGATCACGAGTTCCGGCGAACCACGAAGCGAGGCACGAGCGCGAATGTGTAAATGCGGTATATAAGATGTTAACAACGCACATTTGTAGTTAATAAGTTTAGGAAAATTTCATATTAGGCAGACAGGGAGTCTATGAAAAATAAAAAAAAAACAGTAAGTGGTATACGGGGCCAAAATCCATGGCAAATAGCATGCTTAAATTCAGCGACTATAGGGTAGGTTCAAAAACACTCGACGCCTTGCCACATACTTCAAGGAAAGGACTAGCCGTGCACCTTTAATCTCACCTTTCAAAATGTCTAAAACTAGCAGAATCCTATTCAGGGGGTAGGAGGGTCCTAAGGGTTTGATGGGTATTCGTCATTGAAACGTAAGCAGTTTGTCCAAGAGTATTAAAGCGCTTAATACATACATTATATTATAGTACATATATTAAAGACAGAATATTTTGAAATTAGCAAATTACCTATGGTTTGAGAAAAACAGCTCTTAAAAATTATTTTAATGCATAATATAATACTTAACTAGTAAAAGCTAATCATACAATCCTATATGTCATCTCAAATCTAGGCTCTAGGTTACCTATATATTACGTTTCCCACCAGTTTTATACCACTGGTTTCCAACCAGAGGAACCACAATATAGAGTTAAGCCGAAAGTTTTTTATGATAAAAATTCTTAAATGTTGAAATAAAATTATTTATACGTATGTATATATAATACAAACTAAAAACTAATAATTTAATAAGTATTACATTTGACAATTAAGCCTAACTTAAAAATTCTACACCAAGATCATAAACATAAAAATATACATAAAAGATTCTGACAATAAAACAAATACATCAATAGTGCTCAGATTATATCATATTGCGCAGTAAGAAAGTAAAATAAAATAAAATAAATATAGTAAAATTCATTCGTAAACGCTAAACAGTGATAAATTTAATTTGAATTATGATAATAATTTTATGGCTTAAATTATTAGCACCCATTTTTGCAAATAAAACATGTTTTGGATTAAGTTGTTTGGTTTAATTTTATAAGATTAAAGTGGATAGCCTTCTTATTTAATAACTAAGAAGGCTATCCACTTTAATCTAATAATAAACTTAGATGAATAAGACCAGGCATACGCGAGCCTCGCGGGCTCTACTATTGAAGCGAACGTATTGCAATAAATATTGAATATTAAGAATAATTGAATATAAAAAAAAGTCATGATGAATTTCATAGTTGAATATAAATGAAATAGGGGATAGTGGAGTGAGGGTGCTGGGTACCAAGCTCATCTTCCTAGATTAACCTCTATAACTACACCCCTACAAGAAATTTTATTTTAGGTTCTAGAAAAAAATCTGTTGCTTAAAATGTAAATTTACTTCAACTTTGGGTAGAACTACAGTATATGGGGCCCCTACTAGATATCGCAAATCGGTACTATCGATTGTTATAATGACGATATATTTCGATGTATGTCCAAATAATGCGTGGTTTGCGTAATTTTACACGTTTAGCAGGCCGGACACCTTAATTTTTTTGCCCTAGAATTTTCAATCGCCTCATTTTCGCCTTATTTTCTGAAGAAAAACAACCCTCCTGCATATAGACCAGGTAGAGGTCCAAATCGAAGTACAAAAGAGTTCAACGGACAAGATATATCGATATATAAAGTCTTGAAAGAGGTCGATAGTGAGATAACGTCTTATCAGAAGGGCCCATATACTGTAGTTCAGCCCAACTTTGTATTATTGACTGAGATTTTATGGTATGTCTTCATATTACATTTTAGAATGTGAAGGAATGTAATAATCGAACTCTTACAAGTACCTATTATAAATCTGCATATTTCCTTAAACAATAAATATTTCAATAAAACATACTGACCGTTTTTACACAAAATATTCTTAATATCTAAAAATCACAACAAGTAAAGAAATTTTTATAACACGATAAACGGCTGTTGACTGACTCGAGGAAAGCAATGTAACCACCTCTATTGAGGTAACCTTCTTATTCTTAACGATGTCAATGTCTTCTAAAATAAAATGGAAATAGCCACCTATATCTCTGAACTTTCGGCGCCATCAGAAGTTATTTTAAGATATATTTGTAGAGAGAAATATCTCAAATCTCTACCTGCAAATTAAGAGTAGAGAAATCTATTATAAGTGTTTCGTCAATATAAAGAAAATATTTTAGCCAGAAAGAAATATTGAACCTTTCATCAGCCTTCGAGTTCGTTTTATAAATTACAACACATTCACATCGTGGTTATTCTGTTCTACTGGTCATTTGATGCTTCTTATGATTAACACAAGAAGTAGCAATCTAGGAATGTTTCTTGATTTTAATTATGAATAGAAGGGGAATAACACAACAAAATTGTTGTGAATAACACAACAATAAGTCGCCACAATTTTATATCGAAATAACAACCGCGTACGTAACAATTATAACAACAACAACTACAATAACACACACGTTTCGACATAAATATTATCTTATGTGTTGAGTGTTAACATAGTAAGAGTAAAATCCCTACTCTTAGTGTTACTTTCTATTAACCATTCTAGTCATAAATAAGAAGTGGGACCACAAAATCTCAGTCAGAATGACCGATAATTGGTTTCTTGTGTTGATAAGTTCCATCCATTAAGTCTCAAGTGTTCTTGCAGTATATTTTGGGATGTAAATGTAATTTTTGAATTGAATCCTTTATTTAATGATCATGGAATTACTAAATAACAACAGTTATACATTATTGATAAAATAAATTGATAAAGCTATTTACTAACTCAAGCAATGTGAAAAAAAAATAACAGAATCAAAGGAAAAGGAAGCATGTCATAGACCAATAAACCAGAAAAAGAATAAGTAGAAAATGAAGCTGGAAGATCCCCATCATTTTACTTTTCCTCACTGCCTATAAAAGTGGGCAGATCGAGTTAAAATTTGGCACAAATGTGTCTCTCTTTATGACAAACAAAACTACAAAATTTAATTTTGATATTAACCGCCATTTTGAAGTTATCGAGTTTTGAAACTTTGACGGTTAATAATACCGAAAGTATAAATATACGTTTTTGACGTATAGCATATCGTTGGAACCGGAAAAAATTAAGGAACAAATATAAAAAAACCCGATGAAATTCCATTAATTAGTTTAAAAGTTATAAGCGAATATAATTATTAATTAGTGCCATAATTTTGATGACACCAATGTTTGTTTACATACCTGTCAAAATATCGCCAAAATTCAAATAATTTATTAAATGAAATAAAATAGACTGCCAATTAGTGTGGCACTGGCACATAGCTTCCTCGCATCCTATCATGTACTTTATTGTTATAATGTTTATGGCTTAAAAACTATTAATAGTTTTAGCGATCTTTAACACTTCATAGCGGTGTCACTGTAGGTTTTACTGAAAAATTGTATTTGAAAAAAATGTTTGTCTCATTGAATAGATGAAGTTAGATTTTTTTCCTCACCTAAAATTCCAATTTTAAATTTGAAGTTCACGTTTACGCGAGCGTTGCCTGTGAACGCTTCAACGGATAATGTTGTCCAACGAACTCGTCCTGGGCATTGGTAAAATGAACATGTCTACCAAATTTCATCAAAATCGGTTGACATTTACTCAAGCTATCGTCGCACGTTTCATAATTCGCGGACACACAGACCGACAGACAGACAGACAGACAGACACGAGACTAAAAATGTTCCCTGATGTCTGAAACGGATTTCTGTCTTGGAATTTTTAAAATCGGAGGCATAAAAGTTTTTCGTTCTCAAAAGTGAACACAATGCTTCCGTTACCTTCCGTAAGCTCGGAAGCAATAAATTAAAATAATGTATAAACATTATTTAAAGAGGCCACTTTAGTGGCCTCCGAAGTAAGGAAAGGTTCCGAGGTACCCCATACCCAAGATGAGTAGTATATTCTACTCATCTTGCCCCATACCCGATATTTTTTATTTATTTTATTTTTTGTTGTTTAACACAACTACAATTATGAACGTGTTATTAGTGTTACAGTTAATATAATTTTTTGGCTTGTTTAACATGTAAAAAGAAGTAGTCCAGTGACTTCCCCCTTCTTGGCGCGAGGATTACATAGAAGATTACAAAATAAATAAATAATATTAAAAGTAAATAGAAAAAATAAATTGGTAAGGCGTGAAGTCTCACGTAAAAAGGGTTTCGTTGGTATTGTGAACACAAAATTAGGAGGGGGGGGGGGGGAGAGAGAAAAGTTTTTTTGACAAAATGGCGCCGAAAATTAAACACTATCCCTAAGTGGTATATATATTTCTAATCTACTCTTGAAAACCTTTCATTTGATACCCCACTTAAAATTTTAAAAAAATATTTTTTTTCGAGTGACGTGAATTATCCGCCATCTTGGATTTCCAGTAAATCAGATCAAATTGCTAATCTTATTTTTTCTATGGCCCGGCAGACCACAAATTTTGCATATTTTTCTATATTTTTAGTAACAGCGGAAATACGATTTTAGGGGGAGGGGGGGGGACACGAAAAATTTCAATGTTTTTTGATAAAATGGCGCCGAAAATTAAACACTATCCCTAAGTGGTTTATATATTTCTAATCTACTCTTGAATACCTTTAATTTGATACCCCACTTAAAATTTAAAAAAAATATTTTTTTTCGAGTGACGTGAATTATCCGCCATCTTGGATTTTCAGTAAATCAGATCAAATTGCTAATCTTATTTTTTCTATGGCCCAGCAGACCACACATTTTGCATATTTTTCTATATTTTTAGTAACAGCGGAAATACGATTTTAGGGGGGGGGGGACACGAAAAATTTCGATGTTTTTTGATAAAATGGCGCCGAAAATTAAACTCTATCCCTAAGTGGTATATATATTTGTAATCTACTTTTCAATACCTTTCATTTGATACCCCACTCAAAATTTAAAAAAATCGATTTTTTGCGCGACGTGAATTATCCGCCATTTTGAATTTGAAAAGCTGATAATTTTTAGTTCGCTATGTTTTTCCTGTGTACGCGTCAAAACGATCTTTTATACTGGAAAGTTTCACGTTTTTATCTCTTTTGGTTCAAAAGTTATCGGAACCGTACAGAGTGACAGACAGACACAGGAACGAAACTATAAGGGTTTCTTTTTTTTTGGTTTTACCAACGAAACCCTAAAAATGAGATACTAATAATTAATCAAATAAATAAACTAAATAATTAAATATAGTTAAATAATTAAATAAATGAGATATAGCAGATAACAGGAGAATTACAGATTTTATATGTGTATATTTAATGTCTCTAGACTCTAGACCACTGTCTCTTCAGGCGTCGAGGAGGGTTATCTGGTATAATATATTGGGTAGAAAGGAGTTGAACTAGAGGATTAGGATGATCTAATAAAATAAGGATTCATGGAATGTGTGGTATCGGGATATGGATAGATCGCGAACGAAGGGAACGTTGAGATCATTATGGAGAATGAGGTTGGAGACATAGAATGGAGCATCAGTGATTTTTCTCAGGATCTTGGACTGGATGATTTGGAGACGACGTGAGTTGGAAGGTTTGGTGCTACCTCACACTTCCAAGCCGTAGGTCCAAGCTGGTTTTAAGACTACATTATAAATGTTAGCTTGTTAGCTTGTTATTAAGAGAAAGCTTGGACCTAAGGTTCAGAAGACGAAGTAGTAACTTGTATCGTCTTGTTATGTCAGTTCGTTTTGTTTTCGTGTGTTGTTGCCAAGACATCTGTCAAGGATAAGACCAAGGTATCGGACAGAATCGGATTGAGGAATAAGAGATTAGTTAAGGATGACTGGAGGACAAGTGCTATGGCGAAGAGCGAAGGTGGCGTGCACACTTTTCTGTTCGTTTATTTTTATCCTCCATTTCCTTAGCCAAGGTTCTAGGAGATGAAGGTGACTTTGTACACTATCAGACGCAGTTTGAGGATTCTTGTGTACAGAGAAGAAGGCTTTTCTTCTCGAGTGAGGAGGCAATAACATCGACGAGGCGATGATATTGCTGGATGGTGAAGTAACGGGAACGGAAACCAAATTGATGGTCAGGAAGGTATGGACTTAAAATAGGAATCATTCGGCGAAGGAGAAGTTTTTCAAGGATTTTACCCATGACTGGGAGGAGGCTGATAGGTCGGTAGGAAGTGAGTAGGAAGGTGAGTAGGTTTTGGATGGTTTTGGAATCATGAGAATGGTAGCAAATTTCCATTGAGTGGGAAAGTGGGTGGTTCTAAGAACAGAACTAAGGATATATGTGAGGAAAAGGATACCTTTTTTGGGAGACGTTTAAGGACTTCAGAGGTAATAAGTAAAGCACAAAAGTCATAGTGTGAAATGTGCAAGCAAAACAGACCAAAATTAATCAAGTAAGTACCTCACACAAAGGGTCCATAGGCAATTTAACAAAGAAGAAGAGTTCGTTAACCAGCATAATCGGCCCAGCTGTATCTAGATGGCGGACATTTAAAAATTTGTTTTAGTTATAACTTTTGATCCATTTAGTAATTCAATTCTACACAAAGACCAGTTAAGCATAAAATAATCCTGTCACAATCAATGTAATTAATTCTTAATTACTACTACTTTCACAAGCTATTGAGTTTTTTTTCTAAACTAACTAATTATTGAACTTTTAGTAAAGATATTAAACTTTATAAGTTTATTGACAAACTATGACAAAATAAACACTGATCTTTCCTCCAAACCAACATTCTTCTTAGCTTGACTCTTTTTTTATATACGATAACAAACTGTAAGACATTGCGTCCTCCATGAAACCAAAATAAAATATTAAACATATCTTGGTTCAACAAAGATAAATCAGACAAATTATCACAAGATTCGACCCTAAAAAACTGATCACGAAAATTAATTTAATTTTATGTCAATATAATAAAAAATTGACAAACATTTTTTTTAAAAAAGGTGAAACTTTCTATTTGGAAACGCTTTTATACAGTGGTAAAAAAACTTCGACACTGCCCTCTTCTTCTATATCAACATTGTCTGATCAAAGGCATATTGATAAAAATTGACCTTTAGGGTTAATCTTGCATTTAAGCTTAAGACTGAAACAATCTATGAGGTAACCCATTAATCGATGAGCCTTGATTTGATACTCTGGCATACCTTGTACCAAGCAGAGAAGCCATAAATTAAAAGACTACCTTTGTACAATATTCAGTTTAAAAGGAAACCCTACCTCACTTAAAGTAATCAATATTCTGATTCAGAGGTACCCCTATTGAACAGTCTCTATTGGTTACATTTACAACAAGCAAAATGCTTTAAATCTTTCAAAATCAAATTCAATAGAGAAAATTAATTACATTGTTATAATTAAGTATTAAGTATTCTTATGCAAAGTTAGGGCTCAAAACATTTGTAGTTACAATAAAGTATTCCTACATTTATAAAATCTATTGTATTTAATTAAATAAGTGCTACTCGTATTGACTGTTTTATTAAAAGAATTTTTTTTTTTTTTAAATATATTGTTCACCAGTGCTAAATTATTTTGCATATTACAACGAGGTTTTCAGAAGTTTTCATATATACGAGTAAAACGAAAATAATTGAATACATGACATATTTTCCATTCTACATCGATTTTCCCTTACAAAAAAGACGGGTGGAGAAAGGAGTCATTTTTATAAATTCCCAAAAACAGCGAAATTTTTCCTTCAATCCAGTTACGATGGTGTAACTAACTAGAGAGCTTTAGTAGGCGATAATACAAATGGGATAATGATAAGCCCAACGTAAATGTGAGGTTTTGATGATTGATCACACAGGTGAATTTATTGCAGCCTTAAATAACTAGCATATCCTTGCAGAATAGTTCCTATTGTGAAAGCATGTATCGAATGACAACTTATCTTTAAAGCAAATTAAATTGATGTAATAACTCACATATTTTTTTTTTAAAAATCACTGTTTCTCGCTCCCATCGAGAAGAATTAATACCATTAGGGAAAATTTAAAGTTAGGGGAAAATCATATTTCAGTTGACTAACCCAAATTTAATTTTTAAAAAACTTCGACCTCGACCTCACTTCTTATTATCAGTTTTTCTACTCACGATTTTTTTTAAAAAATATAGGGGGTTACAGGGGGGGGGGGGGGGGGGTACAAATACCTATATATTTGTACTCTGGTTGTTCTCCTCTTTCATTTATCATACCGCATAACGCATTTCCGTTAAAAAAAAATCAACCCTTTCTAAAAGTTTCTATTTTTATGTTAGGTACTTTCGGAGATCAGGTGCGGCGAACACAGATAGACAAGCGTAGGAATATAGGGGTCCTTATTTTGCCACGGACCCTAAAAATCGGATGCGGGGCGTCTCGGAACTAAACATATAAATGACAGCTGATAAAATAAATAATATTAAATATTTTAAAAGGTAAGCAAGCTCTTTCCTATATCAAAATAATAAATAATGTACCCATTTGAAAATTATAAACGCTTACAGCTTTTAAACTATTTAATTTATTTTAATTGGGCTTGTTACATTTGGTTCTTTATGTACAACAGTTTCTATCGATCTTTCATTTGTTAATAAAAGCGAAATAGTAACGAAATTTACGTTAAAGTTTCAAAGTTCAAAAGTCGATATTTTCAAAATAGCGGCGGATATTATAAAGAAATACAGTGGAAATGTTTGTCTTATGAAGAGGTATAACTGGTGCAATGCAAATTTCAGCGCATTCGGCAAAATTTGCTATTACTTTTTGCTACATTACTACGCTAAAAAACACATAAATAATTTTATTATTTTTCAGTGTGTACGGCACAATTGCATTTCAGGTTTCCAGTCTTTAGCTTATAACTGTGAGAGATATGCGAGACAAAGACAGACATCCCACCTAAAAACCAGTCAAATGATCTTAAAAACATCTAAAAAGGATAATTCCGTTGAAATGTCGGTTTTGGATTTTTTGGGTGAAAAAATACTTTTCCTATATACCTTCGAAGAAGGTGAGGAAAAGTAAAAATCTTCAAACCAGCAGGAGTAGTAAGTAAATTATATTACATTTTTTGATTTTTAAAGAGTTATGCGTTTTCAATATGGCCCTGAAGTCGTTTAATACAGGTATGACAGGTTGTGATTCTGAAGAAAAAAAGAGAAGAAGATTCCTCTGATACAAAAGTAAAGAAAAAATAAGTTTAGTGGGCTGACACTGAGACGAGAGGGGGGTGGTAGCGAGGTAAGGTAGGAATGAAACGAAGGTGAGAAGACACCAAGTTAAAGGAAGAGAAGGTGGCTAAGGATGGGGTCTCCGAACCCACAACCCAAGGTCGGACAGACAAACCAATCGGTTTCTTCTTCACTACACTTCCCTCGCTACAAATACACCATAAAACTAATGCAACGCCTATTACAGGTGACAATAATAATATGCAACGACAATACAAACTAGCTACAGTCTTCGGTTAAAACAAGTGAGCAATTCTAGCAGGTAATCAATGGCTGACTAGAACAAGGCATGTCCTTAATAGATTAAACAATTCCACAACAATCTTTTACGATTGAAATATACAAAAAAAAATGAAAGATGCAAAACAAACTAGTTATGAATTCATATTAGAGCAACCTATTTAGAATTAGAAAGTAGGTAAATCAAATTAGTACTATTATTAAAATGGTCAAAAAGGTATTTCAATATTTTATTTAACGAATAGGCTTAAAAAGTATAATGCAGAAGTAAAAAAGTATAATGGTTTCCCTAGAGCATATAATTTTATTTGTTTGCCAATACCTTTTTCCAATTATTCAACAAGAAATAATCGATACAATCACTTATTTTATGAATGAGTTAAAATCAAATATGTGAACTGAAATGCTAAAATAGTTAATATTAAAGATTTGTAAATAAATGGATTTGAATTATTTATCTCAATTATCACTAGCTTGTTATTAATCTTTACCAATAATGCAATAAAAAAAATTAACTGCAAGTACAAAATTCCAAACAATTCGTTGAAATAATTCAATAATACTTATAATTTAGTCAGAGTTGAAAAGTAAAAATATAACAGTTTAGCGACAACATGTTTCTTTTTCTTGACATTTATAACTCATTTTATCACATCTACAGGGGGAACATATCCCCTTATCCCTTTAATTTTTTAAAAGTCGAAAATCGGACAATAAATTATAAAAAAAAATTATCATAGTAAGTACCATTAGGAAAATTGCTATCATAAATTCAAGAAAAATATTATTTAAACTTACAAGAAAAATGCTGCAGAAAAGATGAGAAAATATTTTTAATTTATATCCTATATTTTGTTCTTGCCACTTAAATATATGAATACATAAAATATTTTTTCAAATAAGACGAAAAAACGACCAATTTTAAAAGTTCACTTGTTACTGTTATTACCGCTAAAAGTTCAAGTTCTCTGTTCGATGAACTTTAACATAAATATTTGTTTTTTATTTCACTCTGCATCTACAATTCCAAAAAATCTAATTTTCTTGGATTTTTGAAAGGGCATTCAACCAGGAATCGAAAACATGATCTCCAAAAAGAAAAAAAAATGAATACCAAAAGTATTAGACTCCAATACAATCTTTACTTTTAGTCTGGTATCCATTTTTTTTGTGCTTTTGCTTTAAAGTAAGATAAGAAGTTAATGTCAAATTCCGTCAGCTTGGGAAGACTAGATAAGTTCATTTCGTCAACTCAATCAACCTAGATCAGTCCTGAAGGTAAAAAGTGTCCATCTTGAATTGATACCCCAGCCACCTTCTCATAACTAAATCTTGGAAATTGTAGATGATTGTTATTTATTTCGAACAAAAATAAATTTCTTTTTATGATTATTATTTTTATATATAATATTAGATGGTTACACTAAAACAATAGAAATAATAAAATACTTTAACTCCGTGACATTCTTTCAACCTGTTCTTCATAGAATCGCTTAGTGACAATAGTTTGATTGATTTATTCATTCGATAGATTATATCCCATAAAAAATTGTACATTTGTATGATTTAAACTTGAGAGGGATTATATCTGTATAATTTGTACCCAAGAGAGTTGATATCCCTTTGTCAAAATAATACGTTTGAGTAAGGCCCGCCTGCTTTTCTAACCCCTTCCCCAAACAGCACCGTGTTTTTCTGTTTTACCAAAACATCCGCTATTTCATTATTAGGCAGCATAAATAACCAATAAAGAAGCCAAAGATTCTATATCTACGCTTAAAGAGTTTTCATGTCAGATTTAAAAAACTCGAACCTTTTCCTTACCATATAATACCAAAATGGTGGAAAATATTTAGTTGAAATATTGGGAAATTATTTATATAAAAGAGAGGCATCATTTGTGCGAATTTCACCTCAATCGGCGAAATAGTTCCGAAATTATTTAGCGTTAAAGTTACGAAGTTCAAAATAGACTGCCAATTAGTGTAGCACATAGCTTCCTCGTATCCTATTCACGTACTTTATTGAGTTTATGCTTTTACAAACCATTATTGTCTAAAAAAAAAAAATTGATAATTTTTTTTAATTTTACCCCCTCAAAACTATAAATAACACAAAATAGAACGTAACAAAATTTAATCTACTATTCAAGAGCTTTTCAACGATATACGTACTTTATTGATTTTATACAATTACAAACCATTATTGTCTTTTAAGAGCTTTTCAACGATGTACATCATATTATAAAAGATTAACTTTGACATTTGTACCCCTGTACTTTGAGGTTCCAAAATTATACTTTTAAAAAACAAACAATACAAAAGGGCATTAATTAAACTAATAAATAAATATAAATAAGAAACCTAATAACAAAAAAAATTAAACCCTTTAACCCACAACAAAATTAAAAATCGGTACAAGAGTACGTGTACAAATATTTTTAAAAATAAACCAATAAAATAGCTTTATTGTACATATCAAGGCCTTTCAAATGATATACGACACAATATTAAAAACCAAAAAAAGTGGTCACGTGACACGGCATACGGGAAAAAGTTTACTCTCATGTTCTCAGCAAATAGGATGAACTAGTGAAATAAAATATAATCAATTTAAAGAGCATTAGTGTAAGATTCAAGCGCCTCAATCAAAATAAAATAAAACCAAAAAAATACCAAAATTATCACCATCTAAGGTACAACTGATATGATGATACGACAAAAAGTCATAGGACCAAAGTTGTAGATCTTTTAAAATCAGTTACCGCTGGTGTTATCCGTTTTCCAGTAAGACTTACCGTTTAGCCGCAATAAGTCCCCAATACAGCTTAAAAATCAAGTCGGCTATTTTTATTTTTTTAAGGGGGAAGGAGGGGGAAAAGTGAACTTTGTATAATTATTTTGGTTCACAATATGGACGTTGCGCGTCGAATGGCGCAAACCACAAGTCTCTAGCTCTTCTGGAAGAGGGTAAACATTAAACATTCATATCAGTCAGTGAGTCAGTTAGCCATGCGGCTTTGTAGTACATAGACATATTAATTTAGCACGATTTAAAGTGCGCAGACGGTTGAAATTAGGCAGGAGCTATCTACAGGCTACTTTCGACAAACCATAAAAATCAGATGATTACTTTTAAGATATAGCTGTAAATAAATGTATGTTTGTGAGCATGTGGAAG
This sequence comes from Gerris lacustris, assembly GCA_951217055.1. Classification (NCBI taxonomy): domain Eukaryota; kingdom Metazoa; phylum Arthropoda; class Insecta; order Hemiptera; family Gerridae; genus Gerris; species Gerris lacustris. The sequence goes on along the minus strand of OX578277.1, from coordinate 68,802,436 downwards.
ATAAACAAATAAGCGCAGAATGTTGAAATTTATATGGGACCAACAATGGGCTATGTTTAGCCTACTAACTAAATTTCATTTAAATCGGACAAGTTGTTTTTAAGATATGGTGGTTCGCAAAAATTGAGCGACAGACCGACAGACAGACACGGGACCAAAAATGTTCCCTGATGTCTGAAACGGATTTCTGTCTTGGAATTTTTGAAATCGGAGATATAAAATATTTTCGTTCTTCAGAACGATCACATAGCTTCCGTTACCTTCGGTAAGCTCGGAAGCAATATTTTATTTTCAAAAAGCATACATATCACAAAATTTAGTAGAAATTATTTGTCTCATAAAAAAGTATAAATGGTGAAAATTTCAGCGCTATCAGAAAATGTTTAAATTTTTTACGAATTTTTAAAAATGTTTGCTGCATCAGTAAAATTTGTTAATTATGTTTTTCCGAGTGGCACAACTAAATGACAAGATTATTTTTGTCCCATGTTTCAAACCTCTAGCTTAAAAACTGTGGGATTTGTGGGTCATTTTTGTTTTGATCTTAAAATCAATAAGCAACAACTGTTATGTTAGTCCAGGAGATAGCGTGCAAAAAAGTGTCTGACTAACATCAAGCTAGAATTTTGTATACAAGTCAATTTTAGCACCTTTTAAGAATATGTGGCCGGCTAAGTTCGTCTGCGGGACATAGCTTGGCAATAGGCGGTGGAGAGCGGCCATGTCTCACCAATACTAATTATGGTGGACAATGTGATTTTCATGATCCTAAGTACAGAATTAGTTAGTAGACCAAAAATCAAGTCGATGTTATTTTCACACTTGATATGTTAGTTATTCAAATATGACTAAAAATCAACGAGGTCACCTGTCAAGGGACAAACTAACTTCAAATTGATTTTCGGCCTTCTAACTAATTCTTTACTCAGGATCATGAAAATCACATTGTCCACCATAATTGGTGAGACATGGCCACTCTCCACCGGTTTGTTTTTTTCAAACGCCTATTGCCAAGCCATGTCCCGCAGACGAACTTAGCCGACCACATATTCTTAAAAGGCGCTAAAAGATTGACTTGTATACAAAATTCTAGATTGATGTTAGTCAGACACTTTTTTGCACGCTATCTCCTGGACTATGTATGAAAATCTTTTTTTTTTTTTTACATTTTTAATAACTTTGATTCTAATTAATATTTTTCGATGAAGCCAAGCCTACAACTTGCGATAAGCCAGTTCTGCGCGAAGTCGGGCTAGTAGAATGTATACATACATACAAAAAATTAAGGCCTCAATCGGTTTTCGGATTATATGAAATGAAAAATTATCCATAAAATGTTGTATTTCTGATTAATGGTCAGACAAAACTTTAATTTTACAATATATAGATAACAATAATTTTAGATAACCTTTTAGAACTGTTGTAAGAAGAAAACCTTTGTTTACATTAGTTTTATACGAATGAACGTTTTAAAAAAAAAATTAATTGTTTTTTTACTAACAAGTTAAATTAAATTATAATTTAGCGAAAATGTGAAGCAGGATATTTTTAATTTATCCTAAATTTACCTAAACACTTGCTTACATTAATTTAATTTAGCTTTAATCGCCTTAATACTAAAATAATAAACACGGTAAAATATGCTTTACTTCAACCTTTTTATTTAACTTTCTTTATATTAATCCAATATATATAGTCAAAGTATAACTTTTTACAAGAACTAATTAATAACTATTCTCCGAAAGTATGTGCTTCGGGCATTCGTAGGACCTGTACATGTTGTAGGGGTGCATTCTCCATTTAAAACCCTTCTTCATTCATATATTTGTAAATATAATTGTTTCTAAAGGTTATTCTGATTTATAATTCTCATATTTACAAGTTATTTCTATTATATAAAGATGTAAGTGAGTGTTTATTTGTATATTAATGCTCATTTCAAAACTACTAGATCTAACTGAATGAAACATTCGCCATGTATCCTAAAATGACAGCATTGACGATAAAATGCAGGGCCGCCGACTGGGGGGGGGCAAATGCCCAGGGAGATGAAATGCCAGGGGAGCGGCCCTGGTTTTTTACAACCAAAAAAGGCAAGATGGATATTGTAATTAGTGGCATAACTATGGGACTGAATTGCGGGCGGACCTCGGTGCCAAGGGGCCCCCAAATCCAAAAAAAAAATGAAATTAATATCTTTGTACCAATGTCGGTAGGGCCCCTTTAGAACATAGAATCTAACTTGAAATTATACTTCTATACTATTGAAAAGAGACCCCACTCAGTTCTGAACGCAAATGTTGTTTTTTTTCTCATCAATTTTTTTTTGGCGAGGGGCCCCAATACCCTAGCTAAGTTTAGGAGGCACAGGCCCGGGCCCCCTGGAGGCCCGGGCCTTCGGGGGGCAGCCCTGGATTTTTACAACAAAAAGCCAAGATGGATATTGTGATTAGTGGCATAACTATAGGTCTGAATTACGGGCGGACCCCGGTGTCAAGGAGCCCCCAAATAAAAAAAACATAAAACTACTATCTTTGTACCAATGTCGGTAGAGGCCCCTTTAGAGCACAATAAAATCTTGCTTGGAATTATACTTCTATACTATTGTAAGGGGACTCCATTCAGTTCTGAACGCAAATATTTTTTTGTTATGCATTTTTTTTTTGGCGAGGGCCCCCAATGCCCTAGCTAAGTTTGGGAGGCAAAGTTGATTTACGCATCGGAAATTAAACAGACACAAATACAAAACTTAACCAACAGTACATACATATATGAATTTGAAATTCGTCCCCACCAAACATATTTTCCTGTTAGGACAAACTTGGCCCTGAATAAAATGTAATTAAAAAGATGATTACTTATCGAACCGCTTTACGTCGCCTTCTCGCGTGTTGAATGAAAAGACGCACGGAAAAGTATTTTGCCAACAAATAATCAAACAATGAACAACTTTAACCAGGGGTACTAAACTAATATCAAAATAAAGCATTTAGCAACGATAGACACTATCAACACCTTCATGACATGAACGGGCAACGCCAGGTATCCCGCTAGAATTAAATACTTCTTTCGGAACAAAAATTAAACTGTAAAAAAAAACTAAGTTAAAGTACTGTAAAAAAAATTAAGTTTGAAGAAAAAAATGAACCATTGTGCTTAGGAGTCAAGGAACCATAATGCAAGATGCAAACGAAACATACTTAGAAGTAGATTAAAATATTACGGTTTGTTCAGAGGATTGAACAGATATATAATAAGTTGGAAAAACTGAAGAAAATGAGGAGGTTTATAGAAAAGATGGCGGGGCCTCACTCCAACATTTTTTTTGACAAAGGGATATCAACTCTCCTATGAACAAATCATACATATACCTATCATTTCTCAAAGGTACACATGTACTGTTTGACAAAGGGATATAGTCGTGTCGCCAAGCGATTCTCGACCGTATTATCTCCTTCAGTTCAGCCAATACGTTTATTGAAGAAACAGATTGATCTGTACATAGAAAAAAGTTGGTAAGAAAGTAGAAACGACTTCGCCAGTAAACAAACTTAATAAATGGGTAGAAATATGGTTTCTCTAATGGATTAAACAAACTTAATAATGGCCTAGGAAAAGGACTTAGATAGTGAATAGAACAAGCTTAATTAATGCATATATGGATTGGCTACAAAAATAATTTACAATAATGAATAAAAATGTAGTTTTTATAATTGATTAAACATGCCTAATAACTTAATAGGAATCTGTAATACTATTAATGATTGGCCTATGAATGGAACTAAGCTGGTAAGTGCAAAGAAACAACTTAGCTAGTAAACAGATCAGGAAAATAGACAGAAATATGGCTTCCTCGATAGATTGAACAAACTTAAAACAATTGAGTTGGCTCCCGCCGATGGAGTCAACTCAAACAACAATCAAATAAAACTCAACAACAATAAAAACCAAGTTTTAAGGCAGTGATGGCAAACCTATGACACGCGTCAGAGGCAACAAGCCAAGACTTTTTGGGTGCCACGCAAAAGTTTGCTCAAAATATTTCCCTGTATGTACTTTTGTGGTACCTTATTCTCAGCGTTAAATGATATTGAAACCAATAAGAGATGCCGACTAACAGATAGAGCTAGTAGTGCGATTGACGGGTGTACCTACAAAATACCAATCTTTAATGGAAGACTAAGCAAATGAAATTCAGCAACAAAAAGTCACTAATGTAAAGATTTATTTTTACTAGAGCTACAAATATCACAAAATATCTCTTTTTATTTAGATATTTCTAGATGTGACACAGCACCCGGGTTAAGCAAGGGATTTTTGTGATTTTTGACACACCGAGCTCAAAAGGTTGGCCATCACTGTGATGGTAAGTACAACGATATAATTCCACTGCTGGAAGCATGTTCCCAGGCATTGATTATAGTGTTGTTGACTAGGTATTGAATTTGAATATTCACGAGGAAACCTAGAGAGACATGAAAAATTCATAATTAATAAGAAATATAACACGCTTAGTAAAAGCAAAGAAACAAAGCTTTGCATTTAATTAGAGCAGACAGTAAACTGAAAAGAAAATAAGTCTTCACCCATCAAATAAACAATCATTACAAATTAACTGAAATAGAACCTTCAATTGTTAAATATATTTTGTAATTGTTTGAATTAATTTTATTGGATTTTCTCCTCCCCTCCAACTATGAAGTTGGATATTCTTATTATCTTATATCATATAAAAAGATAACTAATAAATTGTAAATCAATACTCGCACCTCCAAAACTGGTAAAGTGACTTCGGCTAGAAACAAAAATATATTTTTATTCCGAATTGCAAAATAGAATTAAAACTAGATTTAAAATGCCGATTTATCGAAAAATCGAAGGACATCGCGTTAACAACACAACTGTTTCTGTGCCACGACCCACCTCAACTACATTTACACCAATGTTTGCTAAAGCAGAGTAAATATTGCAACGCGTGGCAAAACAACATTCTACCTGTTTACAACCCATTTCTTTATTTAAAAAACCTACAATTAAAAATAAAGTTTTAATTAATCATAAAAACAACTTCATCATTTAAGTTTTGATAACCATTATCTTTTTTGTTAAAAAAGAAGAGGATACAAAAATAATTTAAAAAGGTATAAATGCATTAACGTTATCAATCTTTCAAAAAATTTGTTATGATATGCAAATGCACGATTTATATTCACATTATTATAACACCCATATTTTAATTATATAATTACGCACATGTAATTACATTTACCCAAGTTTTATCATTTATATATGTATATTTCATTTCCATAGCGAATTTTAGCATATGCTTGTAATAAGTAACCTTAAATATTAAAAAAATATGATATTATGATATCTATATATATTTTTTAATCAAATTAGCGAAAACGTAAACAAAGGGGAAGAGTGTTACGCACCTTTGTTTACTAGTTAATTTGATAAAAAAAAATTATCCTTACACATTATAATTTTCTAATATTTAAGGTTACTTATTACTATTAATCAGCGGACAAATCGCAGTAATTTTTCTATATCTACAGAGAATATGAACTATATTGAGACTGCATTATATTATTGATATTTACAAAAGTATATATAATAACGCAGAGGGAACAGTTGATATGGTGGAAAACCATACTAGTTAATACCTAAGAAAGAGATACCAAAAGTAAAACCTGCTATTGTGACCATCGACCTGTTTACACTTTTTTGTTTACCAAATTGTCAAAGATTTACCACTTTTCTATGGTCCCTGTAGAACCTCTTGCAGTTTTACCTTGTGTTTTATTTGTTTAGACATGAAATGGATACGTTTAATTCATAAAAATAAGATGCTTTTTCAACTCCTATTGAGACATCTTCAGGTCTAAAAGAGATTGTTATTTATTTAATATTTTAAACTAGCAAGACATGAAGATAACAATAACACATAGCTCTTTCAAACAATCTAAAAATATTTATAAAACAACAACCAACCTAAAACTTTATCTCCCTGAAAAAAAAAAATAATAATAATATAATATATATATTTCCAAATGTGAAGTTAACTTTAATTAACGTAAAACCTAGATATAAAATATAAATAGAATAAAAATAGATAAAGGGTGGTATTATTACTTCTAAACTGTTTATAACAAAAACTCATCAATTTTGCATCTTTAGTATTATTCACTATAACTCTAAAGTTGACTACTTGAAAAGATAAATCTGTACCTCAAAAGGTAAATCATTGTGTCACATTTTAGCAATTTTGAGCTAAAAACAGAAAATTGAGCTTCACAATACGTAAAAAAATTTTAAATAATTATATCTCTTATTTTTACTAAAAACGAATCATTTCAAAAAAGAGTGAAAACGTAACTATTCATAAAAATTAAAACATTTAACGAGATATGAATTTATTATTTAATCGTTTCAACTCTACTTAACAATAAAAAATATTATACTTATAACAGTAGATAGTTTACAAAAGTAAATAAATACACCAATATTGTGAAAGACCTTAATATTTACGTTTAACCTACTACAATATTATTGTTAGTGCACTTAAAAAGGTGGGGAAAACAATTTTTTTTTTTAAATTTGTTTATAGGATTATCGATGTACTTAGTGTGGTAATACTTATTTTGATTAAGTTATGCAATTAATCGAGGAATAGTCTTTATGCCCCTCTCTCCCCCCCCCCCCCTCCCTCCTACACAAAAGCAATCAACGTCCCACCCAAATATTTACCATAGACACTAACCAACGGCCATGTTTCCTATCACAGAATCTTTCCACTTTCATTAAGATACTTAATTAAACCTTTTAGTACATTACTGACAGTCATAAACTTATAAAAATCGTTACATCCGTACAAAATCAGACTTTAAATTATAGGTTATAAAGAATATGTATACTAACTAATATGTATTCAAGTTGTGTCTAGCTTATTTTATATTAGGCCATGGATAGCACAGTAATAAGAGCTGAACATCTTCAATGTTGTTTAACGTTAGATCGATGGATTTAGCGCAGTTTTTCCTCGATTAGTAAAAATGATAGATGGTAGGTTTAAGTTTAATTTCAGGGTTAGGGCAATTGCTACATAATAATACTACGATAAATTAAATATTTGGTTAGTTGTTATTATGATAGTACATACGTTAATTACCTACATTGTAAATAATTATAAAATACCTAGTTCATTTTAATGATTTTTTAATTATTAATTTGAATCTATATGTGAATTATTCGTTTATCAATAAAATTAATCGTTAATGAAAAATCGTTAATGTGGATGAAGGAGAGAGAATCTGATAAGGAAGTCAGAACTAAAGATTAAAATCTAGATGTGATGAAATCCGACGTTTATAAGGAAATCAATGAGATTAAAGGGTAGTAAGAAGTAAGAAGTGGGCTGTGTGCTGTTATTAATACTAGAGAGGCAGATGGGTTGAGAGCTAAGGACTGGATGCTTCGGACTCATCTAATATACCGGCACATCTGTCTCCAAGGATACTTGAACCTTAGGGACTTGCTCCTAGCCACTTAGACGCGCTCCACCACAAGTACCATCCTAATGATAGGTAATAAAACAAATTAACAATCAAGGTCTCCGCACTCACCATATCGGGTCCAAGATCTTTCATTTCCTGATAAGAACGCGTTGTTAGAATCATGCAGAGTCAAGGACTATATAAGTTTAAATCCTTTATATAGCCCCTGCGGATGTCTGCGAACAAATTCCAAGGTCGAACCACAAAAGAAATTCACACTTAAATATACACTGTTACAGGTCGGAGACGACGAGAGGAAAACACGATATATATATATTATATACACACACTGAACCGGGGTAATTTTCTTTCGAACACTGTATACACTATTTACAGAAGGGCGAAAATAAAGGGAGGCTCGTACGCACTCACATTTCTGGCCTAGGCGTCGGATCCGATCTGACCGAGACGCACGGAACCTAAAACCGAACACGGAGACGACTGACACCCGACACGGACACGACGCGGACCGGGAACTTGACAGAGGAATAACAATATACAAGGGGGGACTCGCAGAACGGAGCGAACGAATGTACGCCTGTGAGTGATAGGGGCGCACTGACGGGGTCGGAGGCCGGCGAGACGCCAGAGGTGTGCGCATGCGCAAGTTGATCCTAGCGCCTCCAAGCGGAGGATCGTGGCAACACGGCGAGGCGCACCCCCTCCCTACCACCCGCTATATTGATCTTTCCCCAGCCTATCGGCTACCCGCTCTACACACACACACACTTTTGCCTCACACATCACTCTCATTTACACTAATGACAAGAAAACGCCTTTCCCAAATAAAATAAATATCTCACCACAATATGGTCAACAACATTTAATAGCACCCTTCAACATTTACATTTAAACACCTTAGTTCGTTCCACATAAATATCAAATTAAATTATAAAAAACAATATTTCCAATTCTTTAGAGCAGTGTGAAATTAATATTTACGATTTTCTCTTATTGCACTATTTAACAGTAATTTATCTACATTTCATACGAATAATACACCTATTTATTTTTCTAAATTAATTATTAATGATAATTTTGCTTCCATGTTTGCTAATGGTAAACTGAACGGAAGCTATGTGACTGTTCTAAAGAACGAAAAATACCTGTCTTCGAATTCAAAAATTCCAAGACAGAAATACGAATCAGACATCAGGAAAAATTTTTGGTTCCGCGTCTGTCTGTCGGTTTGTCACTCAATTTTTGCAAACCAAAATATCTTAAAAACTACCCGTCCGATTTAAATGAAATTTGGATGGTAGGTCATAATTAGCTCGTTGTTGGTCCCATATAAGTTTCAACCTCCTGCACCCATTGGCATTTCTTCTACTTGCACACAACGTTTTTTTAACACCAATATTATTTCATTAAAAGTTGTCATCTGATTTTAAGAAATTTGGATGGTATATCCAAATTTTATTATGAATGTGGCCCACCGATGGTCCCAAAATAATTTCACCGTCTGCACTCATTCAATTTTGATCAAATGAGACATAAGACACATGAGACATTTTATTCATGTAAAAAGTCAAATCAATTTTGACAGATTTAAAATAAAGGGAAACAATTAAAAAAATTAGACACCAATGAGTAATTAAAGTACGTGATAAGACGTGAGGAAGTAATGGGCCACACTAATTTATTAACCACCACCATTTAACCATTATTATTTTAACTTTTGCTAAGAGCTTTTAAGAACGAGACAAGGAGATGTCCCATCAGCAAAAATATTTAACACCGTCTTGGAGGAAGCATTTAGTGAACTAGATTGGGATAATCATGGGATTTGTATTAATGGAGAATATTTAAATATTTTGAAATTTGCTGATGATGGGGTATTAATAGCCAAAAACATATATGAAGCTGAAAAAACGATTCGAGACCTTATTATATTAAAGACGCAAGAAAAGTTGGTCTAGAAATGAACATTAGCAAAACAAAAATAATGCCAATAAATAATGTAATAAGTGAACATGTAATTATAACTGAAGGCAAGGAAATAAATGAAACATCAGAATATATATATTTAGGGAATTTAATAAGCTGCAAAAAAGAATACGAAGAGAGAGAAATAAGTAGAAGAATAGGCCTCGCCTGGAGAAGTTATAATAAATAAATGATACCTTTTTAAAAGCCAAGTCAAGATGGATACCAAACGTAAATTGTGGAATGTGTGTGTCATGCCTGTATTATTGTATGGAGTTGAAACCTGGACCATGTCGCAGTAGGTGATACGGAGAATGAGAGTTTGCCAAAGAATGATAGAGAGAAGCATAATGGTGTTAATAGAATAGATAAGAAATCAAATCTTTGGATTAGAAATGAATCGGGAATGGATGATATAGGAGAATTAATGCTGAAGAGAAAGTGGAAATGGGCTGGTCATATTTCAAGAACTACCGATGATAGATGGACCAAGAAACTTATAAATTGGTATACCCTTGGGGAAAAAAGAGAAGCAAGGGAAAGGGAAGACCTGTGCGACAATGGGATGAAGAAATGAAAAAGGTGTGCGGTGAGGAGACTTGGCAGAGAGTAGCTCAAAATAAAATTGTGTGGAAAGAAATGGGGATTGTTTATCAAAATGTATGGCTAAAGGAATAATTAGCTTACATGAGTGTTAAATATTACACCTAATTTTTACTGCATGTATACTAGTAGTTCCATGAAAATTATTTAGGCTAAAAAGAAATAAAAATAAGAATTATTAGGGGAACAAAAAATAACATTATATTTTATGTATAACTATATTTAATTATATTTTAATTTATTATTATTATTTAATTTTTTATATTAATTATATTTTATGTATATATATTATATTATACGTATGTAGTTTGTATTACTTATTATAAATTAGATTAAACTAAACTAAAATAATACTATGAATAAAAAACAAAAAGAAGTAAATGATAAAGTTAACTTAATGAAGAACCTAAAGGAAAGAAGTAAAAGACAAAGTAAATAAATGTAAATAAATGTAAAATGTAAATATATTTATATGTGTGTGTGTATGTAGTTAATAAGGCCATACTGCGAATTCGCAAACCACGGCTTAGGCCGATTTACTAATAAATCATATAAATTAATTTTCTTTATCCTTGTATCAATATGTATTTTGTATTAGTAATAAAAGGTTATTTATTTATATTTAAGTACTTTTATACTACTTGTTATATACATTAGGTTAGCGGAAGCATTGTGATCATTCTAAAAAACCGATTTCAATTATTCTTGGAAAGAAAATAGTTTCAGACAGCAGAGAACATTTTTGGTCTTGCGTGTCTGTCTGTCTGTCCGTCAACATTTTTACGAACCACCATATCTTAAAAACTATACTCATCCGATTTTGATAAAAATTTGATTGAATTTAAATTTGAAACAGACCCAAATATTATTTGACCATTCGTCCAATAATAGGACGCGAGGAAGTGGGTATGTGCCACACAAATTGGGAGACTTTAATTTAAAAAATAATCTGCCAATTAGTGCGGCACAGCATCCTCGCGTTCTATAACGTACATAAATGATGTTATGCTTTATGAAACCATTATTGTCAAATTTATTTAATGTTTCCCTTCTTTTATTGCTTCCGAGCTTACCGAAGGTATAACGGAAGCTATGTGATCTTTCTGAAGGACGAATATATTTTATTCTCCAATTTCAAATCGTTTAAATTCAAATTTAAATCCGTTTCAGACATCAGGGAACATTTTTAGTTCCGTGTCTGTCAGTCGGTCTGTCACTCAATTTTTGCGAACCAACATATCTTAAAAACTACACGTCCGATTTTAATTAAATTTGGATGGTAGGTCACAATTAGCCTTATCAGTGGCGTTTCCAGGGGGGAGGGGGGGGCACGTGCCCCCCCCCCAGACCCAATAGAAAAAACAATAAAAAAAAAAAAAAAAAAATACGCCGTATTTTTTGTTAATACATATTTTTACATTCACCTCATATTCAATTTCACCTCAGAAATGCATAAAAGCGCTGTTTTGAGAGGTCATATTTTCAAAATCCTCCCCCCCCCCCCCCCCCCAATAATTAACTGCAGACGACTCCCATGACTTACAGTAAGATATTGTACTGCAGTAAGCATCAGCATAACATTTTCTAACGAATACGTTCAAAAACAGTTATTGTTACTGGGCATGCATAGATTTTTTTTGGGGGGTGGGGCAGCTGCTTTGTTGAATAAGTAGTTCCCTTTTCTTGTTACCACTACGAATCCCCCCCCCCCCCCCAACCTAAACCGACTTAGAATGTGCCCCCTCCAGACCTAGCCGCTGGATACGCCACTGAGCCTTATGTTGGTCCCATACAAGTTTCAACTTTCTATAATAATTTGTTTCTCTTCCACATATGCACAAACATGCATTTATTTATACCTATATCTTCAAAAGCACTCATCTGATTTTTATGAAATTTGGATGGTTTGTCAAAAGTATCCGGCAGAGAGCACCAGATTAATTTCAACCTTTGCGCTCTTCAACTTATGCTAAATTGATACTTTAATTAATGTAAAAAATCAAAACAATTTTGGCATTAAGAAAACGGGACAACAATTAAATAAATTAGACAAAAATGGCTTGTAAAAGCATCAAATCAATAAAGTACGTGCTAGGATGCTAGGAAGCTATGTGCCAGCCACAAAATGGCAGTCTATTTTAAACTTATCAAAATTGTTTTGATTTTTTATATGAATAAAGGAATCAATTTGGCAAGATTTTGCCGGCTTTCATACCAAAGATGCACTCTGCGTCCTGGTGGCAAGTGGCATGTGCGTCTTGCATCCTTATGACACGAGCGAGCACACCTAAATGGCACGTGCTACTTGCATCTTCTTATCTCTTTTGTTGGAACTCCTCAGTTAGTTCAGTGCATTTGGGTTTGAATGATGAATTATCAATCGTCCGACTCTTCAGACGATGAAACGATCATTTTGGCTTGTGCAGTCAGAAAAAGACAGACAACGAAAGATTCGTTTATGGCAACATCCATACTGGAATAATGCTGGAGAACATGGTCCTGCTGTAGTGGCTCAAGAACTACTGAACCATCCAGTTAAGTTCCAATCGTATTATAAAATGGAGATTTCCACTTTAACTTTGTGAAACTAAAACAAATGGGCGCAGAAGGTTGAAACTTATATGGGACCACAATGAGCGCAAATTATTACATACCATCTAAATTTCATTAAAATCGGACGAGTAGTTTCTAACATTTTATAAGCCATAAAATGATCCTGATTAACACAATAATAGACAGACATCTGATCAATAAACCTAAAGGATTTTTTTATTTTTCATTAATATGATTTTTTTTAGTTACAATAAAATTGTAAAATCTTGGGACCGAAAAGCTCCATTTTATTTGAAAATGGCCCAAGTACGGATTAGTCAATAGTTTTTTGAAAGTAGGTATTTATTTTAATGGATTTGTTTTTGTTTTTTTTTAGTACAAATGTCCGTAAAAAACCAACTTGATTTTTTTTAAATTTTCAATTTTTCTAGGGGGGGGGGGGGGGGCTAATTTATGTCTAGGGTGGGCTTAGCCCACCCTAGCACCCCCTTAGTTACGCCAATGGTTATACTTCAGTTTATTTATATGTTCTATTAACCTTCACCATAGTTACCATTAAGTTAGAGAGTTTTTGTTAATTTTTTCCCCCTTTTTGTTACTGTTGTTATTGTTATCTAAAGTATTATTGTATCTTCTATTTAAATCTTGCAGGCCGAGGAAAAAACAAATATATGTTTGATACTGGCTCTGATAAAATCGAAACAAAAAATGTTCATTGTAAATATCTTTTAATAATATTATTTATTTAAATAATGCATTTACAGGTATGAATTAAAATAATATATTCACAGCCATTGTCCATTACATCTAGACAAGCAGACGAGGTAAAAGACCTGATACTTGTTACATCTGCCGGACGTAATCCAAGGGCGTTCTCCGTCCTGACCTCCGAAGCGTAATAATATTCAAGCAATTACGCCGACTTCAAATTTTTATACCCAACTAAATATAGCAATAAAAATAGTAGAATACACAAATTATAGGTAATTCTTTATTTAGAAGATCTAAAAAACCTTTTTGAGAATAAAAATCGAGATAGAGTAGAATGTTTAAATGATTATCACCTTTATTTAAGTTACTCACAAAATACAAATTAATTTATATATAAGGATACAGGGAGGCGTTGCTTGAAATTCTTATAATCGTAAGACAAACTTATACAGTATTATTTCATAAATTACATTTTTATTTAATTTTTTTTTTTTTTTATAAACAAAGCCATAATAAAAGTGACCTTTTCAATAGTAAAAAGCAAAAAGAACCCAGGTATTGAGGAAGTAGCGGAACTTTCAAACTTGAATTGGATCTTTCAACCAATTATCCAGACTCAAGAATATGCTTAGCTCCGAAAGCTTACAGTTCACCCCTGTCCCCTCTCTCTTTCTCTCCCCTCTTTGTTGGTCATTCGGGGATACATGAAGATGATTTTATGGCTAATAAACTCAATATGAGTTATAAATTCAATATGAGTTATAAACTCAATATGAGTTATAAACTCACTGAGTTTTGAGTTTATTAAAACATTTAATAAAGTCTTAATATATAATAGCCCTTAGAATTCCAATTGTTTTGACCTTTTTTTCACGACCACTTGCCGATTTGTTTTTTGTTTTACATACCTTATTGCCATTTATTGTATTTTTCTAAACATATTAACTTGAAATGTGTTTTTGACAGAGCATTTTTCGAGTTCGCCTTATGGTATAATTTTCCTGATCATAAAAGTATGCCAAATTTTAGACATTGCTCAGACTACAGGCAAGAATCTTAGTTATTAAAAAACATTTTTTTTTTTAATTCAGGGTACCTCAAAACGTGTAAATCCAAATTACAAAATAGAATTTTCGTGATGGCACAATGCTTTCTCTTTATATATATACTAGGCATTTGAGAAAATAAAAACGAATAACTATGGCCTAGATTGATTTTTGGTACAATAGTGGAAAAATATTGAGGTTTGTTGCAGGTACCTGAGCCTGATAAGTACCAAGAGTACTTGAGTTGGGGCATGGAGCCTGAAGGAAGGATATATTACAATTTCACTCCTTCGGTAAGGAAGTCTGTAGAAGCAGACAATGACCTTCCCTGTTAGTCTCGAGGGACATGCGCAACACAACCCCAACCTTAGATGATATACTCCTACACTTCACCTCATCACTCTTATCACCTAATATAATATTGCCATCGTCAACAAATTGAATAGGTCACTACTTACTTTACTCAAAGTATGAGTGAAGGAAAATAGGCCTAAATCGTAGTGTAGATAAAATCATTTCACTTTCTACCCACCCAGATCAAGGCATGTTGCATATTTGTCGTTCATGTTCCTGAAAAGATGCATGGACCATGAACTTATAACTAAATATGTTTACGTGATCTCCTGTGTATATGATAGTCACATGCTTCAAGTGTTTAATTTTCCAAGTCCCTACTAATTTAGTCCAAAGTTCCGTAAAGGGGAGTCCTTTACAGGGTACTATAGGTCATTAAGAGATAAGATTACTTTACTCCCTAGGTGCATAAATAACTATTACGCCAGCGGGGAGAAGATGTGAATTTTCCTCCCTCGTTTACATGGAGGGAAGTTACTCATTGCACCCGGTCGGGTTAAACAGGGAGTAATGAAAAATAAGGGAATCATGAACTCTCATGATTCCCTCCAGTGTTGCTCTAGATAAAGCATAAGTAAATAAGCTTGGTGCTAATACACATTTCATTTACTAACTTTTGTTTTATTGTCTAAATCTATAATGTCATCTTCACATATGTCATGTAACCTCCACAACGGTTGCCATAGTGATTCATCAGTAAAAGAAACAAACCAGTTAAAAGTTGAATAATAATTTCTAAATGTAGATTAACTAATCCGTATTTAAATCTTACCAAAAACCACTTGTGTGGTAAAAAAACACCCCGCCAAGTCTGTGGTCCAAAAAAGTTGTGAAATCAACTTTCTGTCCCGCCAAGTGATGTTGGCACTTTCTCCTGACCCAACACTGTCAACTTAGATATTTATCAGCTTCTTCTCCTTGGCGGTGTGCCTGCAGCAGTGGCGCACCCAAGATTTATTTTTGGGAGGGGCACAGATTAAAAAAAAATAAGGGGGGGGGGGGGAAGGGGATGTAATGTGGGCTTAGCATAATCACAGAAAATTAACCAGTCTGGTTTTCTTTGTTCTTAAATTACTTCATATCAAGGGCGGATCCAGCCAATTTTAAAGGGGGGATGGGCTCTCTTTTAGGGGGTCCGGGGGAAAATTTTTTTTTTTGGTTTACGTTACTTGAAAACGTCTTTTTAGCCTAATCTAAGAACGGGACATGAAGACCGGGGTATTTTATTTAAACAAAATTATATACATACTAATAATATTTTATTATTAAAAGTTGTACATTATATAATATAATGTTTTATTTTAGTAGCCAGAAAAATAAATTGGTACATTTTAAAAATATTTTAGTTACGTGAATTAACAAAAAAAATAAGGACGCCAAATGTTTTGAGTTCAACAGAAATTAGCTGATAGTATTAGGTTATTTTTAACGTCTTTTTAAACGCCAAAATAATATGTCGGGCTAAACTAGGAATAATAATTACTTATTTATTTATTTTTTTTACTATCCCAACACTATAACTTTTACACGTGCTGAGGAATTGCATACTTAAATTTTAGGTCTGGCTTTGGGGGGGATAGTAGTAGTTGCATGGGGTCATTCCTTAAAAGCTTAATTTGTATATTACTTATTTCTATTTTATTTGCTTTTTGATAATGGGAAAGATTTACAGCAATGATCATTGTGGCATCGAGAAGAGCCTTCAACAACACTGTTAAAAGGCTTTCCTCACACCGCCAAGGAGAAGAAGCTGATAAATATCTAAGTTGACAGTGTTGGGCCAGGAGAAAGTGCCAACATCACTTGGCGAAACAGAAAGTTGATTTCACAACTTTTTGGACCACAGACTTGGCGGGGTGTTTTTTTACCACACAAGTGGTTTTTGGTCAGATTTCATGACTTTTTGTACGGTCCCTAAGGAAGGATTCTCTAAACTGTTTATTCCAACACATTAGAGTCAAATAAAAGTGAAGTTAAGAGCTGGACAAGGTCTATGGAGATTGGAGAACTACGAGACCTATGACATTGAAAGAACTTAACATTCTTATAGTAGCAGCATATAAAGATTTTTAGCAGCATTTGGGCACCTAGATACACTAACGTTGCTATCATTTGCGCATATCCAGCTGGATCCTGACCATATATAAGTAACGAAGTGACCCCTTAATATTGTCTTAATTATACCTGCCTTAATATAAAGCATATCTGTTAAAAGTAACTAATGATATAATTACAATAATATAATATATTATTATTACATATATTTTTATATTTATTGTTATGATTATTATTATTATATATATATATATATATATATATATATATATATATATATATATATATATATATAAGTTACGGAGTCTCGGAGCTACCCTTCGATCGCGAAACAGTCTTTATCACTGTAACCTTTGTTCAATAAAGTTTTCTTCGAGTCTAGCGCCACGAGGGGCACTCAGTCTGTTCTCAGATGCCACCCGTGTCGCTCGACTCAAACCTTTTTAAAAACCTATTTTGTCTCCGTGTTAATTTAACTGGTGCCGAAACCCGGGAGGAGATCCGGTCGGTTTTTGTGTTTTCTTTAATACATTTTTTTTTAGTGTTGTGTAAGTGGTTTTAAATCATGACAAGTGAAAGTGTTGACTGGCAAGCAGCTATGCAGCTGGAGCAATTTAGAGCTACTCAAGTGAACTCCACAATGCAGGCGATCGCTGCAGTACCCATCTTCGACGGTAAGTCCGTAGATGTAGAATTTTTTATTAAGAGTATGGACTTAATTGTGCAGCAAGTGGAAAAACATCCGTGGGATGAAACCACTAGTAACTATATTCTGGGTTACTTCTATAGCCGAATTAGCCCCGTAGTGCTGACAGATATCGGGGCCACATTCGAGACGTCGTGGGCGTCCGTGAAACAAAGTCTACGGGAAAAATATGGAGGTTTAGGGCGTACCATTCCACGAACAATTCTTCGGGAAGTCTTGAAGACACGCATGGACAGCCAAGACATAACCGAATATGTTAAAGGGGTACTAACGGGAGTTCGAAAGGTTAAGGCGCGGTTGAAGGATGCGTATCCTCAAGGAGAAGAAGCCCGAATCAGAGGAGCTATGTTGGACGAAATCGCTCAAGAATGTATCCAACAGAACCTGCCACGTCGGATTAAGCAGTGGATCAGAATCGTGAAACCTACCGACCTGCCGGCGCTTGTCAAGTGTGTAGAGGATGAAGAGCTTGAGGAGCGGGAAGAGAGACGCAGGGAACCGTTTAGGAGACCGCGCGGAGAACCTAGAAACGAGATGTGGAGAAGGGGGCCCCGGCCTCAGGGGGAACCCTGGCGGATCGCAGAAGCTAGAAGACGATCAGACAGGCAACGCCGACCAACGGAAACACAACAGGAAACGAAGAGGAAATTAGAAGGAAAACGGTCTGAACCAAGTAAGAGCTACGATCGTAGGCGACCAATACAGTGTTGGGAATGCAGAGATGAAGGGCACATTGCCAGGGATTGCCCTTATGTGTACCGGCGGGATGGAAAACGGCAAACATATGCTGAACCGATGGAAGTAAACCAGTCCAGACGGCGGAATTGGCGCTGGGGTAGCTCAGATTGGGGAAGTGAGTCTGAAAGTTCGGAAAGTGATCAGGGTTCGAGAGCAGAAAGGAAAGAGGATTGGCCAGCGCTTCGTAGGAGGCCGAAGGACGGAGAAGGAGCAGGAAATAAAGAACCGGAAGCATAGGAATTGTGGATCGGGAATATAGGCCAGCGGAGAACGGAACGGAAGAAAGAAAAGGAAATATTTCAAAAGGTAACGCTGCCTATATTAAATATTAGCGGGCTGAGGTGTTTAGTGGATACAGGATCTGATAGTACGATCGTTACAGAGAAGGGTTTAAAAGTACTAACCACCGGAAAAGCCGCACGCGAGTGTTCCTGTAGAGTGGTGACCTTAGCAGGAGAAGCAGGAAGGTTCCAAGAGGCCGAGATTAACATACAGCCGATAACCGGAGGCGAGAGGAAAGTGTTGGTGCATGTGTCTAAACAAATGAGTAAGAAGTTCGACGTAATATTGGGTTGTGACGTTCTGAACCGCGTACGAGTGAGAATAAGGAATCGTAAAGACGGATGGATAGTGACCCTCGGTAAGTGCAGATATCGAATTCGAGATTGGGAACACTGCGACGAAAAAGGACCATGCAACTACTCTGTGCAGACATCAGAAATGAGCCGCGAAGAACGGATAAGGAACAAATTCAAGAATTGTTTCTGCAAAGACGGGGAGAGGTTGCCAACAACGGGACGAGTTCGACATAGGATCGAACTGACCAAGAGTTATCCAGTTTATGTGCGCCCTAGGAGATATCCTCATGCGATGAGGGAGGAAATCAAGAAACAGTTGGACGACTTACTCCAACAAGGAATCATCAGAGCCTCGAAGTCACCGTTTTGTAGTCCGTTGTGGGTGGTACCCAAGAAGAGCCTTCCAGGAGAAACGAAACCTCGCTTCAGGTTAGTAGTGGATTACAGGGAGTTGAATAAGATTACGAAACCGGAATTCTACCCAATGCCCCGTATCGAAGATATGATTGACAGAATGAAAGGTGCAAAAGTGTTTAGTGTTATTGACTTAAAATCAGGTTACCATCAAGTTCGGATGCACGATGAGGACATAGGAAAGACTGCGTTCAGTTTCGAGAGAGGTCACTATGAATTTTTAAGGATGCCTTTCGGTCTGCGCAATGCCCCGATGACGTTTCAACGTTTAATGGACGAGTTTCTGCAAGGCCTGACAGCAGAATCGGCGCAGATCTACATGGACGACGCCATTATCTTCAGCTCAACGGAAGAGGAACACCAACGGCACTTAGAAGCATTCTTCAATAGGCTTCAAGAATTTGGTCTAAAGGCATCGGCGGAAAAATCAAATATGTTCCAGAGAGAAGTAAAGTTTATGGGCTATATACTTTCGGAAGGAGGAGTGCAAACGGACCCTAGCAAGGTAGACGCCATAGACCATATGGAGGTACCGAAAGACGTCAAACAAGTACGGCAATTTTTGGGTATGATCGGATACTATCGTAGATTCATCAGGAATTTCGCCGAATTAACTACACCACTGACAAGAACCCTAAGGAAAGGACAGAGATACAAGATAACCCCGGAACTTAGAACATGCGTAGAGAAATGTAAGGAAGCATTAAAGAAGGCCCCGACACTGAAGTTCCCAGACTTGAATGCGGAGTTTACAATCACCACAGATGCTAGCAACATAGCGCTTGGTGCCGTGATATCGCAGGTAGACGGAGACGGAGAGTGGCCAGTGGCGTTCGCGAGCCGCAAGTTGACAGATCCGGAGACGCGTTACAGCGCGGTGGAGCGTGAACTGCTCGGAGTTGTGTGGGCCATCGATCAGTTCCGGCCTTACGTGTTCGGTCGAGAATTTGTGGTAAGAACCGACCACAAGCCGTTGCTCTGGGTGAGTAGCCTGAAAGAAACATCTGCCAGAGTGACGAAATGGAAGGAGAAGCTCACAGGTTATACGTTCCGGGTGGTTCACATAAAGGGGACAGACAACAACGTTGCTGATGCGCTATCTCGTAATGTCAATGCGATCGACCAGGCAGGCGAGGAAGAAGAAGAATCCTTTGGGCTACGGTACTTGCGGGACTGGGCAGAAAACGGGCCAGACCTTCCGCCAGTGGGACCAGTGCCGTCCACATCAGGGCAGAGGCTTCCAGAGGTAGAACCACCGCAACGGGAACATCTAGACGAGCCTGTAAACAACAAAAGACACCAGGTACATTTTTACAAGGGACAAGGGCAAGTCATCACTAGCCAGGTACATAGATACGGACCAATCAGAACAACGAGAGTACAGATCGGACCTGATTGTAGCTTACAAGAAATAGGTGTTTTCTTAGAAGACATCATGGTAGCTGGTAAAGGGTATTTCTGGTGGTCAGAAGACAAGCCGCTACTCCGACGTGTCGAGGAAGCCTGGGCCGCGAGAGAAGCCAGTCGCACTATCAGGGTAAGCGTTTGTACTATCAAGGTCGAAACGGTAGAGGACGTCCGGGAACAGCGTGAGATCGTGGAGATGTACCACGTTGGCAAAACAAACCACCGGGGAGTGACTGAGACTTTAAGTCATTTAAAACGTCGGTATTATTGGTTAGCGATGCACGAAACTGTAGGAAGCATTATAGCAAATTGCGAGGTATGTCGCCGAGGTAAGTATGAGAGAGATCCGGTTACGCCGAAACAGATGAAGACTGAGACACCTCAGGACATCAACCAGGTAGTAGAATGTGATTTATTTGCTGTAGAAGGACAAACTTACCTCACTTTTATTGACAGGTTATCACGATTAGCAGGAGCTTGACTGTTGGAGAATAAGAAGGCCAAAACGATCATCGCAGCGATGGCTCAACATTTCAGCCTGGTGGATACCCCTGAGAAGTTGGTGATGGATAACGGAAGGGAGTTTAACAACGCGGAACTGAGAGAATACTTACGGGCGCTCCAAGTACAACCACACTATATTACACCGGAGCACCCAAAGTCACATGGGTGCATCGAAAGGCTCCACAGCACATTAACAGAACATCTTATGTTACTTAAGGAAGGTAGAGGTCTGGAGGGACAACAGGCGATGACCGCAGCGATTTTGGCATACAACAGCAGCATCCACACTGCAACTACAGCAACACCATTTGAGGTTTTCAAGGGTAAGGCTAACATGGCGGCTATCAGGGATCAGGACGATAGGGACAAAGTGTCGAGAACTGAACGGTACAACAGAACGAAGGCAGAAGACTTAGTCGGCAAATTTGAAATTGGAGATGTGGTATATCACCGGAACAGACAGCGGCGATGCAAGTTGGACCCTAGATGGAAAGGACCTTTCGTCATAGTCGGATTCCTAAACAGAGGACGAGTTCGGCTTCGCAGTGCAGACAATCATCGTGCGAGCATAATCATCAGACACGTAGGAGAGTTGCGACGCCCTAGACAGCATAGACCTAAGAAGTAATTTTTAATTTTCTATTCATTGTAAACTTAGTTTTTATTTTACTTAGAAAGTTAGCATTTTCTTTTACTTTTGTATTTTACACTTGTATTTTCTCTTGTATTTTCAGTGATAAAGACTGGAGGGGGGTAGTTACGGAGTCTCGGAGCTACCCTTCGATCGCGAAACAGTCTTTATCACTGTAACCTTTGTTCAATAAAGTTTTCTTCGAGTCTAGCGCCACGAGGGGCACTCAGTCTGTTCTCAGATGCCACCCGTGTCGCTCGACTCAAACCTTTTTAAAAACCTATTTTGTCTCCGTGTTAATTTAACTTATATATATAATGTATGTAGAATGTGGATCCTTAAAGGGTAAGAAGAAATAAAACACTACTACATGTTTTAATGTGGCGACGTTTCGGCTTTTCCAACTATTTTCAAGCCTAAACATAATCATAATTTATTGTAAGCATGACAGTTGTATACGATTCATCTAACATCAAACAAGTATATGCATTAAGAATAAAAGATGTTACCTATATATATATATATATATATATATATATATATATATATATATATATATATATATATATATATATATATATATATATATATATATATATATATATATAAATATATATATGTAATGATATATATATTATATTATTTTTTATATGTAAAAATATAATATAGGCTCACTACTTCGCATGACGCTTACTTGGTTTCTACCCATTTCAGACTGCTTGCAAGCTTGGTATCTCGCTCCACATTCAGCGTAGGAATAAGTTGATTGATTGTAGGGGGGGGATGCACTAGGGCCCTAGACGAATCCAAAAAGCCCTCATTCATTAAAATCGGTTCAGTAGTTTAGGCTGTAGGTGCGTCAACGTAAAATGAAGGAAGAATAAGAATAAGAATAAGAAGTCATCAAAACTACCATTTTCAAACCTATTTTTCTCTACTTCTACTTGACCGATATCGACATTTTTTATTTTATTTTGATCTACAGGACACGGCCTTTAAAGATATTAAAAAAATATTTCTGTAGCTTGTATGTATTCCACGCTGCAGACCCTCAAAAACCCTAGTTTGTCACCTACAGTATATATACACTGGCAGCTTTTGTGAAATTTTGACTTTTTGACTTGGCGTGGCGGAACGCTGCCGCGTTCCTAAATACATCAGTTGTCAACACCATTCAATACAAGTTTCGTTAAATTCGGATTTTTTTTTTTAAAGTACCCATTGATTTAAGTCTATGACGACTGGACTATTAGGCCTAAATAGTTTTAGAAGGTAAAAAGGACTCTATTTTGCCCTATACATCATGTTTTATTATAAAAATTTAGTATATACATTATTAGACAATAAGAATCGTTACAATAAACTACATGTACAAATCAGGATTAAAATAGTTTTTTTAAATCTAACATTATATCTTATTAAGGTCACTCAGGATAAAAACAAGTGGAAATACGAAATGAGCCATAAGTCCATTGAATATGTTGCAAAAAGGGAAAAGTATAGCAAAAACGAGCCTTTTTAGCAGTTTTTCACAAGTTTTAGAAATTTTGCACTTTTTGAAGCCCTGTATTTTGTAACTCAGGAAGTCAAAAGCTAAGTTTGAAAAAAAATAAAATTTGAAGGAAATTTAATCCTCAACAAATTACTATGCGTAAGTTTTACGCTAAAATCAACCGTTTTTGAAATATTTCGAAAAAACTGAAACAAGAGCAAAATGTTTGTGGTTTTTGACCTCCCCCCCCCCCCCCCCCCCCAAGTTGGCAAAGGGTTTACTTGTTCGAAAATTGGTTGTTGTACTACTGGACACAGCAACATCCAAAAGAGTCGTTAACGTTAAATTCGGAATTTTTCTAAGGTACAACTAAAATAATGGGTCTAGGAAAAAAATTTCAAGATTGAATATTCCTTATTTTGAAACGTTATATCTAAATCCATTAAAATTGTACCTTATAAGCTACTTATTTCGTTAAAAAAAGTAATCAGTACAGCAAGAAAATGAGAAAAAAAAGTCGCCTGTAATTAATACTTTAAGGAATGGATTTCGATTTGTTGGCTCAAAACAAGTACTTTATATTTTTTTAATTTTTAGGGTCCGTAGGCAAAACCAAGGACCCTTATATTTTCCTGCGTGTGTCTGTCCGTCCGTCCTCTCGCGTGCTCTCACGGCTACACCTTTCGTCCGATCACTTTGAAATTTGGCATGTATGTGTCTTGTACCTGCCCACATATTTTAAAAATATAGCGACTTAAAAAAAATATTTTTAAAAAAAATTAGGGTAAAAAAACTTAAGGGATAAATTATTTTAATTTTTTTTCGACACCGTGAGGGGTATCATATGAAAGGGTACGTCGAGCTGATTACAAAAATATATATAATTCTTCGGATATAACTTTGATAGGGCGAGCGTAGGCAAGTTTTAAGTGGGTGTGAAACGTGTCCCCCCCCCCTCTATCTCGCTTATGTGAAGTGCAAAAAATCTGAAAAAATTCCTGAACATTCTTCGACCAAAAGTAAAGATACCACTTTTTGGAAATTTCGAAAAAAATATTATTTTATTTTTTATCGACAAAATACGTTTTTTTTATAATTATGGTCTTTTCAATGTATTTATATGGTTGTAGTCCGGTTCAGTGGCAAAAAAATACTTTATCAGAGTGTGTTTTGAGAATATCAGACCCTTAGAATGGTTCAAAGTAAGCTTTTTAGCATTTTAAAAGAACACTGTTTATACACTTTACAGTTAAACACTATATAGAGTGGCCTACGGACCCTCGCTGTGTGCTGACTAGCACACACTTGACCTGTTTATTTTCTTAGATCTAATATTTTAGTCGTAAAACATGAGTTGAAAACTCATATTTTAAAACTTCAATACTGAAGGAGGAAAATGGGATGATGTTCTTATTTTAAGCCGTAATATCCAACTCTAATATTAAAAAATGTCTTCTTATTAACTTTTTCATATTTTAAATACTGTTGCAGAGCATGTTAGCACTCAAAGTGCTTAGCATTTTAAGTTAACATAGGAGCCATCAAAACCGCGTCTTTCTTCTTGCAATAGATCCTAGAGATATTGAGTGGATCATGTTAGGGGGGACACTCTATTTATAGACATATTTATTTTAAAAATATCAAATTTCAATTTAAATTTAAAAACTTACATTAAAGAAAGTTACATTTCGACAGAACATATAACAGGATCATACAAAACATTAACTGTCTAAAATATGCAATTGCATAAAAATCAGGACATGTTAAAATTAAAATTTTTATATTAATAATATTATCTTAACAAGCATTAAACATCAATTGTCTCAAATAATAATAATAATTATTATTATTATTGTTATGTGGAAAAGAACACGACATAATAATTATAATAAATAAAATATAAACTAATTTCACCTTTCTAGTAAAATTATTCATTATTTTTTATTTTTTTATTACTGGCCGGGCGGAAGTGAGACCCCTCTTACTCTGAGGCCCGTGTGCGGCTGACCCCATGCACACGGTTAGTTCCGGCACTGGCATAAATAACTATTAATATACTACGTTTTTTATTAATATACTAAATTTTCTGTTGAATCGTATGTAATGTTGATAATATAATTGTTATTGTTATACAATATATAATGTTAGTGAAAAAAAAAAAAAAGTTCCGAATTTATTTACTTCACATAAATGACAACCATCTAGAGAGCTGATCTTAAACCTAAATAAACAGGTCAAGTGTGTGCTAATCAGCACCAGCACACAGCGAGGGTTCGTAGGCCACACTATATAGTGTTTAACTGTAAAGTGTATAAACAGTGTTTTTTTTAAATGCTAAAAAGCTTACTTTGAACCATTCTAAGGGTCTAATATTCTCAAAACACACTCTGATAAAGTATTTTTTTGCCACTGAACCGGACTACAACCATATAAATACATCGAAAAGACCATAATTATAAAAAAAACGTATTTTGTCGATAAAAAATAAAATAATATTTTTTTCGAAATTTCCAAAAAGTGGTATCTTTACTTTTGGTCGAAGAATGTTCAGGAATTTTTTCAGATTTTTTGCACTTCACATAAGCGAGATAGAGGGGGGGGGGGGACACGTTTCAAACCAGCTTCAAACTCGCCTATGCTCGCCCTATCAAAGTTATAACCAAAGAATTATATATTTTTGTAATCAGCTCGACGTACCCTTTCATATGATACCCCTCACGGTGTCGAAAAAAAATAAAAATAATTTAACCCTTAAGTTTTTTTACCCTAATTTTTTTTTAAAATATTTTTTTACCCTATTTTTTTTTAAAAATATTTTTTTTAAGTCGCTATATTTTTAAAATATGTTGGCAGGTACAAGACTCATACATGCCAAATTTCAAAGTGATCGGACGAAAGGTGTAGCCGTGAGAGCACGCGAGAGGACGGACGGACAGACACACGCAGGAAAATATAAGGGTCCTTGGTTTTGCCTAGGGACCCTAAAAAGGACAAATCTTTGTACAACGGATGTCCTCAACACCAATCTAAACCGTGCCATCGATATTTTTGAAAAAATATAATCGATAGATAATATAATCGATATATTTCCTGTTTTGCTGTCATTCAATGTTTATCTCTTATTTATAAAAATCAAAAATTTGAAACCCGTCAAAATGAAGATTGCGTAAATATGGGTCATGGCAAAACAAATAAAATAACTTGAGGATTTTTTCCGAACTAACTTTCCGTACAGCAAAATTTGCTGAAAACCAATTAAATTCTGCTGAAAGATGGCTAAAAGTATTAAAATAATGCATTGTCATCGTGTTCTGAGCTATGCTAAAAGCTTCAAATGTCTAGCAGTCTAGCTATTCGGGAAGTTAGTTAGAAATCGATTGCCAGATTTGTGCCGGACAAACAAATAAACAAGAAAGCAAGCTAATAAAAACACATAGTAACATAGTAAATAGTAATATAGTTAAATAGGGTTATCTCAAAAGAATGTAGGTAATCATAAATATTCCCTGTTGTTGGAATAGAAAACAAGTAGTTATATAGAACTATAAACTATGGATATAGTTTTTTATATATTTGTTTTTACAAAGTGCGTCCCTTATTTCATCCCAAGCCTCCTTTCGTGAATATTGATTTCGATATTCCCGGTTTGTAGGGTCGTACAGCACCGGATTCGCCCGAACGTATTCAATTAACATGTCCTTAAAAGAAATCACCATCCATACAAAATCGCGGGATACGTGGTCTACGGGAACGCGGAGCCGGGACGAATTCCAGTCCACTTAACGTCTAAAGTCTAAACTATAAGACTTACAAAAAAAGTAAAGATACCTTTTTTTAGATATTAAACTAACAAACAACATTTACTTGAAATATTTTTTTATTGTAGTACGTTTTAAAAATGTAGAGATCAAAATCCAATATTTATCAAATAAAATTTGATAATTTTCCTCTTAAAAGTAGTTTTTCTTACAAAAAGCTACTACATAGAGCTTGCTATCATATAAATTCTTAATCTACGAACAAAACTTTATAAAAAAAACATTAATAGCACGTGCCACCTTTACTGGTACCTTTTCAGAAATTTTTCAGGAAAAAACGCATTTTTACCACAAAAACCACAACTTTTTTTATATAAAGCTACTCAGGGCCGGATTTACAATTTTCTGGCCCCCCCCCGCGAAAAATTCCAATGGGCCCCCAACCTACCCAGGCCAGGTCCTATTCGGAAGGGGAGGATGGGGGGGGGGGGGAGTTTATTGGTTAGTGCACCGTAGAATGGAAGCCCTACACTATCGGTGAGCATCGTGATGGCCAATGAAAGTAAGAAAACTACACATTAAAACCTAATTACATGCACCGCATTCATTCTTCATCTCAAATTCGCTTTTCAACTAGGTTCCTTGCCGAAATAAGAAAAGAATCTAGTTCCTGAGAAAAAAGCTTAAAACGTGGACGGAGAGAGCCCGGGTTCGATTCCCCGCCCAGGAGATGTTATTTTTATGATAAATTTTGATAAAATGTTCAATAATAATTAAATGCACATACGAAAACTAATAAATAGAAAACACTGGGCTAAATAATTATTATGAACTCGTATATGAGAAAGTTTGTCTGAGTTGTCTCGGACCGATTTTTTAATTGTTTATTTAAATAATTAAAAAATCATTAGCATACTTTTTAACTTTATTATACAAGTAAAAATAAAGAGACTAAAATCAAATAAATAAAAATCGGTTTTGACTAATAGTCCAGGAAATGAAGCACTTTGGCTCGCAATTTTTTAGTCCTACATCGATTTACTTGAAATTTTGACCGTAGGTAGGGAATAGTCCAAGGATCAAAATCTATATTATGCCGAGGGGCGCTTTTATCCTGGGGGTGGTTGCCACCCCATCTCGGGGGTTGAAATTGTTTATTACATTTTAACCACAGGAATCGATGGAAATACATAAATACATAATATATATAGTAGTTCCCAAATTGTAGCAAATCAGTCGACCCGTGTGCGGAGGGCCTAATTCTAAGTAAAAAATGTTTTATACATTCTTTTTTTTGTAAAATTAATATTTTTCAAGTTCTTCGCTTTCAGTTTTTCGACGAAAAATTCAACGTTTTTAATCGGTTTTTCCGCGAATAACTCGAAAACTATGCATTTTATAAAAAAAAATGTAGACAACAAAATTGTAGCCTAAAAAAAAAAAAAAAAAAATCATTTTTTTTATTATTCGCATGTACGACCAATACGGACCGAGCTACGGCTTGTTAATGGTTGGCTATTGTTTGTCAAACGCTAAATTTGATAGATTCAGAGTCAAATAGCGATAAAACTGCATTTTACGAGGGAAACTTATAGAAGTTTTTTTAAAGTACATAAAAAGAGCTTTCTTTAAAAAAAAAAAATAGATTCGGTAGCATCAAAATTAAGCGAGTTACGATGAAAATAAGGTCGGTCCCTACATTTTTCTACGAAAAAAATCAGTGAAAACCACCCCCTAATTACCACCCTAATTAAAATTGATCGTCGCCCTTCCACGATTCTCTTTATTTATGTATTATCAATAGATCCTAGAAGTTTGACCAATTTAAAATGCTTAATTTTTTTTAAAAAATGGAATTTAAAGTGTAAAACGATTTTCTGCAATTTCGTAAAAAATGCCCCTTTCTTCAAAATAACTCAAAAATACTGGAGATCCGAAAAAAATTAGAGAATCGAATTGTAGCTTTTTTAATTGGGATGATTTTCCTTTGAGTAGATTTTCTATTCAACAAATATTTGGCGAGATATGGCCGTTACGAGCGAGCACCACCTTATTCGAGCCCTTTAAACTCACCCCCAGCGCCGGTGCTACACTTTTGGCCGCCACAGGCAAGACGGTTTTTGGCCGCCCCATTAAAATGGGAATTTTTTTTTGGGGGGGGGGGGGGGGGGGAGTGGGAGAAGGGTGATTTTGTGGGGCTTTTCTACATTTATGTGTTCATACATATATTAGTTTTTTTCTGGGGCCCTGAAATTTTCTATTGCCATATTTTTAATATTATCCTTAGTGGACATTACATATATTGTGAATCATAATGAAACACGAAACATGCCTCCTCTGATTCTTTATTTTAGGTTAGATTAAAAAGTAAATTTTTACTAATAACCAACGTTTGTTAACTTCGGACAGTCTCGCCTTTCTGGTTCTTAAGGTATAACAACTTAATGTATTTTAAACTTTTTAAAATAAAATAATTTTTCCACTTTCAATCGCCCTTACAGAGATAGAGGGCAGAACAAAGTCTATTTAATATAACCTGACTGCTTTTTAAAACAGTGCATGTCACTATTATTATCTATGATAGTTTTTGAGTAATAAAGTAAAGTAGGCTATTTTTAAAAACTCAATATTACAGGAAGGGTACCTACTTCTTTAGATAGTCCCCCCTATGTTGCACTAGAATAAAAATGACTGACTAAATAACTATTAAGAAAAAGAGATGTTTAGTCTAATGTGTACGTATAGTTTGGGACCAAGGAATATCCCATTTCTGTTTTAATAAGGGGAGTAACAGTCTAAAGAAGAACATTCCGGACACCTTCTTTAGATTGTTACTCCCCTCTGTTTTTTTTTTATAAGGGGAGTAACAATCTAAAGAAGTGCCAGAGAAGAAACCTATAACAGAACTGAGCTTTATATTTTTACTTTCTCATATAAAGAGAAAGTAAAAATATTTGTGATGGGGCAAAAATTCGATCTTGATATTCTAATGAATTTACACGTTTTGAGGTCCCCTGAGTCCAAAAAAGCGGTTTTTAAAAAATGTCTGTCTGTCGTTTGTGCAGACGCCTGGAGCCTAAACTACTGATGGGCTAATTTTGACAAAATTTGGCATACATGTTCAGAAAAATCATACCCGAAATTAATTTTTAGCTCCAAATTTGGATCCGCTACCCCCCATAAACTCTGAAAGAAACGTAAAAAAAATTATTTCTCGAAAACGGTTCCGACGAATTCTAAAATATAGTCCATGTCCATTTAAACTAATCTAACGATATAAGCCGTGTAACCTGGATAAGTCTAGTTCCTGAGAAAATAGTTTAAAACTCGGAGGGAGAGATCGATTCCCCGCCGAGCCAAGGAGAAGTTATTTTTAAATTTTGATGAAAATGTTGAATAATAATTAAATGTACCTACTAAAACTAATAAATGGAAAACACCGGGCTAAGTAATTATGAACTCGTTATATATGAAAAACTTCGTCTGATTTGTCTGGGACCTATTTTTATTTTATTAGGATTAGGAGAGATACATATAACAATTTACAAATTAAGGGTAGAAAATGTAACAGCTATAAAGGGGTAAGAAAAGAGTTAGTGAATGAATAAAAAATGATATGAGGTGTAATGGAAAAGACCTAAGGTTTTAAACGAGAGAAAGAAAAATACATACATAGATTAAATATATATGTACTATGTACTCATATAAAAGCAAAGACGGCCGATAGTTTTTTTAAGAGTAATAAGAAATAACACCGGTGTAACCAAGAATCAACCCGAAATGCGATTAGCTCGGCTACTTAACTAAAACAGCACCTGATAAGGTATTTTCTAAAGGTGTTATTACTAGAGGTCCATCTACAACTGCCTACTTAGTACCGCACGCACATTATTATCGTTTCGCTACTATAGATTTTGTTTTTTAATTTATATAATAAAACAAACTGAGGGCGTCATCGGCCGCCCCCTGAGTTTGGCCGCCACAGGCGGCCGCCTGCCCCGCCTGTGCGTAGCGCCGGCGCTGCAGTCACCCCATTTTAAAACTAAGGGATTTCATTTACATAGCCTTGTATAGCTCTTGAATAACAACAACCCTACAAAATCATCTTTGGGTGAACTTTCTATCATTAAAAATGAAGGAGCTATGTTTATAAAACCATTTTTTTTTTTTCGAAAAGCCCAACTTCGGAGCTTAATAATCTACATAGCCGGTGTACTTTGTGCGCTACACGCTCGAAACTTTAGTATACACTCACATTTGCTCTCGTTCGATTCCCCACCCAGGAGAAGTTATTTTTATGATACATTTTGATGAAATGTTCAATAATAATTAAATGTACATACGAAAACTTATAAATGGGTAACACTGGGCTAAGTAATTACGAACTTATATATGAGAAAGTTTGTCTGAGTTGTCTCGGACCGATTTTTTCTTTCGGCGCGGCGCCCTTTCTAAGCCGGAGCCTGGAGCAAACTGCTCCACGGTAGTTACGCCACTGTATAATATATATATTTTCGTTATCTCAAGGGGGGGGGGGATATGCATCCCCCCGTATCTACGCCACTGCGGTTGTAGCGATATACTTTTTTTAAGTTTCTTGATAAAAGTTCGATTAAGCTATTTATTTATATATAGTACATTATTTATTTGTTAACTAAATAGAAGTTTCATAAAACAAACAAACGTTTTACTCCTATTTAATGAACAAATGCCCCCCCCCCCCCAAAAAAAAAATTGTTATACCCCCCTGTTTTAGTTAAAAAGAAGAAACACGTTAGTATTGGCATGCAATTCTCTTTAAGATAGTATAAAAACTCACCAGAAATCCTTAAATATAGCAGTTTTTGCAACCTACTTTTTCAAAATTTCCCGGGGGAGGATCCCCCGTTTCATTGGGAGTATTCCATACTCCTCCGTGCCCCCCCCCCAAATTTTTAAAAGTCGGTGCCCATGCAATTCCCCTTGTTCTGGGTGCTCTGGAGAGGATTTCAATAACTTTGCACCTGTAGTAGAAGAAGAGGATGACGTCGACCGCGACAATGATTATATAAATGAAGACATTTAAAAAACTTATTTTTTTCTGTGTTTGTATAAGTTTTATTTTTGTCTATGTATGTAAATATGCAGTGTATTTTTGTGTAAATAAACTTTTGTATATAATTTTACTTTTATCTCTATTTATATTTACAGTAGTTTATAAGATTTGCAATGCTGTAAGGGGGGGGGGGGGGATTTAAGGATTGAAAATTTTCCAAATAATTAAATTGGTAATTATTAAAATGGTAATAATTACCATTAATTAAAATTGCGAGGTTTAGCCATTTTTGAGCTTCATTTACTGGATTATAACTGGTTTTCGTGCTTGCATATATTGGACAAATATAAATACAACAATAATTATTGTTACGAACTTAACGTAAATCCTTTTTTATAAATATTGAGGAACGAGGAACCTTCGGTGAAATCCCCCCCCCCCCCCCAAAAAATGTTAGTATTGATTTATTATTGCATGAGGTTGGTAGTCAAATATTACATCACAAAACAAATTATTTTTGTGTAGAGCAGGACGTGATATATAAGTGGGTAGCAGTCCCCCATATAGAGTTAAAACTTAAGCTGTTCTGAATTTAGTCTCAAGGGATAAAAATATAACCTACTAAATAAAGTAGGTATCCTGAATTTCATTCCAATTGGTTCAGGCTCATGCACAGTAATTTTACACTTACCTTTTCAAACATAGATTTTTTTACACAATCACCAAACTTTCAGTACATACTGATAAAAATAGAGTAAAAACAATAGTCTGCCGAACACCAAAATTCAGTTCTATTACAGACAAAGAAAGATATGAAGATGGTAAAACACTCATTGATTTGAGACCTCAGAAAGTGTATCTTATATAATTGTTAGATAATTAAAACAATACCCTTTTTTACTTCTTTCGTCGTCATTAGAACCATGGTCTCGTTGATTAAATGGATTAGGTTTCTCTTAAATTATTTTTCCCTTTGGCCCTTCCCCTGTATTTAATTACTTTTTTTAATTGTCGATTGAACCCAAAAGCTTAATTAAAGCAGACTTGTGCTTCTACACCACCCCAAAAGTATTGATTCCTGTACTCTCCTAGTCCTAGTACAACACACCATTATATTTTTAATTGCAAATAGTTCTTAAAAGTGGAATATCAGATATCTTAACTGAACCCCAGTTTAAACATACCTAAATGTTTAGTATAAGTTAAATAACACAATTTGAAAAATATATAAGTTACCCTCCCATATGCATATAGTTTTATATTTATAATACATAATATAGTTTTTTTTTAAAGTTACCTCATTGCTGAGTTGCTAACTATATGCATTCTTTTAAAAACAAGGCATCACGTGGCTCTATCATTAAAGCGAGTGTATTGCAATAAATATTTCATATTAAGCACATAGCTATTAATAATGAGTTGATAGTTTGAGAGTATTGCTGGGTGGCAGCCCCTCTTCACTAACCTCCAACATCTACATCTCCTTTTCCCTATAAGTACAACTAATTACACTTGAATCAAGTAGAAGTTTTCATGGGCGTAGCCAGGGTTGCCTTTAGGGGGGGGCCAATTTTTTTGGATATATATATATATATATATATATATGTGTGTGTGTGTGTGTGTGTGGTGTGGTGTATGTAAAATCAAAAAAGTGTTTTCCTTAAAAATGCCAAGAGTCTGACAGTACCATTATTAATATTTTCAAAATGATTTATTTTAATAAAAAAAAAACTCAATAGAACTATTAATTATAGGGGAAAAATTGTTAATTTGAAATAGATTTTTTTAAGGAAAACTTGCTGTTTAAATCCACTCTTAATGTAATATAGTTCACATTAAGATTTGACGGAGAGTATTTTATTTTATTTTGAAGCGACGTTAGCGTTTCCTATGAGATATTGTATGAACTACTACATCTCTAATTTTAAATTTTAAATAAATAGTAATTAATTGTTTTTTAAGAATCAAATTAGTCCAGTCAAATGGTAGTTTGAAGTGGAAAGTTCTGGTGTAATTGATTTTAGTGGTTTATTTTATGTTTTTGGGGTTGCTGAACACGAATCTGAAGTTGTCCAACTAAATTTCCCCCCGCAAATATGAGAAATCGTCAAAAACAATTATTTTTGTGGTTTTCCTTTTCCAGTTATAAATTGCAAAGCAATCTATTCACGCAAAAAGTGGTCCAGTAGTAAAATATAAATGAGAAAATAACCTTCAATTTATGTCTATAACATTTTTTTGTACGTCATATGGTTTTCACGGAAATGGGAGTTAAAATATCGGGAAAATGGGTAATTTATGAAAAATAAAACAGTTATGCACCATGATTTAACGAGCCAATTTTCAAAGAAATCTACGTATTATTAGCTTATGATAATATACGAAAATTTTGGTTTAGAATTTGAATGGGTGTTAAAAATAATTTGGTACACAGGGGTACGGGGTACTAAAGTTAAAATATTATATACCCTTCAAGATGCATGTCGTTGGAAAGCTCTTTAAGAGTACATTTATTGTTGTTATGTACACTTTTATCATATTTTTATATTAGAGGGGGGTAAATGAAAAAAATACCAATTACCAAAATTATTGCGTTTTTTCCATTTTACCCCTCTCTCATATGAAAATATGACAAAATTGTACATAACAACAATTACTGTACTCTTAAAGAGCTTTCCAATGACATGCATCTTAAGGGTACATACTATTTTGTCTTTTATACACCGTACCCCTGTGTACCAAATTATTTTTAACACTTATCCAAATTCTAAACTATAATTTTCGTATATTATCATAAGCCAATAATCAGTGGCGGATCTAGATCTTGCGGGGCCCTGGGCGATACAAAATGGCGGGGCCCCCTAGGATAGAGCGGGGATTGCTGATAAAAAAAAAAATAAAGTAACTTAATAATAAACCACTTATAACTTGATCCTATTTTACGGCTAATTCCCTTCACTTAGGGCCAGTCAAAGTTTTTTCTCGACCATAGAAACGTTTTTGCTCTCAAAATAATTCAAAACTTTTAAAATATGTAATTACAATTCTGCTCATGATTTTAATCTAACATGATTTTAATCTAACATAAACCCCTTAAATTATATAGTTTTCAACTAATCATCATTTTCTTTGCAAACGTAATCGAAAAGAAACATTTTTATTGTAATAATTAAGCTCTGTTCTGTTATACTTAACTATTTATTCTTCTTCATGATATTTTGGGTTTTATGGTTATATTATCATTGTAAATAAAAAGTTAAGCTGTGTTATTTGTGATCGGTCCAATAATTTGAAATCTAAACTCGAGCAAATTAAATTTACTCCCAGAATTCATAATCTCATTTTATAACTTTCCATTTTAGTGCCGACTTTTTAGTTTAATTTTAAGGGGGGTCCTGGGGTCCTCCCCCGGAAAATTTTGTAAATATGACCTCTCAAAACAGCGTTTTTATGCATCTCTGGGGTGAAGTTTCTCTTTGACATCAATTGGTAAAACTGCACTAATTAATTATTTCGTACTGTCCGATTTACTTCGTTGTTTTTACTTTTCCTTTTTACAGGATTTGTATTTTTTACATATCTCTGTACATTGTCAAACGATTAAGGTTATGTAATATCTCGATAAATTCAGTGTTACATTTATTTTTTTTTTTTTTTAAAAATACACGAAATGTCACGTTTTATAGAGTAATGATAGAAGGTTATTGTTAGGTCAGGTCAAAGAGTACTAAACTCAGCCTAAACTTACCATAACCTTCCTTAAAATACTTTTCCCTAAAATTAAAAAAAAAATTGAATATATCGAGATGGTACAACCGAAATCGTTTTTGTAATGTAAAAAGGAACAGTTTGAAAAAACCCGAATTAAATTGGACGTTTAGATATAGGTGGGGCACATAATGAAGAATTACCCCACACAATAAATAACAAATTCGTCATCATTTTGAAAAGGGGGAGGGTGAGAAAACACTAGGACGTTAACTCACTTAATTTTATATGGAGCGGGGCCCCGCGGGCTATCTTAAACATAAAAAAATTAATATATATTTTATAACTTATTTATTTGACTTTTTTATAGCGAGGGGCCCCGCGAAAAGGTAGTAAGGTATTAGGCTCTACCATGTAAACTAAATTCGACTGAATTTTATAATTCTAATATTATATGTTTTGTACATTATGGAACGGGGCCCCGCAGACTATCTTCACTATGAACTATAAATTTGCCTGTAAAGTATAAGTATTTTATTTTAATTTTCTATGGCGCGGGGCCCTCCAAGGCGCGGGGCCCTGGGCGGTCGCCCCCCCCTGGATCCGCCCCTGCCAATAATACGTAGATTTCTTTGAAAATTGGCTCGTTATATTATGGTGCATAACTGTCTTTTTTCATAAATTACTGATTTTTCCGATATTTCAACTCCCATTTCCGTGAAAACCATATGACGTACAAAAAAATGTTACAGACATAAATTGAAGGTTATTTTCTCATCTATATTTTACTACTGGACCACTTTTTGCGTGAATACATTGCTTTACAAGTTATAAGCGGAAAACCACAAAGAAAAATTTGTTTTTGAAGATTTCTCATATTTGCGGGGGAAATTTAGTTGGACAACTTCAGATTCGTGTTCAGCACCCCCAAAAACATCAAATAAACCACTAAAATCAATTACGCCAGAACTTGTCACTTCGAGCTAATTTTGTGCACCATTTGACTGGACTAAATATGCAGAACCATACTGAGTTTTATTGCAAAACCATAACCAAATAAAAATAGTAGGGTATCTAACAGTCCAGTCAATAAATACAGAAAAAAGTCTTCCTTGCGAAAAGTCGGGTATCTATAGTATATATATCTGCAATTTTTAGGGTCCGTAGGCAAAACCAAGGACCCTTATATTTTCCTGCGTGTGTCTGTCCGTCCGTCCTCTCGCGTGCTCTCACGGCTACACCTTTCGTCCGATCACTTTCAAATTTGGCATGTATGTGTCTTGTACCTGCCCACATATTTTAAAAATATAGCGACTTAAAAAAAATATTTCTCGAAAAAATTAGGGTAAAAAAGGGTTAAATTTTTTATATTTTTTTTCGACACCGTGAGGGGTATCATATGAAAGGGTACGTCGAGCTGATTACAAAAATATATAATTCTTTGGATATAACTTTGATAGGGCGAGCGCAGGCAAGTTTGAAGTGGATGTGAAACGTGTCCCCCCCCCCCCCCTCTATCTCGCTTATGTGAAGTGCAAAAAATCTGAAAAAATTCCTGAACATTCTTCGACCAAAAGTAAAGATACCACTTTTTGGAAATTTCGATTTATTTTTTATTGACAAAATACGTTTTTTTATAATTATGGTCTTTTCGATGTATTTATATGGTTTTAGTCCGGTTCAATGGCAAAAAAATACTTTATCAGAGTGTGTTTTGAGAATATCAGACCCTAAGAATGGTTCAAAGTAAGCTTTTTAGCATTTTTTAAAAAACACTGTTTATACACTTTACAGTTAAACACTAAATAATGTGGCCTACGGACCCTCGCTGTGTGCTGACTAGCACACACTTGACCTGTTTATTAAAATCTTATTCTACAATTGAACCAGTTTCCAAATTAATGATTATTAATTGTTTGATAATTAAAAACTATTCTAATGACTGCTACTAACTATTTTAATTAAATTTAATTAATATATTAAAGTAAAACTGTAGATTAAAATAAAAACCCTTAAAAATATGCAAATATTTAATTAAAAACTTGATCTAAAAATTTTATATTGTAACCTTTCATTCAAAATAAACAATGGATAATAATAGTCGGGAAGAAATTCGTCCCACTAAAAAGTTCTGACCATGCGCAGTCGTAATTTTATGTAGTTTTTTTTTCCAAGTTCTATAGACTATAGTATAGACGACACTTTTTTACCCAGGAGGTATATGTACTTAGAGCTCCATCCCTATTTTATAGATCCTTGACCTAAACGGATTGATAACTTTACTTAGTTCAATTCTTCTTCTTCATCTTCTTTTTTACGCCAAAAAAAGGCCCCGGGCCCCTGTGCCCCCCCCCCCGGGGTTCGCCACTGGCTGAGAGAAGGGAAACATAATTATTGTCCAGCTTCTTTATTTATCAAACCAATGCTGACCAAACCAGTGCAGCCACGCCACAGCTGTAGTAACTAAACAATTAAAACGAGATTTACATTTTTTTACCTGAAGACCCCCTCTAGCCATAAAATAAATTTGTATAATAATAATAATAATATATATATATATTATTATTATTACTATACAGAATTATTTTTACTTTTTATTTAACCTGTATATGTATAATAATCGTATTTTTTTTTAGAGAGTTGGGCCGGCCTAGGGGGGGGCCATGGCCCCCCCCTGCCTACGCCCATGGAAGTTTTACATGCATGTTTCAATAGTACAGAAAATAGTATTATAAATCATATGATAAAAAACATTGTTTTCTCTCTTTAAAACAGATTTAAGGATTTACCGATCTTTATCACTTCATTGTGGAGTTGTTAGTTTTACTAAAAAAAAAAAAAAAAAATTATTGTCTTAACGAATAGATGAAGCTATTATGTCAGTCACTGCGATAGTTATGTTGTGGAGTAGGCAGTTCATTCTCATTTTTGGAAGTAGAATATGTAGATGGTATTAAACAAGAAAATACGATGTTTACAATATGGAGCAAGCTATCTTAGTTGTTGCCTCCTAAATATTATGTTCTCATGTGATACTAGGCGCAATAGTTCTTGTAACTGCTACAAGAGTACTCTAATACCCCTGATTAGATAGTCCTGTCAAGACAGTACCTGTCACTGTTTAAATGAGGCTTTAGTGTCCAAAGTAAGAGAACCTCCTGTTTATATAGCAGGGTTTCATCCATAGTCTTAAGCAAATAATTAATCATCCAACATCTCGAAAGTTTTGTGTACATAAAAATCCAAATCAATAAGACCTTCAATCGATAAATCAATAAGACTTACATTTCTTAGAAAAGGCTGTAATAAATTTAAAATGGTTTAGCATGTGCACATCAATTAAAAGATGTACGACTAATAGCCAACTGGCAAAAGCAAATGGACCGATATGCCAACCCCATGTCACCCATTACATATATATAGTTTAATAAGCCCTATGGCAGGCCTAAACCCTTCACCTCCGGTTATTTGTTATGTTAGTTAAAAACTAATATATTTAATCTCATTTTTCTAATAAAAACTCAACACACCTGTTGGCTAAGCTAGGAATGAAAAGAATCTAATAACCTTATTTTTATAAATTGGTTTTATACATTTTATTTAAACTGTCAACTTATATCCACAAGTGCACTCTACATGGAATAATATCCTGAAAGAACACATGAAGCTATAACTCAGCTTTGTTGTTAAAAGATGGCAAGAGAGCCTTAGAAGCTTAACATAATTTTTCTTAAGACTAACTAAAATTAAATTCATGGTTTCACATAAGATTATTTAAACCATTAGGCTATTACTTCATATAAAACTAATAACTAGCATACATAACCATTTATCAAGTATTTTGCTTACCTTTTAGTCTTTAAGAATATACCTTGATGAAAATAAAACTATATTTATTCTTCTGATTTATTAGTTGACTTTCTAAAACACCCTATCAATTTACAATAATAAAAAGAGATAAATTTCAATAAAAGGAAACAGTTAAGAAACTAAATAAAATATTAAAAAGCAGTACACATTTTTTTAAAAAATTAATGCAATAAGTAAACACACTGTCACTAATTAAACTAAAAATGTAAATTGATAAGGGCAAGAAAAAAATCTTTAAAACCAGTGTTGCCAATCAATCAAAAAAATATATACAAAATACATTTCTAGAAATAGAAATGATTTAATTTCATTGCAAAATATCTATAGTCTCTTTTCAATGTTTAATAATAATTTGATTCAACATACTTTATGTAAAAATGATATTAAGCCTAAAAAAAAAAATAATGGGAAACTAAAAAAATTATTTCATTTTTTGTAGGTAACTCAGACAACGAAATAAACTTTATTTTTATTACCTATTAAACACATTAGGTTATTACAGGATGGAAGGATCAGCTACTAACACATCCACTCGAAGCGGTCATTAATGTGAAATATTCTTCTCTGAGAACTGACCTGGATATGAAAATGCAGATAAGATAAAATCACTAGGACTTAAGTGGCTTCAAAAAATGGTAGTTGCCTGGAGGAAGGAACCTCAATTAAATTAGTAACTTATGTTAATCTCATTGGACTAGAGACATGGATACTAAAGCTCTTATAGGACTCCCTTGATTTTTTCTGCTTTGTCGAGTGTGATATTTTCTATATAATAGAAGAACAAAATAATCTATATGATATTCAAAGAACAAATATGCTTTGGGCCTCAGCTTGACTTGGTAATCTGCCTCTTAGCAATGCCCTTCACTCAGTTCCTCAATTTTTCAACATCAATCGAGCTACCTCGGGAAGGTAGGCAGGATGCAGCATTTGGCATTTGGTTCAACCCTTTTGGGACTGATGTAGAAAAATCTTAATCAATGAAGGAATGTTCACATCCTAGAACATATCCACTACTGTTTTGTACATATGCATACCTCTTACAGCCTATATTACAACTCAATGTACTATCCAATGCCATTTAGTGGTTCAGAGAAGTTTGCTAAAGATTCTACTATAACTAAAAGGTGTTGAGATGTCTAGAATGGAAAATTATTTTATGAAAGAAAGAACTCGCTTAGTCCCTAGCATCTAACCTTAGAAAACAAACATCAGCCTATTTTTTTTTGTCTTACCATTATAAAATACTATTTTGACCTAAGCAAAGCAACCACTTTTTATTACTTAAAGCTAATCCTATTATATAAGGTTATATAATGGAATTGCCAACTATCATTGAACACACCTTACTATTTATGTATGAATATTGTTTTTACCCTGAGGTTCAGTGCTGGATGCAATTTTATAGTCTTGTTTGGTAAAATATAATAGTGAAATAATGATTTTAAACCTATGTAATGTGGCGGTGAAATTAAATACTTAGTGCAGCATTGAAAAGAAGGTGAAATGAGACTGGCCAGGGTGATTCAGTAGGCCAAATTCACTCCTTCAAATAATCCCTTTGTTCCAAAAGCGTAAATGCTCCCACTTACTAAAGTTTGTTTGCACACAAAACATTTTAGGATAATAGTACTGGGAAACAATCCTTTAAGCTCGATTTAAATCTGGAATAATAGATATTAAATTAATGAAATTCTTATCATAGAATATAATGTATTATTTCTTTTATAGCAATGTAAAATTCTATAATACAAAATGAGTAAGAAAAGAGAAAGAAAAAAAAAAAAAAATGTGATGGTAGAACGATGTGTTAAATGTTATAAATAAATCTGTGACCAAAATTATAATTAATAATAATAAAAAATCATAAAATGAAATAAAGACAGGTACTTTTATAAGTCAAAGGGCACTTGAAAGCACCGCACAAGACAGGACTAGATAACTAAACTGCTAGAATATCCGGTTTTGTGAATTAATAAACTGGTCCACCACACAAAAACACAGATTTAACATAAAGTAGAGCATTATCTATTAAAATTTTTGATTTCGTTTCGTGTCCTTTTTATGTTAAAAAATTTACAATTTTTTGTTTTGTTTCTTTTTACAAAATAAAAATAAATAAAAGTAAGTGTACATTACATAATAAAAAAAGACAAAAATCATTAGAATATAACAAAAAAGAAATTAAAGTTAAAAACACATGAATATATAACAAAAGTTCAACAGCATCAATATTTCATGTAATATAAAACGGAAAACAATTTTTTTTAATTCAAGATTTAACGGACAATTTAATTAAGAGGTAACCGAAAGGGGAAAACAAACAAGAAGGGAGGATTAGGAGAGGGGAAATAAATAAAGGCACATGAATCATACAAGTTACACCCCCTAATATACATCGAACACCCAACAAAATACTATAATAATAATTATAATGACCAAATTTAAATTAAAAAAAATCATGTACAGTAAAATTTAACCATCATCTCAGATGGAATTAGTAATAGATCAAGTCAGTCAGATGGATTATTTGTACAAAACAACCTTTTTTCTAAAAAATTATAAAGAATAAAAGACAAATAGTCTATCATACAATACAAGCTAATTCATGGACACTAATAATTCAAAAATAAAATTAGAATTTAAATTCATTGGTTATAACAATAATAATAATAATAATAATTAATAACCTTAACAAAGGAGATATGAGCAAATATTAATTTTCGAGCAGTTGAAGAGAAGTAACTGCATTTTTTTGAGCATACATTCTTTTTTCTACCAGTAGCAGTTTTAACAATTAATAATAATAAATAATCTTAATAGGTTTTGTCTGCACTATATATCTTTGAAAAGGGCAATAGAAAAAGTACAACTAGTGATCAGA
Organism: Gerris lacustris; assembly: GCA_951217055.1. Taxonomy (NCBI): domain Eukaryota; kingdom Metazoa; phylum Arthropoda; class Insecta; order Hemiptera; family Gerridae; genus Gerris; species Gerris lacustris. Next base: position 68,759,907 of record OX578277.1, on the reverse strand, counting down.
ATATTACACGTCAATTTAAGTGTTAACAGCCATAGTGACAAATCAAGCATCGGTATTAACTAAAAAATTAATACTAGACTCATGTTTAGCATTCATTACAAAAAATGTAAAGAGAACTCATTTTAATTTTAGATACCATGTTTATTCTTTTATCTACTCACGGCAGCAAAATTAAGCATTACTTAAATGTTTTAAGGGTGGAAATCACTATTTCACTGATATTAAAAACAGGCAGGAAAGTAGTTAAAACAGTCAGGGAAATATTTCCCTGCCTAGGCAGAGAAAGTACAGAGTTACCAGTACTTTTCATAACACCTGTTTTTAGTTTAATTTTAATTTGTGTGATTTTAATTTAGTTTTATACTTGTTTCATTACAAAGCAGTATTATATGATTAATGTATTAATAATATTATAATTTTCGTAGCCTGTCCTCGCCTACGGCTCGGAGGCTAACTTCATCACTCATCAGTAAAATTCCATTTTGCTGCCTAGTTACATAAATAACTATTCCTTATAGTTTGATGCAGACCAAATTAAAATAATTCTTTTATGAAAGGTGGAAAGAAGCACATTGAGTCATTAAGAAAAGAAAGAAGGAAGACATTTCTTATGAAAATTTTATTTGAAAGTAATGCAAATAATAGAAGTGCAAGGTAAATTTTATGGATATTCTGCACAAAAGAAACAAGCAGAAACCATACTGGAATATAAATTATATAATGACTATGGTAAATTTTCTATGCACCTAAATAATTTTATCAAACTAATTTTCTAATAAATGCATTACTTAGATATTAATGGCTTTCATGATTATATTATTCATCTATAAAATTATTTTAAATTAATTAACTAATTATTGGTACTAGGTATATATATTTTATAAGAACTTAAAGTAAGTGAATATAAAATAAATTCATAAAATCTAAATAGGCACATTCATCACAAATGAAATAATGATTGATTAAAAATTAACCAAACAAGAAGGATTAGTTAACCTGCAAGGATTGACAAAAATCGTGAGACCGGGAAAGACGACATGAAGACGGATGATTATTAAGATATAAGAGAGAAAAAGTGGCAAGTGAAGACGATTAGTCAGTACAAAAGAAAGTGGCGTGAATTTGTGAAGGCCCTATGCTCCAACACTGAGTGTCAAGAAAAGTCAATAAACCTAAACAAATTCTAACAGAACTACTTGTACTCATATCTCCAGGGAAATAGTAAAATATGATTATTATAAATAATTAAGTGAAAAAGAATTCGTTTCATTCTAATATGTTAAAATTTAAATAACGAACATTCCAACTTGGGATTATAACCCATTTAAACTGACTTGACTACCAAACGAAGTATACCCTAATCAAAACTGCAAACTAAAGTCTTTTATTAATGTAAATTGAATCTATTTTTTATTTAAAGAAAGAAATAAACTTTAAAGCATTCCAAGTAAAAAGAATAAATAATTTCTGTTTTAAAAATAAATTAATTAAAAAGGGCTGTACAATTGATTTTAAAAGTTTGTTTCTCCATTTTAAATAAATAAATACCAGAGTTTGCAGAACCTAAACAGGAAAAAAACACATTGAGAATAAATTAAATTATAGAGTATTAAATAAATATATTATTTTCTTTTTAAACTTTATAAATAAATTAAAATAAAAAAATCATATGCCCAAAAAAATAATAAATAAGACGTTAAAATTATAGTACATAAAATAAACTCACACGTAAAAAGATTTCTTTTTTTAATAACATACAATAGTCTTCTAGGAAGGCTAAAATTTCTTTACACCAAAATCAGGCACTTTTGTATACATTTAAAAACATACAGTATTAAGCGTGTGTGACATTTCATATATTCTTTTTTTTCATTTGAAAAAATCTTATGGGGCTAACGGGAGGTTATCGTTCAACGATTAAATATTTACATGGTTGATTTTATTATTAGGTTTTTTGTTTTAAATTGACGCTCTTAGAATGAGAAAAGGTCGGATAGACCTTCATGTTCAGCTAAGCAAGAAAGGTAATCTGAGTCCATAGGTGCCTCTAAGCTGAGGAATGGAAGATCATCTAAGCTGCTGTCCAGATCTGAATAACAGAAATCAAATAATAATTTATAAAAGGCATTATTATATAAATATCTTAATGGAAGTTATATCTATTATCTACTAATTTACAATTTTATTTAGTTAACTTAGTTATTTAATAAACAAATGTATATGCATCAAGAAGACCAAATCCTAGACTTATTGCTATTGAAGGGATATTTTTTAACAAGGTAACATGAGATGTAAGTCTTAACAAGTCCCAATCCTTCAAACTAGCCTGAAATAACAAGGTTTTGGAAAAAAATGTATTTAATTATTTAACAAAGAATGACCGATTTTTTTTTTTTAAATTTGTTAAAAACATTTGACAAACAATTGTTAAAAACAGATATTGTATCTAATATATATTATATGTTCACGACGCTACAAAGCTATTGTGCAGAGTATTTTACTACTTAACCTTAGTCCAGAATTACTCCACTGCTTAATGTTGAAGAATAGTGGCAAAAACATATTAGTGTACTTTCACAAGTAAGTAGTAAGTAGTACTACCAACAAATGAGACAGGTATAAAAACATATAGGATATATTTATATTTCTACTTACTTTCAATCTGCACAAGAATGAGTATGAAAAAGTAATAATATTATTTAAATTAAAATAATGTTAAAAGAGTAACATCTTAATAATAATAATATATAAAAAAAAAATATATTATTAAAAACTTTGATAAAATATATTAAGTTGTTCATATTTATACAAAAGGAAGCTAACTATCAAATTTTAAGGTCCTAGTGCAGTTGGTTCTTCTTCACTTTTTTTTTTATTTATTTTTTATAATACCAGTATATAGTACCATAGTAGGAATTATTATTTTGAAGCAAATTCTGCAGAAGTATCCTACAATGTGGAAAATCTGATTAATATGCCTACTTCAGTGGTACTTAATTTTTGCAACAATCAGCAACAAATCTCTAGGAAATACCAACTGTACTTTATTATTTATTACTCTGGTTTTCAGCACATCTTCATTTATGAGAATATCAATAAAAACAGTAGTAACACATTATTTTTGATACTGCTTAGAATAAAAACATATTAAATTTATCTCAATACAATAGTAATATTTAACATTTAGTAACAAATATATATATACATTTTTTTAAAAAAATTTGTATATAGTTATTTATTTTCTGTTTTTGGGGATACTCCTAACAATGTGTCACGAGTTTTGACTGCTCAAAATCTATCTGGCAACCCTAAATGGTCATTATAAAAATAAATTAATTTTAAAAGATCTATATAGAAGAATACAATTAAAATAAAACACATTACTTTGAAAGTTATTATACAGTTGTTTTGATTGTTTTCTCCTGAAAACTTAGAATGTTTGAAAAAAACTTGATATATATCAGCAATTACTTCTGAAGCTAATGCATAGAAGGAATTTACTTCTTTATAGCGTTGGGACAACCGACTAGAAAAAACAACCGAATGAATAAGTCGATTCGGGAAAAAACAGTCGATTGAATTCAATCGTGAGAGTGAGAAGGCGCTTGACACTCGTTATCTCGTCCCAAACTACAGCCTGCTATGCCATCGTTTTCATTCGAATGAAAAAATATAGACTGAGACTGAATCCAGTCGAATTTTTCATTCAAATATTTTTTGATTTCACTGCAAGACTCCCCCCCCTCTTGAAAACGTCAAGCCTACTTCTTCAAGCTCTGTTACAAAAGTTAAAATTAATATAGGGCATTAGACTTGTTTTTTTTTGGTTTATAATCTATAAAGCTAACCTTCACCCCGCACGGAGCTCATGCTAGTAATCAGTGGCAAGGCTTCCAAGTGATTAAATGAAATGCCTAAATAGTTTCGTTCCCAATGCCTTCATAGAAAATAATCAGGACTATATTTTACATCATTCACTCCATTATTAAGAACCAAGAAGCTAACTGCATATCCCAGTTTGGATTCAAACGTAAAGGATATTAAACGTAAAAATGAGTCTACTTTATTATAGATATTAATAATAAAATAAACCTAAATATCCTTAATCTACACCTGAGATTCCATAAAATAAAAGTAAAAAGTAAATGTACACAAATTAGTTCAGATTTCATACTTTTTAAAGAAAACCCAAGACAAATATGAGCAGCACTCAAATAATGATATTAACAACGCAAATGTAAACTAACCAAGTGACAACTTTTTATGTCTTTTATTTATAACTCAGGTTCTACTAATATTTTATGAAACCAAGCCTACACATACACCAGATGTGCACACTGCATAAAAATCAATGGATTTCATTCAGCCAGTTTTGCATCAATGAAGTCGGACCTGTGGCGACATACATACATACAGACTGAAGGGAAAGAAGACAAGGCCTGTTTTGGTTTTCATAATGTATGAAATGAAAAAGTATCACACAATCTTGCTATTTTCCAATCAATCTACAGAAAAAACTATAATTTTATATAAATACAGTATTGCTTTTATTAACATTTTTTTTTATTTAAAAAAAACAACAGGAGAGAGAGTCTCTCCCTATAAAAAAATAATAATGAATAAAGTAAGAACTGGAACTGTAAATAATACATATATACAGTGGAACCTCGATAATTCGGACTGAGTGGGACCAGACACTGTCCAAATTACTGATTCGTTCGAATTTTAGAATATGCTGTAAAACAATGCAGCAATACTATTATACTCGTGTGATTTTGCAGAAAAATTGTTATTGTATAAGGGAATCTGGGTTTGAGTTAATTTTTTTTTTAAATCTATTAACAAATCTAATTTTGGTTAATTTTTTTTCAAGGGCCATAATATCATAGCACCTAAGTCTTATGAAATATCATTACACACAAAGTCTGATGGCATAGTATTATGTTGTAGCCGACAGCACAGATATACGCAGTTATCTTAGTGGTTTACGAGTATTCAGTTCACCACATATCCACAAGTAGTTTTAACTTCATCCAAGTGAGTTTTAACTTTAATTTAAATCTAGGAAATTAAAAAAAAAATTGTGAGGAATTAAATTTTTCCTTTAATTTTTTAAACTATATGATACTCATACCATTTTGAGTACACGTGTAAATTTTAACCTGTACAGGATCGTCTGGATTAGTGGGCTTTCCAGAGTAGCGAGGTTTTTTAAAAAATAATGTTAACACTTTATACAAAAATGTATGCACAGGTACTATAATTGTATTAACATTATGTATAGATAAGTTGTTGCCACAGCGTTCTGCTGATTTGTTCGAATGCAAATACAAATAGTACCTATTACTTTTAATAATGAATTTTTCATATCTCAATGTGTATTTGTATGATCAATAAATGGCTTATTTATTTATTTATAGATAAGTTAAATTTAGTAGTAGTTAAATTTATCTTTCCAATAAATGATTAGAATGAAATATTTTTTAATTTTATATTTATCTATTTCATATGTTAAGAATTTTATTTTATTTTTATTTATAACTAAAATTTTTCTTTATCAGTAAAATTTAATTTATTATTGTAACAATTATATTTGGAAATAAAGGCTTTATTATTAAGTTAAATTTAGAGCATGAACGAAATATGTTACACATATATGTGAATTAACATACATGTGTACAATCAGTTTCCAACAGTTAGCTTTACTAAACACATCATTTATTGTTATCCTGTTATACCGTTATTGTTATACTTCAGTTTATTTATATGTTCTATTAACCTTCACCATAGTTACCATTAAGTTAGAGGGTTTTTGTTAATTTTTTCCCCCCTTTCTGTTACTGTTGTTATTGTTATCTAAAGTATTATTGTATCTTCTATTTAAATCTTGCAGTCCGAGGAAAAAACAAATACTATGTTTGATACTGGCTCTGATAAAATCAAAACGAAAATGTTCATTGTAAATATGTCTTAATAAAATTATTTATTTATTTATTTACATCATTTAAATTTTTCAGTGCATTTTCCAGTTGCTATTTTGCACAGGGTCAACGAGAATGATCGTATGTGATTTGGGATATAATTTTTATTGACCTCCATTCAAGCTCCTAGATCTAGCATAATTTTTTATTGTTGAGGGCTTGCATTCTCAGTGGAGGATCGTCTGGATTACTGAAGGTTCCGGATTACCACGTAGGTTAATAATAAAGGTATTATAACCAATGTTTGTTTCAGAACGATAACAGGAGAGGTAGATGCACCAGACATGTTGGACCCCAACTTATTGATTTTTGAATCAAGGTGGCAAATGTTTTAAGTTTGACAACTTGTAATCTATTTTCTTATTCAAATATAGTGTAACAAGAATGTAATTACAATAATAAATATAATATATATTTTAAAATCTCACTTATAAAAAGAGTGAGACAGTAAAAATTGAAACAAAAGTGATCTAGGAACAGCATTGTGCTATTTCTGACAGATAAACAGAATAAATCAGTGTAGTTAACAACTTTGTATACTATGAACTGCAGGCACTTGAAACAATAATTATATACTAAGAGACAAAAAAAAAAAAAGAATATATATATATATATATATATATATATATATAACAAAATAAAAATTAAGATTGTTATAATACTCACACTAAAATGATGAAAGAGACTCAACATGCTTCCGATGTTTGTAAACACATTTTTGGAAAAAAACAAGCTAACATGCAGCAAATTTTCGCCATTCCAATAAAAAACAAAAACAAAGCAAAAAGTGCCCACTAACCAAATGTGAATGATGGGTTTATTAAAATGAAATGTGGGGTAAAATTAATGTTAAAGCAAATTAATCTCACACCTTTTACCAATGTAGTTTAATGTATATCAGATAAAGATCTTAGGCCCCACTGCTTTAGCACCTATGAATTATGATTGAAAGCGCTTTCAACGATTATTTGATCAATCCTCAACATTAAAATTATACCACTTTTATTTAGATGTGATGTTATCATTCTAAGCTTAATACATTAAAAATCCATTAAAAAAAAGCAATTTAAACAGGGAGAAAAGGACTTGGGTGTGCTCCGAATCCCTATCCTTAGGCCTGGTTCACACGAGCGTCATTTGGATTCTGAAAGCTGCGTCCTCAGGTATGAGTGCCACAACATCCTTACGCCGTGTCCCCCACCTGCTCAGCATCACACCGAAACCGTCCCATTACCAGCCATACACTTGAAGAAGCAGCATCTCAACAACCAAAAGACGCTCGAGTGAACCAGGCCTTACTTCCTAGACTTCTTCAGCATTCCATAAAAAATTACATTTGCATTATATTGAAGTACAATTATTAACTTACCCCAAGTTTTAGTATTAAAGCTTTTTAAATAGATTACCACGCTATAAATATTTTAGTGATCATAAAAATAACATTCCCTGATATATACCTTAAAGTTAAAGCCAGTTACTAAGATAATTAGGTAAGAATGTTTACCAGCTCAAATTAGACTAGGAGAGCTTAATATTTGGCCAGAAATTTATACATGAATTTTAGCTCTAAATTTGGGTGCGCTTCCGTCAAAAACAAGAAATGCGAAAATGTAAAATAATTTTGATTAAAAATTCCTAACTATAGTCTACTTATATACGAATCTAACCTTTAATCGTTTTCCCAGGAAGATTCTATTTCCTGAGAAAATAGCTTTAAAAGCTTTTTAAATAAACCATATTTTTATATTTAGTATACATGGTTGCTTGCAAAAGGTTGCACAGGGCTTTAATTTCTGGAAATTGGTTTTTAACTAGTGGCATTGGTGCCTACAACATATCCAAAAATTATAAATTCCCCATACCTTTTATAAGGAAATAATTTTATTTTATGTACGAATTGACTAAACTATATGCATCGATTTTAAAGACTTCAAGGAAAATCCATGCCAATTTCAAGAAAATAGAACGTGTTTGGCCATAACTGCGAACAAACATACACAGATGAAATGCAGAACGGTCTAGCTCGGAGAAGAAAAGTTGGTATAGAAAAAAATTGAGAAGTAGAACATATACCTAGACCTCACTCTGCTCAAAATGTTTTATTTATTTATTTATTTTTGTTTTTTTACCATTTATAAATATATGTATTACTTACATGTTCGTACTAAAAATCATGTTTCAATTAAGTTAAATTATTAACCTAGTCTTTACTCTGTGGCCCCCTCATGGGGCTCATGCTAGGAATCAATGGTTATGTTTTCCTATGATCATGTAGACCAAACAATAAATTAAAATGCCTGAACAGTTTAGTATCCAAAGCCTTCATAGAAAACAATCAGGACTATAATATTATAATTCATTAATTCCATTATTAAGAATAAAATACTCTTAGAATCTCAGTTTGGGTTTGCTATTTATTATGTTTAAAAATTCCTCTATTTTATTAATAATAAATAACCATTTACAATCAAGATTGAAATTAATGTCACAATGATCTTAATTTTGGGTATAAAAAATAATTAATATTCTTAATCAGGGCCTTAGAGCTTTAAAATAATATAAGTAAAAAACCAAACAGAAGTAAATGCAATCAAATTAGTTTAGAATTAGTTGTTTTTAAAGAGAAACCCATGACAAAGTAAACAGTACACAAATAACAATATTAACAGTGCAAGCGTAAACAAAGCAAGTGATAGGAAATCACAGGTAAGTACTTGCATCCAAGTAATTTTCAGGGTTTAGTAGATTATTAAGCATATGTGTTTCCCAATCTGGCCCTATATGAAAGTAAAGAGACAGAAGGCCCTAAAAAAAAAAAAAAAAAAAACGAGTGGAGTAAGGGGTCTCTGGATTGTTCAGTAATATCAGTAAGGTAAATCAATTTTTAATTTCTCATGTAAAGAGAACCTCATAAGTATTGTGATGGTGTGGAAATTCAATTTTGATGGATTTACACAGTTTGAGGTTCCCTAAGTTAAAAAAAGTGTTGCAAACGCGTGGAGCCTAAACTATGGGGCCGATTTTGACAAAATTTGGCACACATGTTCAGAAAAATCATACCCCGAGGAAAAATCAAATGAATTTTAGCTCCTAATTTGGGGGCGCTATTATTAATTAGCTTTCATTTGATACCTCACTCAAAAAATGAGTATGAACATGCTCAGTGTGCCCAGATAAACATTTCAGGGAAAAAAATATGGGAATTTTTTCCCGAAAATTGTTATCAGCCTTTTTTAGGTAAAATTTTGGCACTAAAAACACAACAATAGCGGTCAAAAGCACAATACTCATAAAATGTTATATATATGTAATCTACTATTCAGCAGCTTTCATAATATGATACCCTGCTCAAAAAATTTAATTTTTTTTGAGCTTACCCCATCTGAGCAATTTGCGCATATTAAATTAAATTTATAACTTCTCTATATTTTACCTATGTGGGGGATCAACAAATTTGCACCAAGTGTTTGAAATTTTAACTCTCTAGCGTGAACGGTTTGGGATATATGAACCAAAGTATGACGGACAGACAGACACATCACCCTTGGCATAAGGGATTTGAGCATGACCTAAGAAACATTAAACAATTTTTTTTTTTTTATTATCCGCCACTGTTATGAAAATTTTCAAAGCATGTTATTGAAAAAAAAAATCAAAACTTTTTTTATCTTTCATTCAAAAACTCAGGTTCTACTCAATATGTTACAATGAAATCAAGACTACAACATGCACCACATATTAACACACATCACTGCATAACAATTTATTTTGATGAGCCAGTTTTGCGACTGTAAAGTTAGACCTGTGGTAACAGACATACACACAGGAAAAAAATAAAAGCCAGTTTTGGTTTTTGCAATTATAAAATAAAAAGGAAACCATAATGTTTGTAATTCTAATCAATTTACAGAAAACTTTAATTTTACTTATAGAAAACTTCAATTTAGTTTTATCTTTATGAATATAGTAATTATTAACATACTAATTAGTATTATCACTTCTTTAAAACATGGAGATAACAGGAGGAAAAACCTCTTCTCTTCCTGAAGAGGTAATATTAAAAAATTATTCTCTAGTAGTAAGAGCCATTTACTAATTAATGAGATAAATTTTAATATCGCACATCCCAAAGAAAACAGCAATTACTCAAAATTAGTAAATTTTACAGGGCGACAAAAATAAGACAATTTTTTTTTAAAAAAGGTAATATTTCAAAGACTAAGTCATATTAATTATTAATTGAACCAACTTTTTTCCAGTTGTACTTTATATCACGTTAATCACTGATGTAACTGCAAAACTAAAAATTACTTTTAATAAGCCTAGGTTTAAGGACATTTTGGTGAAACCTGTAAATCCTTTTTGAGTTACTACTGTTTTCCTCTAAATATTTAGTATTTTATTTCGGTTTGGGTGATTTTAATAAAAAAAAAATCAATTAGAGAAATCGTAATTTATTTTATAAAATTTAAGACTAACAATATAAAATGTATTACAACAAAGAATTGCATTTTTTTTTGTAAAATTTAGGGATGCACCCTATATTTAACACAAATTTTAAATTATCTTTTTTTGGATTCAGCTGCATTTTGCTGCTGTAAACATTTCAATTTTGGAAAATTTGTTTTTAGATCTCTGACTTGAGATACCTTATTGTATCTCTTGGATCGTTTTGTTTGTAAGAAATCGAGCATATTAAAATGTGTAACTTTTACTAGATCAATATAAAAACCAACCTACTAGGAACTATAAAGTACAAAACTCAGCTAGATAAAGCCCCAAGCTTCTCTGATCCAAAAAAAATAGACTGGCAATTGGTATGGCACATAGCTTCCTCGCATCCTATCACGTACATCATTGGTTTTATACTTCTACAAGAAAATTATTGTCTAATTTGTTAAGTGTTTCCCCCGTTTTTTTTTTTAAAGTTAAAAAAACAATAAACAAATGTCCGCCTTAAAGAGGATTAACAACTAATATTACACATTTATCGGAAAGATGCAAAGCAATTTACAAATTTTGTTTCCGATGAAAACAAAACTAACTACTGATACTACTCTTTTCTAAGGAATAAATTTATAATAATGTACAAAATATCCGATAAAAAGTCTTAACAATAAATAATACACTTTTATCAGGAAAATGTTAAATAATTTGTTCACAAAAATCAAACCAAATCGCAATAAGAGCAAATAATAGTCTTTTTACCAAAACATTAAACCTCACCATAGTGTAACTCACAATGATACTGTTTTCGTGGGTAAAGCCGAGACAAATCGTTCTGAAGAAAACGATCTTTGCGACATCTAGAGTTTTGGTTTTCTTGGGAGACACTTGACACTTTTTTAAATTCATTTTTTTTTTAGTTATTACTGTTTTCTTCGGGATGTGCGATATGTGATCTGGGGCATCAAAATATTTTTTAAAAATTACGTTGTGATAATAGTACTCCATAGAGAAGTTGCAGAATCTAGCAAGTTATTTAATAATTCGAAGCTGAATTTTTTATTTATGAAACCAAGTGTAACATGTTTATTTATATTTATTTTAAATTCCTTAAGGTTTTGGGGTATACACCTATCTATCCAATCAAATGGAAATTTGTTATGATCAACATGTACTTGTATTTTTAATAAAAAAATAAGAATCCCACAGTGATTTAAATGATTCATTTTTAATTTAATTTTATTTTAGTATTATTTATTTGTTTAATTTGGTTGTTGCTGAACAACAAGCGTTAAATAAACCAATATCATAATTAAAATAAATAGTGTATTAACAACTGTGTCTTGTAAATAGCTACAAATTTAGTTATTGTTGCCTGGTTTTAGGCTAGAATCTAAGGTAAGTCTTGTACTTCTAAGTCAAGTATGCCCATCCCCCAAAGACCTATGGCGTACCTCCCCCCCAAATGCCTAAGATTACCTGGAATATTTGAAAAATCCCCTTCCTCCATTCTGAATAATACCCCAACAATTATTATGGCGATGTTGCACCATCAAACCCCCTGCTCTCAGTACAGTACAACAGCAAAGTATCATCACAAAGTCTACACATTGGGAATTCCTAATATCTAGCAAACAAATAGCTGCTTTTTAAGGCCCCCATACACGATCAAACATGTTGACCGTGTATGGGGCTGTTTGATGTTTGCGCAAACTTGATGTGGTATAAATTACCGCAATCTAGTTAATAAGGAGTTCAAATAAAACAAATAAATTCTACAGGTAAAAAAACTCAATTACTTGTTTCATGGTGGCAAAACTTATCAATCCTTAACAGCACACTCAAAAAAATCCTAATAAATAAAGGTTGCCTTATACTTTTTTTTTAAGTATCCAAACTTTAAACTTCTTACTATAATAAAAAATAAAAACATAATTGATTCGACCAGAATCCAAAAAGTGTTATTAAGATTGTATCATGCCTTACAGTACAAAATTAATATAATGAACAAAAAATAAATAAATAAATAAATAAAAAAAGAAAGTTAATTAAAAAAATAAATATACATGACTTTGGTTAATATTATAATGTTTGCAATTAAACAAGAAAATTAAATCAATAAATATTAGTAGAGGAGAAAAAAATGTAGAAATAAATTATGAAGCAAGGAATAATGTAAATGAGTGCAGGCGCTGAGAGTTGGGTTCATACTGGTAAGCTGAATGCCATGGTGCTATACGATCTTATTGCATACAGCACCACGGTATCCATCAAACCAAATATGACAAACATGCCACGAGCTCTTCTTTCGGAACCTTCTTATCAAATAGAGATTAACATAAAGTAAAAAACACAAAAACTATTTTCAATGAAATACATTAATTTCTTAACATTGGAGTGTGCTTAAGTTAAAATATCTAATAACATTAAACAATATTAAAAAAAAGGTACTAGTGTATAAATGACTTGAAGAGGAAACATCATTAAAATGTTTTTTTTAAATAAATGATAAAATTAAACAAATAATATCTTAAGAACTCTTCAATGGGAGGGGGATAACAATTTAAACACTTAAAAATGTTGAGAACCAAAGGTCAAGTTGCCAGAATGTAGCAGTCCTGTGGGACCTATGACCCTATGAGACATTGAAATGGACTACCCCGGCATTCAATACAACACAGATTAATTAAGTACCAAAAAATGACAAAGAAAGAAAGTCTTCAGGACTGTCTGGACGCTTTATTATTTATTGCTGAGTTTATATAAAAGTTATATAATTATATAGCTATGGATACTAAGCTACTACACATCCCATGACCCCGCTCATCCATCAACCAACGGCAGGAGTGCTGTAGTTGGTTGATGAATGCTGCAGTTCAATGCTGAAGTTTGGTTTTGAGAGTTTTTATGGGCAGTTAACAAGTTACAAGTACCCTAAGAGTCACCATAACAGAAAAGTGTAAGAAGTCTGAATTAACCCTGGCATCTAGGTTTCTTTTAAATAAGTACAGAAACAGAGCTGGAATCTAGCTTTAAAATCTGCCCACCACTTCCAAATCATGCGAATATAGCAACAAATTAGAGGCAATACGAAACCTCATCAACTCAACGCTCCACTTCAGCTAGGCAACTTTATTATTTAAATTATTATTATTCTTCTGACAATTTAGGCTTTTATTATTATAATATATAATGGCAGTTATTATAACAATATACAAGCGTTTATTATAATAAATATACATGCATTTAAAGACCATTCACTTTCTTTTATCATTCATTTATCTTGTTTCCTTATTTCAGTGAGGTAAGTTAAAGGACAAGCACGCTTCATTTGTTATTTAACAAAAAACAAAAACAATGAAATTTACAGTGTCCTCAGTTTTGTTAAAAGAAAATTTTCTTGAAACGTTGAATTTTAGCTTATAAGATGGTTGAGAATTGTGATCCAAATTCAAGAGGCTGAAGCTGTGATACAAACTACTACTGTTTCACAACTTATTCCTCCCAAATTGAGACCCAGACTACGATGACTTCAGTTCGTTGACATCTTATAAAATGTAGATTCACTGGTTGGTGTCTCAGGACATGTGAATAACTTCTAAGAGTAGAATTTCTAGATTTCTAAATAAATATAAAAGTTATCATTGATAAATCAAACACCTACATGTAGTTTTCTTTTTTCTGCGTAGAACTCATAGAAGAATCAGTAACGTGATTCACGAAGCTAAGCCTGTGATATGAGAATTAAAAACTGCACTTCACAGTCAAAGCTTCGCGATCAAGAAACCTCAGGATTATCAGGAATTCAAGTAATAAGATACCATTTTGATCAATGTTATTAAGGTCATTTTTATCAATGTTATGTTTGTTTGTTGATCATGTTAATGTTATTTTTTATCAATGTTATTTTGATCAAGTTTTTTTTCAATATCTAATACATTATGGAAATAATATTTATTAAATGAAATATTATACAAACAGAACTTTATCAAAAGTAATAGGAAACATTAAAAAAAATTGCTGCATATATTGGCACCTTGACCACGAAGCTAAGCCTGTGATATGAGAATGGAAACTACATTTCACAAGCAAAGCTTTGTAGCCAAAATACCTGTATTCAAAACCTGAAGTTGTTATAGCCTATTTCCATGTAATATGCAAAAAGTTAATAACTTATTAATATACCATTGATTTTTTTTTTTTTTTAAATAATGAGCAAAATTAACATAAATACTTATACTTCTGTAAGTTTGATACAATCAAAATTATACCATTTTAAAAAGAACTTATTTAAGTTTAGAAATTATGATAATGTAAGTAATACTTCGGCAGGGCAGTAAGTGAATAAATTTTTTACAATCTCTTAAAATAATTGTCATTAAATTTAGAACTTTAGGCTAAACCGTTCCTAAAATAAATAACCATAAGCAGCTCTGATATTGCCAGACTAATTCATTTAAAAACAATACACTCTAGATGATCCCCAAACCACTGTACTGTACTCTTAGGCGCTGCCCACACTAAAGAAACTGGTCTCATGAAACATGAAACTTTAGTATCATGAAACCACTTGATTTAAAACATAAAGAAAGGAGCACACTGCGTTTCTTGAAACTTTAGTTTTATTTGGTTTCATGAAACATGTTTTACGCAACCAAAAAGTCAGGTTTCGTCGAAGCCAAGTTGCGCGTGATTTCTTGTTTGTTGTTTATATTTTTCTTATCATTTCAGTTTTGATTATTGTGCTTTGTTTGGTGTTCAGTTGTTTGTGTTGTTTTTATTAAAAATGAGTGAATTAAGAAGCATTCAATTAATTGAATGTGTTAAAAAATTTCCTAGTTTGCATAATATCAACATAAAGGAATTCAGCAACAGGGACGACATGATGAAACTGTCAGAAAAAGGGTTTCCTCTTTGTGCACTGAAACGTGCAACTGGTTTCATGAAACCAGTTTCAGTGTGCCTTAGTTGATGATGATTTACAGTTTTCTCTATTTTCTTATTTACCAACAAACTTTTTTAAAAATTGCACAGTAGGTGTCCTGGAAGTTAAAAACTAGACATTTCTAGTTACTTTCAGAGTTCAATAAATAAAAATCTAGATATCAAGCCAAAATTAAAAAAATAAATATCTTATAAAAATATAGATAATTGTTTAAAAATATTAAAACTCCTACATTTTTTTTTCAGGGGTTTCTAATCAATCAAACATTATTCAATAAGATATTATATATCTTACAAAAAGAGTTTTAAAGAGTTAAAAAATATACATAATTAAAAAAAAAAATAAAAAATAATAATAAAATAAAATAAAAAAATAGAGGATTGATTAAGTTTTAAAAATTAAAATCTAAATTCAATTTTTATTTTAAAAATCAATAATAATTAAAAAAAAAAGCACTAATAAGAATAAAATGTAATCTACTTTACCTTAAATAAAATTCTTAAATGAACCCTAAAATTATAGTTGAATATAGTTATATTTATAGAGTTGAATTATTATAGTTAAAAAATAAAATAACAGTAATATTTGGTAAGGATATATTAAAAAAAAAAAAAACAAGATAGTCAAAAGATAAAAAATTAAGGGGTTTATACAAATGTTGATCACAAAATTGAACTAAGTTTTTTTTTTTACTATGATTTAAGTGAATTGCTGTGAAACCTTATTTATATATTCCATGGTAAAATAATCAAATATTTTGTAAAAAACCTGAAAATATTTTTTTTTAAATAAAGAAACACAATAGCTATTACTCATCTCGATCATTTCACATAAGCGCATTCTACATTAGTTATATGTATCACTCACTGATTTTGTTATATCACTGAATGAATATTAGCAGCTGGATTATTTTTTTATTTAAATTAAAAAACTGATGAAATTTGCACTTTGAGTTTTAGTAACCACTAAGAAATAGCTATGTCCATCTGATTTGGTGATGATATTTTTGATTTTTTAAAAATTGGATTTGTTAGTTCTTTTTTAGAAACTTAAATATTAATTTAGCCTCTAGAATCTAGAGGATGGAATTCGTACTACGATAATTAACCTAGGTAGCATGCAACTTATTGTTTTAAAACTTTTACTCATTAATATGTAGTTCAACTCCCTTTTAAGTACTAATTTGTCATAAAAAAAAGTAATAGTAAAAAAAGTACCACATTTATAGACATAGCTTTTTAGGGTAGGTTGCTTCATGTAAAATGTTTCAGGCAAGGTGTGTGTGTTTTCCATCAATCATCAATCATATTGTAAAAGGAAATAAAATTACCAAAGGAATAAATAAGGATTTAAAACAAAAAGAACATAAAAAATACAAGTACAATTTATTAGGACCCTTTAAAATAAACCCCATCTTGTCAGCCAAATAAAAAAAAACCTATTAGAGGTAAAATAAAAAAGTATTAAAATTTTGTCAACAGTCTCAGGCAATAAAAATTGTAACAAATTGTAAATATTTATATCTACATTAATATCAACAATAATATATAAATATATTAAAAATAAAATAGACTTGCAATTTATATCATATCAAATAAAATACAAAAAAGTAATATTAAAATAAAGGGAGGTAGCATTAAATATATAAAACTATCAAACAAATATATAAATTTGACTAATTTATTACTAGTGTTAAAATCCCTCAAATCCTTTCTTTTCTAGTTTCCAAATCTAAATCAAATTAAACTAATGATTTAGAAACAAATATTACCCTGGCAATGTAAATTTATTACTGGATTAACACAGTTCATAATTCAGACCAATTATAAAGAATGAATATCTATTTAAGCAACAGTCTAGCATAAAATGTATTGTTAAGTAGTTAAGAGAGTGCAAAATGGCATAATGAATATAAATAATTATATATATGATAAGCATCAACTTTAACAAATAAGAAAGAGATCTGACTAAAATTTAATAAGTAAAAACATGCTTAAGTTTAAAAGTTAAATTCGTAACTAAAGGAACTAAAACAAACCCTCTCCATTATAAAAAAAGGAAATAATAATAATAATAATATCTACAAGTAGTTAAAAAATACAATAATGTAAAAAAGGATGAAACATGCAATGAATAAAGCAGGTGGTGGTTAGCATAGTAGGAAGGCAAGCTAGACAAGCCAATCAAAATATATTCTTGTATTACCGGAACTATGTTGGTCTTCAGTCTGTAAAGCGTAATTTTGAAAATCGGAGGCCTGTGATATGAGAGCATTGTTGGGATGGTATCGGTCCAATTTCCGCAGACTTTCCGATTTGCTATCCTGAAATTACAAATTTCCAAAAAAAAAAAAACATAAAATAAAATGAAATAAATATTAGACATGGGAACATATGGAGGTCATCGTAAAAGAATAACAATCTCTCCATGTAAATTGAAAACTTGTTTATAACACTATTATTCATTCCCTAGTTTATAACTTAATGTGTTCTCAGGCACTGATGATGGCTTTGTGAAGGCTGAAAGCTTTTTTGTTAAATAAACAAGTTTTTGATTTACATGGTGAGACAGTTAATGCTATTGTTTTTGTTTTTTTAAAGAAGCAAGTGATAACTTGACTTACCCAATGGCAACTACCAATAGCATATGATAAGCCTGATGACGTCTCTCATGGGATGAAATATAGCCAATTAAATGAAATAATCATCAGCACTTTTTAACCCATGATGACCCAACGCTTAATCCACAATAGAGCAAAATTATTGTGGACTACATTCACACAATGTATAGGTTGGGTCAAGTTTTATGAATATGTCAAAAGACACAATGCTTCCAATAGAATTCTTAGCATAAGCGGCTCATATGAAAATTAATTCAAATTTGTTAAAGCAGTATTAATAATTTAATTTGCTACAATAGAGTACTCAAGCCTCCGCTTGATGGCGTAACTTAGTTTTGATGCATGCTATGATTTTTTTTCTATCTAGATTGAATAGGAGCCTTTACAGTGTGTAGAGACACTTAAAGAGTCCAAGATTTTAAAATCATTTATAATATACTTTAATAACACTACAATTGAAAGCTATTTAAAGAAATCAGATATGATTGATGTGTATCTAAGCCAGCTTTTACACTGTAAAAGCAGGAGACATAAGACAAGTCTCTTAATTGATCCATTACATTATTATTAAAATAAATTTGTTACGTAAAATATGCCTAATATGGCTAACAAGTAAGTCTAAGAATAATATCAACAGATTCTAACATGATTAAATTGCATAGAAGAGTCAATAGAAGTGGACGGTACTATGGCCTCTTCATCATCCTTTCTTTCTGAGTCTTCTTTAAGACTCTTTGAGTCAGGACAGAGAAATACTTCTATTTCACCATTTTCAGACCTCAGAATCATCTCTCTCTGCAACAAATAAATGCAATTATTCATTAGATTTAATAAAATAGAAGACTGAACCTAATATATGTGTAATGTTATTAAATAACCCCGGATTCTTCAGCCACTGTAGTCTACATTGTTTGAACAAAATGTTTTCCCAAGCAATATTTTATTTTTATATAGAGGATAATAACTATATAGTCCAACTTGAGCTTAAACCCAAATCTGTAAATCTCATCCTCATATAATTTAAATTTTTATACAACTAGTGTAGATTATCACACCCTGTTATTTAGTTTTTAAAATTTAAATAAGTTATGTAGTACATACCCTGGTATCATCTACGGGTTTGGGAACCTCAAGTTGGGTTTGAGGAGGAGCTTTTATCACCATTATTGTCCTGGTGGCTAGAGACTCGACATTCCTGATATCTTGGTAACATATGTAAGCAAGTTTACTTAAATTTTCACCCTTAGTTAGAGTTTCATAATCATGCTCTGAAAAATTAAAGCAACATTAAATTTGACAGTACAAATATCACAAATAAAGAACATAAAATCCATGGAGCAAGTCTTGTGAGCAGCTTAGACATACCTATAAAAGCCTAATAGTATACCTATAAAAGTTAAAAATAAAGAAAACGCTTGTTCATATTACAATAGTGTGTCTATTGGAATTATAATGGCTTTCAGATTAAATACATACTTTCAAAGGAGGAAAGAAGGCCTTATTTCATATTGTAATATGCTTGAAAATATAAAATTCAAGATTTTAGGGAATTATTCAAAGATGAATTAGAAAGGGTGTCAGGATGGCAAAGCAAATATTCATGTGAAAGAAGAAGTTACTCCGTAAGTGTTAAAACCACAACCAGTCCCATTTTCCCCTAAAAATGATAGAACCAGTTGATGTTACAACATCAATAGAATGGGCATCTCCTATAGTTAGGGTTGCAGGGCGTCCTCATGTTGGACTTGAAATCCCTTGAAAGTCCGCAAAATGTCAAAAATAGATACAAATTTTCTTGCAATAATAAAAAACAAAACATTTTCAGATAATTTATGTTGGGTAGCAAAGGTATATAAAACAAAAATAATAAGTTATTAAAATCATGTTTAGAGATTAGAAGAGGTATTTAATACATTTAAGATTTTTTTATACTTATTGTGTGATACAAATATTCTACTGTAGTAGATATTAATAGTTTGAAACCAAAAGATAAAGCAGCGTGCAGCAAATTCTGTAGAAGTTATCCTACAATACCCACTCAATTAATAAAAGAAACCAACCTCTACTTTTTTTAAAAATACATATTGTTTTGTTTTGTACGATTATTATTACGTATTACTTTGAATATAAGATGCCCCCGAATATAAGAAGCATCCCGATTTTCGAACCAAAAATCTGGGAAAAAAAATAATGGATTGAATATAAGACCGGTTTCTAAGGAAACATCTTCCCTTCTCTTTTACCAACTTGTTTAGACGTCAAATTTATAGTCCCATAGCTATAATTGTTGGAATATTAAATCTTTATTTAAATGTAAGGCAGACACCATGCTGGCAGAGAAGTATCAAGGTTAGATTTTGAAAAGTGATCAGAGAAGTCTAATTGTTATAGACTCGTTTCGACCCTTTAGAGCAGGGGTTCCCAAAGTTTTTTTTACCAAGCCCCCCACAGTCATGAATAAATCTTCCCACGCCCCCCCCCTTACACAATTTTATGAGATAATGAAAAAAAATAAAATAAACCATTAGTACAATGAATACCCATTCATATATTTGTATTACTTTCTTTTTTATAACATTACAAGTTAATCTTATTACAGATGCACTTATGGGATCTTATGAGATGTATGAGCTTGCATTATTTTTTACAAGATTCCCTATTCTTGGATGAGTATTAGAAAGTGCACAACGAAAATCAAGCACAGCAACATCAAGTTTGCCACGATACTTTGTTTTTATTGCAACAAGTGCTGAAAAATCTTTTTTGCACAAATAAGTGCTTGAAAAAGGAAATTACAATCGAAGTGCTTGCTGTGATATACTGGGGTACACTTTGTAATAGTTAATCCAAAACGATGATTTGTCCATTTTATCAAAATCGGCAGCAGGGCCGTTTTTATTTCTTAAAGCTTGTTCTTAAATTGTTTCGAGCAGGGAATCTATGTTGACACTGAAAGGATCCATTCTTAATCTGTAAATGTTGTCATCACATGTGTTAGGAAAGTATCTGTTGAATTCGTCAGTGAGGTTCTCACTGACAACAACAGTGAGGTTCTCAATATCAACTGGATTGATATTTGGTTTTTTATATAATCGCATTAGACGTTCGGACGGCAAAGCTATCTTGATCTTGAGGTCCCACGCCCCCCTTGACTTGTCTTCACGCCTCCCTTGGGGGGCGCGCCCCCCACTTTGGGAACCAATGCTTTAGAGCTTGGATAAAATGAATTGAAAATCTTCAACTAACTAATAAGTTAGAACATTGAATGTACTTATGTATGATGTGTGAAGTGGCTAGAACTCTCTACCGCGGGGCGTAAAAAGGGCCTAAGTGATGGCCTAATTGCAAGGTTCGAACAAGTGGTTCGTCCTACCCGTTCTAGTAGAAAGTACTAGATTACTACTAGAACATTGAATTGTTAAATTGATGTATCTTTGTTTTTATTTGTAGAATAAATTTGATTGAGGATGACCTTTAAAGGGTCGAAACGTCTTGATTAATGGAAGTGTAGTTTTCTTATAAAATAGACACCTTATTAGCCATCTGAGCTCGCAAGTAAAATTTAATCTTTATAATATAGTCAATCCTTAACATTCGCGGAGTCCCTAAAAAGCACTGTGAATGTAGGGGGAAACAATTTTTAAATCTAAATTGTTAGAAACTTTGTTTTTTCAACTACTTTGATTAAAAAGTTCTAAATTGTAGACCATATAAATAGGTTTCCCTGGAAATATCTAGAATCCGAGATATTGATAAAAATAAAACTCTGATTTAAAATCAAAAAAGTAAACTGCCACCTGTTGAACACTTTTGAATTTTTTAAAAATAAATATTATGTATTTAAATACTGTCTTACTGTGTATATGAGAAAGTTTTGTTTAAGTTTGTCTTACTAAATTTTAGGATAAAAATTCTAGTGAAAGTTTTTTTTTAATTTTAATACTGGCATAATTATTATTAATAATCTTTAATATATAAAAGGACAAATCTCTGTGCAAAGGGTCTCGCCAAAACCGAAACTAAGCTATCAATCTGCCCCTGTGTAGGGGACGGAGAGAGAAGAAAAATGAGCCCAAGATCAAAGGGGGTTATTAAGGTTTTTGCTCTTCCTTTCGAGCGCAATGGGCGCTTGGGTCCCCGGTTCTACACAATAAAAATGTTTAAATATGAATTTTTTAAAATTTATTTCTATTATTAAATTTAAAAACCATAACGACTAAAACAGCCATACTAGAATTAAGCAAAATTTATACTTAAAGAAGTAAAGTATAATTTGAAGGATGGCTTATACACTTATTAAACTATTATTTTTCTTCATCTGTCTTTTATAAAATTACTTACGTGCTTTCTTTATAAGTTCATCTAAATGCTTTTCTTCTTTTTCTAAATTTTCTATATCTCTTTGTACTTCATCACTAGGTGAACCAGATAAGTGATTCCCTCCCCTGAAAAATAAAATAAAATATTAATAAGTTATAAGAAAAATGATTAACAATAGATAGTAGTAGTAGTAGTAGTCTAGTACTTCCTACTAGAACGGGTAGGACGAACCACTTGTTTGAACCTTGCAATTAGGCCATCACTTAGGCCCTTTTTACGCCCTGTGGTCGAGAGTTCCAGCTATTTCACACATCATACATTTGTACATTGTACTGCCGAAGCGAGTATGGTGTGGTCATTAGTAAGCTATATAAGCGTGGGGGAAGAGTCCCCATAAAGGGTGTCCCTCGCCCTGCACCGTCCGCGATTCATTGATGCATTTCAGAGTATCATGGCACGGGATCGAACACACGACCTCGAGTTGCCTAAACTTATTGATGGCTGAGCGCCTTAAGACGCTCGGCTACCCTGGCCCCCTGATTAACAATAGATAATAATGATCCTATTTTTTTTTTTTAAACTTTAGAAGACAATATAAATGACAATTAATGATTGAGGTAGCGTATCTGGGGCATCATGTATAGAAATTAAAAAAAAAAAAAAAAAAAAAATGGCACATAATATAATTAGTCTTTTCTGTAGATAGATCAAAAATGCACCAATTACGGATTCTTCATTTCATAAGTTTTCTCTTAATATACTTTCCATATTCAGCCCTATATTTAAAGACTCAGCTGTATACAGGTCGATTTAGCAAATCTTGGGCGTATGTATCTGTCGTAGATTAACTGGGCTACAACGTAGCGTATCTGGTTTTTTGAGAGAGAATGAAATGAAAAAGTATTCATAAATAATGCAATTTTTATCAATGTACAGGAAACACTTTAATTATATAAGCATTATATTTGTTAGTTTTTCCATTTCTAAATGTGATGCCCCAGATACGCTACCTCAACCCAATTAATGCTTAAAAAAGCATACCATAGATAAGTTTATCCACGATATATTTATCTATAACATAGATTAAGGGAAAAAAGACACCAAAATCCACCCCACTGTCTGGGAATGGAATGTAAATGGCCAGTTTGTAGATTAGCTCAATGCGACATTCAATGCAGCTAATTTCTAAGGAAATTTATAATAATTATTAATTAATTGAATTAATATAGCAATAATAATAAGTTAGATCAGAAACTTACCTCCATTGAATATTATTTTTTGAGCGTTTCTCAAGAATACCAATGCCTTCGAGGACATTTGTGATATCATATATCCTACGTTTTTGTACATCTAAATGCCTCGAAGCAAAATTTAAGTCTACAATCCCTCTCGGGGACATTTGAAGAAGTTTGACAAACTTCTTCGTTAACAGCCCTAAAGAAGTATCATATCTGTTTAACTTTAAAGACTGACCTGAAATCAATAATAATAAATTAATCAAATTTGATCTGAAAATATAAATAAATGGGAAAGAAAATTTTAATAAAACAATACATTCTTAGTAGTGAGACCTCCTTCTCCCACTTCAAGCCAACAATTTAATATCTATTTAACTTATATTCAATTTGGGTATGTTGACTTTCCAGGGCACAGTCGACACAATAATTGGAACACTTTAAGCTAGTTGTTAGTACCAAAACAGTCAAATCTAGAGAGAATTCACATCTACCCAGAGATAATCAATATATAAGTCAACTTCCCTTATGAACGCGCATTGCTAAGGTTAGAGTCAGTGAGAACCACCTCCTTACAGTTACAGTGCCCCCCCCCCCCCCCCCCACAATACCAGGGAAAAGAGGAACTAATTCATGTGCAAACCAGTAAAAAAAATCACAGTTCTAGAATGAGTGAAATGGTACAGCACTATCAGTTCAATGATAGAACACCCTCCACCCTACTAGTTGGACAAGGCTGCTTCCACCTCAGAAGGAAAATCCTAGTTCATATTCCAGTATCCATGAATGTTTGCCACATATAACTTTTTCTGTTGGTAAGCGAACTTTTAGATCCAACATTATAAGACTAATGATTAGTGGCCTTATAGAGAATGAAAACTGTTTTAATAATTAAAGTCTCTATTTTACAAAAAGAGGCAAAAACATTCTAATTTTAATTGTTTTTAGTATTAATGTAATGATTATACTTTAATATTCGCTAATGATGCTTAGGGTTGCTCGGAATCACAAACCAGATCAACTGCTGCCTTCAACCAGTCCCGTTTGTAAACAAGATTATTTCAAGCCGCAATGACACAAACCACTACCAACAGCTATATTCCCACTGACAGGTTGACCAGTTAGTGATTCCAATTGCACCCTTGGGTTCCTTAAAAGAAAGCTCTGATGAAATTAATATTTCTGTCTTCAAATATCATACTCAAAAATTGAGCCTAACAACCACAAGAATATTAAATTATCAAGTCCACAAAATAATGAATTCCTCCATAGAAATAACACATTAAAATATTGCAATAATTAAAATTACCTCTAGGTGAAAGTGATTTTGACGAGGTTAACTTTCTTTTTGATTTAGGTGTTTTAAACCCAACAGAATCTTCATCTCCGCTTGTAGTTTCAAGGTTCAACCTCCTTTTGACTGTCTGTGGGTAAAACAAACAATGATAAATAAAATATATAAGATAAAATACTGTTGTCAAGATAGAAAATATTCTTAGGCAGAAAAATATTTAAATGTCAATACAGCCAAAGATAATTTAAAATTTATCTTGTCTCACAAAAGGATAAATATATATTTTTAATAAAGAAATTTCAATTTAAATCAAATTATAATTATTATTAACTATGGGAAACAGACAGTGAAAAATACACTCCAGCGCCGGGATTTGAACCACGGGCCTCTATATTATATACTGGAAATATAGAGGCCCGTGGTTCAAAACCCGGCGCTGGAGTGTATTTTTCACTGTCTGTTTCCCGTAGTTAATAATAATTATAATTTGATTTAAATTAAAATTTAACTTTCCGTAGTATGAAAACTACCAAAAACTTAAAAATTGAATTTGGAGTAAAGAAATTTCTTAAATTATAAAAAGAATATACTTATCTTTTGGAACAAATTTTTTAAACATAATTTTATACACACTGGCATTTTAATTATTGTCATGTCAGATTGAAAGGGATCAAAGCCAAGAGAAGTTCAGGGAGTCAAAATCCAAGGTATTTTATAAATATAGGTGTAGTTTGAAGTGTTATGAATGGCATACTATGTTAAGAAGACAATTGAAACATTCTTAAGTAACAGATTCTTAGGAAATCTATCAAACGTCTCATAAAATGAGGTAATCATAACTAGTCACATTTTGGGGCGATTATAATGAAATAAAATAAATCAAATGTTAAAATAAGCAGAATATTTAATTAATAAGAAATTGTAATATTGTCTTAAAACGATTATCTTAATTATTGTCAGGTTATAGTTGCAAATGCATAGCCAGTTCTTTGCATGGTGACGGCTATAAACTAGCACCCAACTATGAAGCAGTGGTAGAATGTCTGTTGTCTAATGTATTCAGGTTACTACTGCCTGAAATAGGAGGATATCGTAAGCCCCAGATATTTGTAAATATACCATCTTCTAAACCTTTAATATGAACTTAGGATTTATGATTCCATTTCAATTCAGATATGAGATATACATGAGATCTTGAAATCTTGCATAATATACTGTTATTCATTTTTGTAAAACCTTTAAATATCCACATGAAATTGTTAGCTACATTTTGTGGCTGGATGGAGTGTCCAGACACATAGTTAAGAGAAAAACAAGATTTTGGGTGGATGTCTCGTCACAACTTGATAACAAATAATATTTACAGTGTGTTAACTTAAAAACTAAAAATAAATAAATTCCTTACAGTATTTTAAACTTATTTAATCAAAAGAAAAGTTAATACCACTGAACCCTATTTCACAAGCGGGATCATACCGTACTTTTGAGACTTCCTACAATTTCCTAATGGTAATAAATTTCAAACCTACAACAGTAGCTGCCAAGAGTTAAGATCTCTCTTTTTAAACTGCAACCGAAATAAATATTTTAGGTCTACAAACATTTTTCTTATAGTTACTCCTCTTAACCACAATATCTGATCTCTCTCTGACTACACTATCTCAGTTCCCTGGTTCTAACATTCCCTTGAAGCAGTTTCCTAAAAATCTACAATAGAGATGTTAGAATTTCACTTCTTAAGCCATTGCCTTGCTATGCACACAGAAACAAATAAAGTTTGGTGACCAATTAATATTCTTATTAGGAGTTATCGTCAAATTTCAGTTATCCTTTGAAAACAAAAAACTCTCACTTTTTAAGCCATTCGCCACTCTACTGAAACTTGAAACACATTCACCTTAAGTGGGGAACAATAGTTTTATTCTATGGATTCTAAAACAGTTTTTCACTAGACTATCTGGCTCTATCATTGAAGCGAGCGTAATGCAATAAATATTAGATGTTGTAAAAAATAGTTAATCATGATGATTTTGTTGATAGTTAAAGATGATGATTGTAATAGAGAGCCATGTAGAGGAGGAGAAGGGTGCCTTGTGCCTTTTTACATATTTCTTAACCCTTTGACTGCGGAGGTATCACCAGGTGATATCTAGCATTTTCAACTGAGTTGCGAAGGGTATCACTTGGTGATACCGCATGGTTTGGAAAGGCGTGAGTTATCCGAGAGAGGGGATAAGGGAACTTCTTCGAACAGGTTCTTTAGTTGTGCGGCCGCCTCAGAGATAGACCCAACATCATTTCACTCGTTTACTCCTGCTATGCTGGTTTGCAGACCTCTTTTTTTTTTTTTTTTTTTTTTTTTTTTTGCAGACCCGCAACACTTCAGCCCCTGGATAGACCCTAAGGGAAAGGTCCCGCAGTCAAAGGGTTAACTTACATGCTGCGGCCATCTACATTTCAACTATGTGTATAAAATGTATCACTTCATTACTCTCAATAACTACTTTTGTAGATAAAAGAAAGCAAAGTGGTTCAAAACTAAGTATCAGTATAAAAGTAACTAAGTAATCAGTATAATAAAAAAGGGATAAGAATACATGAAACAAAAACAACAATGAACAAACCTGATTTCTAGGAGAATGTAAACCCCATTCGATGCCCCCCCTCCTGTAGGATTGTGATTGGGGTGTCCTCCCATAGCCGTGATCCAATAAGTGAAAAGGGGAAACTGCCAATTCTCCGTCTTTGCATCCTAAAATAACAATTTAAATGTGTAACCAACAATTATAATTCTAAATAAAAAAATATATCTTCTGATATAAAAATAACCCTAACAGTTATAAAAAAATAATCAAGCTTACCATTCCCATATTTAGCAGCATTTAAATCAGGTGTATTGTGTAAAGTTACATCGTCATTTTCTACTTTTATTGCACATTGACCTTTTGACATCTAAAACAGAAAAAAGTTTTTATTAATCATATATTTTTTAAGTTATAATAAAAGCGATCCTGAATGTTCTTAACAAAAAGACAACAAGAATCCCTTATGTAAACAAAGTTTAAATTTGCTTCAGCAATCTTTTATTATTAAATTCTAAATCAGATATGCATAAGTACAATAAAAACTGAGATATTACTGTTAAATATGGGGACCAGAAGTGTATAAGAGGGTCAAATATGATCAAATACATTTTGTTTGTTAAAAGCCTGATCCCAACTTCTAAGATACAAAATTGAAAAGACTTCTTTTTTGTTTGAGGTCCAGGGAGTAAAACATTGAAGAGAACCTTCTACAAGATTTTTTTTGATTGCAACAAATACATAACATAAAATAAAAATATAATTAATAATAAAAAAATAATTCAGAGGATCTATTCATCGATGAGATTGTTTTCTTACACAAATATGTTGAGGAGAAACATAATAACTACAACACTTTCTTACTAAGTTCAAGAAACTAATTTTTCATGGAAGTCTGGCAGTGCTTGAAAGTTTTTGACTAAAGTGTTATATATGTAGAAAGCTCAAAGAGAGCTTCTTTTTCTAGAAGATTTAGGTTTTTCAGGTTTATGTCTGGTTCACGGTTCGGAAGGGAATTGTTACGTTTTTTATTACACTCTAACAGATGATTTTGAACATATCTAATTTTTTCGCCCCCAGGAGACTACATATATACAATGCCAATTAAGAAAAGCAAAGAGAAAAATAACCTAAGTGTAAGAAATGGTATAACCCAAGTGGCGATTGTTCTTGCCCTGATATTATTTCAGGTAGGTCAACTCACTAATTACTTTTTTTTGCAGGTGGTTTTACACCCTTAGACGCAGGCCACTATGTCTCGATTCCATATCACCACCACAGTGTCATTCATAATTAAAACCTGCAACAATGTCTGGACAAGAATGGTCAACCCGTGGATGATGTTAACTAATTTCCCTGAGAAGGGACATAAATTGGAGAAGCCTGATTTAGCCCCCAGTGATTATTTTCTGTGGGGTAAGCCCAAATCTCTACTTTTTAGTGATCATCCACTGACTATAGAAGACCTACTGAACAACACCTGAGCCTGAGCCGGAATTGCCAATACTCTGGTCAGCATGCTTGATAGAGAAGACTGAAACTTCTGAATTCGACTGAATCAGTGCACTGGCAATGGAGAGCGATATTTAAAAGATATTCTTTTTAAAACAGTGTAAAATAAAATCTCTTACATTGAAACATGTTTTTTATTTAAAAAAAAAGGAAGTCCTCACGCCCAAGACAATACATTTAAATTTCCTGAATCTTACTCAGCTTTTATTATAGCTTATTTTTTCTTATAAAATTTGGTATTGTATGAAATCTTTAATAGTTTGAGTCCTGAAAGTTCTTATAACTTAGTGTTCTACAATATCAACATTTTTACACAGTGATATTTTTCAGAGGACTAGCAGTTGGGAAGCACAGCTTTAGATCCAGTCTGTAATTTCCTCAGTCAATAATTTAGGGTAAAATACCTTTACCAAAACGGGTGTGTGAGATTTGTATTTCCTCCCTAAGTCCCATAAAATTCCAGGTGTGAATTTGGGATATTTTTACCCACCAAGTGATATTTACTAATCCTGCTTTAAATCCCTTATATTTTAGAACAAAAATAGTAGTTTTGTCACATCGAATCACAAAAAAATCCAATCTCAACTCTTTTCCCAGAAGTTCTTGAATTAATGCTAGAGTAAACATAGAAGTAAGTGGTTAGCAAACATACTTGAGGGCTGAGCTTCAGTGTTCACCTTGGAAAGATAACAAGCAATCTATTTACTAGAGAGATTTGATAGAAATAGCATAGCTGGTAGGTTCTTAGTTTCACAAATAGTAATTTAAAAGAACCCTTTGACCTGTTATTTTACTTTAATAAAGTAAAACTTATGTTTAAGACTCACTTTTTGTTTAAACCACTGGTAGGTCTTAAAATATAAATATATTCAGACATATATACTAGGTCAGGCTATTAAATAACGAGACTGCCCATGCAGAAGGCATCCTAGAGGGGTAGGGGTGAAAACGAATACAGCGTTGGATAGCTGGAAGTGTCTATTATTCCAGTACGAAAACACGTGATTGTGGCTGTAGTACTATTTTTTCTATAGAGGTTAGAAACGAACGTGTTTTGGTTATCGTGCCGATAATAATGTGTGACGAAAAAAACGAGCAACGGATCAATGTAAAATTTCTAGTTAAATTAAAAAAACTCAGACTGAGTGCTATAAGTTGTTGAAAGAAGCCAATGGTGAGAATTCTCTATCTCGTGCGCGTGTTTTCGAATGGTATTAACGGTTTTCTGAAGGCCGAGAGAGCACCGAAGATGACCAACGTCCAGGTCGACCTGTCTCTGTTTCAACTTACTTTGCAAAAAGTGACCAAAATGTATGAAATTGTGCGTGGATATCGTCGTATGAGCATTTGGATGATTGCTGAGACTGTTAACGCCAATAAAGAAACTGTCAGAAAGATTTTATATGACATGAAGAAAGTCTGTGCGAAATTGGTCCCAAAAAATTTGACCCCTGACCCTGACCAAAAGCCAACAGATCAACATATCTCCTCAGATTTTCTTGAGAGGTTAGATGAAGAGCCTGAATTGATGGAAAGCATCATCACTTACGATGAAACCTAGATATTCCAATACGATGTTGAAACTAAGCGGCAATCCATGCACTAGAAAACTCCTGAATCGCCAAGAATGAAAAAAGCAAGGATGTTGAAATCAAAATTTAAAGCCATGCTAATAGTTTTTTTCGACATCAAGGGCATCGTGATGACTGAATGGGTTCCAGGGGGGTCAAACAGTAAATCAAAATTACTATTTGAAAGTTTTGGCAACACTGAGAGAGTGAGTTCGTAAGAAACGGCCGGAGTTGTGGAAAAACAAGTTCTGAAAAAAAAAATAAAAATAAAATAAATAAATAAAACGGGCTCTCTGTGAAGCGTTATTTAGCTGCTAGAGGCACTCCAGTGCTCGAACACACGCTGTACACGCCTGATTTAGCACCCTGTGACTTCTTCCTGTTACTGAAGATCAAGTCTGCCTTAAAAGGAACCCGGTTTGAGTCGATGGAAGAGGTGAAGTGAAAATCGACGGAGGTCCTAAATGCTCTTAAGACTTCCAGCATTGTTTTGACCAATGGAACGGTGTGTAGCGAGAGGAGGGGAGTACATTGAAGGGGAGCATTCGATTGTCGAATAATTTTTAAAATAAAACTCTTTTTCATAAGCAGTCTCGTTATTTAATAGCCAAACCTCGTGTATATATATATATATATATATATATATATGGTAAGAGGATCCTCTTATAGGGGGTACTCGAGATTACTGCAATTAACGTATCGCATATTTAAATTTGGCGGTTGTCAATCCGAGCCTCCTGATTGGACGAATGACATCATACTAAAATAGTCTTGGAACCCCAACCGCTTACTCTCGGCGCCTTGACCAGGTTGAATGACTTGAAGTTATAGGAGGCTTGAATTAATTAATTTAAGTGCTAGCTCGACAGAATCTGCTAAAATAGGAAGGTTCGGACCATTAGTAAAATTTCAGTCAAATCCTTTCGTAAGCCTGAAGACACGCCCATGTTGAGACGTCAACAGGTGATAAGAAGCGGCAGGTGGGCATCAGGGGTAAACCAGTCAACGGGGAGATGTTGTAAGGGAAACCAGACACCCGACCCGTAGGTATTGACTCGTAGTGTCCATGAAGAAGCTGTATGAAAATACCGAATATTTAAGCCTCAGAGCTTAGTTATTATCAAGTACTGCTAATACGTTAAATTCAGTGAATCATCAGCTCCGTTGTTGAGATACAAGTAATCTTTTGGAATAATCATCGTTCAGCTGTAACGCATCTTGGTCTGCGCCATCTTTTATCGAAATCATCGCCTAGGATAGGAATCCTGCTGAGAGAATTCTACATCTCAAGTTCAGATAAGTCAATATTAGAAGAAAATAGATCCGAAGATCGTTGTCATACTGGTCTTAATCAGCGCTAGGAGGATTTTATCCCATTAATAAAATTCAGTCTTTTAAAAATTGTTTTATTTATATAAGTTTACAACCTTATATTAAATTAAATATCTCATTACATTTAAATAAATTTCTCGCATCTGTGGGTAAGACAGAGCCAAGTCCAAGTGAGAACGCAAGTTTGAGCTTGGCAGCCCACCCTGAGGTTCTCATTGCTCTCAAATATCATTGCGAAGCCACTAATGGTCTTAGCATCTACAAAGGACGTGGAATTAAAGGTAAATTTAATAAATTTGCCAGATTTAAAATTTTATTCCCAAATTTCATTTTTTTTAGATCCCCCCCCCCCACGTAGAACCTTGTAATATATATATATATATATATATATATATATATATATATATATATATATATATATAAAACACACAAATAGCAAATGAATCAGTGCCCGTTTAATTCCTATACACATAACTTTATGAAAATACAATTTCCTAAAATAAAAAATGATCAACTTACTATGCAGGAGTTAATTATTGAAAACAAAGAATTGTAACATAAATTTAATGATACATAAAATATCACGGAGCAGTGCCGGAACTAGCCGTGTGCATGGGGTCAGCTGCACACGGGCCTCGGGGTAAGGGGAGCCTCACTTCCACTCGGCCAGTTATAAAAAGAAAAAAATTAATAAAATAAAAATAAATGAATAAAAAATAAAGAATAATTTTACTAAAAAGGTGAAGTTAGTTTATATTTTATTAATTACTATTGTTATTATTAATATTATTTTTATGTAGTAGGTATCTATATTCTTTTCCTATTAAAAAAAATTGACTAACAACATGACGTGATTTTTATACATTTGGGCATTTTAGAATGTTAATGTTTTGTATTATCCAGTATATCTTTCATCAAAATGTAACTATCTTTAGTAAGTTTTTAAATTAATTATACATTTTTAACTTAACTACACGACTACATAGGGGCCACGTAACACGATCCACTCAATATCTCCTTAGACACTTGTTAGACTAAGGGATATGATCACAATTATAATACACAAGTGACAAGTGCGATATTCCTTTGTCCCAAGATACATTAGAATAAATATCCCTTCGTCTTAACATTAATTTGGACTAAGGAATATATATACTACTCTGTATAATGTTCCTTTGGCGAAATAACTATTAACACAAAGGCATATTAAGGGGATGCTAAAGTAAAAAAGTACCATTACATGCAACTTTTTAATCTCATGTTCGTAATTTCTTTGCTTTTTTTACTTTCCATATAAAGAGAAAGTATTGTAATGGCACGAAAATTCGATTTTGATGGATTTACATGTTTTGAGGTCCCTTGAGTCTGAGTCCAAAAAAGTAGTTTTTAAAAAATGTCTGTCATCTGTCTGTGCAGACACCTGGAGCCTAAACTATTGGGCCGATTTTGACGAAATTCAGCATACATGTTCAGAAAAATCATACCCTGAGGAGAAATTAATTTCACCTTCAAATTTGGGGGCGCTACTCCTTAGAAACTATGAAAACAAGTGAAAAAAGTATTTCTCGAAAATGGTTCCGACGATTTTGATTAAATTATTCTAATATGTAGTCTATTTAAATACGAATTTATTTTTTTTATTTTTTTTTTTTTTTCATAAACTGTTTTTTGTTGCAATTAATTACAAATCTTATGTGTCTCCTGAAAAATGAGGTGACAAAAATATTTGATCATCTTGGGGGGGGGGGGGGGGGGGGGGGGGCTCAAAACAAATCTTGCACACGGGCCTCAGCAGGTCTAGTTCCGTCTCTGTCACGGAGGAGTTTTACCACGCAGAATTTTTTGCATTTTATCATCAATTAATAATCCTGAAATATTCAAAGACAGGTTTGATACAATACAAATTCCAAGGTTTAGTTTTTAAAAGAACAAGAAAAGTTAAAATTTTATTAAGTAATAATTGCACTGAAAACTCTATAGTTTTTTAAGTGAACTGAGAATAAAATTTTAAAAAATAATTTATATTATTTTATGAAAAGTTCAAGAGATTAAAGAGTCCAGCTGTTTTAAACAAATTTAACTAAATACACTTGTTTAATAAGAAAGTCAGAGGTTTTTAGAATAATTTATTAACTGGAGAAAACACTAATTTTGAAATAGATGTTTCTTCTTTAAACCAGGGTTGGAAAAAACCCGGGTTTTATGGAAAAAGCCCAACCCACCTGGGTTTTTTAATAAAACCCGGGTTTTTCTGGGTTATTTGGGTTTTTTTAAAAAATAGTTATTTTTAACATAGAAAAATGTGTAAATGTAACAAATCTTATTAAAATGACAAATTGTGTCTAGCAAACCCTATAAATAAGCATGTAAGTATAAGGTTTTTTCTACGAAATAATAATAATAAAATTAATAATAATAATCATAAAAATCGGTCCAAGACAACTCAGACAAACTTTCTCACATACGAGTCCATAATTACTTAGCCCATTTATTAGCTCTCGTATGTGCATTTAATTATTATGGTACATTTCATCAAAATATATCATAAAAATAACTTCTCCTGGGCGGGGAATCGAACCCAGGCTCTCTACGTCCGCGTTTTAAGCTATTTTCTCAGGAACTAGATTATTCCCAGGAAAACAGCTTATATCGTTAGATTCGTATTTAAATTGTCTACATTTTAGAATTGTTTAATTAAAATCATCTGAACCGTTTTCTTTTTTTTTTTTTTTGGGGGGGGGGGGGGGGGAGCACCCTCAAATTTGGAGCTAAAATTCATTTCTCGATTTCGCCTTGGAATATGATTTTTCTGAACATGTATGCCAAACTTCGTCAAAATCGGCCCAGTAGTTAGGCTCCAGGCGTCTGCACAGACAGACGACAGACAGACATTTTTTAAAAACTACTTTTTTGACTCAGGGTACCTCAAAACGTGTAAAACCATCAAAATCGAATTTTCGCACCATCACAATACTTTCTCATTATATGAGAAAGTAATAGTGTGTATTTATTTTAGTACCTACATTTTATGTACATTACATAGTTATATCTATCTATATTATTATAAAAGTTTTGTAAACAAACAAGTTCAGTGAGAGTGTCAAATTGTAAAAAGTTATGAAAGTTTAAATAAGTAAAGATTTCTATAAGGGAAGGTTCATGGCAGTGGCCGCTTTTCTGGAGTTGATGAGCGAAGCGAGTAGTGGGCGGAGCCCCCTAGTTTATATTATTTTATTTTAATAATATTGAAGTAGTTTAATTTTTCAGTATAATACCTATGTATACATTTACATTTTGATGTAAATAAAAATTGCTTTTGCCCAAGAATAAAATAGAGAATTTTGGGAATAAACAGGATTTCAGAAGATTTAAGCCATACAAAGCTCAAAAATAATTTATAGTTATCATCGAATTAGGAAATATCTGATATTCTGCATATTTTTTAGTCTCACAGCTCTTGGCAATCACACAAGAATACTTGATATAAAAGAATAAAATATTTTTATTATATATATTTTTTTAAAAACCCACCAAAAAACCCGGGGAAATTAACATGGGTTTTTTTCATTTTACCCGGGTGGGTTTTTTAATATTCCCCACCCAGGTGCCAACCCTGCTTTAAACCATATTTTCTAAACGTATAATTATATTTTTTGTTTTGTTTATATAATAAGGAATCAATATTTGAAAATGCTGACACTTAAAAGTATTCCTGGTAACCTTGTACTCTTAATGGATTTAAGATTTAGGCCATTTCTACTTTTTACAAGATGATAACATGTTCCTTTATTCAACATTTAGCCAATTTATATATATATATATTTTTTACTATTTGTTGTCTAAATAGATGGTAAGTATAAAGATGGTAAGGGAGGGGGGGATACCACTTTAGGATATTTAAAAAATCTAAATCTGCCTTTAATAAAAAATAAATACTTAATATTATTAAGTTATTTTAAAACATTACAGTTTGTCTAAACTACAAAAAGATTCCTAATATTGGCCAAGTTAATGTTAATTTTATATTAATTTATTTTTCAATTGTAGAGATGTATAGTGAACTTCTTTAGAATTTCAAACTAAGGTGAGAGTATTTATTTGGAACAAAAGTTTAGAGGCCCCTCTTTGCAAAAACGAAGTGAACGAGCATTTTCAAACAATTTAGATTTCGGTTTTTTCATAGTTTTACAATATATAAACTGCCCTCCTCACTGTCAAGATTAAGTGCATACCTAGTGATTGAATCAGAATTATTTTTTATGCCTGTAATCGTTAATTTACCAACACCCAACTTGATAGCTAATGTCTGACCCGTTTCACCTTTCTTCAGCCGCATAATAATTTCCATTTTAATGAAAGCACTACTCGTTTACTTTTTGTTAACATGTTGTAAGTTTTACTTAAAATATCTGACCACTAACTAATTCAATGTATACCTCGCAATGAATGATTTGAAACTGAGAGCATTGACAAAACAGAATGGAAAGGTATTAAGTTGAAAAATGCTGCAAATGATTCCACAAATTACATACATAAAAAAGTTAGTTTTTAGTAAACAAATGTTAATGTCTGCCCTGTCAAACTGAATTCATTGAAATCTGGTTTCCCTTTATACAGCTAACACCGCTTTTTCTAAGAATTA
Source organism: Gerris lacustris (assembly GCA_951217055.1). Classification (NCBI taxonomy): domain Eukaryota; kingdom Metazoa; phylum Arthropoda; class Insecta; order Hemiptera; family Gerridae; genus Gerris; species Gerris lacustris. The sequence continues at coordinate 68,723,427 of OX578277.1, read as the reverse complement.
ATTAAGCGATGGCTTTTGATTTTTTTTTTTTTCCATGAAGCCAGTTTGGATAATTGAACGTTGGGATAACTGACAATCGGATAATCGATGCTCTACTGTAATTCAATACTGACATAATTAATATTAATACACTGATATAAAGATAAATATTATTACAATGTTATAATATGTAATAGTCTGAACAGAGCTATAAAAACAACAACACAGTGAAATAAATAACATCAAATCCAACAACAACTAATCTGAAAACAACAAAGAAAATCTTTGAAAATAATACACAGTATGTATAGTTATATAGATATACATATATAAATTTATTTTCAACCAAAGTCGACTCAACTCCCAATACAAAACACTGATACTCCAACTACATTGCATAAAAATACAATGCAATTAGAATATCGGGATACCACACCAGAAACCGAATCAACCTAGGCTGAATTTATTACTAATTATTCTTCTTTCTTTTTTCCCCCCCCTTTTTTTTTTAGCTACTAAAAAAACAACAAAAAACATATAACTCCCCCTGAGCTCAATACATAAAAACTTAAATACTAATACATTTATAAAAAGGTTCTACCAGCCTATTTTATTTTTATTCTTAAGATTATTATTGATAATTTTATAATTTGATATTACAGTAGAACCTCGATTATCCTTCTCCCGATTTACCGTCTTTCTCGCTTAACCGTCAGGCCACACGCCATTGCGCACCCCACTTTTTTTGACCTTCGACTCGGTACTCCCATTCTTCCCATACTTTCGGCAGCCAAAAAAGCTCGAAGTATGTTAAAACAAAAAAAAATTAACAGACTTCTTCCATCAAAAAAGTATGTAAATTTATTATTTATTAAAATAAACATCTATTTGTTAATAAAATAACAATTCGTTTTTTAATAAATTAACAATACCCCCCTTTTTCGCTTAACCGTCTTTTCAATTATCCGTCAAGGCTCTGGTCCCGTGCCTGACGGTTAATCGAGGTTCTACTGTATAACATTTGTATTATAATATTATAAGTTTTGTTGAAGATAAAAAAGGCTATATTTTTATACATTCAAATAGTTTTTATAACATACTGTTGGTAAAAAACAGTTAAGTAAAATACAAATCTTCGCCACGTTGCCAAGAAAATAGAAGGAGCCCTAAAAAATCAATCCTTGGCATTAGGTTTATTTTTAGACATAATAGAAGCTTTAAATGCATACAGGTAAAAAGTGTAAGTCAATCCGCCTGGTACCATGGTATTCACCAAGTTGTATGAACTAAATCCTTTCGATACTGGCTCTTAGGCAACGCTAGCGTCAAAGCCTCCAAGGGGGAGTTCTTTGGCTCTTACTTTGGTGCATCATGTATGTGGGCATCATAGAAAAATGGTGCAAGGAAACTGCCTTGAAAAACCCACAAAAAACTGTAGTGATTCCTTTTACAATGAAAAGAAAATTAGACAGTGCTCGGACCCAATATCAGGAAGAAATTAGTCTCGATAAAAAAATGCTTCCTGGGTAAGCAAAATAATAGGTTCCTTAAAGGGTCTCAAGCTAAAAGTTATACACTGAATATATACATCCATGGTGAGACCAATTTTATCATATGCATAAGTTGTCTGGTGGACTAAAGTACTGCTGTCTACAACAAAGAAGCAATTAGAGCATCTTCAGACTCCTGCATGCCTGGAATAGAAATCTAAGGTATCCTTGTATGTACTCAGACCATTCTCAGTAAGGTTCAAAACCAAAGAAGACAGCTATACACCTGTTCCGACAGTCAGGCAGTAATGAAATCATTAACTTCACCTAAATTAGTTTCAGATAAATATAAACAAACTATGGAAGAGCTTTCTGAAAGAACTGAGATGCTGTTGCTTTGGGTTCCAGGACATAAATGAATTAAGGGGAACAAACAGGCAGATCATCTTGCAAGACAAAGTTCTGGGTTAACTCCCTCTGCACAAGAGCCCATTGTGAGAATCTCACGTTTTATCATAAAGGCAGTGCTGAAAGACTCCCTCCTCAGAGAATTTAAGAAATCCTGAGACGAGACAATCCAAATTATTTATGAATGCACTCTCCCTTAGAATTACTAGAAGAATGCTGAGTTTAAACAAGAAATTATGCCATACAGTGACAGGCTTCTTAACAGGTCATCGCCGATTAAATAGGCAGCTAAAGCTATTAGGTTGCGTAAATATATCAAATTCAGGCTGTTAGGGGAGGAAAAAGAAACTCGTTTACATCCGATTATCCATCATCCTGGACTGCTAATTCAAAGATAGCTGACCTTAGGTTAGCCAAGCCAACTGTTCCACTAAAAAAAATACGTATCAACAAAATTACAGCATTCTGGTCAAGGCATCAGACTGTTGAGGAAGTAGAAGATGTACTGAAAAATAAAGGGAACACTTTCTACAGTCCAGGTTTGTTCAAATGACCTATTTTGTCAAAAGTATGGCCGCGGAATGAATGGATGGATGGAATTCAAAGGGAGGATGATGGTATTCCAGGGCAGCTGACCAGGAAGAATGGAAGGAAGTTGAACAACAGACCGTAGCCCACCCTGGACTGTAGCTCTACTTAAGAAGAAGATGAATCATACATAAGTGATTGCTTTAAGTTAGATTTTTACTTTCCCATATACAAGTAGGTATATATAGAAAAGCATGACATTTTTTTAATGGGCAGACAATGATAGGCTCTGGTAGCCAACAAGTATAATTGAAGATATATATAAAAAAATATTAGAGCCTTCAAACATTTCAAGTAAACTATGAAATAACTTATAACCTATTTGTTATGAAATCCAGAGATCATTTGCCACAGGGAAGTAATACCTTGGCTTGAAACCATAAACTATAAACATCAACCTATCTCATTAATTCACTATATTTCAAAAGGAGAAATATTTTAACTAAATAAATATCTAACACATGTGCAAAGTATTTTATGATCTTGAATAATTACTAATTTATAATATCAAAAGTTTAATTAAGAACTACTAAATCGTGTATTTTTATTTGTCACATTAGTGGACTGCTGCCTTCACAATTAATAGGGTCGAAATTGGTCTTTTGGTAAAACTTTGCATGATAAGCTAATCATTTTAAGTATAAGTTATATTTATTTTGGTAAAGTAACAAAACAAGCATTTAAGTGTATCATCAACCACACATCCAGACTTTTGGACAAAGGGATATCCCTCATCTAAAAAAGAAGAATATTTGATTGTATGTGCATTAGGCATTTTTTAAATATAAATAAATGGTATATCTTCCATATTCAACCTAATAGATTTTTCATTTTTAAATGGTTTTTTTCTAAAAGAAGAATGTCCCTTTATCCCCTCTGTAAGTTATGTAAAAAAAGGAACAATTAAAAACTGCTAACTAGGGTGGCAATATTGTCTAATTTATTTATCTGATTCTCCCTGTTTTTTAAATCTGTCAACATTGTTTTGATTTTTTATATGAATTAAAGTATCAATTTATCAAAAGTTAAGGGCTATCTGCAAGGTACTATCAACAAACCACCCAAATTTACTATAAATCAAATAAGTACTTTTGAAGATGTTGGTATAAATAAATGTGTGTTTGTGTGCAGATTGGAGAGAAAATAATGGGCACACATGGTTGAAACTTATCTGGGACCAACAATGGGCTAATTATGACCTATCTTCCAAATTTAATTACAATTGGATGCGTAGTTTTTAATATATGTTGGTTCGCAAAAATGATCCCTGATGTTTGAAACAGATTTCTGTCTTGGAACTTTTGAAATCCCAGAGACATAAAAAAATGTTGTTCTTCGGAACGATCACATAGTTTCCTGTATCAGTTCATGTTAACCATCTCAGTAGTAGTCTTTCATCTATTCTGTACATGCTTTATAAACTTGGTTCCACTCTGGACAATAAAACTATTAAACTTGCGTACTATGCAACTTTCATTCACGAATGCTCTATTGTATTAGAGAATGAGGAGCTGCCCCTTTTGCTAATAGTATTTTTCTGTTACAGAAAAAAGCAATACGCATAATAAATAAGCTTAAATTTGATGCTAATTGTAAACAATTTCTTATAGATAATGGAATTTTAACTTTTTATTCTGCTTATATTTACTCATTGTTATTGTTTACTAAAATTAAATATGATGAAGGACAGTTTAATGACAAAAGTCATAATTATCAAACTAGATTTACCACCAATATTAATGTTCCTATGTGTAGGCTTCACAAATCATTTCAATCTCCAGTTATCAATGGCATAAGATGTTTTAATAAATTACCTCCTACTATAGGTGAGCTCCCCCAAAAAGCTTTTAAGAAAAGTATTAAAAAGATTTTAACTGAGAAGGCATATTATAATTTATCTGAATTTCTTAATGATAATATGTAAATTTTATTAATTTTTTATGTTGTTTTAATCATTTTATTATTATTATTTTTCTTTTTGTACCTGTAAAAATAATGTTGTTTCATACTTAGAAGAGAGCAATAAAATCCTTTCTTTAACTAAGTGGCTTAATTGTATTTATGATACATCTCATACATAGAAATCTTCTACATAAATAAAAATGAATGTTTGTCTGTCCCTTATGTCTGCCTAAACCGTTCATCCGATCGCAATGAAACTTAGGGGAGAAAAATGGTTTGACGCATGCCCGGGAAGGTTTCTGAGTTAGTAAAACTATATTTAAATTTTGGTACACAGGGGTACAGGGTACAAATGTCAAAATAATGAAAACCTTTAATGATACATATCGCTAAAAAGCTCTTTAAGAGTACGTAAGCTCGTTAATTGTTAATGTACATTTTTGACATATTTTCATTTAGGAGGGGGAGGGGGGTAAAATGAAAAATAAAGATAAAAATATTTCTACAATCTATATCTATAAAAATAAGAATTGAATGTTTGTTTATCTGTATGTCTCTTATCCAATATTGTATATTGTACAAATATATATTGCAAATTGTACTATACATTTTTCATCTAAGGCAAGAATATTTAACTAAATAAACTATTTATAATGTTTTTCAAAGGTAGCAGCTATATATTTCTTATATTATTTATATTTATTAGGCGGTACGAAGTTCGTCGGATCAGCTAGTACTAAATAAAAAATGTTGGTAACTTAATTTAGTTTTTAACTTTATGTTAATAAATAGAATAGTTTCATATAAATTCATCTACTCAAGTTCTGTACACAACAATGCAATAATTTATAAAGATAATGACCGTTAGCTAACCACACAAATTTCCTCCTTATATGATTACAATTGTTTATTCTCAGTTTTTATTAAATTGTGTTTATGTAGCAAATTATAATTTCTGTAATTAATTTTTTTTTTTTGCGTTGAAATTTTACATGCCTGTTTCAGTTTCTAAATCAAGTTTTAAGTAAAAGATCAAGTTTTATATAAATCGATACGTGGTTTCTAGTTGTTGTTCCTTTTATATCAATTATGTGTTCTAAAAATTGTTACGTTAAAACGTAACATATTGGTAAAAACATTGTTTTCTCTATTTTAAACGTTTAGGGCCGTTTTATAATAGTTTTAATGATCTTTATCACTTCATAGCGGTGTCGCTGTTGGTTTATTATAAAAAATGCATAGAAAGCAGTTCATCAAACTTAGTCTGAGCATTCGTAAAAAAAAACATGTGGTCAGAAGCGTTCACCCATCCATCTACTGACCCTGCTTAACTTGCGTTATCACACAGCAAGCGAGCTAGCCTCTGAGCCACCCAGGCCCCCCCCCCCCTGGGGGTCACAATGTTTATTATCAGTATTAACGAAAAGGTAAATTAATTTTTTTTGGCCTACCATAAGGTATTAGCATAAATTATTTCAAAATTTTTGGAATAGCCATTATAGGGTAGTTGAGGTGGAGGGGCATTTTTTTTTTGTATATTTCGACTAATAAATACAATAAAAAATTTAAAACTGATTATACATATTTGTAATCTACTCACTAGCTTTCATTTAATACCCCACTAAATTTTTTTTTTTTTTAAAAATTCCATTTTGGATTCCTAGTTACCCATTGAATACGTAATCCAATTTATGAACCTACCATAGTGACTGAATAAAATTTACACAATTTTAAAAATTAATTATAAATAAAAAAATGTTTGGATCCACTGTGGATACAAACGTCAGCGGGCCTGACGGAGCCTTGCAAGATGATTCTACTCGAGGCACGGAAAAGGAAGGGCTTGGATCCACCAGCCAGGCGCGTTAGCATGGCATGGATGCACCCGCATAGAATGGGTTAATCAGATCAAATTATTATTCTTATTTTTTCTATGGCCCATTTTTAACTGTAGAAATATAGTTGTTGTTTTTTTTTTTTTTTTTTTTTTGGGGGTGGGGGGGGAGAGAGGGGGATGGGGCTGAATCAAATGTTGTTAAATCATAATGTTTATTTTTAACAAAACGGCATGAAAAATCTTAGTAATCTACTCTTCAATACCTTTAATTAGACACCCCATTTAGTCAAAATGTAAAAAAAGTTAGTTGACATGAGTTAACTGCCATTTTGAAATTGAACAACTGATCATTTCGAGTCTGCTATGATTTTCCTGTGAGCGTGTCAAAGTGATCTTTAATACAGCAAAGTTTCATGTTTTTATCTCTTTTGATTAAAAGTCATAGGAACCGTGCAGAGCAATAGATAGATAGACACAGGAACGAAACTATAAGGGTTTTTTTGGTTTTACCAACGGAAACCCTAAAAAGTAATGTTCCTATGGAACAGACAAAGAACATTTCACTCTTAGCAATTTACTCTAGTTGAATGAAGAATTATGTCCTTTTACTATATAATGTGCAAGTGACAATTTTAGTGTTATAATCACAATTTTTGTGTTATGCTCACTAAATTGATACTTTTAATTGAAGAGGTTTTTATACTTGATACTTTTATTTAAGTAAACAATACAATTTTGACGGATTTAAAATAGACAGGAGAAAATTAAATAAAAAGACAATAATGGGTTTTAAAAGTAAAGTGCGGGATAGAACAGCAGCACTAATTTGGAATAATTTTTTTGTGTTTTGTTTGTTTAAAATATTTAGTAATATATTATGTCTGTGCAATTTCAAAGAATATCTGTGACCCTATTTTGTTTTGCAAGCAATTTTGTAGACTATTGATACGGGGAAATTGGTACCATTAACAGGCTTATACATTTTAATTTTGCATAAATCCACATTCCTTGTACATTTATTTTGTAAAGAGATATTTCTTTAGTTAAATGAAATTTTAGTCTAAGAAAAATTTAATCTTAAAAAAAAAAAAAAGACAGTGATTCTTTGACTTGATATAACTAGCACCCTGTATCCAGGATTATGTATTACAACTAATAGAATGAACATTGAAAATATGTTGATAGCCCCAGAGACTTAAGTGAAAAATGCTCTGAATAAAAAAAACAAGGGACGTGTCTTAAGGTTATTGGCCTTTTGTTTCACATTGGTTTAACTTAGATTTATTTCCTGAAAAAAAAAAAAAAAAAAAAAAAAAAAACAAACAAACTGACTTACGAATAAGTTGCAGGAACAATCTAAATTTTTAAGTTGAGGTTTATCGGTAAGCCCTTGCTAGAAACTTAGTTGTTTTATAATCTATCATATTAAGTAAGAGTTCTTCTCACTTCTCTTTTCTAATTGATAAATTTAATAATTTAATTAAAGAAACACTTTTAAAAACCAAGCTTTTATTCGCATTCTTCTCATCAAACCCTTTCATTTGATACCCATGCCATGGCCGTACTAAAAATAACTAGTCCGCTATCTCGGGCGCCATATTGGATTTAGAATGACGTTACTTAGCTAACCATGCATTGTCATAAAGACTACATGCAAAATTTTAATTCAATCGGTTGAGGATAACAGCTTTAAAATTCAGTTGCAAGTTTTTGCCCGAACATACATACATACATTGCAAGTTAAAGAAAAGCTTGTAAAAAAAGGTCACTTCCTGCTTTTGCACAGATCAAATGATTTCACTTAATTAACGATTAAACTCATAAAATTACATTTCTTCTTATTAGTTTGTCAACATTCCCTATATACTTTTTAATTTTATACACATCAGAACTAAAATAATATAAATTGATAGTGAAAAAATAATCAAGTGGTTTAACTTATTTAAAACACACACGAAAATAAAAAGTTCTCTCTTAAGGTCATTGTACGTTAAAAGCTAGTCAGCATATATGAAAATGTTGTCACTTATACTCTGTGTCAAATAGGTTTCAATGCATTGACAGCACGGAAGTCTCTTTCATTGGCTCCCTACCCCTTTTTTGCTGCTAACACAATAAATCTCATTAGTAGTTTCTACCTTCTCTAAGAATATTTGTAGAAAAGAAACTCAGGATTTCTCCTTATGGTCTATCGGGTACTCAATAATAGTGCAAGAATTCACACTCCAGACAATTTTCAACAAATGCTATATTTCAACCCCTTTGGGTCATTCTCAAGCAGCTGCTTCACTAAGAAAGTTGCTTTTCTTCCAAAAATATTATGGGAAGGTCGAATGTACCCAAATAGAATGGAGAAAGGAGTTTACTGGAAACAACTAAGAGAATACACCTTCTTAGAGAAGCAGCAGCTTGAAAATGACCCAAAAGGGGTTGAAATATAGCATTTGATGAAACTTGTTTGGAATGTGTATTCCTGAACTATTTTTCACTACCTGATAAGATTATAAGGAGAAATCCTGAGTTTCTTTTCTACTTAATCTCATTTGACACAGACTGTAGTGATGTTCCTTCTTGATTGGCAGGATTTTTTTTTTTAACTCAATCTTACATGATGTAGAGACCATGCTGAGCTTGTACTTAATTTTTTAAATTATATACTCTCAATTAATATTCATTAAAACGTGATAGCCACCTAGTAACATAAGGTTAAAATATTTTAACTTCAAAGATGAAAATTTGTTGAAGATCCTAAAACATATATTCATGATTAAATTTATTGACAAAATAACAAAAAAGAGAAGAAAATTGCCACTTAAGGTCATTGCCCCTAAAGATAATATTCTATTGCCTTGGCTTATCTTTAAGTCTGCTTCTCAACTTAGCAATCCTATCAATCATTTAATTTCAGAGTTGGGGGAGCTTGATTCCACCCCCCCCCCCAATTTTTTAGGCCACTATAAGTTTCATACAAGCAAAAAACATAACAAAGCATCCATGCCATTCTATGGATTATATTATTATTGTGGTATCCTAACAATTCCTAAATTTAATGTTTTACTGTATATAACAAGTACATATTCAGTAAAATATTAAATAGAGGACCCTTTAACCAGGGGAGAATGTAGCAGAAAATTTGTTGATCACACATTATATGTTTAATTTTAAAATTCCATGATTTTCAGATGCTGAATAAAATAGTTGTTTAGACTAAAATATGTGTTTACTATAATAATATATACAGAGTTTTTTTTACTGTTCTTTCCTTCCCTGTAACATTGGACATAACAAAAAGAAATAAGAACATGATAGATAAATGCAGAATGAGTTTCAAGGAGGTGATATTGTTGTGAAAAAAGGCATCCAATTAGTCATGGGGTAAGTAATCAGGAAGGAATATACATACTCACAAATGCCTGATTTATAACTAAATGTTTAAAAGATAACTGTACAAATAACCTCATAAGGTTTATAATTATCAAGTTTTTAATTTTAAAATAAGACTTTTCCAAGATGGAATATATGTGAGGGAGTTATGCAAAAGTTACAAGGTTTCATTTCAAGCTGATAATTATAATAAAATATTTAGTTCCTACAAACCTAATGTTTATATGGAAGTGAGAAATATTACAATGAGTAAAATAGGTTAACTTTATGTGGTATGTACCTGCTCTCAACCAGAACCAGAAACGAGTATAAGGTTCGTTGGTCTAAATTTGATCATTCTTTGTCAATAAAATATTTCCTGATTATTTATTTCATAAAAGGGATTTACAAACAGCCCTTTTCCTTGATATATATTTACTCAAAATATATTAAATAAAATCAAAACTGATGTACATAGACAATTATAGAGTGACATAGACGACTATAGAGAGCTGAACGCAGATGCTTTGTAGCAAGAGAAGCAATGTTTCAGAGAGGGATAACATAGGTCACATGTGGTTATATACAAGCGAGAATTCAAATTTTTGGAAGGAAAATTAAATAATTTGAAACAAATTAAACTAAAATAAAATGAAACACATTATAAAAACATTTAAATTCACATGAATCGTATAAAGAAAACAGAACATACGATTCACGATAAAAGTTTGATATAAAATAAGCTATACGTAACTATACATTAAGGGTACAATATAGGAAGGAATTCAAAGGGCAGATGAAAAAGTCGAGCCAAAGGAACAAGGGGGAATAGGGTGAAGAAAGGCAGTGTAGGCATAGAATTAGATACCTACCTCCCTAATGCAGCTTACAAGCTTACCTTTACCTACATGTAACAAAACTCGAACAAGTCACATGGAGCGCTAGAGTTAATACACAATCAAATATACAAGCCTAGAATAAAAATAACAATAAAAAAAACAGAAACATAATAACAGAGATATTTGAACTTAGTCAAATGTGCTGTAGCACATATATATATACATAGGTATATGTAACAGGCACGCAAAAGTGAAGATTGAAATTAAAACGTGTTACGCAAGTTTTAAGACTACAATATTTTTTAAAAAAATAACAGACTTACCATCCCAAAAAATAAAGATTCTCGAAAACGAAGTTTCAAAATCTCCTCGAGAGAAACATTTCTATAAACTTTACATGTTACCACGGGAAGCCGACATTACAATTAGGCAAGCCCTTTTTATGGGAGCTTGACCGAGTGATTACGGATTTTGAACTCGGACGTCACCGCATTTCTGAAACTTTACCGAGTTTTCAAATTAAGTAAAAGAAACAATACGATTGTTCGGACCACGAAGGCATCGTGAGCGAAAATAAATGAAAAAATAAGAAACTTTTAACAAAAATTAACAACATACACCTCGGGGGGCAAACAAGCTTTCAAATAGCTTCTCATGGACGATCTACGAACCACCACCGCCAGCAGCTGCATCCTGGCTATGACGCTTGGAGCGCCAAATTTTAAAACTCACTATACTTTTAAATATATCTGTGCTTTGCTAGTTTTAAAAATTATTTGAATGTGTCTAAAATACTAAATACTTTTTTTATAATTTAAGAGAAACTGATTAACTGGGTAAACTAATAAAATTGTTAAATGTATTTTTTTAAAAATTCAGTATGCCAGTGAGAAGTTCGACAAATATCCGACAGATCGAGCCACGAGTTTAGAAGCGCGCGCAAAATTTTTCCATCACATGTAAACATGGAGGATAAAAGTAGGTTTCGTTTGAAGGTTATCGGAATTGGTCAAGTTAGGATAGTTGATTGTTTTATCATGCATTTTTTTCAGTTTGCCTCCAGCTTAATTGCATCTTTTAATTCCTTAATTAGATCACATTAGCTTTTTAATAATTTGCATGTGCGTAAATTTATTTAGGATGACTTATTTATCGTTTGTTATCACTGAAGCGAGGTAGGTGCTATTTATTTTAATTTCACTCGAAAAGGAAGGATGTAAGGATAATATAAATATTTTAATTCGACTTGAATCATATCCTAACCATGAAACAGGCTTAGGATTGATTTTCGAGTGGTTAGATTCGATTTTAGAAGCTATAGTAATGCCTCTTGTACCAAGATATTTCACTGCCTAATGAGGGAATTCCTGCTCATACTCACGCGGTAGTATTGCCCAGTTTTAGCGTTTTAGAATTTGCTACAAGCAACTATCATTATTGTTTTAATTTATACTTGACCAATATGGAGTTAAAATTATTGAGCCCTTTTGGAGCAGATCCCATCGCTTATCGGTGGCCACATCCTTCTCAACAAGTTCGAGACTACAAAGAGAGAGCTGCAGGAATTGTGGACACTATGAGATTGGCTGCAGCGGACTTCCCAGCTTTAAAGTTACCATTAGAAAATAATATTTTGACTGATTACGACTACAACTGCTATGAGAGTATGAAATCATTGTGCGATAGATTTAATAGAGCTATTACAAGTATAGTGACTCTGTATAAAGGCACATCATTTTGGCAAAGACTGAGTAAAAAGGCTTCTCGCTCTTTGCTCAAGCACATTATTCATCAAGTTTATTGCCAATCTGTACCTGAACCTGAAAAACTTAACCAGTATGAACCATTTTCTCCAGAAGTATATGGAGAAACATCTTTTGAATTTATATGCCAAATGATGGACGAAATCAGCATAGAAAAAGATGATGTTTTTATAGATTTAGGTTCCGGTGTAGGACAAGTTGTTGTTCACCTTGCTGCAGCTACTTCATGTAAACTAAGCATCGGAATTGAAAAAGCTGAGGTTCCTTGTAGCTTTGCTGAAAAACTTAGTGAAAACTTCCAAACATGGATGAATTGGTTTGGAAAAGAGTTTGGTAAATATGAATTAATCAGAGGAAACTTTCTTGATCCAGAATTTAAGGATGTTATTAATTCTGCTTCCATAGTTTTTGTTAATAATTTTGCTTTTGGACCACAAGTAGATCATAAGTTGAAAGAGCGCTTTGCAGATTTGAAGGATGGTGCTCGTATTATATCTTCCAAAGCCTTCTGCCCACTAAGCTTTCGAATAACTGACCGAACGCTGTCTGATATAGGAACCATAATGCATGTTACTGAAATGCAACCTTTACACGAATCTGTTTCTTGGACAGGAAAACCAGTGTCCTATTATTTACACGTAATTGATAGAACAAAGCTGGAAAGGTATTTTCAGCGTTCGAAACAGATGAGCAATGGTAATGGTATTGCAGAAGAAACATGGAGTGAAGAAGATAGTAAAAAAGAAGACAAACTTGGAAATGGTACAAATGAAAGTAAGTCTGATTCCGAGAGTAGTGATATACCACTTTCTCAAAGGTTAAAACCCAAAAAACATAGGAATAGCCCTGCTCCTTCCGATGGGAGTAATTCAAGTAAGTCTTCTAATAAGCGTGTTCTTAGGAAAAGAGTTCCTAAGAAGAGGGAACGAGCTCCTCTTAGTGAACCAATGAAGCCCCCTGCAGTATTACGGCATAAGAAAACCAGGAAGAATAAAAAGTGTATTAATATCACAGGGTTAGATTTACTACATTCTGAGACAATCTTAAGTACTGCCCCAGACACAAAAGTGAAATTGCCTCCTCCCCCTGGCTGTGTAGAACATCAACTTGACAGTTATGGTGAAGACGATGAAGATGTGAAACTCCCTGAGAGTGTTTATGCAAATTTGGACTCTCTGCTTAGTAATTATCGACATCAGTTTATTTCTTCACTTATGCAAATGGGTAAGAGGTCTTACTGCAACAAAATTTTACTAGATATAGAAAAGCAAAGGAAGAAACAACAAGAACTCAAAGCTGTACAGAAGAGATTAGAAGACCAGATTGTTGATCTTAGACAACAATGCCTTCAGAAACTAGAAGCGGGTATGGAAATGCTAGGCTATAATAAGACTGATAACATACTTCTTGTGTCTCAGGAACTGGTAAATAGGAACACAGAGTTAAGGGAAAAGATGTCTTCTTTAATGGAAGAGATCAAACTGCTTCAGAATACCCAAGACCAACTCCTTAATAAGAGATCAGTGGAACAAGATGACGAGTCTAAAACCAAACAAGTTATTATGGAAGAAATAATTGATTCTTACAAAAAGCGTAAGGTACTCAAAGCTGAACTAGATAATTTGTCAACTGATCCAAGCCATGAATAAGAAAAAATATATTTTAAACTTCTCATTGTAAATATTCATAGTCCCTTATGGAAATGGAAACCATGGCTTCTACTCTGGCAATAATCTGGTAAATATTATTTTTCTTAAAAACATTGAATAATTTTATTTTAAGCTTTTTACTTTTTTTAGTACTTCAAAATAAATTAGATGACACCTCTGGCATTTGTTGTTTTTTTAAAAAAATAACATCCTTAAAATTCTTCATATCTCAGGTAAAATCCCTTCGCAGGTGTGTTTAATTGGTCGCTACCTAGGGACTTGAGTTTTTTTTTGCCTTTATTATAACAATCCATTGTTTATTTTACTTTCACTATATACCTGATAAAGATTAGTACTGACTCCCCCCCCCCTCCCATAACAGCAAGAAAAAAAGAAAGTAGAATTCTGTATTGTTACATATTAGGTTTGTTCCAACCACCAGTTCCGAATCAGTTTTGGATTAGTCCATGATTGACATAATGCGCATGCGCGTTCATTGACCGTTGGGAATTGATTTGTGATTTCGTTTTTGTTGGAACGCTCCTTTCTCGAATCAAACTGTTTGCTGTGGTAGGTTTTAGCACTGTTATCAGAACAACTTTTTGAGTTGATCGTTTGTGATTTTGCGTTCCTGTGCTATCAAAAATACCTGAACTTATTAATATTAAAGATATGGATGATGGATGAGTCAATAGTTGATGAAGATAAGTGCCAGTCGCTTAAATCAGGGCCTGATTTAGGCCGCCTAGGGGCTCGCACAACAAGGGGGGGCCACACCACAAAAGTTTTATTTTCAAATGCTAATTAAGCTCGAAAGTTGGAAGTTAAACTTACATACTCATAGAGGATATGACGAAAATACATGCACACATTTTAGAAATGTTTATTTAATACATGAATTCACGATTTCATTTCGATTTACGCAATTCACAATTTTCAGGCTTACTGAGGTGAGCCAGTTTTAGTAGACTCATGGCAGACTCGTATTTTTATTGATATAATCCTAAATGCTCTTTTGTTTTAAAAAAACAAATATTAATCTTAGTCCAGTTAACGAAAGAAATATTGCAGAAATAAATCGGATTCTTTCGATATTTGTTTGAAAATGGAATAAGTATCAAAAGTCCATCTTGGAAAATAGGTCCAATTTTTATTTATTTTTTCTAAAATATCTAGAAAATGCCATTATATGCACAAAAATTCATCGTCGCATTCGTACAAAAACATTTTAAAAAGAACAGTTGATTCGCAAGAAAGGAGAATAATAGGCGAGCGAAATCAAAACAAAAACAATGAAGCGGAAGGTTACGTTTCTGTTTACCCAAACTCAATCCCAAACTACTAGTCCCTGCCACCGATCGCTGACTGCTCTGACTGGTTCCAAACCAATCCGTGATTCAATCAGAGCGTGGTTGGAACAGCCGATTAACAGTCGGAGTCAGTCAGAGTTTGAGTTTGGGCTCGTTGGAACGCTTTTTTCCAAATGCGCATGTGTCGCACAGTTCCAAACCAGTTTGAAGAGTGGTTGGAACAAACCTATTATGTACGCTCAGTGCTACACCAAATCCTTTATTCTCTTTTTATTTCGATTTGGCTTACATTATTTGACTTGAATTGTTTTTTGGATTTCTGATCACGGACTATAGTTTTCTTCTTTTTTTTTCGGCATCGAGGCACGGGACACCCATACTTAATAATGAAATAAGTGTAAAAAATTAACTTTGTGCCCTTCTACAGCCCGGATCAAAAAGAAGAGTGAGTTTTTAGTAACAAGAGAATTGGAATATAATAAGATTGTATTTAACATAAAGAATACCAATTCTAGCATCCTCAAGACTTTTCCGTAATATAATATGTATAATATCAATATGCTACATAAATATATAAATTAATTGTCATGAGGATGCTAGAATAAAATGAGAAAGTTTGGGTAAAACAATGCTGGGACTGAGGGACAGTTTTGTGTAGAATATTCCCTGACCTGGGGGTACTGTTCCACTCAGAGTCCCCCTTCAGTGAAAGGGTTAATTTAGGCTTTTCTTTTGTTATTTTACATTTTATAAAATTTATATTTATCATAAAAAATTAAATTAATAATACTTATTAATCAGTATGGTATACCCTTCTAAATGTAATAAGAGAGATTCTAGATGGCTGCTGAGGTGTAAAATAAAACGTAAAACGCTATTTCATAGACGTCAATGAAATACAAATTTCACGTGTAAGACGAGACATTTCGACCCTTAAATAAGGTCATCTTCAGTCGTTTATTTTAAAATTAACAATAATAATTATAATTAATAAAACAATTCCTTCATAATTTTGCTTAGTTAACAATGCCTTTTTAAAAAATAATATCTTACCTTAAAATATATATCAGATTAAACAATTTGTTAATGAAAAATGTAACATACTTACAATGATCTTGGATGTTGGTATTCGTCATTATAAAGAAATTCTATCGCCATAGGAGAGGGTCAATTTAATTAAGTTTAATCAGATGACAATATTACCAACTTCAACATCAACAATTTATTAACAATCTAATAACTAACACATAGCAATTAAAAAAAGATTAAATTATTTATAAATTACATCAAATAACACTTTAAAAAAAAAAAAAAAATCATTATTGCAGTTATTTTTTTATTTTTATTTTTAAAAAAGTGTTATTTGATGTAATTTAATCTTATTTTTAATTGCTATGCGTTAATTAATTATTAGATCGTAAATAAACCGTTGATGTTGAAGTTGGTAATATTGTCACCTAATTAAACTTAACTAAATATTATACTTAAATTGACCCTCTCCTATGGAGATAGAATTTCTTTAAATAACAACCACGATCATTGTAAGTATGTTACATTTTTCATTAACGAATTGTTAATTAAGCTAAATTATGAAAGGAATTGTTTTATTAATTATAATTATTATTGTTTTAATTTTAGAATATTAAAATAAATGACTGAAGATGACCTTATTTTAAGGGTTGAAACATCTCATCTCACTCTATGAAATAGCGTTTTTCGTTTTATTTTACACCTCAGCAGCCATCTAGAATCTCTCTTATTTATATTTATCATGTTAATCGTGGTTCCTAGAGCTAGCCAAACTTGGAGATAAAATTATAAATTGGCATTGATCATCTATTAATCATAATAATTGACATTAATTGATGTAAAGGCCTTTTTCTTCAACCAAGGCTTAATATAATCAATTAGCCAGTTAAATAACCCGTTACTTGCATTTAACATAAAGGAAGCAAGGTGGTTATAATATGTTAGTGTAATAGTATGAAAGAGGCCTTGGTAGCTGGTACAGGACTACAGTTGGCTCTCAAATAAATTAGATTAAGCAGCATCGGGCATTGTCACATCTTGGATGGGTGATCACAGATATGGGTTCAATTCCTAGACCCCCTTCCTCCCTGGGTTCACCCAGCACCGTAATATAAATAGGTAGTTGCATATATGAAGTGGTGATTAACCTGTTGTGAATGCTATAAGTATCAAGTAACAAGTATCATGGAGTGACACCCACACTAACACTGTCATCCATTACATATATAGTTGTATTAGCCCTTTAGCAGGCCTAGGCGCTCCATAGGCTGTTGTGTAACAGAGGTAGTTTGGTAGTATATAATTATAAATTGACTGTCAAACCACTATTGTTATCTATTGTAATGACCACTTTTACCCATTCTATCAGTTGCCATTATCAGCTAACATATGAATCATAAAACCAGATCACTGATATTGATCAATTAGACTAAACATTTATTAAATAACTCTGTACATAAAATTTAATTATTACGACTGCCCATGCTACTTACTGGGAGCTTCTACAGATCTTTAGCATTTATTTTTATAAAAGAACAAGTTGACGGTGCTTGTGTTGATTTCTATAAGTTAGTTAATCAATCAGGATTTTTTACATTTAGATAATTTAAATCTTACTCTTATGGACAATTTAACTGAATGAACATAAAAGAATTTAAATTTTATTTTAACTTTCTAGAAGCAGGATTTAATCACTCCCATTTTAACCTCCACTTTTATCCCTATTTACAGCTCCATTTTTCAAAAACCTGTCGTAATAGGTGCCTTTGCACAAGGGGTAAGCCTTTTAAAAGAAGTTAAGTCCCTCCATTTGCTACTTCACTCCCTTAGTGTTCAAAACTTGAAATTCCTTTCTTATTAATGGTTGCTTATTATGTCTTAAGGAAGTTATAAAAATATTCCTCACTTGAGATTCTCTTATTTAACTTTGTCTTGTATCAAGCCCCCCCCCACCCCTCTATATTTAATTTTCCACTTCCTATCACTAGGTGTTGGATACATTTTCTACTTTCTCCATTTTTACCAATTTTGGGGGGTTATTTAAAAAATAGTTTCAATCTGAGTGCTTACATCAAAGGGAGAAGCTGTTATTAAAATGTTAACTCCCTACCTGCAGGGGTTTATGCCAGTAATGATTATCCTCTTTTTTAACTCTTTTATTTAAGTTTCTTTGTTTTTTGTCTTTTACATCTTAAGGTGAAGATTTTTCCAAAATGTAAACATCCTAGCCTCCAGGGGTGTTTAGGCTGGGTGTAGATTATCAGTATTTGATTAAAATTTTATATTATAAAATAATTTCTTAATATATTTCATGTTGACGTGTATATTTTTTGTTCCAGAGGTTCAGTAGGACAATTAAAGGTTACAATCTTTATCTGGAGGCTTGCAGGGTGGTTGTTTCTCTGGAGGCTTGCATGGAGGACAGCAACAAGGTGGACAGCAGGGCTCTTTAGGAGGTGGAGGCTTGGGTTTTGGTTTTGCCTTTTGAACTTGAGGACAGTTTCGACACTTAACCCACCTTGCGATAAAAGGAGCTGCTAGAATCAACGGTATGGTGTAAACCAAATTATATGTCCATTCTGGAAGTCCTGTGCATTGTTCAAAACAATCATCCCGTTTAGGTGGTTCTGCCCCTTTGCCTTTTGGAGCATCTTTCCCTTTTGGAGCATCTTTCCCTTTCGGAGCATCTTTCCCTTTTGGTGGTGGTTCCTTTCCTTTTCCCGACATTATTGATCACTGCCTGTTCTGTACATAGTTTAATTTGTATAAAACATATTGTTATTTAGATTTTCTTTTCTTTTCAATTATATTAAAACTATATTATTGTGTACCTCTATATTTATAATCTAATGACTTGTTTTTATTTAAATATTAATTTATTGACACTCATAAATGATAAATATAATGCCAATCAAAATATTGGAATTTCCCTGCTGGGTTGTTCATATAATGAAATAATAAAATGGTTAAAGTAAGCATTATAATCTGATGAATTAACTACATATTCTCTATAGACTTAAAATAGAGTTAAATTAATTGGTCACCTGATTCTCCTTTTCAAGTTTCTACATGAAGCTTTCTGTATTTTGTTAAAATCTGTTCACCATTTTCTAAAACCAAGAAATTTTCATGAGGGAGAAGAGATAAAATTGAATAAATAAAAAATAATAGTATTTTTCTTTTTGAAAGAGAAATATTAGTGGCTTGAAAAATAATAGTAAAAATTGAAGTTAATTTTTTTTTTTTGGTCTTATTTATTTTATAGTCAATTATTTAAATAATTAGGTAATCCAAACAAATTTTCTGTACTTTTACTTTCTATACATTTTATTTCTGTGTATTTACTTTGAGAAAAGAAAAATAGTTCTTAATGCCATTGACAAAACCCTGCAATCATATTTTTCTTTATACTAGTACAGTTATAATTTTTTATATCTCTGGGAAAAATCTTAACTATAAACTTAACAGTTTTGTTTGTGATTGGTAAAGTCAATTATTATTAAACAATTAACTTAGACTTGGTTTGAAATAGATGATTAATCTTTTCATTGTTATGGACAAGATGGTTGATAGGGTGGCTATTGAGAGTATACTCTTCAGCTGGGCATCTTTGTCCCAACCGTAGAAATTTAATCATAAATGAAAAATTTAACAATCATTGAATGATCATAACTCAATATTTTATGTTTACAAATGATGCAATCGGTTAATACTTTTTTACTTTAGCACCCCCCTGTATCCCTTTGTGTTTATAGTTATTTAGACAAAGGAACATATACAGAGTAGCATATATTCCTTAGTCTAAATTACTATTAAGACAAAGGGATATTTATTCCAATGTACCTTGGGACAAAGGAATATCACACTTATGTATATAATAATGATCACATCCCTTAGTCTAATCAACTATTAAGATAAAGGAATATTAAATATAAAACTGCCCCAGGAGTCTCAATGTCTTGGGGAGATATACTCACAAACCCTTGAGACTTTTGTAGGGCAGACTATTGTTTAGAACCAAGGGGGTGCTAAAGTAAAAAAGTGTCCAATCGGCATCCTATTTTTATTTTTTTTTTATTTATTTTTTTTTTTTGGTTGTAGTTTTAGTCCCGTTCAACAGCTTATTAGGTCATTACAGGACGGGGGTTATCCTATTAAAATTCTGTAATCACTCCTTCATGGTCGGCCACTTAATGTACATTATTTAAACATTTTAAGTTTTGTTTATACTTGAAAATCTAACTGAAAAGTGTTTAAACACCCAATATATAGGAAACAGTTTTAGTACAGCCACTTCAAAATATTGTTTTCATAATTAATTTTCTTTTAATACTTTCTCTTGCAATAGCTTTATATATATATATATATATATATATATATATATATATATATATATATATATATATATATATATATATATATATATATATAAACCTTTTTAGAGTGAAATAGTGTCGTCATTTGAAGATGCTTCATTATCAAGCTATCTTGTGGATTGTAATTATAAATTGACACAATGTAAATATATGCATGAAAGTGATTTAAGTGTAAACTGTAAATACTAATAAGGGGTGCATTGGTGAGCCCTTGAACAATATCATATTACTGCCATGAGATTTAGTTTATAAATTTGAAACTATTTTATTGACTTAGTTCAACTAGGCACAGGTTAACTTAATTTATTTTTAAAATGTTTTTTAATGAACCTATAATATGTTAATTTATACTAGGATATTGATTGGCAAATTTTTGTGTTTTTCATAATCAAATTTTTCTACTAGGCCTTGTTGAGTAAATGCTCAAACAGTAATAACTATACTATTTAGAATAAATTTGACTGAAATAAAAATAACCTAAAAATGTCAAATGACAAGAGGGGTGACATCCACTTCAGTATCAATCTTAAACTGGACTGCTTTTCTATTGCATTGTCCTTAGCTTCTATGGAGCATAAATAAACCACATCCTTCAACTTTTCTTCCTCTGACACCATGTAGAATAAGTATAACAGACATATACTTTCTATTTCATTCGTAAATGAAACCCACTCATTTATTAATCTCTAAAGCTGCGTCTACACGATCCAAGTTGACTTGGACCAAATCAGTTTTGACTTTATTTTGACGCTACTTGGATCGTGTAAACAGGTTATCAAAGTCAACTTGGACATCCAAGTTGAGTTAGACGTTATTTGATCTAAGTAGACTTGGATAGCGTCAACCATATGATTATGACAAGAAAGCTGTCAAAAATGAGAAAAGACGTGAAAAGTTGTAACAGATTTGTTTATAAGAAGGGTATTGACAGCTTTTATTTCTTTTAAATTTTTGGTTTTTTTTCCTTTGCTTCTAAATGTTTTTTTTGACAAGTTCCCCTACTTGGACCAAGTATATTTGGATCGTGTAAACCTGCATCAAAATTTCATTTTTACTTTGACCAAGTAGATTTGATCAAAATTACTTGGTCCAAGTCTACTTGGATCGTGTAAACCCGCCTTAAGCCAACCAGAACAATTAATATTTATATAAATTATAATATATAATAAATCTGCCAAATCAACGAGCTATTTATATTTCAGAAATATAGTCTCAATGTACTTTTTTCTAAATCCTAGTCTAGAGGTTTATATTGGGTCCATTAGATCTTGTTTTCATTAGAATTTTTTTGGTACAAGTTGTTAGTTTAAAGGGTCATTTGAGTACAAAAAAGTATTGTTAAAAACATAAATAAATGAATAAATAAAAATAATGAAGTTCTTTACAAAAAGTGTAATTTATTTATAACTATTACACACGAAAAAATATTTAACCCCTGATTTCATGCTATATATTACAAGTAAATAGGTAATGATGGGGTTTTAAAATTCTGTCTAATGTAACAAATAGAACTAAACTCAAATTTCCAGCAAGAAAATGGAAATATAATTTATGCAATAGAAAATAGTGTAATGATTTTTCCTCTTACTGTGTGAATATATTTTATCTGATTAATTTTACATATTGTTGTATAGATATAGTCAAAATATTAATCGTTATTTAACATGTAACTAACACTTAACAACAAGGGCTTGCTTTAATGAGCTCATTCGCACCCTTTAGTGAAAGTTGTAAAAATAAATTGATACAGAAATAATAATGGATCTGTATCAATAGAGAAAAACAATTAACATTTTGAGTATTGTATCCTTATATACATTTTAGTTTCTTTAAATAAATATTTTAGGACAAACCTTTTATGTATTGCCATTCTTTTTCCTTAGTCAATTTAACTGATGTTTTAATATTTACATGTATCTGAAAAAAAAAAAAAAAAAAAAAAAAAAAAAAAAAAAAAAATTACATTGTTAATAATCATTAATTATTTATCTCTGTATTAATGTAAAAACAAATATCTGTGATTTTATAATTTTGGATGAAATGTGTTTTGAAAAAAGAAAATACTTTTAATTATTGTCAAGCTCCCATTTGAACAGCACTTTAGTTATTCTCTGGTGGGAAAATATGAATTAATAAATTTCATGTAATTGATTAATATTTTTTTTTTTTTTTAAATTAATGACGTATGGAAGTATTATTGACTAAATGTCCATTTTGTAAACATGTTTGAAAAATGAATTTATTCGATTTTGTCATAAACTTTCAAGTGAAGAGAAACAATTTTAAAGTTTTTAACAAATTGCAAGTATAAGACAAGCTTATGCATGATATAATATGCATGTGTAGTATTATATTGAATTCTTTTAAAGAACATGCAGGATGAGACAGATGTCATAAATGTATTATGTTTTAAGTTTATAACAAAAAATCAAATTTAAACTTTTTACACTAATACTTAAAATCTTTTTGTTGTATTAGTATGATAATCAATTATAGTTAATTACAATAGTTAAAAATAATAGTCTCAACCTTTAAGTATATTACTGCCCTATACAGACACATATACCCTAACGCTTTAAGGCCCTAATGTAAGGAAGAATTTTAGATAATGTAAGAATCACAATATGATTATTAGATGTGTTTTTGTATGAATAGTTAAGGAATAATGTGTATGGATGTTGGCCGAAAGTAAATTTGATTTAATAGTGTAAGGTAAAATGAGGAGAAAGTATATCTATGGTTTAAACTTAGAAAGGGAAGAAAATTTGAGAAAAAACAAATAATTATCTTAGTAAAAAGCATAAGGGACATTTTAGGACAATTTAAGCGGTACTTTTTTACTTTAGCACCCCCCTATATTCCTTTGTCTTAATAATTATTTAGACAAAAGAACATAAACAGAGGAGTCGTATATATTCCTTAGTCCAAATTATTATTAAGACAAAGGGATATTTAGTCCAATGTACCTTGGGACAAAGGAATATCACATTTGTGTATATAAATGTGATAATATCCCTTAGTCTCACTAACTATTAAGACAAAGAAATATTAAATATACGCTAAGAAAACTAGAATTCATTGTCCTTCAGATTTCGGTAAAAGATTTAATCTTACAAATGATAAGACTCAATCTTAAAATAGTGTAATAAAACTGCCCCAGGAGTCTCAATGTCTTGGAGAGACCAACACACAAACTTTTGAGACTTTTGACGGGCAGACTTTTGTTCAGAACCATGCTAAATTAAAAAAGTGCCATTTAAGCTTCTCTTACAAACTGATAAAGATTTAGAAGAAGTACATATGTATCTTGGGTACTTAAAGTGCATGCTATCTTTTATGTAAATTTCAAATAAGAAGAAAATATTAAATCCTGAAATATAATTTAACATCTATTAACTACTTATCCAATAATTTTTGATAATGTGTAAAATCAGTAAATAAACATTATTTTCCTCCGACTTAAGAAATCTTGGAAACATAGTAGGATTATTTTTTTTCTTTTGTAAAAACGTGAAGAAACCTAGAGGGTCTGCATAAGTCTAAGAGAGCATAATACCAATATTCTTTTGACACTTTAGTTCGAGGTAAAGAAGTAGGGTAAATATCTTTCCACATTAAACCAAAACTATTTTTCACCTAGGAGTTATGGGCCCCAATCAGGAGTTATAAGAATGGAATCAGGTAGAACTAAGAGCCAGTGAGGCCCAGCTTTACCAATAGGCAGACTGGGCATTGTGGGTGCTGGTTTTAGAGGGGTGCCAAAATCTCATACGTTAAGGAAAGAAAGAAAGGGAGCAAAATCAAAATTGTCAATTTGTTTTTCAAAAATTAGGGGCGCCTATATTATCTTTGCCCAGGCCCAAGGAATCTTAAACCGGGGCCTGGAGCCAGTGTATATTGTGTTAAGCTCACAGCTATCTTGCTAAGGATATATTTTTCTACCTGGCTCCCTTCTATCTAGTGCTGATGTCCGATTAAAACCCAAATAAAACTATTTTATAAATACAATATCTTACATCAGTATTGAACTTTAAAAAATATATAGAGTAGTTTGATTTGTCCCTATTTTTAGATCTTCCTTGTGTGTGGGTCGATAAAGGGTAATAGATAAAGAAATTCAACTAAGGAGGATGCCAAATTTAAAGATTCAACTTAGTTGAATTTCTTTATTTATTACCCTTTATCGACCCACAAACAAGAAAGATTAAAAAATATCGCTTTTTAAACTTGATTTTTTCTAACATCTTTTCTTTTTAAAAAATGAACCATAGGTAGAAAAATAATTAGGGGACAAGCTTCAGAAATGTCAGTACTAAAAAGAAGGGTTTTTTTTTATTTATTATTACTTTTTTTTTTCAAAAGTATGTTATTATTGTCAAAGAAAACTTTTTTAGTATTTATTGTTGATTGATTGTTGAAAATTGCATAAGTGGAGGAATAGTAAAATCTTTAAATAATATCTATTTAGTTAATGAAATTTGACTAGGTCTCTATTTTGCTTAAAACCTTTGCCAAAGCATTACAATAAAAGAGTTTAGTTAGATATTATTAAAATAATGTCTTCAAAAATAATCTGTCTCTTGGACAATTAATCGACCAAAGATTATACAAGTTTTATTATTAATTCTTGTTATTCTAAAAATAATTATTTAAAAAATTCAATATTATTATTTATTTGTAATTATATGTATTATTGGGTAAATATATTATTTGTTAATATGTATTATTATTATTATTTTTTTTTTTTGCATGTTAATGGGATTAGATTATACATGTTAAATGTTTCAGAAAAAAAAACATGAAATTAAATTATGTTAAAAGATAATACTGCCATTCTTAGTAGTTATAGATGAAAAAATAAATAGATTGAATATTAATGTATATTGTTAATTATTGATGTTTTATAAAGTTTAAATTGTGTTGAAGTATAATATTGTAGTTAGGCACGTGTTGTATTTTATTTTTAAAGAGTTATTTCTCTTTGTGGAATTTTTTTTTCTATTCTTTTATTACTTTGAATTTATGAATTCAATTTTTCTTTTTAATGATTTTTTTTTTTTAATTTAGATCTTTTCGCGTTTTTCTATGTTACTTGTAAGAGTAACTGATTAAGGTGATGTGGGAAAAGTGCTTGAAAAAATTGAGGAATACCCTCATTCAGAATTTTCATTGAGTTCAAATAATGCCAAAGAACTATTTTTTTTTTCTTGTCACTTCTTGTATGAGTGATAAAACAATAAAATGTGAAAGATAAAAGAAATGGAGTTTTATTGGATTATCTTTAAGCTATTAAAGTAAGGAAAGTGAACTATCACCCTTTCGTTTTCTTTTATAAAGCCTCTACTACATAACACATACTTATAGCCCTCTAGTGTATGAGGGCTAAGCTTTCCTTGTAGATTAAAGATTATTAAGGCCAAATTAGGGGACTAATTATCAGAAGAATCATATATACACTTCTCATTTTTGTTGGGGAGAGTGTAACGAATAGTAAAACTTAAATTATTTGTTGCAATTTATTACTGCGATTAGGGTTGCCTTGACGAAAGAATCATTCCGCAAATATCAGGGTTTTTTTTTTTTTTTTAGATAAACAAAAGGCTAATAGAGTGATTCATTGATATTTCATAAGAAAAATTTAAAATAAATAATTATAATTTAAATCAAATTATAATTATTATTAACAAAGGTTTATTTTTCTCTGTCTGTCTCCCTTTGTTAATAATAATTATAATTTGATTTAAATTAAAATTTAAACTTTCCGTAGTATGAATACTACCTAAAACTTAAAAATGAAATAAATAATTATGTTGGTAAAGCTCACTCTGCTAGCCAAGTCTGACTACTTTATATTTTTCGAACTAACTAAACATTACTAAATTTAACCACTACTAGTTTGATTATTTGTTTATTGAATTGATTATGCGGGCTAATCCGTATTACTCCTTGAATTAAGACAACACTTCATGTATTCAATATCAACAAAGCAAAATGGTTATAATTCTTGCACTCGCCTAAAGCACCAATATGTCTACAAGTTATAATTCTAGAGAGGTAGGTGGTCGTGTTTCACTCTGATGTGTAAATTGGTTGATCCTTCCTGTCCTTATCGGATTTATGAAAATAATTTCATTCAAGCTTTTTAGGATTGGCTTTTAAGTTCAAGGTGTTGACAGTAAAGTATTTTGCTTATGTATTATTCTGTTCTTTTCTTATTTGCCAAAATGCATTCTATAAAAATATATCTAGCCTTTTTTTAGAAGCTCTAAGAATCCTAATTTAAGTAAAATTTAAAGAGAGATGATGCCAACTTTAATTAACTCATGAAATGTCATTTGGCTATTCATACTTAAGCTCAAATTCAGGCTTGCAACTATAAATCATATCATTAAATATGTGTAGCATCTTTCTACAGAATGATAATTCACAATAAATTATATTTAAATGCAAAACAACCTCTAAACAGTTTTTAGTTTTTATTGCCCTTTTTTACCTTCTCCTTAATCATTACTAGTGACTAAATATTTGTGAGAGTACTTTTATTGTTTTTTCATGATCTCATGACCACTTCCCATTGATTTTAATTATTTCTCACTTCAATTAAAGCAGAAATTTGGCAGTACCCACCCTGCTTGAATATTATCTTCCTTCTTTTTAAACCAAGAATATTTTGATGCTTCATAGAATTATTGTCAGAATAATATTGCAAATAGATTTTCTCGTCAAAAATTCAAAGATAATTTAAAATGTTGGAAATATTCTTTTTATAAATTCCCTATTATGTTACCATGATTAGCAATATTTATTTTATTTTAATTTATAAATTTTAATTCGGGAAGTTTACAGGGTTCTTTAAAAAAATAGAATGGTGATTTTAAAATGTTTATTTTATTACTTTTTATTGAATTAAGAAAATGTGTTCAATTAGTGGTACAATAAATTCTATAAACTAAGTGCTTGAGATATTTTGGCTGTCTGTCTCATTTTTTACCAATACAACATTGGATGTATCTTGTTAAACTTAGTCCTTCTTAGCGTTCCTTAGATCATGTTTAACCTAAGATAAAGGAACGCCTCTATACTAGGAATGCTGAGGATTCCTCAAATGATGTTCAAATGATTGTTATTCAGACAAAGGAACTTCCAATGCTGTTAAAGTGAACACAATGCTATTAGGGCTCATTGAGTGTGCCTCAAAAAATAATATTAGGCATTCAGTGAATATATACTACCCACACCACTGGGTTATCATTAAAAAAGGTGGGTTCCATTGGTAAAAGGAAATTCTTCCACCTTAGAAATGGGGATAAAATAGTTCAATTTATTGTGATATTAATAAATAATGGCACATTTTGGCTAACTTTTATAATTGAAGTTACTCCTCTTATATCTTTCCCATATGATCTGCATATTAATGTATTTTAACTCATAATGGATCAAATCCATTATTATTAATCTATTTTAATTATCGGGAACAATCAGATCTAAGTTATATGTCATCCCACCCAAGTTTTTATTTTAAGAAAACTATCATTGACTTGTTCGTTTGTTTGTTTGTTTTCTTTTTAATTATGTATGGTTATTTAATGTGTACATTTTCCCTCCTGTTTTATATGCTAACTTTAAAAATAGTGAATATTATTTTATCTTTTTTGTAACTTTTTCATTAATTCATGAGTTGTTCTGTTGGGCAATTTCCATTTTTTTATTAATTTATTTATCGAAAAAGCATATAAATTGTTTTAAGTTTATTCAATTGTAGCTTATTAACTAGTCAGAAGACAAAGTTAATTTAGCAGTGATTTTTTTGTTTCTTTCGTTTATTCTATGTATTATATATAAATAAATTATTTTTCAATTATCAGATCATTGAAACTTTTTTTGTTTTTATAAACGATGTCCCTTAGCAATATGATGGAAATAGTGTAGATTGAACTACTGGACTTATTATTAAATTTTTATTTATTTTTTTTTTTTTTGTATAAACTGTCATATTTTTAATTTTTACAAAAAATAAAATAATAATATATATATATATTGTATAAATAAAAAATTAAAAATACACAGCTAAACTGCGGAGTAGGTATTGGTTTTATACATAAATAAAGTGAGCACAGTGGCGTAGCTAGACCATTGGGGGCCCCCCCGCAAAAAAAATTTGGGGGCCCCCCGCCAAAGAAAATCTATGAGCAAAAAAAAAAAAAAAAAACCTCTTGCGTTCAGGCTTGGGGGCCCCTCGACGATGGTACAAGGATAGTAATTCTAGTTATTTCTGGATTTGGGGGCCCCCTAGCACTGGGGGCCCCCCCGCAATGCGGGCCCGCGCGGGCCCATGGTTACGCCACTGAGTGAGCAAAAAAGGAAACTATGAAACATTACAAACAATAACGTTCCTAATAATATAAAAAAAATCACAGGGAAGTACTTACGTACAAGTACTTTTTAGGGTTTTGTAGATGATTAAGTATACCCGTTATGTAATAATGATTTTTTTAATAATGAGTTCGATCCCCGGGGGGGTCACAATGTTATTCATCAGTAATAACGATTAGATAATTTGAATTTTTTCAGAACATTTTCATCGTTCTACCATAAGGTATAACCATGAATTATTTCCAAATTTTAGGACCAGCCGTTACATAGTGTTTGGGGGTATATTTTGACTTATAAAACCAATAAAGAATGAAACATTTAAAAAAGCAAATATATATTTGTGTCCTGCTCTTCAGCAGCTTTCATTTGATACCCAACTCAAAATTTTAAAAAAATAAAATTTTGGGCACACTTCAAATTTTCGCGTCCAAAATTGGCAATTTTGAAAATTTGGGATGAACTCCCGGAATTTTCATCGCCCCGCAATAAAGCAATAGCATGAGTTATTTCGAAATTTTAGTACCAGCCTTTATATTATAGTGGTTGGGGGAGGGGCGGATTTTTTTTTTTTTATATATTTTGATTTTTTTACCTAACAAGGAATGCAAATTTTAATAGAGCACATATATATTTGTGTCCTGCTCTTCAGCAGCTTTCATTTGATACCCAACTCAAAATTAAAAAAAAAAATTGTTGTGCGCACTTCCAATTTTCTCGCCCAAAATTTGCAATTTTTGCAAATTTGGGATGAACTCCCGGAATTTTCATCGCCCCGCAATAAGGCATTAGCATGAATTATTTCGAAATTTTAGGACCAGCCCTTATATAGTGGTTGGGGGGGGGGGACATTTTTTTGGGTATATTTTGATTTTTTTACCCAATAAGGAATGCAAAATTTAAATAATCATATATATATTTGCGTCCTACTCTTCAGCAGCTTTCATTTGATACCCCACTCGAAAATTAAGAAAAATATAAATTTTTGAGTTTACCACATTTTTGCAAATTGCGCATGCGCATATTTAATTTTGAACTTCTGTATATTTTTCCTGTGGTCGGGTCAAAAAGTTACACCAGTGTTTCAAAATTCAGCACTTTCGCTTAAACGGTTCGGGCCCTATGAACCAAAGAGCGACGCACAAACGGACACATCACCCTCAGCATAAGGGTTTTGAGAAGTATCTACAAAACCCTAAAAATTTGTCTGAGACAACTCAGACTAGCTTCTCATATAATCTCAGTCCCAGATCCCAGAAAACATGAATATAATGTTATCTTTACAGACTAATATGTGGGTTAAACTGCTAGCTGTGACTGTCAACCTACCTTTAGGAGGGTTACTTTAGAACCTTCCAATTGCCACCCGGTACTACGGTCTATTCCAATCATCCTTTTAAACTATAAGCACATCTTGATTAACTATCAATTTGCTTAATATTAAATATTCATTGCATTAAGCTTGCTTCAATAATTCAGGAACTTAATTTTTCCTGGGGAAACAGCTTATATTGCTAGATTCTTATTTGAATGGACTACGTTATAGAATTGTTTAATAAAAATTGTCGGAACCGTTTAAATAATTTTTTCAGAGTTTTTGGGGGGGGTAGTGCCCCCAAATTTTGGGCTAAAATTCATTTCTCGATTTCGCCTCGGGGTATAATTTTCCTGAACATGTATGCCAAATTGGCCCAGTAGCTTAGGCTCCACACGTCTGCAAAGAAGACAGACGACTGACAGACATTTTTTAAAAACCACCTTTTTGGACTCAGGGGACCTTAAAACGTGTAAATCCATCAAAATCGAATGTTCATGCCATCACAATACGTTCTCTTTATATGAGAATTAAAAAAGAATCAACTAACATAAAAGACATTTAACTCATAATAAATGTAATATAAATAAACTAGCAACAATAACAAATCTATAAATATAGCATTCATTGACAATATTTCACTAAATAAAACTATAAATTGTAATAAATGCTAATTAATATTACTTTTTAATGAATCTATACATTGTATTACGCTTGCACCCATACATTCATTCGCATTTATATTCACATACATGCAATTAACTTTTTGTTAAATGAGGCAAAAAAAAGCCAAAACTGATTGGGTTTCTAATAATTCTGTAATGAATTGTTGAATTCTGAGATGATGTAAAGCAGTGCACTAAGCTAATAAGTGTTGTACAGTTTCTGGTTAGAGGTGGTTAGAGCTATCCATTTAGTCGGTTTAGTTAGCTATTCAGTTAGCTTGCTGTGTAGTCGGTTCTAAGGCATTCCAATAATTCTGTACGTGTATTGCACGTGGTTTCCATCCTCTAAACCAAACTGTATTTTCTTCAATTATTTTACTTGCTAGTATGTTTGTTAGTCTGTAATACAGTAGTTGCAAGGTCTTGATTATGTAATTAATTTTACAGTGTGAAAATATAAAGGTAACTAGCCGATTCCTAAGTGTAAGATGTAGGAAGGGGTTGGTTGTGGTAATTATAGCAGTCTTTTGACAAATTTTCACTGTATTGCTTCTATTTTGTCATATTGCTGCAAGCCCCATATTTGAGCTCCTTAGCATATAAAAGCTTTGATAGCTGCACCGAAGACCGCTATTTTCTTGGCACATGGGATGTATTATTATCTATTATGGCTTTCCAAGAGGTGTTTAGACATACTTTTGAATGTTACCGATGAATATCTGTCGGCAAAATGCTTTGCTTAAGATAATTTCGGTGGTAAAATTATTTTATTTGTAATTTTGTTGTACCAAAATAAAATTAGTCGTATTTTTTTAATTTTCCACCTTTACTTCATACTTAAGATTTCTGTAAGTTCAGGTTGAGATTTCAAGTTGATAATATTCTCTGAAATTGTTGAATATTTCTTGCATGATCAACTTGTGTTCACCAAGGATAACAATGTCATCTGGATAGGCAAGGCATCGAATAGTGTGGTTCCCGATCTGGAGACCTCTGCCTAAGTAATCGTGCATATCATTTATAAACAAGGCAAACATTTGGGGACTAATCAAACAACCCTGTTTTACACCAATAGCTATGTCAAAGAAATCTGATACTCCTTCTACCAACCACACTCCTGCCTTTGTATTATTATAATCCTCTAAGCATGTGTACAAACTTTAAAAAAACTATAAATCTCTTCTCTTTTATATCAACAATAGATGTCAGTGCAAAATTATTATACAGAGTAGAATATTGCGTTCTAAATCCCCCCCTGAAATTTGTCCATTACGTTATTAGCTTCCACCCATTTAGTGAGATGCTTCAACATGATTCCTGTGAAAACTTTTGCCAGTATGTCTATGAAGGAGCATTCTTTTAAAATTCACTAGGACGCATATCATACCAGATGCTTTTTTATTTTTTAGCTTACTCAAACTTAACAATACATCTTCTACAACAATTTCCGCATCTAGCAATTAAGGGTGCTGCATAACTTTTAGATCTTGCCGTTAGTGGGTGATTCAATAAATATTTAAAAATGATCTATCCAATCTTTTGTTTTAATATTGGAGCCTAATTTGAGTGTTCTAGGTCGTAGAAACTTTGTTTTCTCCCAGAACTCACTCATATTTTAGGCTTTGATTAAGCAAGTAAAATTTCTTAGCTTTATTGTCTACTTTATTCTATATTTTTGTTTTGCTTTAAGCAAACGATTTTTTTTAAATCGGAATAATCATGCCTCACAAAATATAATTATTTGAACTATTGTTGTTAGTGTTTATTGCATTTGTACACATTATGCATTGAGTATACCACAGTTCTTTAACATTATTGTATGTATATGTAGTTGATTGTTGTTTCTGTTTTGATGTAATATAATATATTATACCTGTCAAATAGTTTACTCCGTCCTAGGGGCACAGCAGTGTCCCCGCCTAGTTGAGCACAGCTGTACCATCCTTTATTGGAACCAACTCAAGACACTTTGGACACCCCCCCCCCCCTCTATTACCTTATTAATTATACTTAAATATATCAAATTAATTTTAAATTGGAGTTCTAATTTACCTATATTGGTTCATAAGATATATAAGCCTAAATTTTTGTTATTTTGACTCTGATCTATTGACTCATCATAATTCTAAGGCACTTCTAGCAGTCCTAGAAACTTCAATTTTCGTATTTTGGTAGAGTTTAATGTACAAATAAAAGAAAAATTTAAGAAACTGTTTTTTTGCCCCTCTCTAGGCTAATAGAAAAACCAACTTCAAAATAATAATAAAAAAAAATATAACTTGCGCTACTAGCACTTTCTAGTAGAGAACTTTGAAACTAAAATATTATTTTACTCTCATTATTAGAATTTTATATTGGAATAAGTGTGATTGGTCAAACATAGACTTCCTGCCCAGGGCCGGATATAGCTACCGCCAGCCCCCGCGGTGCGGGGGGGCCCACGGTCCTGGGGGGCCCAGTCAGATATGTTGAAAAGGTTTTTTTACAACAAAAAAAAGGCAAGAAGGATATTGTGATCAGTGGCGTAGCTATGGGCCATATTTCGGGCATGTCCGCGGTGCCAGGGGGCAATCAAATAAAAAAAAAAACTACTATCTTTGTACCGCAATGTCGATGGGGGCCCTTTTAGAGTAAAATTAAATCTAAACTTGAATTATACTCATATACCTTTGTCAGGGGGCCCCATTCAGTGCTGAACGCAAATGTTTCAATTATCAATTTTTTTGGCGAGGGCCCACAGATTGTGATGAACTTAAAATTCTTCCTAACGTGTCATGAGTACGGAAGTTTGAATATTTTTGTTTCATTTAGTTACTTACATTTTTGTGATGTTTTCACCTTATTCAATATGGTCAATGCTAATAAAGGAAGGAAACTGACTGACAAATCATATTAACTGATATTAATAAATTTTTTACTTGTAATGCAATTTTTAAGCAGCTACAAAACAACTATTTGTGTTTTTTAGCCCACCTTTGTTAAACTTCAAAATTCGTCCCCGCGCCAAACCTCTTTTCCTGTAAGGACAAACTTGCCCTCAGAAATCCTTAAAACTCGCATCTTTTTGCACTTAAATTTTAAAAAATTCTCCCGGACCCCCAGCCGTTGTTTGTTCAAAGGGGTCCAGATGCTCACTTGCAATGGGGCCCGGAAATCCTCTCAGCGGCCCTGATATATTATACATATATCTGGTCATTATACGTAATAACTAAATCAGCTCAGTTTTTATTTTACCTAAACGATAAAATAGGTATCTTCGAAAAGGACTAACGAAAAAAATGTAAGACCCCATTTTCGGATAAGCTTGAAAATATTTTTACTGGAAATATTACCAAAGTTAATATGGAAGGGGAGTAGTAGTTATAGGACCCCCGGTATAATATTGTTGTTGTTGTGAGGAGGTAAATTGCATTTCTATTTATTTGAGAGATATTCGCAGTATATTTCCCTTCATTTCCATACTATGCTTATTATTCTTATTTTGGTCTTTAGGGCATTAATAACTCCAAAGTCAATCCGTTTTTGGCTATATTTCACCTCCTTTGAGGCATCTTGAGGCCTAAAAGATTTTTAAAATTTTATTTCTTATATTTACATTAACTTTTAACTTACATCTTTATATAACATGTTGACACAACTTTTTAACAAAACGTTACACTAAATTTTTATACCTAGGCATCAAATTTTCCTCATTTTACCGCCTAGGCAGTAAAATCACATTTCTCTGCCCGAAATCAGTTCAATAAGGCTTCATTTTGCTGCTGCGAGTAGATAAAAGTTGTTTATCTCACTGAATAGAATAAGTTAGTTTTTCCTGTCCAAAAATTTCAATTTTACATTTGAACATTTACGCGAGCGTTGCTAAAATAAACATGTCTTCCACATTGGTCAACTATGGCTCAAGTTATCATCATAGGTCGATTTCAGTTTTGTGACGGTGTTTTTTTCAGATTCACTCCCAGGTCCAGGGGCTGTAACGTGCCATAAGGAACTTAGTTCCAATAAATATGAAAAATTAACATATGACAGTAGACTATCCTTTAACAAAATCTCCTAACACATAACATAATTTATTTTCTTCGCTATTTTCTTTTCTTGCAAGAGAATTGTCATGAAAGAAAATAAATAAAGTAATGTTTTAGGGGAAATTGTTAAAAGTTATGTCAACATGTTATATAAAGATAATGTAAGTTAATCTAGATATAAAAAATAAAAATTTAAAAATCTTCTTTTAGGCCTGAAGATGCCTCAAAGGAGGTGAAATATAGCCAAAAATAGGTTGACTTTGGAATTATTAATACCCTGAAGACCTAATTAGGAATAAGCATTTTTTGAGGCAATTACCTCTCTCTTTCTCTTATTTCGGCGAGGTAGTTCAATAGCGAATTTGAGATGAAGAATGAATGCGGTGCGTGTAAATAGGTTGTGGTGTGTAGTTTTCTTACTTTCTTTGGCCATCACGAGTACTCACGAGGCTCGCCGATAGTGTAGAACTCCCATTCTACGGTGCACTAACCAGTAAACTCCCCCCCCCCTCCCCTTCCGAATAGGACCTGGCATGGGTAGGTAGGGGCCCATCGGAGTTTTTCGCGGGGGGGCCCGAAAATTGAAAATCCGGCCCTGTTCCTGCCTGTCTACACATTTATACCACATAATTATTGTTTAGTTCAATTTGAACACCCACCATGTTTAAAATTAGAGAGAGAGAGGGGGGGGGGGGGGGGGGGGAGGGGCAAACAAACAACATCATTTATTTGTAAAACAGATTTACTAGATAAATTAGAATTAGACCTTGTAGAACTTACTTGGACAGGAGGATTTTGTCCAATTTGTGATTGTTAAATTGCAAAATACTATGTTTCTATAGTAATACAACAAATACAGTGTTGCCGCCATATATATAATTATTAGAACATTTCATTTAGACCAATTAAAGTTTAAATATATAATTATTAGAACATTTCATTTAGACCAATTAAAGTTTAAATAAACATGTAATAATTTATAGATAGTGCAACTTCTAAAATTTACTGAATAGAGCAAAGTGTAAATATTGAACTAAAGTTAAAACACATTCAGAGTCTGACTAGTGAATTAGATTGTAATCTAATTAATCCAGGTAATAATCCTTTTAAAATTTGATTTATTTTATGTTATAAGATTTCTATTATTCACATTTTTAATTTATTTAGGCTGTAGCTAATCTTATGATAATCTCTGCTAACGATTAATTTGTTTTCATCTGTTAAGTGTGGTAACGCTTAATTTCTTTGAATGTAAGTACACGGACAAAGTAATCAATATTTCCTTTTATGTATAAATTTGATTGAACTTAAGGTTGTCAGATTTTTCTACTATGAGGTTACTGGAGTTTATACAACTACTATAACATACATTAGTTGATAGTTAAAAGATAAATGCTAAAAAGAACAATCCTGGGAAATCAGAGCAGAGCATAAGGCCACCCTAAATTAATTCCATTTCCTTAAAGGTTATCATTTTGTAAGTTACTGTATGTTTAAATTTAATGTTCTGAAAAAAGAATTTTATAGAAATATTTGAAAATTTTAAATTAAATTGTTTTTAAGCTTCAAATGAACTAAATCTTAGAGAAATTGTCGTGCACTTTTTCTAGTCTACTAGTAGTACTACTTTTATTAGTCTAAATTTGCGTGACAAGTAGGTCTTTCTGGGGGTCTGCCTTTGAGATTCTGTGAATCCTGAGGTTAGACATGGCTATAATCATACTCAAAGAATTTGCATAAGTAAATATATTGATGTAATTCTTCAGCAAATAATTTTATTATTATACCCTTTCTGTGGAAACAAGCTACTGAATAGATTTGTAGGAGGCGAAAACAAATATTCGAGTATACCTGTTTATAGGGTGCCCAAAGGTGGATAGTATTGAAGTTACTTTTTAGAGAGAAAGGCTCAACCAGTGTTTGAAATAAAGGTATATAACCTTAATAAAATAAATTGTGGACTAAATCGATATCTATGAATGCTTATGTAATTCATTCTGTTGAAGTATGATATTGAACCCACCCAGGGGAAAAAATTAAATTTCCCTACAAAAATAAATAAATGTCATTTTCATTATTTAAAAAATAAAGAGGTGGGTTTAAAATAAATACTTATACAATAATAAATACAGAATAAAAATATTATACAATAATAAATACAGAATAAAAATGTTATACAATAATATTATACATAAAAAATACTTTATACAATAGGGAACGGGTACGAGTAGGATATTAAACCTACCCAAACAAAATTTCCCTACATTAGTAAAATATGGGTTTAATATAATACTATATACAATGGCATTAGAGTATGATATAGACCCCACCCAAGCTTCATTCCATACGCTATTCGGGATAATAGAAAGGCATGGGGCTTAGAGTAGGGCAAAATAAAGGGGGAAAATAAGGGTGGGTCTGATATAATAATATACACAATGACAATGATGTGAGAGTATGAAATTGACCCCACCTAAACATGTTCAGTATTTTTAATTGACTGAGCGAAGCGAGGTCTCCGTTTTAACTCGACCGTTTGGCATTTTGTCTGTGTGTCTATCTCTTAATTTTTGTAAATCGACTGTCTTTGCGAGAGACTGGGCTGTGGTGTGGGGTGGTGGCGCAACTTTATTGTCCGTCGAATGGGGGAGGGGGTAAAAATTTACTTTTCATCCAGAAGGGAGAAAACATTAACTTTCCACCCTACTTTATAGGGAGGAAAGGACCCCATTACAGCCTAGTTGTGAAAATCGTGGCGGAAAGTAGAAATCGTGATGGAAAGTAAAAATCGTGGTGGAAAGTAACAGTAGAGCCAACTTATTATTGTTTAAAAATCAGTGTTGCCTGTTTTGTAACTAGTAGCAGTTTCTTTTTAACTGAATGACTCGACTGCTTAACAGTTTTTTTTTTTTTTAAATATTAGAGATTTTAAATAACACATACTTTTTAATTGCCTTGATGCTTTAATTTTTATCGTCATTTTAAAATGTCTTATGACTTCATAATTGAGTTTAAACCAAGAAGTTTAAACAAGACTTATACAAAAGAGGTAGGTTACGTCTAATCAGGTTATATTTATGTTTTTGATTTCTCGTATTTTAGGGTTAAACACAAATAAATTAAATATTATTCAGTTAGTCATTTTGTAGTAGTATTAAACATTTGAATTATTATTATAGTTACATAGTTATAGAAATCAAATAAAACATAGTTGGAATTGATGAATTGCAAGTTTAATTCATATTATTTTTTTTACTACAAGATGTTATAAAACTTTTTCTTTTGCTTTTATTAAAAGTAATTTTTAAAATTAAAGGAACAAAAATTTGTAAATTTAGTTATTAATACCTAAATAAATAGATAAAACGAAATCATAGGTTTTATTTGTGTTGATTTTCTCCCTTCTAGTGGAAAAATCTTGTACGTACCACGGGAGCAAAAAGTCATAGTACCCTCGCTATAATTAAACTTCATGGTTCCCTTGGCTGCGCCTCAGGAACCAACTGAATATCTCCCTCGGCTACGCCTCGGGAACCAACCAAAACGCTCAGGGTGTAATGACTTTGTTTCCTCCCTTGGTGCGTAAATAACTATTATTTTAAGGCAGTACGGCAAAAAATAATTATAACCCGGGTCTTGATTTTTGGAAAAATTTGAGATGGTAAAATCGGTTAGGAACCTTAAAAATCGCTTGACCAAACATTGGGAAAGGGCAGTTTTAAACCACTCCTTAAGGGTGAAAATCGGCCCTAAAGGACGAAATAGGGTTTTTATTTTTGTACTGTTTGTCGTAGAGACATGGAGTTTTCTGGAAATTGTTAAGGTTATAGTGTATTTTTTAGGAAAAAAAGTTATTTTCCAGGAAATGGGTTTATTTTCAACAGGAAATCGTCTACCGTCAAAAAGGGCGTTTTTTAACACGTTTTACATAAAAACTTTTGAAAATTTTAAATTTTTTAAAGGCTTTTGTAGATCCTGCAAAGGTCCATAGCCGGTAACGAGACCTTTTTTTTTACGTGCACCTTGCTTAGGGGCGTCATCGAGAATTTTTTTTTGGCCGATC
Source organism: Gerris lacustris (assembly GCA_951217055.1). Taxonomy (NCBI): domain Eukaryota; kingdom Metazoa; phylum Arthropoda; class Insecta; order Hemiptera; family Gerridae; genus Gerris; species Gerris lacustris. The sequence continues at coordinate 68,684,456 of OX578277.1, read as the reverse complement.
AGGAAACCGGAGATATTTGGTACGGGGAGTCGTATATCGTTGAAAAGCCCTTGGGAAGAGTACAAAAGTGAGGCAAAAGCATTTTAATTTTTTAATTTTCACGTTTCAGGCCCTATAAAGCAAGGGTAAGTGCAATTCCCTTTTTTTTAGTACATTCGAGGGGGGGAAGTCAAGTACATCGGCAAAAATAGTTATTTCTGAAATTTCAACTTTGACCTTCTGTACCGTTCCAAATTTTAATCGGACAGGGTTCTTTAAGAATCCGGTTTGTTTTAACTTTCTCATATAAAGAGAAAGTATTGTGATGGCGCGAAAACGGTTCCGACGATTTTGATAAAAAAATTCTAAAATGTAGTCCATTTGAATACGAATCCAACGATATAAGCCGTTTTCCTGGGAAAAATCTAGTTCCTGAGAAATTAGCTTAAAACGCGGACGGAGAGAGGCCGGGTTCGATTCCCCACCTAGGAGAAGTTATTTTTGTAATAAATTTTGATGAAAAGTTCAATAATATTTAAATGTACATTTAAAAACTAATAAATGGAAACACTGGGCTAAGTAATTATAAACTCGTATATGAGAAAGTTTGTCTGAGTTGTCTCGGACCGATTTTTATATTTCTGATTCCTACTTCGGGAGCTACGTCTATGTGAAGGACGTTCTCTTGGGTAGCCTCAAACCAGAAGGGGACGTTGTACCGATTTGACAGAGGTATCGTTGGAAAGGTCTTTTAAAATGTACCAGATGTGTGCAAAAATATTTTCGAAAAAATGTACTTGGTTCGGACTTTAGTACCCTCTTGTACTTTACTGTGCCGTGTAGGGGGTAGGTTACCCCGCTGTGGGGCTAATAGCGTCGAGGGATTTATCAGCTCAAAAATTTCCTTCGGTCAAAAGTTGCGCCAAATAACACTTGAACGCACTGTACCCTTTTCGTACTTTTACCTTTGCGGGTTCGGGTACAGAGGTACTTTTAGTACCACGACCACGGTAGTTGTAGGGCGCACTGTAAAAATAAAAAATAAAAAATTGCAGCTTTTTAAAAAAATGTGTGGGTTTTATTGCCTTTGTACCCATTTTATTGAAATTTATTTTTTATTTCTACTTATTTTTGAATTTATTGTACCGGTTTGGAAAAATCGGTCGAAAAATGCTACTTTTTAGTCTTATTTGTACTGTAACGTTTTTGCATTTCATAGGATCGGGCTGAAACTCATATGGTATTTAGTACTTTATAGTAGTAAAGTTACGTGAAAGGAAAACCTTAAATTTATTACCATACCGGGTACATGAGGGGTACAAAGTTGTGTACCTCTGTTTAAGAAAAGGTAAACATAGTAGCTGACCCGCCGTGTTTGGTATCGTTGGAAAGCCCTTAAAACGGACTTTAATGTTTATCTAAAAAAGTCACGTTTCAGACCCTTTTGAACGATAAATAGTTTTTACGGGCTCTCAAAAAGTGCGAGGTGAGTCCACTGTTGACAACTTTGCTCCTAAGATTATGTGTGACAAGATTGTCCTTTTAGAACCTAATACAGTATAATATTGTACAACCCAAGATGGAAATTTAATTTAAGTACCTTTAGCTCTTTTGGTACAAAAGGTACTTAAAATCTTGGTAGGTACTGTATAGGCTAAATGTTTATTTTAATATGTTTTGTAAAGGTATCTTGGTACTTGTTTAGATGGTTACTCCCATTGTTGGTTACTCCCCAAAAGTGAGTAACCAAGTCCTGGTTACTCACCAAAAGGGAGTAACCAAGAAATTATTATCACAATAATGGAATAAAACAATGTTGAAATAATGAAAAACAAATATATTATGCTTTTATATTCAAAAATATATAAAGATACAAAAAAAAAATTAATCAATAAACGACGAAATTCCCTCCCACAAAGCCTTCAATCTTTGTGCCTGAGGGAAATCCCGCCGCCATAGAAACTCTGAAATATATGATGGAAACAACGATCTTGCGGTCCCATAATGCCGCTTATGGCGAGCCTTGAATTTCTGCCAGGTACTCTCAATAGTATTAGTATGATAACCAGACTCTGGGTCGACAAAATTTTGAGAGTGGTTAACCACATAATGAGAGTAACCCTCTGAAACCGAAAATCAGACGATATTAGTTATCGATTACCAATTTAAACTCTTCTAAATGTCAGAATTTGATTACACCATTGTTTAAATTTTTTATGCAAAGGAATATTTTTAGACTCAAACATGATTAGTAGGATATCAAAATTGTGTGTAGCAAAAAATTAAATTCGCAAATACCTGGCAAAGATTCAATCCCGCCATAAGCAGCCCATCCATCAGACACGACTATCGATCCTGGTAATACATGTTTTTTTAATATGTTTAGAAGAGTGTGAGCATCACGCCTATCCACTGCTTCCAAGAAGCACCGACCACTACCTCGCTCCACACCTCCAAAGTACCATTGATCTCCTACCTAAAATCAACACAAAATAAAATTAAATCTAATAATAATTTTAAATAATAAATAATTTTATATATTAAGAGTCGTAGTAATATTAGTATTATTATGAGTAGGTAAACTACGAATCAAAGTAAGATAATATTTAAAATACAGTCTGTTCGTCCAATAAGTTTTATGTATTTAATAATAAATACATAAAATTCACTTACTAATCGACCACGATTATATTTCCTTCTTGATATAACCGTTTCGTCAATCTCGATTACCACACCTGGACCTCCAATCAAAATTTCATTTTTTTGATAATGTTTACAACATACATCTCTGTAAATAAATACATTTATAAATATATTTATACAAAAATGTAGTCAACGGTTTTGACTAGAAAGATTTGTCGATATCTTAAAATTGATAATAATTTCTTTCTAACCGTGGATAGTAATCATTACAATATATAATAATAATATAATAGCATAATTACCTAAAAAAATTACAATAATCTACAACAGTTGCTTGTGAAATTTTAGTGCCATCACTTCTTCTCAATTCACTTTTAATTGCATCATAGGTGTAAATTCCCAAACACCATAAGAAACTCAGATGAAAAATTTCTACAAGTCCCAATCTGGCTCCTTCAAAGAAAGTCCCAGACAGTGCACCTAATGTTTTTCTACAATTTTTTCTTGGACAACACCAAGTCCCATACTGTCGCCTTCCTACTGGTGGGCGAAGTTTCATATCTCGTCCACATCCATTTTCTGGGCATGCCCGATTTTTTTGAAAGACACCAATACCTATAAGCAACAATAAACGCTCAGATAAGAATACAATACAATACTATATTACTGTTACACTAAACACGCAATAGTAAAATAAAAAAAAAAACTAAAGATATTAAACTAAATAGAACTTACCCTGTAAGAATTTGTAAAGATCCCAATTAGATTTATCTTCGGTTAATTTATAAACATCTCTTAGGGTTAAATCGATTAACACGTCCATTTGAGTTTTATTTAAAAATATGAATAAATTTAAATCACACAATTAAACACAGACAACTTCCAAATTTGAAAAGTCAAAGTTTTAAAAAAATAAAATTTGACATGACATGACATAAAAAAATAAAAAAAATAAAAAACGCCTCAAAAATCTATGTAAAATAAAAATACATAAAATATTACAAATATGACCAAGGGAATAACAATAACATACAATCTTATAACCAACCATATATCAATCTAACATAGTCCTTATGTGTTTATAAATACTATAATAATCATTTTTTTATGTTTGTGTATGAACGAGATGCAATAAGATCAAAGACGGAAATAAAACAAAATCACATAACAAACATAAAACATCAATACCAAATCTAAATCTTATTAATAAAACACCTTAGACTAATTCAATTTGTTATTCCATTTGGAATTTTTCAAAGGAAGTAAATATCTGAATTAGTCTAAGGGGTATTCTTATTTAGATGGTTACTCCCTTTTAGAATATTATTAAAAGGGAGTAACCATCTGAATTAGTCTAAGGGGTGTCCTAATTTAGGTGGTTACTCCCCTTGGTATTAATGTAGGGGAGTAACCATCTGAATTAGTCTAATGGGCAATCTTATTCAGATAGTTACTCCCTTTTAACGTATTATTGAAAGGGAGTAACCATCTGAATTAATCTAAAGGGTCTTCTTATTTAGACGGTTACTCCCCTCTCCCCTTGTTATTAGTGTAGGGGAGTAACTATCTGAATTAGTCTAAGGGGTATTCTTGTTCAGATGGTTACTCCCCTTTAATAATATTATTAAAGGGGAGTAACCATCTGAATTAGTCTAAGGGGTGTTCTAATTTAGATGGTTACTCCCTTCATAAATTCTTTGCGAATATTCTCTTTCCCCCTATTCTAACCCCAACAAAAGCCCCAATGCTTTTCTACATCCCCGGGTAAGAATGTATTAAATATTAAAATTGATAATAACTAAAAATAGAAATAGCCAAATCAAGAAATTAGGGGAGTAACCAAAAAAGGGAGTAACCAACTAAAATCAACAAAGGGGAGTAACCTACTAAACAAGGTCACATAAATAAAAAAACGAATTGGTTACTCCCTTAAAAGGGAGTAACCATCTAAACAAGTGCCGGTATCTTTATGTAGGCATTTAGTAGGCCTACTGTGGCCTTATAATGCGGTTGTACTGAAAAAAAAATTGCTGTACATAGAAGGATACTTTTGGTACCGGTTTGTCGAAATAGGCAAAAATACTCTTCTTTTTATTTGTTTCACTGTACCGTTTTTGCTTTTCATAGGATCCCTGAAACTCATATGGTAGGTACTTACTACTTTATAGTAGTAAAGTGTGCGCGAAAGAAGAACCTTAAATTTATTTAAATCAAATTATAATTGTATTATTAATAACGGGAGATAGACTCCAGCACCGGGACTCGAACCACGGGCTCTATATTTCCAGTATAGTGCTCTTGCTAACTAAGCTACAGTGAAGAATAATTTCCTCTGTCGATAACGATACCTAATCCCGAATTAAGCTTTCAATTTTCCACAAGTCTAGGAGTTGACATGTACGACAATAGAACTAGACCGAGAATTATCGCTTATAATTATAAAGTACCCAATTGGTACCTGAACCTTGTACAGTCAATTAGAAACTCATTTTCAAGATTTTTGTAGTATTCATACTACGAAAAGTTTAAATTATAATTTAAATCAAATTATAATTATTATTAAACGGGAGAGAGACAAATAAAAAATAGACTCCAGCGCCGGGACTCGTACCACGGGCCTCTATATTTTCAGTATAGTGCTCTGTCTATCTCCCGTTGTTAATAATAATTATAATTTGTGTAAAAACATTTTCTACTTTTTCGCGTTTCAGGTCTTTTTTGTTGAAATAACATTTTTTTCGGTTAAAGTTTTGTAATTTTGTTTAACCTAAGCTCAAAACCCGATTTGTTATTTTAACGAGCGAGGTATACTGTTCACAGAACTACTAGTAAAAGGGTGCCCTATTGATACTGTACTATATACAACAGCGTGGGAGAGTTTAAAATTCCCCCCTCTATTTTCCCTACTCAAAGCCCCATGCCTTTCTACAATCCGGAATAAGAGCGTAGGAAATAAAACATGGGTAGGTTTGATATCATACTCTTACGCTATTGTTTGTAGTATTACATCAAACCCATCCAAAATTTAAATTTTTTGAAATATTGACATTTACATTTCTTGATGAAGGGACATTTTGTGTTTGATGTAAGGAAATATTTTTGTTTTGATTTTGCGGTTTATCAAAACAAAAATCAAAACAAAACAAAAAAAAAAAATATCCCTACATCAAAACTAAAAAATTCCCACATCAAGACATGACTTCTGTCAATACATATTTACTCAAAGCCCCATGCCTTTCTACATTCCCGAATAAGAGCGTATGCAATGAAGTTTGGGTGGGTTCAATATAATACTCATACGCCATTTTATATGGTATTATATCAGACCTACCCGAAAAAGTGCGAATATGAAGCTTGGGTGGGCTCAATATAATACTCTTACGCCATGGTATATAGTATTATATCATACCCACCCTCATTTCCCCCTTTATTTGGCCCTACTCAAAGCCCCATGCCTTTCTACATTCCCGATTATGAGCTTATGCAAAGATTTGCATGCATTGTTATACCAGACCCACTCCTTTTTTACACACTAATGGAGGGAAATTTTGTAATTTCTTATTTTTTTTATTGTTTGGGTGGGTTTAATATCATACTCGTACCTCGTACCCCATTGTATAAAGTATGATATCAAACCCACCTCTGTATTTTTTAAATAATGACAATGACATTTGATTATTTTTGTAGGGAAATTTTATTATTTTTTTCCCGGGTGGGTTTGATATCATACTTCAACCAAAATTAAAATAAAATCTGATAAAATATTATGTGTAAAAAATTGTGAAAACTACTATAATAAATACATATGAAGAATGGCTGAAAATAGTAACTTTAGCAAACAAAATAATAAATTAAATAAAAACAATAGATAATTCTATGTCGATGGATTTACAAATTTTGAGGTCCCCCGAGTAAAAAAATGCGTTGTTTTTAAAATGTGTCTGTCTGTGCAGACAGACACATTTTAAAAATTTTCACGAAATTTAGCATACGTGTTCAGAAAAATCATACCCCGAGGCGAAATCGAGAAATGAATTTTAGCCTCGAAGTTGGGGGTGCTACCCCCCAAAAAATCTTAAAGGACTAGAAATAAATATTTTTCGAAAACGGTTCCGACGATTTTGATTAAAAATTCTAAAATGTAGTCCATTTAAATACGAATCTAATGATATAAGCTATTTTTCTGAGAAAAATATAGTTCCTGAGAAAATGGCTTTAATCGCGGACGGAGAGGCCCGGTCACATTTCCTGCCGAGCAAAAGTTAATTTTATGATAAATGGTTATATTTATGCTAAATTTTGATGTAATGTTTAAAAATAATTAAATGTGCCTACGAAAAATAATAAATGGAAAACACTGGGCTAGGTGATTATTAACTCGTATATGAGAAAGTTTGTCTGTGTTGTCTCAGACCTATTTTTAAGTGCAATTTTATTTTATTATTAGAATTAATTTCAATTTATGTATTTTTTATTGTGTAAATCTCATAAAATGTAAAACTTCATTTGGGCAGATGGGGAACCCTAATAAACATTAACTCATGATGTGGTAATTGTTGTAAGGTTACAGACATAATAATATAGTTTTGTTTTTAGGTGAATATAACTACTATAAAGGGTATCAAACCTTTTTTGTTGTCTTGATTACTTGATAATTCCTTGAGTATTCATTTTGCTAATCTGTCAACATTATTTTTTGATCTATTTACATGTCATGTTTATAGTCACTTTCTAAAAAAATGTTTTTATTAACTACTTTATGTTTAATTTAATGTCATCTTGTTTATACATATAATTTTCTTTTGAAAATTAATTATGGGCTATATAATTCCTGTGTCCAAGAGATGTTTAGACAAAAGAATATGGGCACTCTTTCACTTTGTAACCCACCTTTTTTATTTTGAAATAATATATACAAAAGTGTGATATTCTTTTGTCCCAAAATAAATTAGACTTAAGATCCCACTGATCCCACTGTCTTAATAGTGATTAACTCTGTTACCCATCCTACTTTTCAAGATTTTATGGATATCAATGCAGGTGGGCAAGAAACTAAAAGAGGCGTTTGGGGCGCCTCTTTTACTTTTTGTTACCCACCACTTTCATTTTATATGGTGGGTAACAAAGTAAAAGAATACCAGAATCAGAATATGATCTCTCCAGTGTATAGATGTTATAATTTCCCAAAGTCTAACTAATAAGGCAAAGGGATATTGTCATTTCAATATACATAAGCATAATAAGATTGATGTTCCTGTGTCATTAAGCATTAAAATAATACTAGCCTATAAAAACCAAGTTTTTATTATAAATCCTTTATATTTTTGCATTTTGGTTGTGTGAGGGTAAATATGGGTATTAATTAATTTTAATTTGAAATAATTAATTAAAAATTAATTAATTAGTAAAATTTAATTAATTAATTTGAAAGAATGTTTTTGTATTGGTAGAGAGTCGATATGCCAAGTTTCAGCTCGATTGACTGGAAGAGGGTTAACTCATCCACCAAAGATTTTATATACATTTTTTTTTAAAAAAATTAAAAATTTAATTAATCCATTCATTTTTAAAAAGATAATTAATTAAATTTATTTCATATTCGTAGTGTTATACCCTTTAATCTATATTTATTCTTCAGTCTTCCTTAGGTCTATAGGGTATTAATAAATTTTATTGCTACTCCATGTTTGGCTATATTCACCTCCTTTGAGGCATCTTCAGGGCTTTATTTAATCCTTCTATTATATTATAATACATTTTTTTCTTTGAATATCTAACTACCAGTTATTCAACCGTGCGTCGTGCGTCTACACATTTCCTCTTTTCATGATCCACTGTTCTCTATTTAATGTCATTTTCAATTAAAAAATTAATTTTCTCATAGAGAAAATACGTCTTGAGTGTATTTATGATAAGACTCATCATAAATATCATTAAATTTATATAATTAATTAATTTGTTAAAATGTTTTTGTATGGTCTATGTGCCAAGTTTCAGCTCTATTGGATGACTGGAAGAGGGTTAACTAGCCTTCCAAAGATTTTGACGACAGGCTTGCAGGCATAGTTGGGTAGCCAGACATCCAAAAAAGTGAGACAAAACTTTTTGTATTATTTCTATTTGAATCATTAATTGATTTGTTTTTAAAACTTAATTAAAAAGTGTTCAACAGGTGATTGCTTACTTGTTGTTTTAGATTTTCAACAAAATAAGATTTATTTAATTTAGAATATTATAAATTAAAATCGTCGGACCGTTTTCGCAAAATATTTTTTTCACATTTCTTGGGGTGTAGCGTCCCTAAATTTGGAGGTAAAACCAATTTCTAAATTTTGCCTCAAGGTATGATTTTTCTGAAAATGTAGGTATGCACACATACCTACATCAAAAACACTTACATTGAAATCAGCCCAGTAGTTTAGGCTCCACGCGTCTGCACAGATTACAGACTAGACACAAATATTTTTTAAAAACCACTCTTTTGAACTAAAAGGAACTCAAAACGTGTACATCATCAAACTCTCAAAATCGAATGTTCGAGCCACCACAATTCTTTTTTTTTTAATATATATATATTTTTTTTAAAAAAAGAAATGTTCCTTTATTTGTCAAAAATATAATTTTTTTTACAATCTTTGTAATTAGACAACATAAATTTCACAATATAATTACAAAATATACAACAAAAAGAATATCTGGTTTGTTTACACACAAGAAGTGACATAAGGAACTCTCTACTTTAACGCATCTATCCGCCTACAACAACTAGATCTGCAACACAATAGAGAGGAGTTTGTCTCTGTTCCATTTTATCACTGTAGCTATTTTTATGTTCTACTATTTTGGATAGTTTGTAGCCTATTTTATTTTTGGTGCCTTTATAAGATAGTAAAAAGGTACTATTTGAATAAAAAATATCAAATTCGGGCAGATAGGGTAGATTTACCAATAGTATTTGGGTTCTATCTTCTATTTATAGTATTTTATTATATGTATTTTTTTTTTAAAAAACGAATTATTCTGGTGAGTCTAATTGGATAAAAATGACAACTCTCATTCAAATATATTTTCACTATTTCACTTGTTTTAATTCTACAATACATATAATGTAGAAAAAAGAAGCAGGTGGAAAAATTAATCTAAAATGCATTTCTGCTATCACAATGTTTTTGTTTCCTCTGGTAAGTTTGGAAGCTAAAAGGTTTGATCATTATTCATCCATGACTTGTGATTTATCCTCTGTGGAGTAAACTTGTTGGAAATACAGTTTTTCCTAATAGATTTTTATTGGTTGGCAGGCCCGCGCCCGCGGTTAGCATGTGATGCGCTCTGGACCCCCCCCCCCCCTCTCCAGCTAACCGGTAATAATGTTTTAGTTTGTAGTTTCTAGAAAGATAAATGATAAATGATAATAAAAATAAAGTTGTTAAGTTATCTCGAATCTGTCTCCAAGAAAGGCGTAGAGGCGTTTAAAATGTGTAAGCGACGTTGTACCTATGTGTTTTGTGTAAGCGTTGTTGTACCTATGCGTTTTGTGTAAGCGACGTTGTACCTATGTGTTTTGTGTAAGCGTCGTTGTACCTATGCGTTTTGTGTAAGCGACGTTGTACCTATGTGTTTTGTGTAAGCGTCGTTGTACCTATGGGTTTTGTGTAAGCGACGTTGTATGTGTTTTTAAAAACTCCGAGAGAGGCGTAAAAAATGTGTAACCGACCCTTTAGACAGCAATGAGTCATAAAGACAAAAAGTACCAAGCGTCTTTATGCTGCAACAGGTGCTTCTACTGCCACTCCTAATGTATCAGTGAGGCGCCGGAGCGCCTATAGGAATATTAAATAATAATAATGATAATAAGAATAACAAATCGACATTCAGGCGGCAGAAGGTATCCGTCAGCTGACCCCCAAACATTTTCTGGATCACTTTTAAATATTTTTCTCCTTTGATTTTTTTTTACTGAGAAAGCAAGTGCAAGAATTCTAGCGAAGCAATAATTGACATGCAATTTTTGGTGCCTAAATTATTGTATTACACATTCACCACTATTTTATTGTAGACTAGCTTTCACTTCGCGCTCCACGCGTGGCTCGTGCTAGGTGTTAGTGGCTATGTTTCCTATAATCATGTAGGCCTAGCAATTAAATTATTTCCTAAATATTTATGTTTCCAAAACTTCTAGGAATAAAATCAGGACCAAGAATATAATACTCTCCAAATCGTTGTTTGGAGTCTATCTATATACATATTTAAAAAATGTCCAATAGAAACTAAGTAATATAGTAATAACTAACAATGCTAAATAGGGCGTTTTTTTGATTTTTGTACTGATGGGTGTGTTTGCCGTAGAGACATGCAGTTTTTTGGAAAGTGTTAAGGTTATTGTGTATCTTTAGGGAAAAATGCATGACAGTGCATTATTTTAATACTTTTAGCCCTCTTTAAGCAAAATTTAATTCATTTTCAGAAAATTTTGCTGTCTGGAAAGTTAGTTCGAAAAAATCAACAAGAATAAATATAAATAAAGATAAAATAATAAGAAACTTCGTTTCAAAAATAACTACTTTTCCTCTCTGGTGCATAGGCACAGAATTATTAGGCAAAAGCCAAAAAATCGGTCGGAGACAACTCAGACAAACTTTATCATATACGAGTTTATAATTACTTAGCCCAGTGTTTCCATTTATTAGTTTTCAAATGTACATTTAAATATTATTGAACATTTCATCAAAATTTATCATAAAAATAACTTCTCCTGGGCGGGGAATCGAACCCGGGCTCTCTCCGTCCGCATTTTAAGCTAATTTCTCAGGAACTAGATTTTTCCCGTAAAAACGGCTTATATCGTTGGATTCGTATTCAGATGGACTACATTTTAGAATTTTTTAATCAAAATAGTCGGAACCGTTTTCGAGAAATAATTTTTTTTCATGTTTTTTCAGAGTTTTTGGGGGGTAGCGCCCCCAAATTTAGAGCTAAAATGCATTTCTCGATTTCGCCTCGGGGTATGATTTTTCTGAACATGCATGCCAAATTTCGTCAAAATCGGCCCAGTAGTTTAGGCTCCAGGTGTCTGCACAGACGACAGACGACAGACAGACATTTTTTAAAAACCACTTTTTTTGGACTCATGGGACCTCAAAACGTGTAAATCCATCAAAATCTCAAAATCGAATTTTCGCGCCATCACAATACTTTCTCTTTATATGAGAAAGTAAAAAAGAAAAAATATATAAAAAAGCCGAATTGTTGAAAATTTGGTCGCACATAACCTTGTGAACCAAAATGTTTTGTAATTTTTGATTTGGGTATCATTTTAAAAGGATTGGAAAGTATATCACAAATATGTCGAGTTTTCAAAATGGCTGCTATTTTATCCCTAAATAACCAAAAAAAAAAATGCCTAACTAAAATACTAAAGGAAAATATGCACACATTGCTTAAAGTGCATTTTTTTAGTAAGAAAAAAAAAATGTAGGAAATATAAATTTTTAAGGCCGAAGAAACCCTTTTAGTTATCTATCTTGCTAGCAAGTACTTGAGGAGATTTTTATAGTTTTAAAAGTTTTTAACTTTTAAAATTCTCCTTCTATTCTACATAACAATAATTGTATTAGATTCAAGTGTCTAAATGTAAAATATAGATCATAGCATATTACAATAAAGTGGTGTTTTAGTGAGAACTTAAATCTTTATTGTGTTTCATAACGTTTCACTACCCTAAGTGATATTTTAAAAATTACATGTTATGAAAAATACATTGAGTCGATGTGTTGTTTTTTTTATCTTCTATAAGTTCATATTGGCGTTTTCAAATATTTCTATCAAAACGTTTTTCATTTTTTCATTCTTTTTCGCTATTAATCTTTTGTCAAAATATGAATTGGGAATTCAGCCTGCGTTTTGAACACTGATAAAAAAAATTCAATTTGGTCTTAGCAGTCCCTGCTTTTCTTTTTCTTTTCACAACCACAATCTTGGCTTTTCGGTGGTGGTGCCGGTGCGTCACAGCCGCAATCATTTTTCGGTGCCGGTGGACAAGGAGGACAGCAAGGCTGTGGTTTAGGAGGCGGTGGACACGGCGGCGGTGGACAGCATCCTGCTGCACCTTTAGGTTTAGGGCAAGGACAACATCTTGCATATTTTACCGCCCATGGTATAAATAACAACAGCGGTATTCCATAAAGCAAATACCTTTGCCACGGAGTACAATCACACTTGGGAGGTTCTTCTTTCTTCGGAGCCATCACCTATAAAATGACATATTTTTGTTTTATATAATCTAGAGGTTAACCAGGGAAAAAACAAAGTTCCTTACTGATTTCATCTCGATGATAATGAATCTTAATTTAACTTTGACCATAAATAAAGTTAAATTTATCATCAAAGGTCAATTTATCTTTGATGAAAAACTGACCATAAATAAATGTTAAATTCCTTCTACACTTTCGTATAGAAATTTCCAAAATAAAATATATTTTGTTTCTTCCCAAGCAAAATCCTTTTCAAACAAAGGTATTCGTTATTTATCCCTCTAAATATCGGCTGTTATTCATTAGGACTCAATATTTTCTGTGGGTATATCCGGCAATAAAAGATATCCACATGAGTCTGTATGTTGTCCTGCGCCTGAGGTGTTAACTACAGATACATTTTTTGAAATCTACCATTGCCTCTTTGACAAGGCAAGTCGGCAATTTTTGACGGTCCCAAACATTTGCGAGCAACAACACTTGTGAATGTTAGTATAATAAAACAATAATAAAAGGTAATGTCAGTAAATTTTATATCTTTAAAAACTTTATAAAATACTGGATGAGCATAAAAAAATAGATTTTCAAAAATAATCTATTTCAGTTTACCCAATATACGTTATTTGGTACTTTGTACAAAACGCAAGGCAGAGAAACATATCCTTTTGTTTTATAATTGCATTACGAGATGCGAAGTTTTGTACACACGTGATTAAGGAAACCTTCCTTACTGGGCTTACCTGCATACCTGCATTACTGGCCGCTTACTAATGATACTCCCCTTAGAAAAAAAATATAGGGGAGCAACAATCTAAATAAGGTGTACAGAATGTTCTTCTTTAGACTGTTACTCCCCATATAAAAACAAGTGTGACATTCCTTTGTCCTTAAGTACATTTGACAAAACATCCCTTTGTTTTAATAGTTATTTAGTCAGTCATTTATAGCAATCTAAAGAAGTACCCATTACTGATATAATCTATGAATCAATGACCTACGACGATATGATATGATTGATTAGGCGCAGGTTTTGACACAATAGACATTCTGGCATGTGCTTTACCGGAATTTAATAAATAACAGGAAACTACGGAGATAAATTTACATACCCTGAAACTGCACCTAATCTTGCTTTTCCATTTGTTTAACACAATTATATCATCTGTAGATATATCTTGTTAGGTTAAAATGCTTAGATTTCTTAAAATAATGGAATAACAAGGTATTAGCTAAAGACTTACCAAAGCTTAAGTTCTCACTTCTTTTCTAGTCTTGAAATCTTGAAAATTTTATCTTGAATTTGACACTGAAAGGAAACTAATCAAACCATGTTTACGTTTATTTAATTTTTTATTTTTTGTCTTAGTTCCATCTTTCAGCAGGTTGACAGATTTGTTTTAATTTATATAATGAAATCATTATTAATGCTTGAAATAGGGTTTGTTTCGAGTACGACAGAAACTATAATAACATATACCTATTTATCAGATAGTTTTTGCACAGCCAGAAACATTATGGTACCCCATTTCTGGCGTTTTTACCATGTTCATTTATAATTAATAAATAATTAAGTGTAGTATTACTATACATACGGTCATAGTTACTTTTGCAACACGCCTAAATATTTCGAGGCAGAAACCTTCTTATTTAAATTTTATATGCTTTCGGGTTGTTTGTTCTCTTTATTTTAACAATTTTACATTTAAGAAATATAACGCACGTTATCATAAGTAAATATATATTTGAGGAGAACTTTACACAACAACCGCGTGCTTAACTTAGATTATCCAACAACAACAACAGAATTAGTCGTCTTCTTCATCTTCTTCTTCTTACGATATATCAGATCTCCCTATGCATTTAAAGAGAAGGAGAATATAATACTCTGGGTCTCCTGATTCTCTGTGATCTGCGTGGAGGGGGAGGTGTAGACATGGTAGACGGTGAATCCTGTTGAGATAGAGTTGGAGGTGAGTGATCCATTAACTGCGGTGAATCCTGTTGAGATGAAGTTGAAGGTGAGTGGTCCATTAACTGCGGTGAATCCTGTTGAGAGAGAGTTGGAGGTGAGTGATCCAGTAATTGCGGTGCTGGAATATTGGAGTGGCTGACTGGTGGGCTTGGTGTTGAGGTACCTGCATAAAAAGTAGAGTCATTAGAGTGTGGTATGTAAACTGCAGGCTCTGCGAACCTTACACTCTTCTTTGAAGGTAAGGGTTCTAGAGGAAGGGGAGAAGCTTGTTCATAAGCACGAAGTTGATCCACATGTCTTTTGTGCCTGACACCCCTGCAATCTATTTCGTAGTGGAGAAGTCCAAGTTTTTTTACAATTTTGCCCCTCTGCCAGGGCTTTGAAGAATTATACATGCGAAACATAACAGGCTGATTTATGGAGAATGCACGAGGTGCAGTTTTGTTACTATCTAACCTGTGGTCTTGGCCCAATGAAGGTATGAGTGGTTTGACAGCGTCTAAGCTAGATCGTATAACACGTCCAAGGAAGAGGAAAGAAGGAGGTTGACCTGTGCTTTGGTGGGGAGCTTTGTGGTACTGTGCAAGGAAATTGTTTATGTGTTCCTGCATGGACTGAGATGTGGCTCCTGAGGCTAAAAGAGCTTTCTTTATAGTCTGGACCATCCTTTCAGCCTGGCCGTTTGTAGCGGGGTGATATGGGGCTATTGTTTTGTGAAACCTGACCCCTTGGCTTTTCAGAAATTGTTTGAAGTACGAAGAAGTGAACTGAGGTCCATTATCGGATACCACAGTAACTGGAGAGCCAAAAGTAGCAAAGAGTTCACCTAGGATTTTACAAGTAGCGTCAGCAGTGGTAGAGGAGGTAACTTTGACACTAGCCCACTTAGAGTAAGCATCTACAATTAAAAGTAAATACTTCCCATGTAATGGCCCAGCGTAATCAACATGAATTCGCTCCCATGGCGAATTAGGGTATTCCCAGATATGTGTATTGGCTTTGGGAGGCATTTTAGCATGATCGAGGCAGTGAGGGCAAGATTTGGCAACTAATTCAATATCTTTATCGAGTGATGGCCAATAGATTAGAGACCTGGCGAGACCTTTCATCTTGGTAATGCCGATATGTGCCATATGTAGTTCACCAAGGATGGCTTGGCGAAATTTAACAGGGATTACAACACGATGTCCCAACATTAAACAACCACAGGAAAGTGAAAATTGGGTTATATTGCCCTTGTATCCCAAGGCGGATAAATCTTTACCTTCTTGAAGGGCACTGAAAATGGGTGATAATTCTGGATCGTTAAGGGTTTCTTGGGCAATTTCTGAAGCAGTTATAGGAAGTTGAGTAATTTGTTGAAGTACAAAAGAGTCAAAGTCATCCTGGTCTGAGGAAGCAAGAGTATCTCTTGTGTCAGTGTTTGAGTTAGGAGGTAGTTGCCTGGAGAGGTAATCAGCATTTGTATTTTCTTTTGAGGGTTTGAATTTTATATCATAGTTAAAATTGGTTAAATAACTGGCATAGTTTGAGCAACGAGAAAGAGTAAAGGGTGGCAGCAAGGTGCTGGGAGAAAATATGTGGGAAACAGGTTTGTTATCAGTAAAAAGAATAAACTTTCTACCATACAGGTATTGAAAGAACCTTTTGACTCCCCAAACAATACTGAGAGCTTCCTTATCTATTTGGGGGTAAGCTTTTTCAGTGGCATTTAAAGCTCTGCTGGCATATGCAATGGGACGCTCGGAATTATTAGGAAGGACATGGGATAAGACCGCTCCAAGACCAACTGGAGAGGCATCAACAGCGAGTACTAAAGGTAATTTAGGGTCGTATGGAATTAAGACATTGTCTGATATTAGTTCAAGTTTGAGTGATTCGTAGGCTTTGTTGGAAGTGTCAGACCAAATGAAATTGTTGGGTGGTAGCATAGCACGAAGGGGGGCCGTTTTGGAAGACAGGTTGGGAATGAAAGAGTGATAATAAGTAACTTTACCTAAGAAGGTTTTAAGCTGGTCAGAAGTAGTAGGCCTGGGAGCGTTGACTATGGCATCAATATGGTGAGGAAGTTTATGAAGTCCATGAGCGTCTATTCGATGGCCCAAAAAATCAATACTTTCTAAAAGAAAATTACATTTAGAGCGCCGTAGTTTTAGCCCTGATTTCTGCAATTGGGCGAATGTATCTTCAAGAGCTACTAAAAGACCATGAATTGAATCCGAATATACAATAATATCATCAAAAAAATTAATTGCATTTTTTAAGCTGTGAAGGACCTCTTCCATTCTACGCTGCCAAATAGCGGGTATGCTGGCAACTCCGTACTGAGCTCTCTTAGGTTGAATAAGGCCGTGAGTGGGAGTATTTAAAGTCATTGCATTGCAAAAATTATCTGAGCAAGGTAGGCTCATGAAGGCGTCTGTGACATCCAATTGGCAAAAGTATTTTGCACCACGAAGTTCATGAAATATTTGGTCAATGCGCGGAATGGGATGCTCATCAATGATCAATTGTGGATTTAATGTGGCTTTGTAGTCACCAGTAATGCGTAGTTTGTCTCCTTTAAGAACTATGTGTGTTGGAGAGGCCCATTCAGAATGTGTCACTTTTTCATAAAAACCACTCTTAAGTTTGACCTCTATTTCTGCAGCGTAACGGTCCTTTAATGCAAATGGAATTTGCCGAGCACGAGCGAAGACAGGCTTTGCATCAACCTTAAAATGGATATCCGCAGGCGGGCCAATAAGGGTCCCAGCAATTTCACTGAACAAACTACTATAACGATTCAGTAAATCATCAAGTGCAGGTTTAGCCTGGTCTAGTAGTGCCACAGAATTAATTGAATTAGAATTGAAGATATTTTTAAGGGAAAGAAGGTCTGAGAAATGCACTATCCAGTCACGACCGAAAATGCTGTCGGCATGGAAATCTACAATATGAAGATCCAGTGTCTTGGTTCTGTTTTTAAAGGAAACTTTAACAGTAACATATCCAAGACAAGGAAACTTGTTTTTAGTGTAACTTTTAAACATTTTTGAACTGGGTTGAAGTGTAGTGTGCGGCAATAATTTATCAAAAGTTGATTTACTGATAAGAGAACATGCTCCTCCTGTGTCTAATTCCATTGTAAGAGGCTTACCGTTGATTAGAACTGATAAAAGAGCCTGTGGTACTACAGGAGAGAAAGAGTAGATACTGACTTGTTGAAGAAATTCAACATGTGATTGTGAAGATGGAGGATCAAATGACAGTGGGGCCGATTGTTCAGCAGTGTTGGTGGAGCTGGGAGACAGAGAAACATCATGAATAGTTTGTCTTTGCCGACACACCTCATAAATATGCCCTTTGTTCTTACAATACCGGCATGTGGCATTACGAAATTGGCAATTTCTCCGATAGTGTGAACCTCCACAGCTATAGCAAGGATGTATTACAGCTGGCGGGCGAGAAGTAGACCGTGAGGGAGAGGAATGTGAAGTATTAGTAGTAGTAGATAGTCGAGGAGGAGGTGTACGCTGCCTGAATCCAGATTGTTGTTTAAGGCGTGGCCTACTTTGATGCGTAAAAGAATGCAATGCATCGGAGCCGGAGGAGCACTGAGGTCGTAATGCAAGAGAAGCAGAGCGAGTAGAGTCCAATGTAAATGCTAGGTTAACAGCAACATCAAAGGTTGCAGGTTGTTTAGCAACAATTTCATCTCTTATATCATCGTTAAACAACCCATGAATAAATTGAACGATAAGTGAATAGTCCAGGAATTCTCCGAATTGGCAGTATCGAGCACCTTGTTTTAACCTAGCTGCATAAGACGGAATTGACTCATCAGGGCTCTGGTATAACTGCCGAAATTGAATGGCTTCACTGTATTTATTGTGTGACGCAATGAAGTGATTTGTAAGGAGTTTTTTTATTTCATCAAAATCGAGTGAATTCATCTCCCTAGGAAAAGCTAACGTGCGAAGGATATTATTCAATTCTGCTCCCATAGAAACTCGTAACTGAGCAGCATAATGTGGTGGAGAGACAGAACAAAGTTGCAATTGAAGTTGAAACCTGTCAAAATACTCGTCAATCTTTTCAACAGAGGAATTGAATTCTGGAAAACTGAATCTAGCTGGATTATGTACCTGTTTTGGAGTTGTAGAGCTCGAAGAAATAGTAGTTGCAGCGTGTATGGAGGCTAATTGAGTCACTATTTTGGTAAGTTCGGCGATTTGTTTGGAGACTTCCATCTGGTTATTTTCAGAAACAGATTCTCCGTCAGAGTCCGACATCGTAATATTTAGTTAAAATCCTCGTCGCCACTTTTACATTTAAGAAATATAACGCACGTTATCATAAGTAAATATATATTTGAGGAGAACTTTACACAACAACCGCGTGCTTAACTTAGATTATCCAACAACAACAACAGAATTAGTCGTCTTCTTCATCTTCTTCTTCTTACGATATATCAAACAACACATACAAATGCAAAACTTATGAGTTTTTACAGCTATATTTAGTTATTATCTAAAGCAACACGAAGAAGAAGTTCAGAGAAAACCTCTTATTGGAGTAAATGTAGGTATACATCTGCAAATAGAAAGCGCTTGTCACATTAAATGTATATGCACGCAGTGTGACTGTAACCCCGTTTGTGTATAAAAACGGGGATACGTTATGTTAACCGTACATTGAAAATAGGACTAATATTATATTATAATGGAACGAGCGTAGTTGAAGAAGCAACAGGCCAAGTGAGTTCTTCATTTCAGAGACTGGGTTTGTTTAATGATGAACTAGCACAAAAATTAAACTTAGCGTAATTAAGATTTGAACGATATTTGGCACACAGGTGCATCTCATTCGTGACATTTATATAGTTTTTATTTTAAATCAAATTATAATTATTATTTACTACGGGAAACAGACAGTGAAAAATACACTCCCGCGCCGGGATTGTAGATATTTTTTAAAATTTCACGCTTAATATTTTTAAGATTAGGGTAATTATGGCGGACGACTAAAAAAAGTTTTTAGTCAGCATGACGTGTTATACATTTAAAAACATGGTAAAGGCCTTGAAAAGTTGAAAAAGAATGTATATTTGTTACAACATATATATATATATATATATATATATATATATATATATATATATATATATATATATATATATATATATATATATATATATATATATATATATATATATCAGCAATGTAATACCGTGTTTTTGCACACTGCAATAGGCTACACAATTTGTGAGAGACACCAAGGGATGTGCCACGCGAGCGTGACCCATAGGAACTGTTCCAACATCAGACATTGCGTCATTATGATGTTGGCTCGTGACATGGCGTAATGCCGAGCCAAATGTACTTTATTGGACTAGTAGTATAGTAAGTAAACTAGTAGTAAAAATATTCCTTTATCGTTAGTAATTTAAGGTGTGCTTTAGTTAACTGCTGTGGTCAACATACCTTTAAGTTAATTTAAAATTTATTTTTAAAAAAGTATATTTTCTTAATAAGAAATTACATAACTGACTTTTTCAATGAATATTACTGTAAATGTTTAGGGTCCGTAGGCATAACCAAGGACCCTTATATTTTCCTGCATGTGTCTGTCCGTTTGTCCGTCTGTCGCCTGCTCTCACGGTGACACCTTTCGTCCTATCACTTTGAAATTTAGTAGATTGTGTATAGTACCTACCCACACATTTTAAAAATATAGCGACTTAAAAAAAAAAATTTCAAAAAAATAAAGGTAAAATAACTTAAGGGTTAAAAAATAATTGTTTTTTCTGGAGACCGTATGGGGTATCATATATGAAAGGGTACGTCGAGCTGATTACAAAAAAGATATAAATTTTTGGTTATAACTTTGATAGGGCGAGCGCAGGTGAGTTTGAAGTTGAAGTGAAAAGTGCCCCCCCCCCTTCTATCTCGCTTATGTAAAGTGCAAAAATTCTGAAACAATTCCTGAACATTCTTCTACCAAAAGTAAAGATACCGCTTTTTTGAAATTTAGATTTTTTTTTTTTTTTTACAAAATACGTTTTAAATAGTTTTTTGGATGTATTTATATGTTTATAGCCCGGTTCATTGGCAAACAATACTTTATCAGAAGTTTGATTATGTGTTTTGAGAATATCAGACCCATAAGATAGTTCAAAGTAAGCTTCTTAGCATTTTAAAAAGCTACATCAATAGGTACTACTTAATCATTACTGTGTTCCCTACGGACCCTCGCTGTGTGCTAACTAGCACACAGTTGACCTGATTATTAATTAATAGGGACCCTTCATTTTAATGAATATATATGTGATATATTTTTTAATTTGAAGTTCAATATTAACAAAAAATATTTTAAAAAAATATTAATAGTAGTTTTATTTATAGTCTTAACTATTGATTGGTATATAGTCTTAAATAGAAACCTAGAATTAATAGTTTGCATAAGTCTATATATTAAATAGGTAAGGCTAAGGCGCGCTTCACGTAAGTACGTGAGGCGATAATGGCCGGTTTCTGTACGATTAAGTTAAAATTATAAAGTGTAATAGTTGCATATTCTTTTTCTCCTCTTCAATAACTTTAAATTGATGTATAACTATGCCATGGTGACTAAAACTTTTTTAGTCACCCGCCATATTGAAAATATTAAGTGTGAAATTTTAATAGTTGCATAATCTTTTTATACACTTTAAGACATTTAAATTGATGTATAACATGTCATGGTGACTAAAATAATTTTTTTAGTCGCCCGCCATATTGGCCGCCTTCTTGAAAATATTAGGTGTGAAAAATCGAAAAAGTGTCCAGTTGTCACAAATGCCCAGATGCACCTGTGTGCCGAATTTCATGTTCCTAGCTATAGTAGTTTATGAATTGAAACAAGCAACGGACAAACACCAATGGACAGACAGACAGACAGAGCCGTTATATAAGGTTTCTTTTTGCACTTTGTTCAGAAACCTAAAATAAGCCAATAACATTTTTGCCTTGACTACACTTATTTCTCCCACAACAACGTCCTTTACTTACAAAAAGAAGGTCTCCCTATGGGTGACCCTCTATCACGTATTATTGCCGATATTGTCCTAGACAAATTATTCTTTGATGTCATACCCCAATTTAATCCCCACATTAAATTTGTTAAACATTATTAAAACAAGTGTTGTAATAATGTCATAAAAAAGTGGTTTAGAAATTTGGGTGTGGGTAAAAATTTTAGGCCAAAAGGACTTAGTGAGGTCTTTAGCTAGGTCCAGGGGAATCGATGTAAAAAGAGATTGGACATCAAGTGAGATAAGGGAATAATTTGGATCTAGGTCGGGAATATCTTTGATTAGATCAATCAGTTGATATGCGTTGGAGATATTAAAATTATAGCTATTCCTAAAAGGAGATAACATGTTTGAGAGAAATTTAGAAAGGTTGTAAGAAGGGGAGTTTATACATGATACTATGGGTCTGAGAGAAACAGGATTTTTGTGGAATTTGGGAAGAGCATAAATTCTAGGGGGAACTGCTGTATAATTTGTCAAAGATTTTTTAGTTGGGAAATTAATGATTTTTTCTTCGTGTAAACGATTAATTAATTTGTTTTGTTGGGTTTGTCTTTTAAGTGTGGGGTCTCTTTGTTTATCTTTGTTTTTGTATTTAGGAATAATTGTGTAAGTGTTTGGGTCTTGTATAAGTTGATTGAATTTGTCTGTGAACTCTGATTTGTTCATAATGACTGTTGTGTTACCTTTATCCGCTTTAAGTATTAAAATATCTGGGTTGATTTTTATTAATTGTTTCGTTTTTTTAATGGATGAGTTTATGAAGGAATCATGTTTGGTGTGCTTATTCTTTTTATTTGTGTTGTGTAATGAATTAGTTACTATGTTTGTAAATTTGCCGCGTAGTTCGTTTTTTTGGTCAATGTTTTCGTTAGTGTTTTCTATTATGTGTTCGGTGTCTTTTATTAAATCGAAAATTTGTTTTTTATTAATGTTGTTAGTATAGCAAAATTTGGGTCCAAGAGACAATATATATTTTACCTCTGGAGGAATAGTAAAATTGGTAAGATTTCTAATCCAATTATCATTAATTTTAATAGTATTAGATATTGTAGTGTTTTGTTTTTTCAAAAGATTGTCGAATTTAGATTTTTGTGTTTCTTTGATAGATTTAATGTATTTTTCAGTAGTTATTTTTATGTGAGATTTACATTTTTCAGTCAGGTCCTTGTTGGTTGATATTTTAGAAAAAAAATTATTTGTAATATTAATTAAGTGGTCTTTATTGTGTTTCAATTTCCAGTGTTTAAGTTCCAAAGATGTGTTTAGCAAAGCAATACTAGTTTTAGTTGTTATATGGTCTAGTTTTTTATTGTGAGGGGCATTTTCTAATTTTAACGAAGATATATTTTCGAGAATGTTGGAAATAAAGGATGGAAAAATATTATTATGTTTACATTTTGTAAGGAAGGTGATGTCTTGTTTAATTTTTTCAAGTTTTTTGTTGGATTCAAGTAAGTCATTGTAGTCTGTTCGTAGTGATGGTGAAATGTTTTGTAGTCTTTGGTGAAGTGTCATTTTCTGATCCATAGGTAGAATTTTAATTGAAGTTTTTCTTTTGTGGACTTGAGGTTTCTTATATGGAGTTCGTTGTTATTTGGAATGAAAGTCCTTTTTTCTTTTATTATATTTTATTTAACAAGCTCAGTTAAAAAATAAATTTAATTCTTTTCAAAAAAACATATAAAAACAATCAAAATTAACTTATTAACTTGGTAAGACTTTCATTTCCAAAATTGGTTTTTACTTTTTTCATTTTGACCTTTTTTCTCTAAATTTACAGTATTTCTAACATTCAAAACCTGAAGAAGTCCAGGTTCCCTGGACGAAAGCTTGTTAAATAAAATATAATAAAAGAAAAAAGGACTTTCATTCCAAATAACAACGAACTCCTTATAAGCCAATAACATTAATAAAATTCTGTATATTTTCGGATAATCTATAAGATACAATTTATTAAACAAATGTTCCTTGAAAAAAAGTACGTGTAAGGTAAGTAGAATTTAGAAGTTTTTTTTAATAACATAAGCATATATTATTTTTGTTATAATATTCTGTTGTAGCCTTTTACTTGGACATTCATATATTGAACAATCAGCTTTTTACGCAAGAGTAGAGGAGTACTGGTTTCGTTTTTCTTCTGCTGATTTATATAATGGTTTTACGTGTCATACTTGTCTTTTTTATAATTATAAAATGCTATAATAATAAAATTTAATACTAATATATTCAGGATAGAGAGAAAAAAACATTCATTTTTAATATGCTGGTTTATTTTTGAAAATTATTGATCAGATATTCACAATATAATTACTAATTAATCACCGCATAATCCCTTCCTGCTCAGTTCAGAGGCTGTATCCCTTGTAGTAGCTGACCTAAAGGTAGAGCCCAGACTCTCAAATGACCTGCTACTGCAAAACAATTTAAAGATCGTTGTTTATTCAAAATAAATTGTGTGTTGTGTATATATATTAATGTATGTGTGTATGTTCTTTATACAAATCTACATTTTTAGTCCGTTCTCGATGAAAATTTGCACACTTGACCTTCAAAGCAAGGGGAAAATCACTGTTTACATGAATTTTCGATATTTAAATTTTAGTACACAGGGGGTGCGGGAAAATTTGAAAGTAATGAAAACCCTTCATGATGCGTACCGTTGAAAAGCTCTTTAAGAGTACAGTAATTGCTGATATGTACATTTAGGGGGGTAAAATGGAAAAATATATTTATATCTATAATAATAAAAGCCAACGTTCATATATAAAAATCACCTATTAATCACTACATTTAGGAAACTGTTAGTCTGGAATCACGAATTTTGGTATAATTGTTTTTTGGGTACATGTTAAGCTCAATTCTGCGGGTGATATGTGCCAGTGGCGTATCCAGGGGGGAGGGAGGGGGGGGGGGGGGGGGGGCACAGGGGGCACGTGCCCCCCCCCCAGACGGGCCCAGACCCAATAGAGTAAAAAAAAAAAAAAACACACCGTATTTTTTTTTAATACATATTTTTACATTCACCTCATATTCAATTTCACCTCAGAAATGCATAAAAGCGCTGTTTTGAGGGGTCATATTTTCAAAATTTTCCGGGGGAGGGCCCCCGGACCCCCCACCATAGATCCCCCCCCAAATAATTAACTGCAGACGACGCGACGCCCATGACTTACAGTAAGATATTGTACTGCAGTAAGCATCAGCATATCATTTTCTAACGAATACGTTCTAAAACAGTTATTATTACTTGGGCACGGAGATTTTTTTTTTTTTTTTTGGGGGGGGGGGGGGGGGGGGGAGCAGATGCTTTTTGAATAAGAAGTTCCCTTTTCTTTACCACTACGAATCCCCCCCAATCTTAACTGACTTAGAATGTGCCCCCTCCAGACCTAGCCGCTGGATACGCCACTGATATGTGCTATAAAACGTTTTGGTAGCTCAATATGGGGTGGAGAACAGGGCTTCTCAATAGATATAAAAATACGAATTGCCATATATATATATATATATATATATATATATATATATATATATATATATATATATATATATATATATATATATATATATATATATATATATATATATATATATATATATATATATATATATATATATATATATATATATATATATATATATATATATATATATATATATATATATATATATATATATATATATATATATATATATGTGTGTGTGTGTGTTATAAATGTATTTAACCCACAGAATTAAGCTTAACATTGTTCCCGTGAGACGTGATTGACGCACAGACAAACAGACATCAAATTTTCTTAACTTAAATTCGTTATGAGAACTACTAATTTAGCGGAAATACAAAATTTGAGCCCAATCAGATAAAAGATTAAGATAACATAAAATTAAATTAATATCCCCTGTAAAACATTGCATGGCGAAGCACGGGTATCCAGCTAGTAAATAAATAAAAACTTAATAAAAAACATAGCACAAAAAAGAAACTTTACACTCCTAAAACGTTTACAAAAATAAATTAAGATGGTCTGTTTTATTTGTCCCTTTTTCATATTAATCGTAGGATTTTTGTGGGTCGTTGAAGGGTTTTTGAATAACATTGTTTCGTTCACACTTTTGTCATTAACGTTTGGCTATATTTCGCCCCTCTCCGAGGCATAGACGTGCCGGGTTTGCGAAGTTGTTTTACATTTTTATATATAGGTAATAAGTGGGCAGATTCTCCAACTATGTAGTTAGATTCGTCGATTCGTACAACACCCACACTGTCTATCATACTGTTTTACAATTAACACATATAACAATTTAACAAAATAAAAAAATAAAAATTATATATCACAGAAATGAGAACGTAACATTCGTCGTCAATATGGTAACTTGAGAAGTTTTATCTCAGTGACAATTAATTTATATTTTTTCACATAAGTGTTACTTAAACCTAGTTACATCTAATCATTGCTCAACCTTGTCCTGATAAATATTGAATGCATCTATTATTAATATTATGTAATTGACGAAAACACGTTTCTGCAAATGTATCTTAATCTCACATTAATGGTGCAACACACCCAATTATAAGAATACCAAACCCGGGCCCACATTGAGACGCGCAGGCGACGCATGGCAGGGAAGTACAGTTTTCTCCAACCTTAGAAATATACGAAACCATGCGAATTAAGACGAAAAGCAGGCCAGGACAGTACTATGCCTCACTTGGCCTACCTGACACATGTTTCTCTGACGTCTAAATTCGCGAGGTTTCATAAAGTGTAAACTTCTATGGCTGAAATAACTGTGCTGCCCTGCCCTGCGTCGCGTCATCCGCGTCTCAATGAGCGCTCGGCCGATGAACGTCATAAATTGTGCCTTGTGTCTGCTTAAACTTAAGCAAAATTAACATAAACAGGGCATTTTTAAAACAGGAACGATGCCACCACCACCTGGCAAGAAATTTTAAAGGAGCCGAAAATACACTCACTCCTGTTTTAATTTATTTTATTTATTTCAAATGTACACCTCTTTTTCTGCCGATCAATATAACTTCCTTAAAAAGTTTCTTGGGTTACATATTCTTCTATTTTCAAAAATTAATATTGGTGCATTATACTTAATTCTATTCTTACATACATCAGTACAGGTTAGATTGTATGTTCACGATTATGATCACACTTTATTAGCCCCATCGGAACTAATTAAAAATGATGTCCTTCCAATCAAAATTTACTCCTGCGTGGCATGTGGCCATCATAATAGTATTGAAATAGAAGATTACTACTTGTGATGAAACTTACTGAAATATTATTCTATTCCGATTCTATTCTTCTTTAAATTATCCTAAGGTTGATTTCTCCTTCATGAGAATCTGTTTGACTTATTTCTTAAAGTCTGGTTATTAATTATTAAAATGAGGGAACACTTAATCACAACTAACCTAAGACTGATTCGTGACATAGATATGCTGTTCCTGCTTGAACCAAGTGAACTTCTATTCTTTGGAATAACCATACCCTTCTCGGCTAAATAACGTTGAACCATCGGAAATGTTTCGATGTAATTAGAGGCAAGTTCCCCCAACTGCTGCAGGGCAGACTGATTCTGTTCGTGCTTTAGCAACACGTTAATATCTTTCTAAAAAAAACATTAAAAACTTATTATATTAATATGACATTTAATTACAGCTGTTAGGTTAGAGGGGGTATTATTAAGCATTAATTATATTATCATAATTAATTAGTTGTTCATAATAATTTCATAAGCTATTAATTATTAAGAAAAATAGCTTGGCAGATCTAAAATCAAAGAGCCCTTCACCTACGTTTTACTGAGAAAGAGATATTTATCTTAGCTTTTACAGACATTTTCGGATTTCTAAAACGCTTCAATGCTCAAAGCATTGTCAAACGACAAGTCATCGACTTACCAGGTAAACTAGAAAATTCGTTTAAGTAGAACAACAACCACCTTAAACATTCTCTGCTTCATTTTGTCGACAGGATTTAAGGCTATCTATAGTTTTTGTTAACACCAAAAAGAACTAGACACAACCTTTAACAATGTTTTGTATTTGTTTCTTTTTGATAAATTATGTTAGTTTTAAAATTGCATGAAATCATCAGTTGATTTATGTAGTTTGAAAATTGGCAATGCTTATTTATAAAATAAGCATTTGATAAAGTGAATAAGAGTAAAAGTGAATGTGACAGTAAATTTTCGCATCTTAAGTAAATTCGAATTTCAATTCAATTTTTCTTAATACATCTTCAGAGATATTAAGCATGTTAAATTCGTACTGTACTGACAACTCAGCAAGTTAATAAATAGTAAATAATTACAAGATAAAAAGAACTTTTTATGTACTACGTTTTTATATTTTCTGTCATAAATCATAAATCACAATGAAGATTGAAAATATGGGGTATGTCAAAACAAATAAAGTAACTTGCGGATTTTTTCCGAAACTAACTTTTCATACAGCAAAATTTGCTGAAAATAATTAAATTCTGCTGAAAGATTGCTAAAAGTATTAAAATAATGCATTGTCATCGTGTTCTGAGCTATTCTAAAAGTTTCAAATGTCTAGCTACTCAGGAAGTTAGTTAAAAATCGATTGCAAGATTTGTACTGGACAAACAAACAAGAAAGCAAGCTAATAAAAACGTAGTAAAATACATTGTACATATTATAAATTGAAGAATCCAGTAAACTATGATTTGGATAAAGGTGTAAAAATGAATAAAACGAAACAACTAAACTGGCAATTAAAATATCCTAATAGTGGAGTAAGGAAATTAAAAAGTAATACTGGTAATACTGGCGACTACATATAAACATTTTTTGTATTATTACGACTTATAACGTATTATTAATTAAATAAAATCACATCATTTGATGGATAAATTAGTTTAGTACTTTATATGACATTTTTATCCATTTGGTATTCAATTCTATGCATAATTTTAAACACAAATCCATAGATTTAGCTCATTTTGCTATTTAAAGTCACTACCCTTAACATCCTTAAAGATTCGTTTTTTTATCATTATAGGACCCTTTATTACCCAGTACGCCTTTGCCTTTCATTACCGAAACATTTGAATGTTCTATTGACTTAAATTCCACTATAAATTTATAGAGTACAACTGCGGTTATTCAAATTTATTTGAATAACCGCAAACTATGTTTCGTTGCAATCACGGAAAGAAAGAAAGTGAGGGAAAAAGGAAAACAAAAAGGGCCACAAAATGTAACGTTTTTGTTTCCTTCCGGATTATCGTGTAATTACACGACACTCCTAAAAGGAAAGCAGAGTAATTATTTCTAACCTGTGCAAAGTCCTTAAAATGGAACGAAGCATCTTTAATCAAGCTTAAGTCTCTCTGCAACTTAAGCATGTGTTTAGTAGCTCTATCAAGTTTCATCTGCTTCTTAGCTAAATCTCTTTCGAGTTCTGACAGTTCATTGTCTTTATTCTTCCATTCCAAATGAATTTCTTGCTCTTCTTCCTCTAAGGCAGCTAATTTTGTTAGCAACTCCTGGTAACAAATGCAACAAACATGTAAAGTTAAAACAGACAAGAAAAAATAAGTTCTGTTTTTATTATAAAGTAATAGTAATTGTATATATTATAGTGTAAAGTTAATTGAATCGATAATTCCTAGCTTGTTAAGTAGCTTCTTTATCATAATTCGATGATAAACCAAAAAAAAGCTTAGTTATAATTTTATTATTTTTTTTATATCTAATGGGAATAAGTTATACAGGGTGATTGGCGATATATGTACAAAATAAATTGGGCGATTCTAAGCCTCACTGGCTACAAAAAGTCTTTTAAAGCGTGGGTCTATTCTCAACTGTTTTCCCACAAGGTCAAATTTTATGATTTTTTAAGATCGCATACCTTTGCTCATAAAAACACTTATTGCTCCAAAAGTATAAAAGCTAGAAACAAATATTGTGTATTGTTATATAGCTGACATAATTTCCTACAAG
Organism: Gerris lacustris; assembly: GCA_951217055.1. NCBI lineage: Eukaryota > Metazoa > Arthropoda > Insecta > Hemiptera > Gerridae > Gerris > Gerris lacustris. The sequence goes on along the minus strand of OX578277.1, from coordinate 68,654,569 downwards.
AAAAGTGTAATTTTATTTTTCATACCCTCAAATTACATGGCAAAAAATGTATACAAATATAATTTTTAAGAAAAAAATTAAAAATTCAATTTTTTTGCAGTTCCATAACTTGGTAAAGAACCGAGCTTGAACTGTTCACTGTTCGGACTTCAAGAAAAACTTCCTTATTTACTAAAGTTTCGATTTTCGATCAATATTAATATTATTACCAATTATTACCAATTCACAAGGCGAAATGTTAAGTAAACTTCGCTGAAAGTAAAAAAGAAACATGTTTATAGTTGCTATTGTTGACATGTAGATGAGTATACTAAACCAATCTTGCTTTTTTAATATGATTTTAATTATTTATTGACCTGTAAGTCAAAAATAGCAACAATAAACATGTTTATTTTTTACTTTCAGCGAAGTTTACTAACAATTCCGCCTTATGAAGGTAATAATATTAATATTGATTGAAACGTTAGTAAATAAGGAAGTTTTTCCTAAAGTCCAAACATCTTTAAAAAATCATAAAATTTGACCTTGTGGGAAAACGGTTGAAAATAGACCCATGGTTTATACGATTTTTTTTGTAGGCAATGAGGTTTAGAATTACCCTATTTATTTTTGTACATATATCGCCAATTTCCCTGTATAATAGTATTGATAAGCTTTATATGTAATTCTTTGATACTTTAAATAGAATGTAAATACCTTAATCTCTTCATTGATTTGTTCAGTAAGAGCTTTCTTCTCTTTGTACTTGTCTACAGCTACGTAATATTCGAGCTCAAGACGATTTCTTTCTTGCATCTCTGGTCCTAAAATATAAGGTCGAAAATTATGACAACGGCTTTTCATTGCTATGTTTGGATGAAATAAACATAGTTTCATGGAGTGACTCTGAACACACAGATCCTATTTACAATTACTTTTTATTAATAATAATATAAAACAGGTTAAGTTCAGTATTATAAAGTTATAACTGATGGTAGACTTTACCATCGCTGTCAATAGGGTCTAAGTTTTTCTTAAAGTTCTTATTGGCGTTGCTGATAAGTTTAAGAGTGTTTTCCATAGCTTCGATCTCTTGTTCCGCCTTAATTATTTTGGCTTCTAGTTCATCTCCTTCTTCCTGGAGCTCATACCTCTCCTGACCCATCTTGAAACAAATATGTGACATGCAGAGAACCATATAAAATATGTATCTATATTTAAGAATAATATACATTACGTATAACCTCCTTATCCTCTAGAAGAATGCCTCGGCAAATACCAATTTATCATATAGAAACTAATTATATACAGAAGACTAATACTTAATTGTATGTAGTACAATATTGGTAATAAAAAGGCTATTATTACTATTATTATTATAATACACGATGAAAACACCTTTTAATAAAAAGTTATTAAAATTATAATAAAAAGTTAATTTATTACTACGATGGATGGATGACAAGGTGTAAGAAAGAACGACTTACTCTATAATTCTCTCGAGGCGTTTAACTCTTCTTAAGGTCATCCTCAGTATTTATCACTGATCACTATTTACTGATGTAAGTGCATCTTTTATCCAATATTTTATAATAACAAAAAATAACTTATTAATGTAACCTTCAACTTTATTTAAAGTATCATTCCCTTCAATATAATTTTGACTTAATTTTTTTTTTAAGTAGTTATTCTATTTGAATTTTTACTTAATTATTAATTTTTTATTAATTATTCTCGGTGTAGAATTTATTGTTAATTACCGTATATACCTCTTGATATTGAGGGTTTAATCACAGAATCATATTGTTGTAATATAAAATATTTATAATAATTAACTTTGTTTAGAGTATAGTTTTATAATTCGTTTTTTACAGTCCATTATAGCTAATTTTATTAAATTAGTATTGACATTGACGCTCTCTATGGAGATAGAATTTTAATGTTTTTAAAAAATATTTTAAACCATGACATTGCACAACTGTACATTATATCATGTAAGTAATTTAAATATCTTTGATAATTAGAATTAGAATTCTATGTTATCTATAAAGTTTTATTAATATACAGTGTGTTCCAAGATAGAGTATCCGAGAGGAAAAATTTTCTTATTTTTGGGTTTTCGAAAAAAGGCATTCTTTATAAAAACTCCTGCTTGTTCTTAACCTCTAAAAATGATAAAATTTTCTTGATTTTGTGTACAGGGTGTTCTGTTTTTTGAAAAATTTAAAATATGACCAAGAGTAAGCTACCCTTATTTTTAATAGTATCGAAAAATATTATTTAGAAAAGTTGTGCAGAATTGCAAAAAACGTATAAATATTAATTATTAATTTATTTTATGAAAACAAAGTAAATTACTTATAAATCAGACAATAAGCTCATGTAATAAATAAATAAATAAAAAATTATTGTCACAACAAGTAATTAATAATTCTAATCTTAACAATTCAACAGAGTTGAAAAATAAAATAAAAAAAAATATCATTCAAATGTATTGCCACCTCATCTGCGCAAATGTTGATTCTATTAATGAAATCGTTATAAGCCTTTTGAACTTGCTCAAGGAGAATATTGGCAGTGACCAGTTTAATTTCAGAAAAGTAACTAAAATTTAATAATTCATAAAATAAATTAATATTTAATATTTATACGTTTCTTTGCAATTCTGAACAACTTTTCTAAATAATATTTTTCGGTACCATCAAAAATAAAGGTAGTTTACTCTTGGTCATATTTTAAAGTTTTCAATAAACAGAACACCCTGTACACCTAATCAAGAAAACTTAAACATTTTTAGAGGTTTAAGAACAAGCAGGAGTTTTTATAAAGAATGACTTCTTTTCGAAAACGCAAAAATAAGAAAAATTTTCCTCACGGATACTCTATCTTGGGACATGGGACACACTGTATATAAACATCATGCCAACTGATAAAATGATTTTGTAAATTTATAAATAAAGACTGAGGATGACCTTAAGGAGAGTCGAAAAGTCTCGAGAGAATATGGAGTAAGTCGTTCTTTCTTACACCTTATCGTCCATCCACCGTAGTAACAAATATTATTATTATTATACATTACGCATATATTTTTAACAATTTGAGCCTAAATCGATATTAATGATATGCATTTCGTGCTTTATAATCCTAAATCTTATTCTTTGGTATATATCCTTATTTTTACCCTAGGTTATATATCCCGGAAAAATGTGATTTTTCAAAACGGTTTAAGTATGACAAATAAACAGGTGTGTGCTAGTCAGCACACACCGAGGCACCACACTGTACTGTACATTTTAAGTAGTACCCTATTGATGGTGTTTTTTAAAATGCTAAAAAGCTTACTTTGAACTATCCTATGGGTCTGATATTCTCAAAACACATAAACTTCCGATAAAGTATTTGTTTGCCACTGAACCGGACTACAACCATATAAATACATCGAAAAGACCATAATTATAAAAAATCGTATTTTGTCAATAAAAAATAAAATAATATTTTTTTCGAAATTTCCAAAGAGTGGTATCTTTACTTTTGGTCGAAAGAAAGAAGGTTGGAAGAATGTTCACGAATTTTTTCAGATTTTTGCACTTCACATAAGCGAGATAGAGGGGGGGGGGGGGGACATGTTTCACACCCGCTTCAAACTCGCCTACGCTTGCCTTATCAAAGTTATAATCAAAGAATTATATATTTTTGTAATCAGCTCGACGTACCCTTTCATATGATACCCCTCACGGTGTCGAAAAAAAAAAAAAAAAATGTAACCCCTTTTTTACCCTAATTTTTTTGAAAAATATTTTTTTTAATGCGCTCTATTTTTAAAATATGTGGGTAGGTACAAGACACATACATGCCAAATGTCAAAGTGATCGGACGAAAGGTGTAGCCGTGAGAGTAGGCGACCGGACGGACGGACAGTCGCACGCAGGAAAATATAAGGGTCCTTGGTTTTGCCTATGGACCCTAAAAATGCTCTAGGTAAGTTCTTATTATTTTTTGGCATTGGCTACCTGTAGGCCATATAGCCAATAGGTGATGAGATTCTCAATACTAACTTTAATATTATTTAGGGATATACTCGTACAACATGGAGCAGAACTGCAAAACAAAATAGATAAATAAGCTTCAATTTTGAATAATCATGTTATTACCAACCTCGAGAATATATTTAGAATTATTAACATTTAATTATTTAAGATTTACTATTCAATACTCTGTAAAATTTAGTTTTTTGAGCTGAGCGAAGCGAAGCCAGTTCTGCAGTTCTCCAGTTCTGCTCCATCCTTAACGGCTGAACCGATCTGCACAAAATTTGGCATGGTCATTGTGACTAACCACAGGAAGGTATAATCTAAAATGGTCCAAATTGGTTCACAGGGGTACGGGATACGGGGTACAAAAGTTTCCTCGGTTGAACCGATTCGCACGAAATTCGGCACGGTCATAGTGGCCAACCACAGGAAGGTATAAATCTGAAATGGTCCAAATTGGTGCACAGGGGTACGGGGTACAAAAGTTTCCTCCTGAACGGCTGAACCGATTCGCACGAAATTCGGCACGGTCATAGTGACCAACCACAGGAAGGTATACATCTGAAATGGTCCAAATTCGTACACAGGGGTACGGGGTACGGGGTACATAAGTGAAAATAGTATATGTTCTTCATGATGCTTGTCGTTGGAAAGCTCTTTACGAGTACAGTTATTGTTGTTATGTTCACTTTTGTCATATTTTCATTTAAGAGGGGGTAAAATAGAAAAACAGGAAAAAATGCATTTTAATTAAAAATAGAGAATTTACTATTTTTGATCCAATTTCAGCTGTTTATAAAAACAAATGTTTATTGGTTAAGATTAAAATGCACGCTCAGCTCAATATTGCAAGCAGACAACTGCATTGCACACCTAGTTGACTTATGACAGTTTTCTTAGGGATTTGAGATATAAAGTATGTCCATAAAACATTTGATTTCTGGTTTTTATATCAATTAAATTATAAAAAGTATCTCAAATAATTAATTATCATAATAATTAATATTAATAATCATAGATCACTTACTTTTATTTTGAAATAAGTCACAGAAACTTGTTCTCCATCTGCTGTTTTCCCAAGCATATCAATTGCAATTTCATACCTAGAATAAAAGTAATATTAATGGAAATAAATTCGTCTCTTCTGTTTTAATAAGCTTAGTACATAATATACTTATTTAACATGGTGATATATCATCATACTCTCTAGAAGTTTCCTTTTTATGCAAAGGATAATTACAATAAGACAGCGTAAAAATAGTACTAGAACACAATAATATATAAATGGGTTTTCCTACAATAGCTGTCAAGATGAGATCTAGGTTCTCAAAATCCTTACTCGTGAAATGATACTGTACCAATTTTTAGATATAAGTTAACCGATAATACCTACTTCATTTGCGATTACTCTGTTGTGGATTTTATTTATTTTAAAAAACTTCTAAAAGTAAAACGTTCACCTTAGCTCTTTAAAGTTTTCCTCTTTATTTGCTTTTACGAGACATTTTATTTAAGACTGCTTGATCTATTTGCCAGTTAGAGATGAGGGTTAAACATTCATTACTCCTCCAATATTACAACTGATGAGTCTTCTTTCCCTACAACTACAACAAACCTTTTCTGAAGTTGTGTTATTCTGATGTTCAAATGTTCAATACTTTTTCTTAACGATGTTTTTTCTTCACTGAGAGTTTTTTTTCTCGTTATTAAAAGTTCCTTTTGAGCATCAATTTCTAATTTTCTCTCTTTCATCGCCTGCAAAAAACCATTTTAGTAGTTGTCTCTATCTACTTTATGTTAATCATACATGCAGTATGACTAAACTAAAGTAATATAAATTATTTTACATTTTGAACAGAAGCCTGCAAATAATCCACAATTAAGATGGCCAGAAGTGTCCATCCAACAACTGTGGAAGATTAGCGATGAGCCAGCGGGATATCACCAAGTGAAAGTGGATGTGGATTGGTCACACTTTGCGGAGAGGTGATGATAGCATCTACAAACAAGCCATAGATTGGAACCCCTAGGGCGTGAGGAGACGAGGCCTTCCCCGTAACTCCTAGAGGAGATTAAGGGAAAGTATAGGAGATAGGTCAATGCATTGGCCAAAATAGTCCAATGGAAACGCTGCAGAAGAGGCCATATGCACCTCCATGGTTTAACAGGAAATAATTCAGTGTCATGTTGGTTATATTAATAACAACCAAAGTCATGCAAATATTGGAAGATTAGTTAATAACAGTTATAAGTACATCTACTGTATACTATTGCTACTTAGTTTAACATACTATTTTAAAGTAAGCCTAAACAATTGAAAAGCAAAAAAACCTGTAGGATTTACAATTTTAAGATAATATAAATGATTATACTCTTATTAGAGTAGGGACCTTTTGGAATATGTAACTCTATCGGTTGCTAAATACGTGAGGTCATAAGTGAATTTAGGAATAATAATAACTGACAAGAATATGTTATAAGTACTTGGGTTTAGAAACAGTTTGAAGACCATGCCAAAGTTTTTTAAGATAATATTTTAACTCGGGCATAAAGTTTTTTTTGGAGATAAAATAATATGTTAACTGTTAACACTCCTTATGTTATAACAAATTTGATATACACAACAACTGATTGATAACAAACAAATTGATAACAAATGGTCTAACTCCTGAAAAATAGACCTAACAAGTCATAATAATAATAAAAAAAAAACAGTAATAGTTACCGCTTCGAGGCAAACTTTTTCTCGTTCTAAAAGTGATACAGCTCTTCCTTGTTTTGATATGTTTTGTTTCATGACGTTAATTTGCATCTTCATAAGGTTTAGCTTGAGAACACTTTGGTTGCACTCGTTCTGAAGTAGTTTCAGCGCCCTTTCTAAACTTTCGTTGCCTAGACTCATCTCTTTAATTCTATTCGAACAGTTTTCCTTCTCTATTTCCAATTTTCTTACTCGGTTCTGAGCATTCTGAAGTTCTTCCTGAAAATCAAGCAAATATTAAATAAATCAATTGATTTATTCATATTATTTAATATTTAATATACAAGAATCCTGCTAAGTGTCTATAATCCACACATAGAGTTAGAATTCAAAAATCGGTCCGAGACAACTCAGACAAACTTTCTCATATACGAGTTCATAATTATTTAGCCCAGTGTTTTCCATTTATTAGTTTTCGTATGTAAATTTAATTATTATTGAGCATTTCATTAAACTTTATCAAAAAATAACTTCTCCCGGGCGGGGAATGGAACCCGGGCTCTCTCGGTCCGCGTTTTAAGCTTTTTTCTCAGGAACTAGATTTTTCCCGGGAAAACGGCTTATATCGTTGGATTCGTATTTAAATGGACTATATTTTAGAATTTTTTAATTAAAATCGTCGGAACCGTTTTCGAGAAATAATTTTTTTTCATGTTTGTTCAGTTTTTTGGGAGCCCCTAAATTTAGAGCTAAAATTCATTTCTCGATTTCGCCTCGGGGTATGATTTTTCTGAACATGTATGCCAAATTTCGTCAAAATCGGCCCAGTAGTTTAGGCTCCAGGCGTCTGCACAGACGACAGACGACAGACATTTTTTAAAAACCACTTTTTTGGACTCAGGGGACCTCAAAACGTGTAAATCCATCAAAATCTCAAAATCGAATTTTCGCGCCATCACAATACTTTCTCTTTATATGAGAAAGTAAATAGCAGCAACATTTTTGTTTTAAAATAAAATGGGACTGTACGCGCAAAGTACGTACACACGCAATAAAATAAAACACGTAAAAAAAAAAAATATAACTAAAAAACCGCGAATCGCGCTAACAATAAATAACGTACGAAACAACAACTAAAATCGATCTTCCGACTTAATCCCATTATCGACTCTACGGGTCTTTTGAGGGTGGGGGGAAGATTAATGAATGCTTCCCTTAAATTTTTAGATTCAGAAGATATCTAACCGGGGGCCGGTGTAGCCGAGGGGTTAACGCACTCGACTCTGAAACCAAGGTCTAAACCCCGGCTGTGAGTTCGAATCCCAGCGGGGAAAGATATGTTTCACACTGATGATCTCATCGATTAGATGAGTAAAGTGGCCGGATAACCCCCGTCCTGTAATAACCCTGGCAGTTGATCGGGACTAAAACCCCAAAGAAAAAAAAAAAAAAAAAAAACAACTAACAAAAAGGGACGCTTAAGGGAGTAACATGTAAAAAGGGAAAAAGTGGGGAAATGTAGAGCAAGGCTACCGAAGAAAGGGGAAAAAGGTAAAAAAGGGAAGGCACTTACGGTCTAATGAGGTTACCAGCTAGGGCACGTAACACAAGGCAAGTGACGTCTGGGAGGTAGGCAGTCAGATGCTACGCTGAATCCAGAGTCCGTCACCGAGGGCTACGGTAGGAGTAGCAATTGCGGGCTTACGCAAATAAAAACTAATAACTAGTTGGCTTTAGTTCCGCACTAGACCCAGAGATGGCGCGCAGTTGCCTTCTAGGGAAAGGTATAGGTGTAGGGCAGGTTTGGCGTCAACATACCCCCCACTGAAATCAACGTGATTTCCCTAGGCCTAGGCAAACTAAAGTTAAAGAAAAAAGAAGTAAAGATTACTAAGTTAAAAAAAATTAAAATAAAAAATAAGTTTAGATAAAATAGAAAAAAATAGATAAAAAAATAGTTCTGGCAAGAGAAATAAATGAAAGGAAAAAAAGGAAAGGGAAAGGGGGAAGGGAAAGGAAGAGGTGATTTAATTTAGGCTATAGGTAGGGGACATAATATCTCCGCGACAGTGCGAAGATATGATCTTTGCGATGTTCTTGCAGAAGAAAAGCAAACATCTTCAAGTCTCCCATAGTGACATTGAAGAGGCGGAGTCTTCTTGTCTAACGTGGCTAAATCAACAGCAAGGAGGGAAGCATTCATTAATCTTCCCCCCACCCTCAAAAGACCCGTAGAGTCGATAATGGGATTAAGTCGGAAGATCGAAATTAGACCTAGATTAATATGATAGAAGTCAGAAAGGTATGAAGATTTATAAAACCGCTGTGGTTTAGAAAAAGATAGATTCAACTTTAGGCGAAAGCACCAGGTTGTAACTCTTTGCAAATTGATTTCCCATGAAGAAGGCGGAGTAAAAGAAACGAATGAAAATAAACAATAAAGTGAGCTTAGAATTTTCAATTCTAGAAGCTTGAGCGGCATAGGGCTCGAAGAATAAAAATACCAATTAGAAACAGGTTTAATTAGCCATGGAGGTCCGTGTAACCAAAGTAAGTGGTCCAAAAATTGATAAGGTGATGGTAAAATAAAAAGTTGTAAATACCACGATTCAGAAGATATCTTGTTCAAAATCGGACAAACTCTAATAGAAGGTTTTAAAGAGTAAGAAGATTTCAACTGCGCTAAACATATGATGAAATCAGTAGAACCATAAATATAATTATTCAAAAAGTAATTGAATTTTGATAAAAGGTATTGAAGAAGATAACTAAAGAGTAATTCCAGTTGAGGAATTGATAAGTTATGTAAAGAAGAAATTATAGTATTAGACAAGCAAGTGTCAGCTCTGGTAACCAACATATAAATAACAAAACTACGAGTAGTAGATCGAATAAAGTAAAAAGAAAGTAACAAAATGTTATAAGACGATTGACCGTTGGGAGGTCGGGTAGAATAATTGTAAAAAATAAAACGCAACGCAGTGATAGTACCAGTAGATTTAAATACAGCATGGTATTGAATAAAATAAATAGTCCGGTAATAATAGTTATAATAATAAATAAAATTATAACAAGAAGCAAAATCATAATAAACTGGGACACGTGTAATGTGTCTCAAACGTTTGCAGTCTGTAAGGAAATAAAAGGACATAGGTTTAAGTTCAAGGGGATTTCTAAGGTGACGTTCAATACCTAACAAGGAAGGTAAAGCATGTTCATAAGTGTCGCCCCTGAACTCAAGATTGTTGTTATAAGAAGAAAAAGGAACAACATGTCTATCCTCTTCAGAGTGGTAGGATAAGTCCTGGACTAAATGTTCACATTTTTTATCATGGGAACTGATGACAGATTCAATTATAGGAGGTTCCTCACACTCAAATATCTCTGGTAAATCATCTAAAGGAAATTCAGTAGTGGATAGATGAGAAACGACTACTGGCAACGAAGAAGAAGTAAAATTAATTTCACCAGTAATAACCCAACCAAAAATACTGTGAAGGGCTGAAGGGGATCCGTTTCCACCTATGATACGCTGACCGTCGTACAGGAAAGGGAATAGATCAGCAGCTATAAGAAAATCAATAGCAGACGGGGTGTCGAAATTAGGATCAGCAAGGATCAAATTTGAAAATTTAGAACAAATATCAGCAGGGATACTCAACGAAGGCATGTTCGTTGTAATCTTAGTAAGTATAACCGCATCTGTTTTAAGAAGAGGGTTCGGAGAAATTCTAGGCTTGACAGTACATGATGTCATACCCTTAACATTAGAAATTAAATTCTGACCTAGACCAGCTATGGGTAGGTTACATTGTTTGACGGGTAAACCTAAACGTTGGATACACGTCAAAGTAATAAAAGAGGTTTGTGCGCCAGAATCGATTAGCGCACGAACTGGAACATAATTTCCTCGAACATCTTGCATGTGGATAAGTGCAGTTCCTAGCAACACAGTTTTAAAAGAAGATGTAAAACTATGAAGTCCACTCGCAGACAAATGACACTTAGAGTCAACAGGGTCAATATCTGGACAAGTTTGTGAAGGGACAGATGTTGAAGCATTAGATGGCGGGCTCTCCTTCGAGTTACGATAACTTAAGTGGTTAAAAGTGTCATGTATAGAAGAATGGTGTCTAGCCCCACACGCCGAACACAATACTTTAGACGTACAGGAGTCTAACATATGATCCTTGAGACAGTTAAAGCAGTGTCTCAAGTCACGAATAGTTTTCTTACGCTGCAAGGGCGTCATCTTTTCGTAATCGGGACAAAAGTAAATTTTATGGTCCTTTCTACACACAGGACAGCTATTAGAAGAACTAAAAAAAGTGGCAGTAAAAGCCTTTCTAGTTTGGTAAATAGGTTTTTTAACCAATGATCTATCGGATGAAGTTTTTTCCGATTTACTCTGTGAATCAAGGCTCTTCGAAACTTCTAGCGCATTTACTTGCCTCTGAATGAATTCAACAATATTGGTAAATGTTGGAAGAACTTTGGCCGTATATTGTAGCTCGAATTGTTTACGGACGTCTAGTGGTAAACTCCGTAAAGCCAAGTGGGTTAATATAAAGTCAGATAAATCAGTAATCTCCAAGGCCTTAAGAGCAGTAACCGAATCTCTAAAGGTTGATAAAAAATCATTAAAAGAAGAAATAGTTTCTTTAGATAAGGTTTTAAAGGATAGAAGCGTGTCTAATAAATCAGAACCAAGTACTCTTTTGTTATGATATTTAGTAATCAAACTGGTCCATACAATATCATAATTTTTATCTGTTAGGGGTAAACTACGGACTATGGACAGAGCAGGACCTGAGACGGCAGATAATAAATAATGAAATTTTTCCACAGGGTTAATGGATCCGTTATCATGGATCAGCGATTTAAATTTATCATGGAAAACTGTCCAATTTTTTAATGAGCCGTCGAAAGTCGGCAACTCAATTTTAGGAAGCCTAGGTTGAGCTGGCTTATCAGTTGGCTGTGTCGAAGTGGAACCTGAAGAAGTACTAGGAGTAGTAAAGTGTTTGGAGTAAAACGCTTTCACTTCAAAATAAAGTTCTTCAAATGAAGTTAAAGATTGAAAATCCGGAGTGGCTGTGGCTGTGATTTCCAGTTTTAATAAATTAATTCTTTCACAGAGATCCTGGAATTCTCCGTAAACTTGGTCAATTTGTTCGTAGCGAACTTTAAAAACATTGATTTTTGACTTGTCCTTATCAGAGGGTAAGGTTTTAGTCAAGTCAAAAAGTAACTGTAGTTTACGGAACAACTGTTCTCGCTTAGCTGTAAGAACAGTGAGCATTGCTTGCTTTTCAGCCATCGCAGAATAAGAAAAAAAGGTATTAAAAAGGAAATAATTTAAATGCCAAAAAGAAAGTAAATAGCAAAGGAATGTAAATATTTACAATTCCTCAGATATAGCTGTCAGTTAGAGACAAATAAAAACAATAAATAGATTTATCAGCGTAAATAAATAAATGTTTTGTTGATATAAAGAAATATTAAAAATAGTAAGTTTTAAATATTAAATGATATAGATGTAAATAAAGAAAATAAAATATCTAGATAAAAATGTAAATAGTAATACTCCCGCACGGGGGAAACACCAAGAGCAACTACGGCAAGGCGACCGACCTTGGACCGTGATCCTCTCCTAACTCAACGTCTTCTAACAACCCCGTTAGAACAAAGACGCGAAACAAAAAATTTACGGAAATAATAATTAAAACTTCTGAAAACGGAAACTAAAAAATCAAACTCGAAATAAAAATAATAAAAATATGATAAATAAATAAGAATAAAGTAATAATTAATAAGATAATTATCACTAATTATATAGTTATATAAAAATAAATTATTGTCAGAATAATAAAAAAAAACTAGATAATTAATTAATTGGTAGATAGAATAAATTATTAAATATGGACTGTAAATAAAAATAGATAGAAAACCGTTCGATCCGGCCCAAAGGACCAAAAATATGTACGCGCAAAGTACGTACACACGCAATAAAATAAAACACGTAAAAAAAAAAAATATAACTAAAAAACCGCGAATCGCGCTAACAATAAATAACGTACGAAACAACAACTAACAAAAAGGGACGCTTAAGGGAGTAACATGTAAAAAGGGAAAAAGTGGGGAAATGTAGAGCAAGGCTACCGAAGAAAGGGGAAAAAGGTAAAAAAGGGAAGGCACTTACGGTCTAATGAGGTTACCAGCTAGGGCACGTAACACGTAACACAAGGCAAGTGACGTCTGGGAGGTAGGCAGTCAGATGCTACGCTGAATCCAGAGTCCGTCACCGAGGGCTACGGTAGGAGTAGCAATTGCGGGCTTACGCAAATAAAAACTAATAACTAGTTGGCTTTAGTTCCGCACTAGACCCAGAGATGGCGCGCAGTTGCCTTCTAGGGAAAGGTATAGGTGTAGGGCAGGTTTGGCGTCAACAGGGACAAAAAAAGTATGTGTGAGACTCACGCATTAGAAGTGAAACTTAAGTTCTAGAAACAAAATAAACATATGAAATATGTGTATGAAATAGCACAATAAACTTTATTTAAGCAATGTGTATTATATAAATCATTTATTAAATTCGCAACATACATGTTTATAAACAAGAGTTTACAATGCCGCCACAGTCAGATAACTTCTCAAAGAAACATAATTTCAATTAATAAAATATTTTCATTAAATGTTAACGAATAATGAAGAAAAAACAAGGAAACAACATTAATATATATATTAATTGTTAAAATGTATATAATAATACCCTTATATACCAATTCTGTGTACAGATTAAATTAACTACTCCTGTGGTATAGTGGTTGGCGCGTGAGATTCTTTAATCAGGGGTCGGGGGTTCGAGACTTTTTTACAGGTAAATCAACTGCCTGCCTAAGTCGGCAGTCGATTAAAATATCTATCACAGGCGAGTCTTTCGTTAATTTTACTTCAAAAATATTTCACTTGAACGAGTCTCGAACGCCTCCTCTAACCACCTCTAACTTCGTTTCTCGATGTCGATGTCGTTTTATACAAGCAAATTTACTCTACCGCGGCTAAAGAAGTTTCACGTCATAAACATGTGAAGAACCTTGGGCTTGGTAAGTGCTACCTATTGAAGAACACAATATTAATTAACCGAGCGAAGCGAGATTTATGTTTCAATTAACTTTTTAACTCTAGATTAGACCGTTTGACAATTCGTCTGAGAATGTATTTTTACATAATCATGACCAAACGCGTTGTTCAATTTTCTTTTGGCAAACATGTCTTTAAAATTGATGTAAATGTATTTTTTTAATTTAATTTAAAAAATAAATTAGGGATGAATGTTTTTTAAGTCAATAAATCGATGTATGCAATTGTTTTTTTGGAAGCGATGATCTGTTCGCAGAACAGAACTACTAATATATGTTGTGTAAAGAGAAATTTCACCTTTGTTTTATGCAGCTCTGCCTTTATTTCATTGTGATTATCCTGCTTCTGTTTCAACTTTTCTTCCAGGTCCGATATCTTCCGTTTCCATTGAGCCATGATGTCTGTTACATTCTTTGTTTTAGCTTCGAATATCTTACTATGAAGTTCTGCAAGCTGGTACTCCTAAAAACATTAAGAATTCATTAGTAATAAAAGTGCTTACATAAGAAATAGTGTTACTAATTGACTGAACGTAGTGAGGTCTATGTTTCAACTATTCTCCTCCAGACTAGACCGTTTAATATTTCGTCTGCAAACGTTTGTTACGCAATTTCGACCAAACGCGTTGTTCGATTTTCTTCAAGAATCTGTTCCTTGAAGTCATAAAAATCGACGTAAATGGATTATTTTTTTATGACATTTATTTATATTAATTTTTGGTTGAAATTTGGAATGTATGTTCCTTTAAATCATTAAAATCGAATTTGTGGTACAAATTACCATACAATAACTTTTCCCCAGCGGAAAATTGATTCCGGCATCTCATCGTACGCGTTTAAAGCTATTTTCTCAGAAATTAGATTTTTCCCGGAAAAACAACGTTTGGTTAAAAGTATTTGGGAGGTAGCACCCCTAAATTTTAATTAATTAAATTAATTTCTTGATTTCGCCTCGGGTTAAAATTTTCTGAACCTGTTGCCAGATTTCATCAAAGTTGGCCCAGTAGTTTAGGTCGTCAGCACAGAGTATATACGTCATACTACAGACATTTTTTAAAAACTATCTTTTGAACTCAGGTGACCTCAAAACGTGAAATCTATTAAAGTCAAATTTCCGCGGTATCACAATACTCTCTCTTTATATGCAGTAGGTTATATGCGGTATGTATATGAGAAAGTAAAAAAGTAAATATTTAAATTGTAAAAAATTAAAATTTTTATTTATTTAATTTTTCTTGAAATTTGGGATGGAAGTGATATCAACTGTTCACAGAACTACTAGTATTTATTTAATCAAGTTAGTTTACAAGTCCGTAGAGTTGCATATCCTTCTCCTGAATAGTATCTTTAGTATTTTCAATTTCTCTTATAGTAAGCTTTTTAATTGTCTCCAAATCGTAGATATCACTAAGGCGGGTGTTAATATCCTCTTTGAGACTAGGCATCTCAGCAAGTAACCTGGACACCACTTCCTGACTGTGGTCTAACTCTCTTAGCATCTTCTCTTTGGCTTTAATACCCATCTGAAACAATAGACAAATAAATATTTGGTCGAAACTTAGCAGTGAAATAAATTTTACTATTTTCTTTTACTCTTAGTAAAAGTAAATAAACTCCTCCACTATTTAAGAGTATTAAAAAATTCAAGCAATTAATAATTAGTAGATCTTTTGCACTTTTTTTACAATTGCTATTTATTAACTATATAATATTTTATGCAAAACTAACTTTATAAACTTCATCGGCATTTTGACTCTTCTGTTCAGCGGTGAGATTATCCACAGAAAGAGCATTGAGGTGGCTCTCTAAATCACTAATCTCTCCTCTCAAACTGTCCCTTTCTGCCATAAGCGCTAAACAATAACAACAAACAAAGTGTGATCAAATTTACAATATAATCTTTAAAATTAAAGAATTTTATGAACGGTATCGGGTAATAGTGGTCTATTATTAGGCTAAACTAATGGATAAATTGGCGAAAAGTGGTTTTTGCCGTTTGTACCAATCAATTGTGAGATTGCTAAACAAATCAAATATGCATTCAAATAATCCAAACCTTCCAAGATAAAGTATTACGTGGTAAATTCGCTTTGATACGAACGCAACGTTGTTCTGCACCGAGACTTACATATAAGCCTTGTCAAGGAAGTGGTCAAGAGATTATGCAGCAGTGAAGAATAATCAAAGGCTCCAAATACATGGAAATTCCAAAGTGGAAGCAGTACTCATTACGCAGTGAAGCATAATCAAACCGAAATGGAAGTACTCGACGCTAACACATTTATGTCGACTCAAGCGAGTGTAGCCCCCTAATAAAATGGGCTAGCCTCTAGGGAAATTTAGTGAACTATAATAATTTCCCTAACGTTTTATTTAAGATGCGTTCATATTTAATATTAAAAAATAATAAGCCCAATGAATAAGATCGGCCTAATAAAATCCAGATTGTATTAAATTTATATTTAGTATATAATGGAAATGTATCAATTATATAAAATTTAATTATCAGTTGCAATCTTATCAGAGACTGCTACAAAGAGACCATAAAACACTCCAAATAGAAAAAATAAAATTATAAATAAAAGTTGGGAGTAAAATATGATCAATTTAGTTCTTGTAATAATTGTTTTAAATATAAGGGGGGTATTCGTAGTGGTAACAAGAAAAGGGAACTACTTATTTAACAAAGCAGCTCCCCCCTCCCCCCCCCCCTAAAAAAAAGTTTTTATACATATATCTAAAGATTTCTACAATTTTTTCGTTGACGTTACTTTCTACCAGACATTCTATGTTGGTAAATCGAATCAAAGGCTTTCTCAAAGTCTATAAACAGTAAAAGGAGAGGGAACCCATACTGTTTGGCTTTGTATATGAGTTCATTTAGGGTCATAATTCCTTCTATGGTCGAGACATTTTTCTTGAAACCTATTTGTTCAACTGGCGAATCAGCATCGAGTAGGTCTGATATTCTCCTGGATATAATTTTCATAAAGATTTTATATATAGTAGATAGAAGACTTATTGGTCTATAGTTGCTTATGTCTTTCCTATTTCCTTTCTTATAGATAAGAATAAGATCAGCTTCTAGCCAGGATGTTGGTATTCTTGCCTGTTCTAGGCATGTGTTATATAGGTGACATAGACAATATTAGTTCACTCCCTCCTGCTTTTATTTCTTCATTTGTAATTCTATATGGTCCAGATGCTTTGCCCTCTTTTAGATCCTTTATTGCTTGTTCTACCTCCTCACTCCTCATATATAATTTTCGGGAAAGCTTCACCGCTTCTTTTCCCTACATTTTCATTGGGATTTCAATGATTGCTTGAATTGCAGTAAAGATCATTATAGAATTGGTGTATTACTTGTAAGATTTCCTTATTTTCTGTTTGAAGTGTGCCCTTTTTGTCATTTAGACCAGTTATTATTTTTTCCCCTCAGATTGCTCCATCATGCATTTCTTAAGACTACTTCCCTCTTGTATAGCCGACTGGATTTTGCTTATTTTTTTGGCTTCACTCCATTCTCTTATTCTTGTTCTTATTCTTTTTGATAGTTCTATGAATTTTATGTGGCTATTCTCTTTGTGTTTCATTTTCCTTCTGGTTCTCATCGTCTTTTTAATCTCTTTAGGTAGTTTTTTGCGTTCCTTGTTCATTGTCTTCGTTTTTTAATTTTGTAATTATTGTTGTTATATTCTTATTAATTACTTCAATGTTTGTTTGTTTTGTTATTTCCTTTACCTTAAGTGGTTCTTCTATTTTTGTAACATAATTAGAGTTCTTGAGGTTTTCTGTTGTCTTTCTATTGGATTTTTTTATACCTTTATACCACTTTCGATGCTTTATCTCTAGTCTAGCAGCCAACTGGTCTATCTATGGTCGCTACTGAAGGTGAAATCCGTGAGAGCTTCAACACCTTTTACTATATTTTTATTATTGCTTATTATATAGCCTATCTCATTCTTTGCTTTGCCATTTGGACTAATCCAGGTCCACCTGTTTTCATCGCTCTTCTTAAAGAACGTATTCATTTCGTATAGATAATTGCCCAAGGCAAACTCCACTAGTCTGTCCCCTCTCGGGTTCCTGTCACCAAGCCCATGTTCTCCAACTGCCTCCTCCTTTCCCTTCTTACCAACTTTGGCATTCCAGTCTCCTATGATTAGGGAGTATTGTGTGACTATAAGTAATTTAAATTAGGTTCAAAATATAACTACTGCAGTGAAAATAAATAAAATTTAATATTAAATATTTCATTTAACTTCGCTTATACAGGGTGGTCCAAACGTCTCCTCCTCCCCCTCTTAACTTTTGAATGGTTTGAGATAAATTAATGAGACTTAAGGGATTCCTACCATGTAGGGGCAACCACCCATTTTTCCCCCAGGCCACCTAACTTCAAAATTTCAAACTCGAGTGTAAATTTTTGATAGCAGATTCTACGGCGAAAAATAAAAATATTTTATATACATCATACTTTTTTTCTATCTCCAATATTTTGCCCCCTATATGGGGGCAAAAGTATAAAAATGGTTGATTTCAGGCCTGTGGGCAAAATGGTGGTTGCCCCTAGTGTGGAAGTGGATGAATTCACACTTCTCTTTACATGGTACAGGTCCCCTAACTTCCATTACTTATTTCAAACCGTTTAGATTTTATAATGATATAAGAGTTATTTTTTTACTATTATTTTCTAAGGGTTATTTTTCTATCTTTACCCCCCTATAGGGGGCAAACTATTAGAGATAGAAGAAAAAGTTTATTATATTTCACCGTACAATCTAAATATGCTATCAAAAATATACACTCCAATTAGAAATTTTAAAGTTGGGTGGCCAGGGGGCAAAATGGGTGGTTGACCCTAGTGGGCGATTGCATGAAAACAAACTTCCCTTTACATGGTACGGATCCCCCTAGTATCATTAAATTATCTCAACCCGTTCAAAAGTTAAGAAGGGGGGAAACTTTTGGACCACCCTATATACTATATACCTTTCCATGCATGCATTGGTACTAGAGAGAAACATAATATATTTACAAAAAAAACATACAAGAGGCTGCTCATTTATAATGAGTTGCTAAATACACAGCTTACTAAATCAATCATTTAACAGACAATAACTTATTAAATAGTGCAAAATTTACAAGAAATTAAAGTATATAATCATCATTATACATTTGTCAAAATAGTAACTTTTAAAAAATTAACTTATATAGTCAATATATTTGTTTTGTCAAAAAAATAAATAAACAAAATGTCAAAAATAAAATTAAGTTTAGCCGTATATGTGATGATTTAAAATGCCAAACGAATCTAAAATAATTGATTCGGCTATTCTTGTCAGTTCCTTTTTATCTATACCTATCTCATCGAAGAAATCGCTGGTAAACTTAGGTATAGTGCCTCTTGAACCAAACCAAAGTCCTTTAACATGAAAATCTCTTAGACCGTGCTTCTCCAAAAACTTTTCTCGGTAATAATTAAGACATTTGTCATAAATTCCCTTCTTTTCAAGATGGACCTTTTCTCCTTGCTGTAGATCGTTGCTTTCATATCTAACCGTAGGGTCTATCACCAAAGCGTCCTTGCTATTTTCTTTAAAAGCAACAATGTCAGCATACCTAGTAGAACCATTAGAATCAATGCTATAGACCTCTTCATAGCAATTATACCTATTTATAATTATAAATAAATCTTTTAAAATTACTACTTTTTTATTTTAATTGCTTAGTTGGGACTATTTTATGTTTTAGTAAAACATATTTCTCCCCCTAAACTATCACTGAATTTTAATTTTGATTTTGATTTATTAATATATGTATTAAATAGTAAATAAAACTTCAAACTAATTACTTGACGGAGAAATCATTTGTTATAAAAATTGCTCTAATAATTATTATTATCTTTGTGTGTTCGTCCTTGCATTTCTAAATCTATTATATATACAAATCTGATGATTCGTAAATCTTCATTAAACTTTAAAAAAGCTTACCATTTCGCTAAAACTTATTTTTAGCAGAAAGTTATAATAACTTACATGAAAGCTTAAGACCTAGTTGAGTGCTGGCAAATTTCTGCAGTTGTAACTTAGAGGATAATTCCGACATCGCAACTTGATTGACAAAAATCTGTGAATAAAATTGCATATTAATAATTTTAAACCTGCCAATTTTTATTATTATATTGCATTATGAATATTAAATCAATTCATACATTAAAAATCTGTCCGAACCAGCTCGTTCTAAACTTTCTCATATATGTGAACTATGTAATTATTACTTAGTCTAATGTATTTCATTTAATTATTTTCATTAAGTTTTCGTGATTACTTTGAATTATTATTGAAAATGTTATCCCAATGAACCATAACAATTGTTTTTATGGTACATTGGGATTTTTTTCAGGAACTAGATTTTCCCGGGAAAACGGGAAAATCTTTTTAATCAAAATTACAGGACCTTTTTATTTAAGGATATGTTTTTTCAGTAGGTTGGAGGGTGTGGGGGTTAACAACCCAAATTAAGAGATAAAATGAATTTCTAAATTTCACCATGTGTGCCAAATTAGGAGATTGGAGGCGTGTTAATGGTCAGGCCCAAGCCCTACATGGGCTGTAGCGCCGAGGAGTAAGTAAGTAAGTGCCAAATTACATCGAAATCGGCACATTAGTTATAGACCCCACGCGTCTGCACATTCTACAGAGACATTCTTGTAATTTAAGGTAGGTACTTTAAAACGTGTAAATCCATCAAACCTCAAAATTGAATTTTCGCGCGATCACAATATCTCTATCTGTATACAATGAGGTTATAAAAATAGGGTATTTAATATAATTACTAATAAAAAATATGTTAACGAAGAAAACTTTAACTAACGAACCAGTTAACAACCAAAACAAATCATAATTGGAAAATAGCCAAGAAAAGTATGATGTACCTCATTCTCAACTTCACTTATCTGCTCATCCATGCTTGAATTACTATTAATGAGTTTTTGATACGAATCCTTCAAAATTCTTTCTTCCAGCTCAAGTTGGTCGTTTGATCTTTTATCCTTCTCATAAGTGTTTCGTCGATCCAAATATTTTTGATATTTATCCTTCAGACCATTCTTTGTTTCTTCTAGATCCTAGAATAAAATGATGATATTTGCATTCAACTAAAGTTTTTAAGTTATTGAGAGTTGGATTTGTCCATTTAAGGACGTTTTGACTGTAAACTTACCGTCCTGAAGACGGTTTATTATCCTGGTATCACGAGTTGTATATCAGACATCTTTCGAGACACATTCTTACACAACAGATCACATATTTGGTATAAATTAAACTTACATTCTATGGATACAATAAGATATCGTGTCAAATAAAATTCAAGTTTTCTGAAGACTACAAAAACGGGTGTTCTTCAGTTTCCTTAAAAGGTTTGATAAAACATTATTTCCTAAATTCATATTTTTCATTTAAAAATAATAATAGAAATGCTAAAATACCGATCTTACAAGCCTTCGCTGCTCAAATAAATAAGAGAATAAGAAATGAATAAGAATTTACACACTAAAGTACGAGATTACGTTTAAAGCTTTTAAGAAATAAAGATTTATTTTTAAAAAAAATCGAGGATATACTTATAATAGAGAATTTTTTTCTGTAACTAAATTTTTTATTTTTTATTATAAAATCTCAAATCGCCAAATTTGAAGATTCGAGGTCTCAACTGAGTCAACATCTACGTATAGCTCTTTGGTAATGACATAATTTACATTCTATTAAATTAACCCACATTCTGTAGCTGAGATTGTAGTATATTTAGTACAAGCACACAACTTAGTTTTAGCACATTAGCATACATAAAGTGACGAATTCATATTGTACAATGTTTTGTTTCAAAGAAAGTTAAAATTTATAGAAATTTAGCATCATTGAATAGTTCTTACTAATTGCAATAAATAAACTAGGAAAATATGAGGTGCGATCAAATAATTAAATTTCATATCTGATTAGGTTCCTTTATCCCAGAACCTTTTTCTCCCTACAGGGAAGAAAAGGCTTACTTTAGTCCCTCTATACTTATACTAATCCAAAATCATAACTTTTTCTCCCTACTGGAGATTAAATTTATTTTTATGGTATAATATCTTCTTCAGAGTAAATAAAAAACTTTGTTTATAGTAATAAGAAAAACAAAAACAACAACACAATAGTATCTAATATCATTCCATCATAAAAAATAGCTTTTTTTGTACTAAGTGTTTGTCAGTGCTGCTTAAATAATAATCAGTCATATAATTATTTAAACCTCTATTCAAACTCCTAGGCTGTCTCTTTCTCTTTTTAATTTAAGCATCGTTTCGCCAACACTCAAGATTATCACAAGTGGTTGAAACTTAGTGCAATGTTATTATTTGCGGAGAGGTTAATTTTTTCTCCACAATCAAGAGGAACCCACTTTAGGTTCAATTAGAGAGATCTTTAATTAAAAATGAAAAAACATTGCTGAAGAATATTTAAACTTATCTTCGAAAACATTTCCTCTTTACGTATAGGTAACATGTATTTTATTTTTAAACATTATTTTATCTTATTGGTATTTATTACAAATATTAATAAAAACCTCAATTATTTAAACAAGATAAAACAGCCTTACTAAAGATTTTCGATCGATTTCACTATCTCTCTTCTTGACTGCATCAATCAATCTTTGCCAGTTTTCAATAAGTTTGCTCTTTTCAGCATTAACCTGGATAAAAATAATAATAATTCCAATTTTATTTATTATAAGATTATGAGAATATAGATTAATCAAAAGGGTACAGAGAAAACAAATAATTATTTGACATTATAGTGTAGAATTAGTTTTAGTAAGGGCTTCGTAGAATTAAAAGTATTTTTAGGTATATTCCCGAACTATGTATACCCACTTCAGTAGGTGAATTTGGGGGGGGGGGGGGGGGGGGGGCTGCCACTCCTGACAACCTTGCAATCAATATGTTCAACGAATGTCTCGTAATTATGAAATTATCACACACCTCCCCAAACATATTTAACCCATATAGTGTATTAGCAATCGATAGTGTCTTTAAAAATTGAATTTAATTTGATATATTATATAAAAATAATATTTTGAAAGTAAAAATATACGACAACTTTTATCATTAAGAATAATATATATACAGGGTGGTCCAAAAATCCCCCCCCCCTCTTAACTTTTTAACGGTTTAATGAAACTTGGGGGTTCGGTACCAAGTAAAGGTAAGTTTGTTTGCACTAGGGGCAACCAACCACCCACTTTGCTCACAGGCCACCCATCTTTATAATTTTAAATTGGAGTGTATATTTTTCATACCATATTTAAATTCTACGGTGAAAAATAATAAAATTTTACTTGAAACTTTTTTTCTAAGGTAAAATATCTTAATACAACCACATAAACAATAAATTTATTAATTTGATTAGCAGTGAGGTAAGAAAGAATTAAGGCAATCAATCTCTACAACCAAAACTCAATTGCACTTTATATGCCGTTATTGGACTTCCAAAAATGTAAATGATTGTTTGATGTTTGATACCAAAAGTTCGTATCGATAAATAAGCTGAAACACCTACCCAGTAATTATATTAACCAGAAAAAATAAAAATTAAATAAATTGTTATTGTTGATATCATTTTTTTTCTTCTTATTATACGTAATTATTGTTGATGGGAAGTTATTATACAGAGTAGTCCAAAAGTCACCACCCCCTTCTTAAATTTTGAATGGTATTTTGAATGGTATTTGCAGATATTAATGAAACTTTGGGGATTCGTACCATGTAACGGGAAGTTTGTTTTCATGCAATCGCGCACTAGGGGCTACCACCCACTTTGCCCCCCCCCCCCCCCCCGGCCATCCAAATTTAAAATTCTGTACCATGGATCTGTACCATGTAAGGGGAAGTGTGCATTGTGCATTCACCTACTCGAGTGATAGGGCGCTGAAATCTACTATTTTTATACTTATGCCCCATATAGGGGGCAAAATATTTGGGATAGAAAAAAAGTCGTAAGTAAAATATTCTAATTTTTCACTGTAGAATTCAAATATGCATTTTACATTTTAAACTCTCTGTGGAAATACACACAGATGCGGTGATGTGCAACAAATTAATATTATTATTCAAATACCATTCCAACTTCTTTCTACTTTACTCTATACATTTTTCTTACCTTGGGACCTACATCATTATTTATAAATAAATTGTAATTAATGTAAAATATAACATACGGATCTAATGCTCTGACAAGCCTGTGCTACTTCTCCCTCTAAGCATAGTATTTTATCAAGAACTGAATCTTGAATTTTTTGCACTTCAAGTTTGTCCTCACGAGCAGTTTTAAGTTTGAGATAAAGATTCTGAAAAACCACAGATTAAAGGATTTAAATTTGCAAAGGAAAATTATTATATTCGGAATCTTTAAGGAAATTTTCCTTACGAGGGGTTTAATTTATACCATATTAACTTTACAGTTATATCTAAGAGCTAAGAGCTGTATAGAGAGCGCTTAGCATCGTAATTATTTTTTAAGTTATAATTAAAAAAATGCAGCAAAATAACCATTTTTACTTTCTATCTTCTTCAAAAAGTTAATATCCCAAGCTAATCTCTAATTAGAACATATAGCTCAGTGGAAACAGTTTTCGCAATTCTTATTTGTCTTCGTCTTCCTTGATTCTTCTTTAAAAAGTTAATTAATCAAATTTCTGAAATACCTGTTCTGTTTTAATGTAGTCAAAAATGTTAATGGAAATATATCGTATATAGTAGGATAATTGGTATTTTTACCAAATGTGTATTTCTAGTTTCAATTGTATATTTGGAACAGAATAAAGTTAATTATGTACATATATTGTTTATACTTTATAAAAATAATAATATGATTTCAATCCTGCATTAGAATAGTATTTAGAGTAGTATTACTTTAATGGTTTCATTTTCTTTGATCTTTAACTTTTCCAAAATATCTTGATCTCTGTCAAGGTGAGTTGAATTCTCTTCCCAAGAGAAAAGAGTAACCTCGCCCCATTCAACCCTTGCTTTTAGTTTCTGTATCTTTTCAGTAAGACGTTCTATATCCTCCTAAAACAGAATATTAGTACTTATTTATTAAATAATATTTCAAATAAATAATGGCACAGGCACTGACCGGTGGCTGGGCCTATTAGCGGCTGTAAGGTTTTGGGGCCCCCCTGCATACTTTTAGTGGGGGCCTCTTTACGTCTCTTACCATTTTTTATCTCTGAATACACTACACTTTATAGATGAACAGAGTTGGAATGTATCCCTAAGTAATAACCATATTCTGATCTAAACAACAGGAATAATTATTATATATTACGAAAAAATCAAAAATTCTTACACGAAATAATATATTGGTTATTTATTTTTTAAATATTGAATCAAAAATTAAAACTCGCACGTTTTGTTATACTAAATACTAAATCATTTTTTTTGAAGATGTTAACAATAAGAAAGTATTTAGAACTAAAAATTTAACCATCTAAAATATTTGTAGTAGGACTTATAAAAATTATTTCTTTTACTCAAAACAACATTTATATACACTCGTACAAAGAATAATAAAGATTATTAATATAATAATCAAAATTATTAATATAATAGTAATAATAATTAATATTATAAATAAATAATAAATTTTATTAAATTTTAAACACTCGTTAATTATTAATACCCATATTCGATAATCTAGTATTATATAGGTAATAATTACGTCTTACTAACAATTAAGTTATAATGAATGATAAGTCGCAGATATTGTAAAACAAAAGTATAAGCTATAAAAAAGTGTACTTTTAAATGTGAAAAGGGAAATTTTTAGTAGAAACTTAAATTAAAGTATTTACTAAGTGAAGGGGTATTGTTTTTATTTAAATGTTTTATGTGCAATCCTTCAGAAATACAACTGTTACCACTTGCCAGGGCCCCCCTATTCCCGGGCACCCCCCCCCCCCCCCCGCCGCGGGGCCTGCGGGTCCCTTATTGCCGCCACTGGCTGTCCTCCAGTAAATAGTTCACTAACGTCTAATGAATGGATCACTAATCATTCACAATTCTGAACGATTATGTAAAAGGGGAATTCAGAGGGTTGTTAACTAGAATATTCCAGAGCTAAACGGAGTGAGGGGGTCGTATTCTAAGTTATCGGCCCTTAAAGAATTTTTCAGAAATTTACAAGAACTAATTTGCAAGGAGTATTATATAGTTATTTATGTAACTTGGCAGTAAAATGGATCCATTTTCATCCATTTCACTAGCCGGAGGCGAGGACAGGCAATAAAAATTAAAGGCTGAGGCAGGTAATTTATCTAATTGACTGCCGATACGAAGCCGAGGCAGGCAATGAATACACGAGGCAGAAATGTTTTCTTTGCTGCCTTGTTGCATACAATAGTTTATTTACTCACGCTATTTAGATAAAAAATGGAAGCTTAGAGCTTAGGTAAATAATACAACATTGCTTTGTAATAAAGCAAGTATAAAACTAATTAAAACTAGGCATCGCGTGGCTCTATCATTGAAGCGAGTGTATAGTAATTAATATGTATTGAATATTGAAAAAATAGATAATCATGAATCATGATGAGTTGATAGATAATGGGTGTAGTAGTAGTACAGCGGCTAGTAGTAAGGTAATCTTACTATTCCTCTAACCATACATCTCCTTTTCAATTATTGTAAAATGTATCTCTTTGCTACAAACAAACTACTGCATGAATCAAATTGATATTTTGCATGCCTGTTTCAATTGTGCATTAGATGGTGTATATGAAGTTTTATTAAAATTGTTACGTTAGAACGTAAGATATCGGTAAAAAGGTTGTTTTCTCTATTCTAAACGTTTAGGTCCGCTTTAATAGTTTTAGCGATCTTTATTAATTGAAGCGAGCGTAAGCGAGCTTCTTACATTCAACAAACTAATCTTGTAAATTGGAATTTCAGGACGGGAAAATATTCTATCATCATCTATTCGATGAGACGAACATTTTTTTCAAATAAGATTTTTTAGTAAAACCAACAGCGACACCGCTATAAACTAGGCATCGCGTGGCTCTATCATTGAAGCGAGCGTATAGTAATAAATATGTATTGAATATTGAAAAAATAGATACTCATGAATCATGATGAGTTGATAGATAATGGGTATAGTTGTAGTACAGCGGCTTGTAGTAAGGGAACCACCCCGCATTCTTACTATTCCTCTAACCACGCACATCTCCTTTTCAATTATTATAAAATGTATCTCTTTGCTACAAACAAACTACTGCATGTATCAAATTGAAATTTTGCATGCCTGTTTCAATTGTGTATTAGATGGTGTCTATGAAGTTTTATTAAAATCGTTACGTTAGAACGTAAGATATCGGTAAAAAGGTTGTTTTCTCTATTTTTAACGATTAGGTCCGCTTTAATAGTTTTAGCGATCTTTATTAATTCATAGCGGTGTCGCTGTTGGTTTTACTAAAAAATGTTAATTGAAAAAAATGTTTGTCTCATCGAATAGATGATGATAGAATCTTTTCCCGTCCTGAAATTCCAATTTAATTTTTGAACCTCTCGTTTACGCGAGCGTTGCGCGCGAACTCTTGGACGTATCACGCTGTCCAACGAACTTAGCCTGAGTATTAGTAAGAGGATCATGTATACCAAAATTCAATTAAATCGGCCAACTTTTACTCAAGTTATCGTCACACGCGTAAACGTTACTGACAGACAGACAGACAGACAGACAGACAAGATGCACAGTTTGTTGAATGTAAGAAGCTCGCTTACGCTCGCTTCAATAACACAAATTAAAACTAGGCATCGCGTGGCTCTATCATTGAAGCGAGCGTATTGCAATGAAATACTGAATATTGAAATTTATTAATCATGATGAATGTCATAGTTGAAGATAAGTGGAAGAGGGGTAGGGAAGAGTGGGGGTACTCGGTACAAAGCTTTACTTCCTAAACAAACCATACACTATAGGACTATAACAATCTTCACCACCCGCGGTAGCTTTTAAACAATTATTATAAATGTATCTCGTCACTACGCAAAGAATTTTGCTTGTATCAAGTTGAAATTTTGCATACCTGTTTCAATTGTGCATTAGATGGTGTATATGAAGTTTTATTAAAATCGTTTCGTTAGAACGTAAGATATCGGTAAAAAAGTTGTTTTCTCTATTATAAACGTTTAGGTCCGCTTTAATAGTTTTAGCGATCTTTATTAAGTCATAGCGGTGTCGCTGTTGGTTTTAGTAAAAAATGTTATTTGAAAAAAATGTTCGTCTCATCGAGTAGATGATGATAGAATCTTTTCCCGTCCTGAAATTCCAATTTAATTTTTGTATCTCTCGTTTACGCGAGCGTTGCGCGCGAACTCTCGAACGGATCACGCTGTCCAACGAACTTAGCCTGAGTATTAGTAAGAGGAACATGTATACCAAATTTCAACAAAATCGGTCAACTTTTACTCAAGTTATCGTCACACGCGTGAACGTTACTGACAGACAGACAGACAGACAGACACGGAACATATTTCGTTGAATGTAGGAAGCTCGCTACGCTCGCTTCAATTAAACTGAGCATAAACTAAAACAGGTGTTATATACTAGGCATCGCGTGGCTCTATCATTGAAGCGAGCGTATTGCAATGAAATACTGAATATTGAAATTTATTAATCATGATGAATGTCATAGTTGAAGATAAGTGGAAGAGGGGTAGGGAAGAGTGGGGGTACTCGGTACAAAGCTTTACTTCCTAAACAAACCATACACTATAGGACTATAACAATCTTCACCACCCGCGGTAGCTTTTAAACAATTATTATAAATGTATCTCGTCACTACGCAAAGAATTTTGCTTGTATCAAGTTGAAATTTTGCATACCTGTTTCAATTGTGCATTAGATGGTGTATATGAAGTTTTATTAAAATCGTTTCGTTAGAACGTAAGATATCGGTAAAAAAGTTGTTTTCTCTATTATAAACGTTTAGGTCCGCTTTAATAGTTTTAGCGATCTTTATTAAGTCATAGCGGTGTCGCTGTTGGTTTTAGTAAAAAATGTTATTTGAAAAAAATGTTCGTCTCATCGAGTAGATGATGATAGAATCTTTTCCCGTCCTGAAATTCCAATTTAATTTTTGTACCTCTCGTTTACGCGAGCGTTGCGCGCGAACTCATGGACGGATCACGCTGTCCAACGAACTTAGCCTGAGTATTAGTAAGAGGAACATGTATACCAAATTTCAACTAAATCGGTCAACTTTTACTCAAGTTATCGTCACACGCGTAAACGTTACTGACAGACAGACGGACAGACAGACAGACAGACAGACAGACAGACACGGAGCATATTTCGTTGAATGTAGGAAGCTCGCTACGCTCGCTTCAATAACACGCACTGGTAAACACTGTACTTTTCCTGCTTAGGCAGGGGAATATTTCCTTGACTGTTTCAATTACTTTCGGCCTGTATTTAATATTTTTCCTACTTGCGGCAGCAAAATTAAGCATTATTGAACTGTTTTTTTGGCATGAAAGTTAAATTTCTCTGAGGTTTCAAAAAAACTTTACAATACGCAGCAAAATACAATATTTTGCTGAGTATTTTTCCAGGCTAAGCCACGCCCACATTCCCCGCTACAAATAAATAAACAAACAACCATTTCTTTTATATTATTTTTAACATAAATTATTTGAACAATTTACCTTAAAAATATTCTGAATTTATAAAAAAAAAGGTTTATAAATACTTATTGTAGATTATATTTATAAAATAGAATGGAGTAAAAAGATAAAAAAGAAATTAAAATATTACAAAGAAATAGTAGGTCTTAAAATAATCATAAATAATTAAATTAGTGGCAACACTGCAGCTCGTCTATTATCATCATTTTGTTTTGTTTTTACTGTATTTCTGTCAATTCATTTTTTATAAGAGTAACATTTGATATTGCTTTTTTTTTTAATTTGAATAGTTCAATAATAGTATTTGATAAGTAAGTAAGTATTATGAAAAGAATATTATTTATAGGAAACATTTTTCTGCCGCCAGTTGGAAATAGTTATTTATGTAACTAGACAACAAAATGAAATTTTACTGACGAGTGATTAGATTAGCCTCCGAGCCGAAGGCGAGGACAGGCTATGATAATTAACTGCTGAGGCTAAGCCGAGGCAGGTAATTTACCTATTTGACTGCCAAGGCGAAGCCGAGGCATGCAATGAATAAACGAGGCAGAAATGGGTCCTTTGCTGCCTTGTTGCATACAATATTTTATCTACTCACGCTATGCAGATAAAAAATGTAAGCTTAGGTTAGAGTGAGTTTGAGATGAATTGTCAACAAACTCAAACCAAAACAAGTCGTGCTCCAGTGTTGCCACATCTTACTCGAGATTAATTATTCAAAGACCTAGAATTAAAATACTCATTCAGTTTATTTACATTTTTAAACTTTTAAATAATAATAATATTATTAATACATTAATAATATAACAACTCTGCCTAGGCAGAGAAAGTATTTTCCTGCCTGTTTTAATAATTTTATGACAAATCAGCGAAATAGTACTTTCCAGCCTAAAAACAGTTAAGTAATGTTTAATTTTACTGCCATGAGTAGATAAAATATTGTATGCAACAAGGCAGCAAAGGAAACATTTCTGCCTCATATTAATATATAGCCTGCCTCGGCTTCACCTCGGCAGTTAATTTCCATTGCCTGACCTCGCCTCCAGCTTGGAGGCTAACTTAATCATTCGTCAGAAAAATTCCATTTTGCTGCCTAGTTACATAAATAACTATTAATAACAAATCGGCGAAATAGCACTTTCCAGCCAAAAAACAATTAAGTAATGCTTAATTTTGCTGCCATGAGTAGATAAAATATATAATGCTTCCATTTTAGAGACGATGTATCAAGGTCTAGTCATAAGAACATAATTAGAATAAACGATGAACTATAACCTTTTAAACACACACACACACACACACATATATAATATATATATGGTGCAAAACATATTTAGCAGAGCAGGACGAACTCGTGACAGACGGTTAAATACCATGTCATATAGCTTTTTACTATTATGTATTAACCATTGTAAATAATATCTATAAAATATAAAGATCACACACACATATTATCTATATATATAAAAGTCAACGTGTGTGTGTGTGTGTGTGTGTGTGTGTGTGTGTGTGTTTGTTCTTTATACAAATCTACAGTTTTAGCCCGATTTTGATGAAAATTTGCACACTTGACCTTCAAAGCAAGGAAAAAATCAAGGTCTACATGAATTTTCGAAATTTAAATTTTGGTACACAGGGGTACGGGGTACAAGTAATGAATATGGGGTCAAAGTAATGAATACCCTTCATGATGCATATCGTTGAAAAGCTCTTTAAGAGTGCAGTAATTGTTATTATGTACACTTTCGTCATATTTTCATTTAGAAGGGGGGTAAAATGGAAAAATATAGCTATATCTTATTTGTTCTTTATACAAATCTACAGTTTTAGTCCGATCTCGATGAAAATTTGCACACTTGATCTTCAAAGCAAGGGGAAAATCAAGGTCTACATGAATTTTCGAAATTTAAATTTTGGTACACAGGGGTACGGGGTACAAGTAATGAATACGGGGTCAAAGTAATGAATACCCTTCGTGATGCATATCGTTGAAAAGCTCTTTAAGAGTACAGTAATGGTTGTTATGTGTAGTTTTGTCATATTTTCATTTAGGAGGGGGGTAAAATGGAAAATATAACTATATCTATATATAAAAAGAAGAGTATCTATATGAGGGGATGTCTTTTATACAAATCTACAGTTTTATCCCAATTTGATGCATTTTTACACTCTTTTTCTTCCAAACAAGGTGAAGGTCACTGCCTATATGATTTTCCGAAATTAAAATTTTGGTACACAGAGGTACGGGGTACAAATGTCAAAGTAATGGATACCCTTCATGATGCATATCGTTGGAAAGCTCTTTAAGAGTACATTAATTGTTGTTAAGTACGTTTTTGTCATATTTTCATTAAGGAGGGGGGTAAAATGGAAATGTATATCTTTATCTATAAAATTCAACGTATGTGTGAATGTGTTTATGTTCTTTATACAAATCAACAGTTTGTCTCGATCTCGATCTCGATGAAAATTTGCTCACTTGACCTTCAAAGCAAGGGGAAGATCTCTGTCTACATGAATGTTCGAAATTAAATTTTTGGTACACAGGGGTACGGGGTAGAAATGTCAAAGTTGAAAACCCTTCATGATGCATACTGTTGAAAAGCTCTTTAAGAGTACAGTAATTGTTTTTACGTGCATTTAGGGGGGTAAATGGAAAAATATATCTAAAAGTCAACGTATGTGTGTATGTTCTTTATACAAATCCATAGTTTTAGTCCGATCTCGATCAAAAAATGCACACTTGACCTTCAAAGGAAGAAAAAATCAGTGTCTACATGAATTTTCGAAATTTAAATTTTGGTACACAGGGAACAGGGTACAATAATGAATACGGGGTCAAAGGACTGAATACCCTTTATAATGGATATCGTTGAAAAGCTCTTTAAGATTACATTAATTGTTGTTATGTACAGTTTTGTCATATGTATTTTCATTTAGGAGGGGGTAAAATGGAAAAATATAGCTATATCTTATAAAAATAGAAGAGTGTCTGTATGAGGGTATGTCTTTTATACAAATCTACAGTTTTATCCCTATTTGATGAATATTTACTCACTTTCCCTTCAAAGCAAGGGGGAGGTCACTGTCTACATGAATTTTCGAAATTTAAATTTTGGTACAAAGGGGTACGGTGTAAAAATGTCAAAGTAATGGATTCCCAGCATATCATGCATATCGTTGAAAATCACTTTAAGAGAAAAGTAATTGTTGTTATGTACAATTTTATTTAGGAGGGGAAATTTATAGCTATATATATATAAAAATCAACGTATGTGGGTGTATGTTCTTTATACAAATCTACAGTTTTAGTTCGATGTCGATAAAAATTTGCCCACTTGAACTTTAAAGCAAGGGAAAAATGACAGCCTACATGAATTTTGGAAATTTAAATTTGGTACACAGGGGTATGGTACAAGAAATGAATCCAATCGGGTCAATGTAATGAATACCATTGATGATGCAAAAGCTCTTAAAGAGTAGAGTAATAGTTTTTATGGATTGTTTTACATATTTTACTTTAGGGGGGGGGGGGGGATTTAGGATATTTTAAAATTAGCTTATTAAAGAGGAGGGGGTATAGAAATAGGTGGGAGAGATAGAATCTAGATATTCTTGCATAGTAATATAATTTATATGTTTCATTATGGTTGTTTATAAACTTATCTAATTATAATAACACTCCGTAGCGAAGCACGGGTACCCAGCTAGTATAATATATAAATAATACATACATTTAATATTTCATGTAAAAATTACACAAAAACTGTCCGATTTGGAATTAAATTGCTGCAAGAACTATTAATAAAATTTAGTACACATAGTTTTTTTTAGGTCATACAAATCCTTTAACAATCAATTAACCCTTTTCTAGGGGTGAAATCTACAGCCCGAGTTTATTCAAACGACCCGTATATTGTGGAGTAATCTTCTCAGACAAAAATAAAAATAATAACCCCTACTCGAAAAGTATAATATTATTTACTAAGTAAAAAAATTAAGTAATTGTTGATTTCATCACTTGTTCGTGTGCAACAATGTAATCGCATCTATTTACAGCAACTATTACAGCTAAAAAGAGTTAGTACTTTTTTTTATTATTAAGGAAAATTGACGACCATTTATTTTATTTAAACAACTATACGTGATTAGGAAAATATTTCACTAGCTTAAACTAGTCTCTCTTTTTAGGGTTTCGTTGGTAAAACCAAAAAAAAGAATCCTTATAGTTTCGTTCCTGTGTCTGTCTGTCACTCTGTACGGTTCCAATAACTTTTGAACCAAAAGAGATAAAAACGTGAAACTTTCCAGTATAAAAGATCGTTTTGACGCGCACACAGGAAAAATATAGCAAACTCAATATTATCAACTGTTCAAATTCAAAATGGCGGATAATTCACGTCGCGAATTTTTTTTTTTTATTTAAACATTTGAGAGGGGTATCAAATGAAAAAGGTATTGAAGAGTAGATTACAAATATATATACCACTTAGGAAAAGTGCTTAATTTTCGGCGCCATTTTGTCAAAAAACATCGAAATTTTGCGTGTCCCCCCCCCCTAAAATCGTATTTCCGCTGTTACTAAAAATATAGAAAAATATGCAAAATGTGTGGTCTGTCGGGCCATAAAAAAAATGACTAGCTTGATCTAATTTACTGGAAATCCAAAATAAATAAATGAATAATAATTCATGTTTCTTGAATTTTTTTTTTTTTTTTTAATTTTGAGTGGGACATCAAATGAAAGATATTGAAGAGTAGATTACAAAAATGTATAACGCTTGTTGTTAACGTTTAATTTTGCGCGCCATTTTGTCAAAAAAATGAAAACTTTTCTCCCCTCCCCCCTTACTAATTTTGTGTTCACAATGCCAACGAAACCCTTTTTACGTGAAACTTCACACCTAACCAATTTTTTTTAATTGTTTCTCTTTTTTTTTCGATTGAAATTGAAATAGTTATTTATGTTACTAGGCAGCAAAATGGAATTTTGCTGACAAGTTATTAAAGTTTTAGTTCCGAGCCGAAGGCGAGGATAGGCTAAACAAATTTACTGCAGAGGCGAAGCCGAGGCAGGGAATTTACAATTTTACAGACGAGGCGAAGTCGAGTCAGGAAAATTACATTTTGACTGACGAGGCGAAGCCGAGGCAGGAAAATGTTAATTGTTAATCTTAAATGTAATGTTCAATCTAAAACGAGTCAGGAATGTTTCCTTTGCTGTATAGTTGCATACAATATTTTATCTACTAACGGCAGAAAAAATACACTAATTATTATATTCCTTTTTTAATAGATAACAGATTTAAAGCAATGAAAGTTGTAAAAATTACTAGATAATAAACAGGTCAAGTGTGTGCTAGTCAGCACACAGCGAGGGTCCGTAGGCCACACTATATAGTGTTTAACAATGCTAAAAAGCCACTGAACCGGACTACAACCATATAAATACATCAAAAAGACCATAATTATAAAAAAACGTATTTTGACAATAAAAAATAAAATTATATTTTTTTCGAAATTTCCAAAAAGTGGTATCTTTACTTTTGGTCGAAGAATGTTCAGGAATTTTTTCAGATTTTTTGCACTTCACATAAGAGAGATAGAGGGGGGGGGGGGGGCACGTTTCCCACCCACTTCAAACTTACCTACGCTCGCCCTATCAAAGTTATATCCAAAGAATTATATATTTTTGTAATCAGCTCGACGTACCCTTTCATATGATACCCCTCACTGTGTCGAAAAAAAAATTAACCCTTAAATTTTTTTACCCTAATTTTTTTGAAAATTTTTTTTTTAAGTC
The DNA here is from genome assembly GCA_951217055.1 of Gerris lacustris. Taxonomy (NCBI): domain Eukaryota; kingdom Metazoa; phylum Arthropoda; class Insecta; order Hemiptera; family Gerridae; genus Gerris; species Gerris lacustris. The sequence goes on along the minus strand of OX578277.1, from coordinate 68,619,180 downwards.
GCTATATTTTTAACATATGTGGGTAGGTACAAGACACATACATGCCAAATTTCAAAGTGATCGGACGAAAGGTGTAGCCGTGAGAGCAGGCGACAGGACGGACGGACAGACACACGCAGGAAAATATAAGGGTCCTTGGTTTTGCCTACGGACCCTAAAAATAACTTTTTATATACTACGTTTTTAAATTTTCTGTTGAATCATATGTAATGTTGATAATATAATTGTCATTGTTTATAATATAATCTTAGTGAAAAAAATAGGTCCGAATTTATTTACTTCACATAAATGACAACTATCTAGAATCTAGAGTCTAGAGAGCTGATCTTAAACCTATAAAAGGACAAATCTTTGTACAAAGGATCTCACCAACACCGAAGCAGAACCGTGCCATTGATATGCCCCCGTGTAGGGACAGTAAGAGAAGAAAAAGAAAAATGTGTACAAGTAAAGATGTACAGATGCAGAAAAATTAAATCGATACCTAGGACACAAGTGTAAACAAACCTGATTGTCACACGTCAATTAATTTATTTCTTTGTTTACTTTTTCTTTTTCGCTATCATTCAATGTTAATGTCTTAGTAAAGAAATCGGCCCGAGATACATTTAATTATTACTAAACATTTCATCAAAATTTACCATTAAAATAACTTCACCAGGGCGGGGAATCGAACCCGGGCTCTCTCTTTCCGCGTTTTAAGCTATTTTCTCCGGAACTAGATATTTCCCGGGAAAACAGATTATATCGTTGGATTTGTATTTAAATGGACTACATTTTAGAATTTTTTTAAATAAAAATCGTTGGAACCGTTTTCGAAGAATAATTTTTTTTTCATGTTTTTTCAGAGTTTCGGGGGTCAACGCCCCCAAAGTTGGAGCTAAAATGCATTTCTTGATTTCGCCTCGGGGTATGATTTTTCTGAACGTGTATACCAAATTTTGTCAAAATCGGCCCAGTAGTATAGCCTGCAGGCGTCTGCACAGACAGACATGTTGTAAAAACCACTTTTTTGGACTCAGGGGACCTCAAAACGTGTAAATCCATCAAAATCGAATTTCCGCGCCATCACAATACTTTCTCTTTATATGAGAAAGTAAAATCCCAAATTTGAAACCCGTCAAAATGAAGATTGTAAATATGGGACATGTCAAAACAAATAAAATAACTTGCGGATTTTTTCCGAACTAACTTTCCATACAGCAAAATTTGCTGAAAACGAATTAAATTCTGCTGAAAGATGGCTAAAAGTATTAAAATATTGCATTGTCATCGTGTTCTGAGCTATTCTAAAAGTTTCAAATGTCTAGCTATTCGGGAAGTTAGCTAAAAATCGATTGCAAGATTTGTACTGGACAAACAAACAAGAAAGCAAGCTAATAAAAACGTAAAATACGAAGGTTTGAGTCATTAAGTTAAAACAAAACAAAGGAAAAACGAATTCAGTTTTGCTATTTTTTTTATTAACAGCTGTTTTTTATCTCAATTTTTTTTTTTTAATAATCACTGTAAAATAATAAAATTTGTTTTTTAAAGAATGTATTTTTAAAAAGATATACATATTTAGTAGAATATTACGCTTAAATATATAAAAAGAGTTCATAACCTGCGATCCAGTAACCTATTCTTAACATTTGCCAGCCTGTTTGTTATTTTGTTGACACTTTGAACTTTTGCTGACACTTTGATATTTTGCTGACACATTATTATTTTGCTGCGTGTTTTTTGACACGTTACAAAAGAATCAAGAAAAATGAAATTTTGCAGATTGAAAACAGTACAACAATGCTTAATTTTGCTGTCGTGAGTAGATAAACAACATTAGAGCATTTCAGAAGGGCAGGATGACCCAATTAATCGTTAAGTAATGATGTCAATAAAGCACTTATGACTTATATTATAAATTGTTAATTCGCTCGTTATGATATTATAATGTTCCGCTCGCATTTATAAGTTTAAACTTTACGATAGAACCACACGAGCTCGGTTTATACGTATAATTATATTTTTTTTTTAAGAATGGCTACAAGCCAACTAATGTTATTTCGTTTATATTAAGGTGGTAGGGGGATCTCTCCATACAGAACAGACCGTGACGCCACTGAATATCTACTAAAGTGTCACGTCTATATTATCAGTGCCAGGTAGTTCTGGTTATAGCCGCTAGGTTCAGCAAATGAGAGGGAATGATATAACACCTCCTGTTCAGGAGGGTTACAGCCTTCATTCCATTCCACACGTAATTTACCGGGAGCCTTCAATTACTTAAAACTTAAAAACCTTAGTTAATTTCAAGAGATATTACAAATATATTTAATTAAGAAAATATATAGTTGCATCTTATTGTATTTGTTTACATTTTGTTTTTCAATTATTATTTTGTATCATTTTTCTACCTTTATAAAAGTCAAAGGTAAATGTTGGTAGGCGTCGAGCCTTCATTAAATAAAGTAACAGTGCCTCAGGATTATTGATTTAGGTCTACCCAGACATGACCTATATAAATATTTCTTATAACAACCCCCTCCTTCCAAACCTGGAAGAATTTTCTGTAATTCCTACGTAAATTTAATAAACAAACAAACATTACAAAACAATAAATTAATGTATTACAATGCAATGAATTAACCATTATTAATTCTTGATATTTTATGTTTAAAATAGAAAAATGCAAGTTGTAAAAGAAAACGTATTTACATACTTATAAAATTAAATTTTTTAAAAAATAGTGCACTATTACACGCCGATTATCTAAACAAACTGGAACTGGAACTATTTTTTTTTTTATAATGTCAGGCCCAACAGGCTACATCTCAGATTTTAGAAATCAGAGTTTTACTACTACACTACTACAGTTACAATGATGTATATGAATATAATTTAAAAATTATGCCCGGCCCTAATTAAGGCAAGCCCTCCATGGGCTGTGATTGTGTTGTGCACCACTGATTATTATTATTAATAATTCAACAAGAAATTTATTATTTCTAAAATTAATGATTTATTTTACTTAGTAACTTAAAGTATTACAAAGATGAAGAAAAAATTGCAAATTTATATGTATATACAATATACAGGGTGACTGGCGATATATGTGAAAAAATGAAGTAGGTTGTTCTACGCCTCAGGGGCTACAAAAAACACTATATAAACTATAAACCATGGGTCAAATCTTGACCGTTCTCCCACCAGGTCAATGATTTTTTTTATGATCGCATACCTTTCCTCGTAAAAACACTTATTGCTCCAAAAGTATAAAAGCTAGAACAAAATATTTTGTTTCGTTGAAAAGCTGACAACATTATCTACAAGAAAAGTATAATTTTAATTTCCATACCCTTATGACAAAAAATGTATACAAATGTTATTTTTAAGATTTTTTTTTTTGTGGTCCCATAACTTGGTAAAGAACCGATCTTAAACTTGTCGGACTTCAGGAAAAACTTCCCTATTTACTAACGTTTCGAGCAATATTAATATAACTTACCCATTCATAAGACGGAATGTTTAGTAAACTTCGCTGAAAGTAAAAAGGAAACATGTTTATTGTTGCTATTATTGACACATAGATGAGTATACTAAACCAATCTTGCTTTTTTTAAAATTATTTACTCACCTGTAAGTCAAGAATAGCAACAATAAACATGTATCTTTTTTACTTTCACTTTCAACGAAGTTTACTAAAAATTCCGCTTTATGAATAAGTAGTAATATTAATATTGCTCGAACCGTTAGTAAATAAGGAAGTTTTTCCTGAAGTCAGAAAAGTATAAGCTCAGTTCTTTACCAAGTTTGTAGAACCATAAAAATGACTATATATTTTTTTTTTCTTAAACATAAAATTTGTATAAATTGTTTGTCATATAATTTGAGGGCCGAGGGCATGCAAATTAAAATTACATTTTTCTAGTAGGAAATTGTGTCAGCTTTACAACAGTGCCAAAAATTTTGTTCTAGCTTTTATACTGTTGGTGCAATAAGGGTTTGTATGAGCAAAGGTATGAGATCTTAAAAAAATCATAAAATTTGATTTTGTGGGAGAGCGGTTAAGAATTGACCCATGGTTTTTTGTAGCCCCTAAGGTGTAGAACAAGCTACTTCATTTTTTCACATATATCGCCAGTCACCCAATATTTTTATATATATATATATATATATATATATATATATATATATATATATATATATATATATAATATATATATATATATAATATAGATTTGTAAAATTGTGTTACTGTTCTTCTAATTCTCAGTTGTCAGGTTTAAAAAAATTGGTAATTGCTTTAAAAATTCACCACATTTTTATTTTTCCTCACCTTCTCCGAAGGTATATAGGAAAAGTGTTGTTTTCACCCAAAAAATCCGAAACCGACATTTCAACGGAATGATCCGTTTTGGGTGTTTTTAAGACGATTAGAGTGTTTTTAGCTGGATTTCAGTCTGTCTGTAACTCCCACAGTTTTTAAGCTAGAGAGTTGAAACTGCTACAAAAATCAGTCCTTACACGTAGTTGTGCTGCCCGGAAAATCAATATGTTCCGCCTTCTTGAACCCAGTTTGTTGAGTCGGCAAAAATTTAAAAAAAAATCTTATAAAATCGAAAAGAGGTCTGATTGAGTTGAAATTTGGTTCGAATGTTCCACTCTGTATGTCAAACAAAGCCACCAAATTTCATTTTGATATCGGCTGCCATTTTGAAGTTATCGATTTTTGAATTTTGAAACTTTGACGGTTAATAATACCAAAAGTATAAATACGTTTTTGACATATAGTATATCGTTGGAACCGGTAAAAAATAAGGAACAAATATAAAAACCCCGATGAAATTCCATTTATTAGTTTAAAAGTTAAAAGCGAACATAATTATTGCGATATACATAATTGTGAAATACTTAAGTTTGTTTACATCCGTCAAAATACCGCCAAAATTCAAATAAGTAAATAAATGAAATAAAATAAGTAAAAATAATGTATAATTCTTTTTTTAAAAATGATAATGAGCAGGAGAGGCCACTATATAGTGGCCTCCTATGTGAGGAAAAGTTCCGAGGTACCAAGTACCCGATTTTTTGTTTTGTATTAACTGTAGCTTGTTTATAAGTGAATTAAACTGTAAAGGAGTGGCTCTTAACCTAAACTGTTCCAGAAAACACATGTTCTGTGGAACACTTAATTGATTGAAAACACTGCATTGGTTGTTTAAAACAAAAAAATGAAATAAACTAATAAATATATATTTAGTGTATTCCTTAAACCTCGGGAGCACGCGGTCTAATACAGACATGAGGAGGCGCGGACCCCTGATAGGACTTAATCTGTTTTATATACCCACACAACAGGTAAAATAAATATAAACTTGAAATCATTTTAGCAAAATATTATAAAACATATTGGTTTTATTTTTTTACTTATAAAATACCTTTGTTTAGTCTCATAGTTTATAAGCACAAAATTAGTCAGTCTCAACTATAATTTTCAAATTTTTATTTTTTTTATCTGTAATTTTTATTATTTTATTTTTAAATTCAAGTACCACATTAATTTATTTTGTATTATATGTATAAATTTCACTAAAATTAGCGTAATATGTACTAAAATTTAGAAATTCAAATTTTTAAGTTTTTGGTAGTATTCATACTACGGAAAGAGCACCTGTAACGGATTAATAGGAGGACCCGTGGTTTGAGTCCCGGTGCGAAGGTCTATTTTTCTCTGTATGTCTCCCGTAGTTATTGATAATTATAATTTGATTTAAACTAAAATTTAGGTGAAAGTGGCGCGAGGCCCCCTGTCAGGACAATATGGGCACAGAATTGAAGTATAATCATGTATCATGTACCATGTCAAACAGTGACTGATTCTCTCGATAAAAGCAAGAAATGTAGCTAGAAAAATCCCTATCTTCCAATCGCACCCACATCTATCCCAATTTCACAGTTATATTTAAAATTTAGGCCTCACAGGACTGTGCGTTCCCGAGGGCTAATAGCTTTCTGATTGTCAGATAACTGGCTGACATGTTGTCAATTCAATATTTTGATGTTAACTTGTTATATTTAAAAAGTTTTCTTTCCTATATTGTGTTACTGACAATCGGGAGCAGAGACGACATGCCTCCAACTAAGACCAAGAAAAGAGCTGTGGGGGAGGAATGTCAGATAACTGGCTGACATGATATCAATTCAATATTCTGATGTTGATGTTAACTTGTTATATTTAAAATATGAAATACATCATTCATTCATTAAGCTTACACTCATTAGCCAACACTAATGATATAAGGTTCCGGTCGTCAGCCCCATTTGTATTTTAGGGGGTTATCCAACTTAATTTGTATCTACCCCTATGACAAAATACGTTAGCCTCATTAAGATCTAAACATATGCAACGTTTTTTTTTTAAATTTAAATATTGAAATGTCTGACGTTCAAATTTTGAGGACTGTCTGACACCCACAGAGTGAAGAGATTATATGGTTCGAAGAGACTACACACCCTCAGGGCCGTCGCGAGAACATCGGGCGCCCGGGGCGAGCCTTAGCAAAGCGCCCCCCCCAAAAAAAAAGAAATGTAAAAACACAAAATTATAATTATACAATACTATTGTAAAATTGCCTATTGTAGTATAGAACTACAATAGACTTATACAGTAGGCTACAAATAATTTTTACATTGAAATAAAAAAATATAGCTATTGCTAGATTATTTTTTCCGTCAAAATTAGCTAAACTTCAGTGAAGAAATTAGAATAGGAAATATATAGAGGAAAATATTTAAATTAACCATCATTTTGCAAACTTTCACTTTCAAATTATGATAAAACTTATATTGAAACTTCATAGTATAGAACGTAACAGTTATAAACAAAAAAAATCTGGTATGGGGTACCTCGGAACTTTTCCTCACTTTGGAGGCCATCAAAGTGGCCTCCTGCTGCGAAGCAGCATTAGGCGGGTTATTACTTGGATGGGTGACCGTTTTGAACTAACTGATCATTTTTAAAAAAAAAATTTGTTCATAATTTTTAATTATTTCATTTAATTTATTTTATTATTTGAATTTTGGCGGTATTTTGACAAACAAACTTTAATAATTATGTTCGCTTATAGGTACTTATTAAACTAATTAACGAAATATCTTTTTTTTAATTGTTCCAAAAATCATTTCACCTCATTTTCAAATCATCACTCATCATCATTTAGAAACAAAATAAGGAACTTCGTTCCATAAAAAAAAAACATATTCTAAGGCCTATCTAGAGATTGGTATACAAGTCCTTTCGGCCAATGTCCTTAATTAATTGCTAAACGCTTAATAGAGTTGTCTAGTTACAGTACCGTGAGTACTGCTAGTGCGCTAAACTTGTCGGGACGGTGTCGGTCGGTACTCGTTCCCTTCTCGGTCCAACCTTATCGGTAAAAGTTCCGGAAAGGATTAGACACACTGCGGCACTATCGGAACAGTGACATGACAAAGAAAGACTCGGTTCCACGTTACCGGAACACCCCAATGCTTAATAACATTTCTCATTTGCAAATAGTACAGTATTAAAAATAATGTTCAATCTTTTAAGGCGCCCCCTTGCTCGTGGCGCCCGGGGCGACCGCCCCGGTCGCCCCGCCCTCGCGACGGCCCTGCACACCCTAAACAATAATAATTACAATTACCACAGTCAAACCTGACAAAGTCAGGTCCTATTAATGGACAAATTGTCAAATGAGGTTTCGATCTGTTTCGATTCCTAGTGGGGTCATAATTATTAAGAAGCTTATTTTTAAGCAATATAAATTTGTGCAGGCAGTTAAAATTAGTATATAGGACTATCTACGGGCTATTTTCGATAAGCCATCCAAATTTCATTAATATCGGATCAGTACTTTTTAAGATATAGGTATTAATAAAAAATCATTGTAAGAAGAGTTTTAAGAAACCATTGTAGGACAAGAAGGTTGAAATAATTATGGGACCAACATTGGGTTAATTATGATTAGTTATTAATTAATTAATTATAATTAATTCGCAAAAAGGTTGAGGACAGACCGACACAAGATCAGAAATGTTCCTTGCTGTCTGAAACGGATTTCTGTTTTGGAATATTTTAATTCGTAAACATAACAATATAAAGCAGCTATCAAAGGAAAACACTTTTTAAGTTTTTGGTAGTTTTCATACTACGGAAAGTTAAATTTTAATTTAAATCAAATTATAATTATTATTAACTACGGGAAACAGACAGTGAAAAATACACTCCTGTGCCGGGATTTGAACCACGGGCCTCTATATTTCCAGTATAGCGCTCTTCCATCTGATTTGATTTTCCTGCGTAGCTTAGATGGAAGAGCGCTATACTGGAAATATAGAGGCCCGTGGTTCAAATCCCGGCACAGGAGTGTATTTTTCACTGTCTGTTTCCCGTAGTTAATAATAATTATAATTTGATTTAAATTAAAATTTAACTTTCCGTAGTATGAAAACTACCAAAAACTTAAAAATTGAATTTCGAATTGATTGTACAAGGTACAGGTACTAATTGAGTACTTTATAATTATAAGCGTTAATTCTTGGTTTAGTTCTAATGTCATAAATATTGACTGTCTAAATGTATATGAATATTGAAAGCTTGGATTCGGGACTAGTTATCGATTACGGTAGTGAAAAATCATTCACCTGCGTAGCTTAGATGGAAGAGCGCTATACTGGAAATATAGAGGCCCGTGGTTCAAATCCCGGCACAGGAGTGTATTTTTCACTGTCTGTTTCCCGTAGTTAATAATAATTATAATTTGAAGGAAAACACTTTGTTCAATGTGCAAATAATTTGAAATTTGCATCTTGGATCCAACATACCTCATCTAGACAGCCTGGAAATCAGTTTCCAACACTACAATTATAAAATTTTCTTATTCTGATTATTATGTGTTCAAGAATGTATGTACATATATTTTGTGAGTATAATAATAATTCTAATAAATTGTGTATAATAATATTACAGTAGAACCTTGTTAATCCAAACTAATTTGGACTGGGGGTAGTTTGCATGATATGATTCTGGTAAGTCATATTAATGACTGAAATCTGTGTGCTAAAAAGGATAAATATTATTATTTGAATAAAAAGTCCATTACAGTGTAAAACATTGTTATAATCTGTAGTAATATTTATCAACAGTTTAAAAACTAATAGAAATTAATGAAAACAATTAAACATTTTCTTCTGTTTTTAATGAAGTGTGCTTTTTTCATGCTTCTTTGTACCTTGGTGGTGTTCGGATTAGCAAATGTTTGAATCGCCAAAGTTCGGATAAACGAGGTTCTACGGTACATGATGATTTTTATGAATATTAATTTATTGTAAAGTATTTTATTTGTTCATTGGCATTTTTCTTATGGTCTCTTTAGCTTATTAAAAATTTCCCACATGTAATATTTTCCCGCATATAACAATATTTTTCTATGACCCAAACGAAAACATTAAATCAAAGTTTTACTGTATATTTAACTTTTTTAAAAAATAATTTGAATATTCCAGACTGTTTCTTAGACACTACTTTGACACTATCATATTTATACAACGTATTGGCAAAAAGCTTTAGTAAATATATATTTATATAACACCTAGTAAAGGGGGTAAGGAAAGCGTAAAGTTTAAGGTTACATTTTTTTATTATTTAAATTTATTTTTAAAATTATTTTTATAAGGTAAAGTAAAGGGGTAAGACATGTTTCACACTAATGATCTCATCGATTAGATGAGTAAAGTGGCCGGATAACCCCTGTCCTGTAATAACCCTGGCAGTTGATCAGGACTAAAACCCAAAAGAAGAAGAAGAAAAAAACACCCAGTAAAATAATATCAAATTCAATTTCAACTTACAAAGTACACAATCATACAACAAGTCTACCTGAGTACCTGCAACAATTCAAAAACCATATACATAATGCTGTTGCAATATGTTAAGGGGATCTTAGTTTCACTAAGCAGCCCAAGAGTGACCATAAAAGGATATTATCCATAGGACCTATTAACAATGTCCATAGGATACCCTTAACAGGATATTCTGCATTTCCCTTTCAGGATGTCCATAGGATATCCTTAGGGGAACCTATGGACCAACAATTATGGACAGGATAGAATCTGGACAAAATAATCCCAGGGATATCTTTTGGATCAGTTCTGCTATACAGGATGTTTTAAAAATTGACTAAACTTAAGGGTAAGAATAGTATATTATGTTGAATTGAATGTTGGAGTGGATATTTTTATCGCCTAACTGCACTGTTATTTAGTAAGAAATAGGATTAACTTTTAACTATCACAGATATATGAATATACATACCCTTCTGAAGTTCAATAGTGCATGTAGAGTACAGTAGTTAGAGACAAGAATCGCAGAGTCTGCCCATAAGGACGTAACATGTGAAAAGTGTAGCTTTGCCACAAAAGGAATGTGTAAATAATAAGTAGTAAACTAAAAGAGAGAAGGAATCTACCAAAACCATCAATACTTCCCAAATTACAATAATAGTAATCTAATCATTTTAACAATCAATTATTCATAGGACTAAATTGACTTACATCAATTCTAAAGCGTAGGGTTCTAGATCTTCTAAAGGAGAGTGCATCAGAGATTTTATGAATCCAGATGTTGCGAACACACGACAGGGATCATTCTCAAGGGAGTTGCTCATGGTGAGTCATTTGCAACTAAATCTCATCTCATATAGTTGCAAACGACACTCATAATGAGCAGATCCGTTATTAGTAATGTGTTTGAAATGAGGAGATTCACAAAATCTCGGATGTAGTATCCTCCGGAAGATCTAGATTTATTAATTACAGCAAACCATATTTTAATTTTCAAATGTGGCTTTTATCCAAGAGTGGCCTAACCCACAAAATGGAGTTATTTGATTAAAAGTGTTTCTTTCCTTAGTCTTTATAACTGCAGCAATGGCCCAGGCAGCCTTTTTAGTTCCATCACTAGATAGCAGCAAAAGTTTGTTATTGCACTGTATTTTCAGATAGGTTAGGAATAGCTATAGTGGTCCAAGCCACATAGTTCTTTGGTGAAATTTTCCAAAAATAATTGCAGAAGAAATGATAATGTTAGAAATCTAAATCAGACGCCTGTTTTCCCTTGAAAAAATAATTAGTGAATTTTATTAATTAAACTCCTTTAAAAGAAGTTGAAAAGATGTGACACAAAGGTGTCGCACACATTTGAAATAAATAGCAAAGTATAATTAGGAGTTAGAGAATTTAAATAAAGAATAAGTGTTAAGTAATTCAAGGATTTAAGAAAACCTTGAAAATGACCCAAAGAGGGGTTGAAATATTGCACCTAAGTAAAAGTATGGAAACTTAAAAGTCTTTAATTTTTATTTATACTACCTGTGAAGGATTTTTCTTTTTGAATCTTAAATATCGTAGAGGGTAATACAAAACTACTACATTTAATATTTTAAATAGTTTGAACCCTTAAAAAAAAATGTTGACTCATGTGACTGAGATACTGTTACAAGCATGAAAAAGCTTTAATGTGAATGGCATAATATAGCTGACATTTTATTAAAAAGTCAAAAACATTGTATACACAGTGATGTACCAAGTAGGTGGCAGGGCTGACCTGCACCAGCCTCTGGGAGGTGCAAATTTCTCGAAATAATAATTCTCAACTCACACAACCCCGGTTGGGAGGCACTAGTTGTTTACTCTTGCCAGGGGTGCCAGACACACTTGGTACTACACCACTGTGTATTAATTACACACAATATAACATTGATCCATCATAACATAAAAAACAAGTTCAATTTTTAGAATCTTAAGGAGCATTTTCTTCACTAAAGGTTCCGTAGGGTTAGGTGGTTGTTGCACTTAGCTTCTCAAATTATTAACTTAACCAGCTTTTTAAATTCCAACATCTTTATTAACTCCTGGTACATTCACAAATTTAATTCAATACGGGAATACTATTATGAAGAGTAGTAGGCTTCTGTGGATGTTTTCATACCAAATTTCCAGGCATTCGGATAGTGAGAGCAACTCAATTTTTAAGGACTCATGGTGCAAAGATAAATTGGTAAAAAAATAAAACCAAATATATATTTTAAATCAAATTATAATTATTATTAACTACGGGAAACAGACAGAGAAAAATACACTCCTGCGCCGGGATTTGAACCACGGGCCTCTATATTTCCAGTATAGCGCTCTACCACAAGCAAAAACTCAATTTTTAAGGACTCATGGTGCAAAGATAAATTGGTAAAAAAATAAAACCAAATATATATTTGTACTCTGGACTTCCTCCTCTTTCATTTGACACCCCATATAAAACATTTCCGTTTCACAAATGTCAAATTCTTATTTTTGAGGGATGATTTTCAAGGGCTTACCTATATTTTTTCAGTGTATGGCTTATTACACAAATCATAACTGTAAATGTTTAGTTAGGTACTTTTGGAGATACAAGCGCATTAACGGCAGACAGAAAATTATATGGGTCCTTAGTTAACCATAAAAATGAAGTATTCTATAATAATAGAATCATTTATAATTAGGTGTTTAAACTCCTTTTTAAAATCATTGAACATAAAAATAAAAATAATTATTGTTGGGTTAAAGGCCTATTTTAAAAGTTGTGAAATCGAATGTTTTGCTCCCACTTCAGTGGACTTCTGTAAGATATTCTTATTATGAATATATTTTTTGGAGTAATGTTTTAATTATGTCCTCCTTAGTTTCCAACATAAAGTTTGTCAGATAATAAATCACAGTATATAAGTAAATATGAGCCATTGCAGTTATCTCACTCTAAAAAATATTGTTTTTGAGTCACCCTGTTGATGTCAATGCCAAGATCACATTCCTTATGAATCTATTAGGTTAATCATTGTATCCGACCCTCTTTCTATTAAACCCATTTTCTGCCAGAAAAGGGGTAAAAATGCAGTAATATTTTTAGTTTTGGTTCTAATATAGACAACTCAACACAGGTTTGCTTCAAAAGACATAACCTACAATAGCTAATCAGAAGGCTTCATTCCAGCTTAATCATTCCTAGAATAGTTGCTTTTGATTAATCGTTGCTAGAATCCGGAGTGCAATTTGCTTTCAAAAACTTGACAATTGTTTCTGTTCAAAAAACCTGCTTTTTGTTTCAAAGTGGACAACTCGACCTTTTAACTCAATATTGCGGCTAAAATATTAAATGAATTCAAGTTTTCAGAACATCTACCAAGATGGCATATTAAGATGCACAAAATAATTTACAGCTGAAGCACCTGTAGAATTCGAGCAACAGTTTTTCGGCCCTCCTTTAAAATTTTGAAAATAGTTATGTCTGTCTTTGATACTAAGTTCCTTAATTAACAATTAAGGCAAAAGGATATTAACACTTATATATGCAGAAGAGAGAAGTTTATTTGTCCCTAAGTTCTTTGGACTTGGAAACATCACTCTTCTATTTATAGAAGTGTAAATATACCTCAGACTTAATAGTTAACCCCCTTATCCCAACATTCTCTGCACATTGCGTGTGTGGATATTTCATACATTTAACAAAAACTATAGAGTTTATTGCAAAACCAAATGTCCCATGTTCTTAGAATTTAAAAAGGAACAATAAAAAAAAACTATCAATATCTAAGAGAAAAAGTTTAAAGCGTCAATTATGAATGATAAACAAACTATTATGGAAATCAGGTTTTTTTGTTATGCCTTAATTTTATACACTTTAATCGTGATTTTTTTAATAGCTTGGTTTGTTAAATAAAAAAAAACAAAAACAATTGAATCTAATACAGTAGAACCTCGATAAGAAGTGTCTCAAGGGGATTAGGGAAACAGTCATGTTATCGAGGTGCTCCTTTTGTTGAGGGTCGTGTTATCAAGGTTATTTTGGCTATCAGTCGTGTTATTGAGGTTAATGGGCAAGGTTTTCAAGACTAGACTTGTTTAAGATCAACCCATTCCTGTATGTCGAGTTATAGAGGATGACTTCTCAAACGACTTGTTATAGAGGTTCTGAGTTACGTTGTGAATTGGAAAAAAATCCGTGTTATTGAGGTTGTTTGGATAATAATAGTCGTGTTATAGAAATTAATTAAACATTATGTGTTATGGCAATCTCAAGGGGATTTGAACATTGCACTTGTAATTGAGGTTGTCGTGTTATTGAGAGCCGTGTAAGCGAAGTTCTACTGTATAAACTAGAAATGTTATGTTTGAATTAAAGGTTAAATGATCTTTAACATCCCTGATTAATAGAATAAATATATTCATTTATTAAGCAGAACACAAAGTAAATAAGTAAGAAAATTGTAAAATAGGACATTATCTAGTATAAAAATAATAACAATTCAACTAATAAAGGATGCTTTAATAAGAAATCAGTATCAGAGTATGTTCCATTAAAATTGTTCAGTTACATAACGTAAGTGTAATAATAATAATAATAATAAAATAAACCTAACATAAGTATTTTATACACTGTTTCGGAAGTAGAAGTTATTGCTGATCCTTGATTTGAGTTATTGCTTCGTCCACTTCTTGTTTGGCGTACATGTGATACAAATTTTTAGGTGTTACGGTGGCGATTTCGACGTTGTCTGAGCTAAGTTTCTCCTCCATGACCTGTTTTAAAATGGTCAGAACGATGTTGATACCTTCTTTAAGGGTGAGAGATTTGTGGTACATTTCTTCCAGAGTCTGTTGGGCGCCTTCGCTACCGGAGCCTATAGCCTTAGCTTCGTATTCGATGAACGTTCCAGAGGGGTCGAGGTAAAAGAGTTGAGCTCCTTTAGTGTCGTAACCGGCGAACAGCATAGCCATACCGAACGGGCGACTCATGGCTGTGTCTTCGTCCGAATCTCCGAATTGTATAGCCACGTTGGACACAGCTAATGCCACCGATTCGACAGACATGGGCTCGTTGTATATGAATCTATGGTTAGCGCACTCGAGCCTGGCCCTCTCGACCAAGGTTCTAGTATCGGCCATAAGGCCGCTAACAGCACATCCTATCTGAGTATCAATCTCCACAATTTTCTCTATGGTCGTGGGTTCCATAAGAGACGATGTTATCCTCTTTTCGACACCGAGGACGATACCTTCTGAAGTACATATAGCGATGGCTGTAGAACCTAGTTTCATAGCCTCGATAGCATATTCGACTTGAAACAACCTACCTTCTGGAGAAAATGTGTTGACTCCACGGTCATATTCGGAGCGTGTAAGAAACATTCTTAATACGAGTAAAAAATTAACAAAATACAAAGAATCAAGTAAGCACTCTACAATTATAATTCCAAATTACACACAACAAATTAATGATTTCGGCATACGAAAGTAGTTAAACAATGAAGAGGTTACCACAACAAACGGCAAGTCATAACAGTGTTGTCTAAAAACAAATCTAAACCAAGATGTGTGTCGTGTGTTATTATTTGTTCTAACTACTAATAAAGTAAAGAAAGGGTTTTGTTTATTATTCCAGCATTTTAAATTAATCTAGGATTTTTAGAAGACATTTCTTCATTAAATACAAATTATTGTGCAAGAGTAAACAACAATCAAGAGGTTGCTCAACCTGTACAGTATTTTGATTGGACGAAAATATCAGCTGATCGTTGTCAAGTGATGACAACCGAGGGGGAGAGGGACTAAAACTGGGATGGTATGAAATAGATGAGGAGAATGAAAACAAAACAAAAATACTGGCAACAGTCGATTACAGGAAAACTGAAATACTTCAAGATTATTACTATGAATGCATTTTTTCTCCGAAGAATGCAATATTCCTTGGCATATTTTATTTCAGGTCAATTTGTAAATAAAACATGATTTTGCTAGTCTATATATGAAATTTCTAGCCTTTTGACATAATAATTTCAAAGTTAAAATTAAAATGATATACTTTTAATAGAAAAATTATCTTTGGATTTAAAATACAGGTACTTGACAGACATTTTTTTGTGAAGATTAAAAGAAAATTAATGGATCCATGGTTAACTCGAGGAGATCACTCGTTTTATGAATTTAGAAAGTGTAAAGAGACTGGGGAATATAAAATAAAATTGTGTGACCTTGAAGAGGCCCAGGGTCTAACCGTCCTCCAAACTCTCTTCGGTAAACTGAATACTGGGGGGCTGGCTTAGCGTAAAGGAGGTCGATCCGTCCCATCTTCAAGCCACTCATTGTTTTGACGCGTTTTAGTCCGATCCGACTAATTCACATGAGAGAAAGACGAATTATATGTAAACGCATCAAGACAAATACGGATGTGAATGAAGAATTTAATCGATGCCCGAAAGCGAATCGGTTTTCCCTCAGTCCCAGGTGGTTCTGGGAGGCAGTGGCATACCCCCGCCAATTCGATTGAAGGTTATGACCAGGTTATGACAGTCTCAAGAGTCCATAACCTGTATGTGACGCTCCTGGTTGTTTACTCTTTTGCGTTTGACTGTTGTTGCCTCTTTTTGTTTTTTTGCTGTAGAAAGTGATTTTAATTAGTTTATTGTGGTTCTAAGTGGACTATTACGGTGGTTACGTGTTTATTTTTTTTCGTGAATGCCTAAAATAGAAGTTATCTGTGACGGGTCTGATCATCGGTAACTCATTTCAGTTCCTTATGACATTTTCACCTTAGATCCGATTGGACTTTCTTCTTCTCCTCGTATTTAAGAATGTAAGTTTATTAGTTTTTCGTGTGACGTTTGATTTGCTCGTCCTGATATGAGGGGTACCAGCTGACTTGCAATGAAACGCAGGATAGAGGAAACATCCAAAGTGGAGGGGGGACCTCCTCAGCCCTTACACATTCAGCGCGCCCCTCACACTCCTTCAAGTATAGTTCAAACTACTTTAGCTTCACAAACTATTAAAACAGTGCCAAGTGATTTGGGTCCTTTGCAGCACATACCCATCCAAACTACCTACACTACAATGCCCTCAATAACAGCTCCCATCAAAGTAACTGGTGGAATGACTACTCCTCCAGGTGGTGGAGGTGGAGGTGCACCTCAGTTCCAGAGACTAAAGGTAGAAGATGCTCTTTCCTACCTGGATCAGGTCAAGTACAAATTCAGCAGTCAACCACAGGTATACAATGATTTTCTTGATATTATGAAGGAATTTAAGTCCCAATGTATTGATACACCTGGTGTTATTACCCGTGTTTCGAATCTTTTCAAAGGGTACCCTGAACTCATCATCGGTTTCAACACTTTCCTTCCCCCTGGCTATAAAATTGAAGTTCAAGCCAATGACACAGGTTATTCATTGCAAGTGTCTGTTACAAGTATGAGTAGTCCTCCGGGAGGGGGGGTAGCTCCCCACCACTCTCTTGCGGACATGCCTTCTCTAGTTCACACGCAATCTACAATAAATGTTGTTACTAATCAACCTACTAAAACCTCTGCCCCCATATTTAACAATCCAGTGACAAATTCAGTTGTGCGAAGTTCAAGTGAAGGGGGTAAAGGCAGTAATACAGAGAGGCCTGCATCTAGTCCTCCTCCCTCTACTTCTTTACCCCTCCAATCTAATCATCAAACGAATCAACCTGTGGAATTTAATCATGCCATTAACTATGTTAATAAAATAAAAAATCGATTTCAACTCCAGCCCGAGAAGTACAAACGCTTCTTGGAAATTCTCCATACTTATCAAAAAGAACAACGTACTGCAAAAAATGGAGGTGGAAATAGCAGTACTTCTGGAGGAAAGCAACTAACTGAAGCAGAAGTTTATTCTCAAGTAGCCAAATTGTTTGAGCATCAGGAAGATCTTTTAACGGAGTTTGGACAGTTTTTACCTGACGCTACGAGTCACAATTCTCTTGCCAACTTAAGGAACAAAGTCAGTACGGGACTTCTTGAAGCCAGTCACAAAGCATCTAACGAAGGCAGAACTAAGGTTTCAAACAAATACCAAGGGAGCAGTGGGAGTTACAACGCAACCAAAAGTTCTCCGCCTGCAGGCAACAACAATGGAGGAGGCGGAGGTGGAAGTGGTGGTAGTGGTCCTCCCCCTAAGGCTGCCCCTGTAACTCACACTCCTACTCCAAGTACAAAGCGGTCCGTCCAGGATATTTATACTTCTACTCCTACTTCCCACCATCAGATCAAGAAGCACAAACCACATAATTCTACAAATCTTACTAATTTTACTGGCTTTGAAAAAATTAAGAAAAACGTAAGTGCGGGAACTTATGAAAATTTAATGAGGGTTCTTCTGATGTATAATTACAATCTTGTTGGTCGCAGTGAATTGATGTTATTAGTCAGCAGTGTCCTGTGTAAACATCCTGAATTAGTTGCCTGGGTAAGAGATCTGCTTGCAAATGAACTTCATATATCGCCAGCTGCATTATCACCTCCTCCTTCAGGTCCTCCTCCTACCCAGACACCTAGCCATCCTCCTCCTCATCCAACTTCGCCAAGACCTGCAGTTGATCTTCCCCAGACTGCTAACACACACAATGATTTAGATCTGAATACTTGTAGGAGGATAGGAACAAGTTACTATGCTCTTCCTAAAAATTATAGCTATCCAAAGTGCTCAGGACGTACTGCACTTTGTAAGCAGGTGCTTAATGATTCTTGGGTTTCTATCCCTGCTTGGAGTGAAGATGCAAATTTTGTTACCTCTAAAAAAACTCAGTATGAAGAATATATTTATAAATGTGAAGATGAAAGATTTGAACTTGATGTTGTTATAGAGTGTAACGCATCTACTATAATGGTTCTGGAAGGTTTGGTCAAAAAAATGGCTCGCATGTCTTCTGAAGAGCTGTCAAGATTCAGGTTAGACGATTCTCTTGGAGGCTCCTCTCCAACTACTTATGTCAGAGCCATAAAGAAATTGTATGGTGAAAAATCCAGTGATATCATAGAAGGATTAAGAAAAAACCCCAGCGTTTCTGTGCCTATAGTATTGAAAAGGTTAAAAGCTAAGGAAGTTGAGTGGCGTCAAGCACAAAAAGGTTTTAATAAAGTCTGGGGAGAACAGAATGAAAAATATTATCTTAAGTCCCTGGATCACCAAGGAATTAATTTTAAAACCAATGACGTTAAAGCTTTGAGATCTAAGACCTTGTACAATGAGATAGAGGCTGCGTGCGATGACAGTAGTGAAGATAAAATTGGTCCCCATCTGATTCTACCTTATAAAGACAGATCTGTTCTTGATGATGCTGCTGATTTGCTTATTTATCATGTTAAAAGACAAAGCCAAATTCATAAAGAAGATAAGCAGAGAATCAAAGCATTGTTACGGCATTTTCTCCCTGATCTCTTTCATCATCCACGAGTTGAACTATCTGATGATGAACCACCAGCTACCCCATCTCACTCTGCATCTAATCTATTAAATGATGTCAAGCCTGACCCAGAAGACGAAGATGATGATATGAAACAACCCCTACCCAGTTTTGCTCTGTCTCCGTTTCCAGACGAAGAATATACTTTATTTTATGGAAACAATGCCTGGTATCTGTTTATGAGGTTACATCATATACTCTGTGACAGATTAACAAAAATGGCTGAAAAAGCACAAGTGATTTCTAAAACTGAGGTAGGTAGTGAGAGGAAATCTTCAACAGCTGTCGTTTTGCGACTCAAACCTAATGAGCATGTTGCAGACCGTTATATTGCTATGTTGGACATGGTTAAGAGTGTGCTGGACTGTAGTATGGATCTGATGACTTATGAAGACAATTTGAGGAATATGTTTGGAATTCATGCGTATACTGGTTTTACTTTGGACAAGGTTGTGACAAGTGCAGTTAGGCAACTGCAAACCTTGGTCACAGAAGATGCCTGTATGGAATGTTGGGACCTCCATTCCAAGGAGAAAGTGAAAGGAGGGGCTGGTGGCCTTTGCAAGACTTATCATAGGCGAGCTGCGGATGAAGCTAACTATCAGAGACAAGCTTCTCTCTCAGTGACTGACAACTGTTATAAAATGTACATTTATAAGAAAGATTGTAAGCTGACGATAGAGCTTCTTGACTCTGAAGGTGATGACGAGGTTGAGGAAGACAATGTGGCTAAGAACCAAGAGAAATGGTCGGCTTATACAGAGATGCATACTGACCCCAGTCAGACTCTAGATCCTCTTCTCAATGCGGTGCACAGAGACGTGTGGAGTAAAGCTGTCTACCTCCGCAGGAATCTCAAAAGGTGGAATCAGAGAGTTACAAAAAAGAGGCCAGACAACAATTCCAATTCCACTAATGGCATCGAAGGTCAGAAGATAGAATCGTCTGATGAAACACAATGTAGGATTCTCTCTAACAACAAAATGATATTTGTGGTCAACAAAGACAGTTGTCTTTACAAGAAAGAGGCTCTACTCAAGGCGAAAGAAAGCCATCAAAGTATTAGTAAGCACCTGTACGAAAGGTTTTCTAAATGGTACAACAGTTGGTCTGAGAGGCATGTGAGTGAAGATCAGAGGGAAGAGGCAAACAGTTGGCTTTTAGGGATGAGACCAGACGCAGTGCCTAATCTAACTATCCTTCAAACGTATCACTCCCTCGATAGTGTCCCTTACAGGTCTTATAATAGGTATCGTGTCGAATCACCTGTGCATGAGGATTCTTATCACTCTTCTTCCTCTTCCTCAGAGTAATGACCTAAAACATCTACTCTAGTAAGTGATTTAACATGTTAATATATTTATCTTAATTTGCAAACCTGACTGCTGAAACTGTGGTGCATAAGAAAATGTGTGTTGTAAGTGGGATTTAAGTTGAAAAACATTTAATTTTGGGGTATTGTGTCATGTGGTAATTTAAAATGACTTTGAAATAAAGAAGTTCCAGGGCACTTCTTTCATTTGGCTTGGCCATGCTAACGCGATGTGTCGTCAACGCATTCAGTGGTTGTATTAAAGTGGGAGATTGTAACTGATGAATCTTTCTTGACAGCCTGTTTTATAGTTGTTATTCTGTATATATATTTATTTAGATTTAAGTTGTGAAAATAATGAGATTTCATTACCAAATTTTCAATTTAAAGATACATTTAAAGTTCTTTCTTCTTTTTTTAGTGTTATTTAAATGAAATTTAAATTGAAAATTTTTTAGTCTCCCACTTAAAATTTTGATACATATGGGAGAAATCATGTTTGTTACAAATATATTTTACACAGTCATCATCAAATAAATATTGAAGTGAGTAGTTTTATATAAAAGTTAATGTATGCATGTAAATAAAGAAAACTAAGAAACAATTAGTTAAGTCATTTATACATTTTTTTAAAGAAAGTATTTTCACTTTAGGTGAAGAAACCATGTCATTTCTTTTGTTTAATTAATGTATTGAAGTAAAGATGTTTTTATGTCCCCTACTGTTTATTTACAATGTTGTTAAAATATTTGTAAGAATCCAGAGTAAATATTTATGTATATATTTGTTATATATATAAATAAATAAATAAATGAATATATACATATTATGTTATTGGAGATGTACCTATAAATGAATGTGTGAGCCTGGAGAGGAAGATTGTATGAAATTTATGTATAATAATATTGTATTATCTTTTGTTTTAAGTCTTTGAACGTAGACTTTTTCATTGGATATCTTTTTTATTCATCTGAACTTTTCAAAGCTCACACATAGAGATTGTTTTTTTATTATATATATATATATATATATATATATATATATATATATATATATATATATATATATATATATATATATATATATATAAAATTTGTAATTATGAATTCTCTTAGTGTACTAGAAGAAAAATAAATAAAGTTTTAGATTTTTCTTTTTTTTTGAAAGATAAGCTTTGTGTATTTATTTATTTGTAAAACTGTTATGGATTTATTTTTATGATTTGAAAAATTAATCCTGTTTAATACTTATATTTACTTCAACTTAGAACTTTATATATGCTTTATATATATAAAAAAACAAATCGGTCGTGACTATCATATCACGCTATTTATTTTTTTTAATTAACCTGTTATTACTTGTACTTGTAAATAATAAATTAGTGATGAAAAAAAAAAAAACAAATAAAAAAAAAATATATATATAGTGTCGTGTGTTTTTTTCAAGACCTATTTTAATATTTTCGTTTTCTTTGGATTTAATCAATTAAAATTACTGAATAGAATTCAGTCTTTATTAATTTCACTGCTAACCTATTTTGGTTGTTAATACCAGTTTAATTAACTGCTCAACGCAATTTCTCAAACAATTTCTGCAACATGCCTTTTCTCAAAGTAAAAATTGTAACATAAATGTTAATATATAGATAAAAAAAAAAAAAAATAAAGATAAAACTTTAATGTTTTATTTAAAACAATTAATGTAAATCAAAAGAACTTTGAAAAAATACTATTATTTATAGTTTCTTTCTCTTGCTTATGGCATGGGGAACTAAGAATTAAATAATCTATTTATTGTTGGTTCACAGTTATACCTTTCTTTCTGTATGGCAGTAGCGGGGGCCTTTCATTGGTGGACTTGATGGATCTCTCTGACGCCTCCCTGTCATGTCCTAGGTATATTTAGGATTGAAATCTGGACTTTTTATAGGCCAGTTTGTTGTTCGGATTCCTACCTCTTAAAGGTATTATTTTAAAATTATGGCTGGGTGGAGTCTAGTATTGTTGTATATAAGCTTAAAATTGTCACTGACAGGGTGCAAACCAGTGGCATAAATAGCGCCCCCGCCAACCCCGCGGTGCGGGGGGGGCGCCGAAAAATGAGAAAACAATGATATTTAATAATACAAATAAAAGAAACTCTATGCGGCCGAAATTACTTTAGTAAAATAATTTTTGTGAAATAAAAATAAATGAGAGATAAAACAGATAAAGAGTTAAAATCAGGGTGAGAATGTTATGGTTTAGAGCTTATTGCTCAGTTATGTTTTCAAATTAAGTGTCACTATACCTATTTTGGACTGCGGTAGGAGATCCAAGTGTTTATTACTATTACAACCAAAAGTTATCTTATCTAATCCCGTTTTAGCTGTACTAGATAAGGAAATGTGTTCCAAACTTATAAAGTCATACTTCCATCTCTTTCTCTATCGATTGTCTTTCCTATATATGTACATATTTCTCTTTCTATCTTAACCCCCCTTACTTCTTTTTCCCTATCACAACCTCTTTGTATTTAGTATCTAACTCTTTTCTTACCTAGATAATTTTACCTCCCTTTAGAGTTGTTATCTTTTCTACCCTTCCCTTAATTTAAGAATAATTGTTATCTATTTATCACATTGTGCCAAGCTCAGCTCAGTTAGTTCTAGTTCAGTATCAGTAATAGCTCTCGTGCGGGGTGGTTGTGTCTTTTGCTGTGAATTTTAACTTTCCTTTCACTAGTAGGCTCTGCAATTATTTATTTCTTATTTTACGTTCAGTTGTTTAGTGCGTAAAAATAAATTATTTTTCTGAAGAAATAATTTAAAAAGGTGAGTAAATTTTTCAGACTATTATTTAGCCGTCGGGACTCTAGGGGTGGTCCCGTAAATTTGTTAATAACTAAAATATCTCATCGTCATCTTCCTCCTCCTCCAATAGCAAACACTTTTTTCTTTTACTTCCGAGCTTACCGAAGGTAATGGAAGCTATGTGATCTTTCTGAAAAACGAACAAATTTTAT
Organism: Gerris lacustris; assembly: GCA_951217055.1. Classification (NCBI taxonomy): domain Eukaryota; kingdom Metazoa; phylum Arthropoda; class Insecta; order Hemiptera; family Gerridae; genus Gerris; species Gerris lacustris. The sequence continues at coordinate 68,595,544 of OX578277.1, read as the reverse complement.
GCCTCAGATTTCAAAAATTCCAAGTCAGAAATCCGTTTCAGATAACAGGAAACATTTGTCTTTCCATGTCTCTCTGTCTGTCGCTCTAAAACTACTCGTCCAATTTTAATGAATTTTGGATGGTGGGTCATGATTAACTCATTGTTGGTCCCATATAAGTTTAAACCGTGTGCGCCCATTTCTTTCTCTTTCAAATGCGCACAAACATACATTAATTTTCACCCATAATATCTTCGAAAGTACTGTTTTGATTTTTATGAAATTTGGAAATTTTTTAAGCTATAAGAGGCGCATTTTCAAAAGTTGCGGGGGGGGGGGGGGGCGCCGGATTTCTTAGTTACCCCACTGGTGCAAACCTATCCTATAATATTCTAATGTTCGTGTAGGTGGATCCATTTCGGGTAAAGAATAACACTTTTTTAGGTTTTGGCAATGTTTCGACTTTTGCCGGTCATTTTCAAGCCTAGAATGATTTCATTTGACGTGAAATTGTAAATTTTTTCCTAGTTTCATTCTCTTGAATTCACAAAGTTCTTGTTTCGTCCATCATCTTGTTTCATGATTTCGTTATCCAGTAGGTGAAGCATATATAAAGGTTTCTATTTTTTAAATATAAAAACCAAAAAAAACTTTCTGGACATCACATAATTACACATTACCATAAAAATTTATGTTAAAATAATATAAAAAAATAAAAATAAAAAACACCACAAATATTATTAAAAAAAAAAAAAAAACGACTAGCCAAACACCTCTAATGTACCTGTGACCGGTCAAGCCTCATCCTGTGACACAAGTTCCAGTTTGACAACTGTATGAGAACATGAACTAACATGTCTTTTAGCAGTTTACATATTTATTCATTTGAAAAAAAATTGATTCTGTGTGCAGCATAGGCATCTACCTTACTAAATATTTCATAAGGGGGGGTTGGCCTGTACTCACCGAGTGGTTTGATTTTTTTTTTTTTTTTTTTTTGAGAAAAAGTTCTCAAATTTAATTTTTATCGCTATTAGACAAAATGAAAAAGCCTTTAACCCAGTCCAAATATTTTAGAATCTTGTCTGTAAGAAAACCATTTATATGTCTTAAAAATAATTAAACAAATAAGTATAATAAAAGAAACAAGGAGGACAAACAACTTGTAATTGGAATAGAAACAACTTTTAATAACTAAATGAAACATTTTTGAAAATCTTATTCTACTATATTGTTATCTTTTCTCTCTAAAAATTTAAAATGCAACTTTCTTTTCTTCGCTTTTAACCAAAAGTATCTTAAACTTGAATAGACAAATCCTCGCCCGCAGGATAATTACAATAAGCCTATACACGTAAATTATAACTTTCATGTTTTTACTCCACAATAGGAGGGGGGGGGGGGGAGTCTCGAGCCCATTCTAGCCCATATTGATGGTCGCCCATGGTGTGCAATTTATTTGATTAAAAGTAATAATCAGTGTTGAGCTTTATTCGCATCAAGTTCCATGAAATAGAGACATTGAACTTAAAGAATTTAAATTAATTAGTAAATATTGTTTATTTTAAATAATTAACTTTTAAGTGGGGGCGGTGCACCCAGTTCTCTAATATAAACACCTCTGTGCTTCACACTGTTAGGAACTAAGAGAACTAAATTTTTCTAGATCAGTGAGCAATTTGGCATACACGTAAGGTAATATGTTGACAAAGTTTCGGTGTCACATTTTACAGGAATCTAGTTCTGACATATTATTTTGTAAAGTAGGTATATCATGTGGCAACATGGCAAATGATACTTGACAAATTTATCAGGCATTAAAATGTGAATGTTAGAATTCAATTTTTTAGAAGTCCAAGAGTTATTTTGGAGGCCATCTCTACTTGTTGAAGGAGCTTTTAGATTTTATTAGGTTATTATCAGTGTCAATTATGAAAGAACTAGAGTTAAATTAAAAAATGACAGTATTATTTTACTTGAATTTATTTGAGATGCAGTTTCTAAAATATAATATTTCAAACCTTTTTTTTTCTAAAATTTAAATTGAATCTTCTATTTGAACTTTTATAATAAGCTTTTGTCAAAATTTATATTAGGTACTTTTAGTGATATTAAGTATTGTAGCAGCGATGACTGCTACAATGTCCTTTTATAGAAAAACAAAACAGTTAAGGATAATTTTGTAGAAAATACTGGTTTGTTTCCACAAAAATGGTACATTTTTTCATACACCTTAATAAATCAGCCTTCCTACAACAGTATTGTTGAGAAAAGAAGGGGTTTGAGACACTCAGGTTGGCCAACTTATGTGAGGTAAAAATAAAATCATTTATAATTAAATATACTATTTAATTAAATTAAAAATTTGCGCTAATTCTATTACATTTTGTAGCAATATAATTAAATCAGGTGTTCAGGTAAATTATCTGGGTTAAGCAAAAGTATGAATATTTTATTGTTAAGTTGGTTATCTATTTTGTGTTACAGAACAATGTTTTAACAAAATAGATTTGACCTAAATGTAAATTGGATCTACAGAATGGTGAGTTTGTTTAATTTTAAACCTTAAAATGGTTTTAAACTATAGCAATACCAACGACTTCTTGCTATTTGCAAAAGTTTGGTTATTATGAAACACCCATTTGGTATGTGTATACACATTTTATAGGATTATCATCCTTTTGCCTTCTACAACAAACTTTAAGTTAGCTATTGATATGTCTAATCATTGTTTTACTTGTACAATTATATTTTTCAAAAGATTTCTATGGAATTATTAAAATAAAACCTGTGAAGAGAAATTAGTATGACATAGAGGACAAATTTGATCTTATTAATTTGTCATCTGCTTACATTTACTTAGTTTCCATGAGTTTTCAAAACCGTTTTGAAAACGATTTTGGTATTCAAAACCCGATGGAAATGGTGATTTCAAAACGTTTCGAGTTAATTGACACAACAGCAAATTTTTGGTTTTGTATTATTGTTATGAAAAAATAGCATGGAAACGTATGGGTATTGAATAACAGAATTGAGGCATGCGCAGTAGGTATAAACAGAGATATGATAACCTGACTTAACTATAACTAGTCTAGGAATTAATAGTTTTCAAAATTGTTTTGAAAACTCCTCATGGGAACACTTTCGGTTTAAAACCAAATCACTTTTCAAAAAGGTTTTGAAAACTCATGGAAACGTAGTAAATGCAAGAATCATTCTTCATACCTTAATGACTCTTACTCTTACTCTCATACCTTTGACTCAAGGTGATCTTTACTCTTTACAAATATAATTTAGAGCCAATATACTACATTATCATGTTGGCCAAGCCCTTAGCCCTTCAGTGCTTGTGCGGGGTAATTTTGTATCTCAACCTTCGCAAAATGAGCATGTGCGGAACTGATAAGAGTTAAAGTTTTGATGGTCTATGAGGTAATCTTCGTCTATAGTCTTAGCTTTGTAACCGTATCGGTTCATTCAATTTCTCTGCGTTGTTATCTGTTAATTATGTATTATTTATGCTAGGAAAAATTCTTTCTTTAAACCCCTAAGATTTAAGTTAAATTAAACTGTTGAATGTAATTTAAGTATGATTGTATGTTCTCAGGTAATGATAATTAAATAATTTTTAAGTTTTAATTCCCTTCCTTGACACTTCCCCTCCCTTAAAGTTTAATGACATCTTTCTTCCTAAAATTTTAGTATAAACGTGTTTTGATTTTTTTTTTTGTAAATAATATAAAATTATTATTTTATTGATGTTACAGTGAAAGGTTTTTTTAAGTATTAGTTTCGGCCGCCCCTAGATATGGTTCCTTTTACAGGGGGGGGGGGGGGGGACTATTTGTTAAGAGTTGTTTGTTGTGTTGTCAGGAATCAGGGTCTTATCCGAATTTAAGCTCACTTGCTAGCTGGTATCCTGGGTGTTCGGCGTCTTCTTGACGGTTAAATAAGTTTTATTTTTTGGTACATTTATTTTAATTTAAACTAATCAAGATACCATAGGCCAGTTGTTAATTGTATAGCTAAAATCCTTAGAGTTATTTATTTATTTTGACCAATCTAGAGTTATTTATTTATTTTTTTGGTTTCACTCCCACTCCACAGTCTAAATCATTACAGGAAGGGGTTATCCGGCCACTTTACTCAACTACACGATGAGATCATCAGGGTGAAACATGTCTCACCTCTCTGGAATTCGAACTCACAGCTGGGGTTTGGACCTTGGTTTCAGATTCAGAGTCGAGTATGCTAACTACTCGGCTTATTATTATTAATTATTTTATACATCAATGTAATATTAAAATAACTACATATACATAATATATTAAAAAAAACACAATTAATTACAAAATTTTGCACCTCTCAAAAAAAGCCAAGTTAAGTAAAATCATGTAATAATAATCTGTATAACTTATAAAGAAGAAAAAAAAAAAATTACGCTTTGTCTTCGGAAATGCATTATCTGTAAAAGTGGCAGCTTTGTAGCAATGGTGCCCATTTATAAAAGTTTGATTAAGCTTTAACTTTTGAACCGGTTATTATAATGACGTAAAACAAACGCCTTTAGTTTCATTATTATTGTTCAAATGCAATAAAAAAAACTCCAAAATCTCTAGCTTGAACTACTCCCAAGATAATAATTTTGAAGATTTTAGGAGGGGGGCTTTTATCTTACAAAATATTTAATGCATGGAACATTTCTTGATCAACTATTGTTTTTTGATAAATAATAAAAGAAATAGTTGAATTTATTTTCGTTGATTTGAAACGACATGCAAATATATTAATTGGACTCAAAGCATCCATATATTTAACACCCCCTCCCCCCCCCCCCCCCCTCCAATGACGCATTTCTGTTATAAAATAATTTCAACCCCTTGTCTCTGAGAGGTGATTTTTTTTTAGGTTTCCCTAAGAAAAGCAAGAATTTTAGGGATAAGAGATTATGTAACTTTAACAAAACTTAGGCGCCTATAGTAGGTTACAATTTTTGGGTGTCTCTTAACATTTTATAATTAATGTCCTCTGAGGAAAAAAAATTAAATATTTAAATATGATCCTTTATACTTAAATATAAGGCCCTAAAATTATTCTATGACTATATTTTTATTGTATTAGGAAAGAAAAAATTAAGGAAAGGGCAGAAAAGATAATAGCTAACAACTATAAAGGGGCAAGAAAAGAGTTAGAGAATAAAACAAGAGGCTAGAGATATTATATGTCATATAACATTCATATATTATAACTTTATAACGAAGACAGTCGATAGTAGTTTTAGGAAACAAAATTAATGACACCGGTGTAACCAAGAACAAATCCAAAAAGCGATTAGCTCAGCTACTAAACTAACTCGAGATAAGAGGTTAGATGTTGTCTCAGGGTGTTATTACTAGGGTTAGGGTTGCTTCTACTCAGTATGCCACGCACATTATTATCGTTTTGAACTGTGAATTTTGCTTTTTAATTTATATAAAAAAAAAACATAAAAGGCAGCATCGGCCGCCCCTCAGTTTGGCCTCCACAGGCGGCCACCTGTGCGTAGCGCCGGTGCTGGTATTAGTTGAACTACTGATACTGAAAATGGGGAAATCTTGTACCCTGGGCTGGGATAATTTTGTATCCCGTACATGGGTCTGGCCGCAATGTATATGGGATTTATTATTATTTTGTATATTTTTGTTTTAAGTACATATTACATTTTTAGCTAATAATGTTCATACCTTGTATTTGTTATCCCTGGTATTCATAGTTTTCAGTTCTTTTTTCATAGTGTTAATTTCATTGGAGACCTTATTATAATGAGACTGGGCTAATTTTAAAGATGTCACCTCAGATTCTATTTGCCTTTTGAGAGCAGATATGACTTGCTAAAAAATAAAATAGATGCAGAAAACAGAAAATATTTTTTTATTTTATAAAATTTAATAATAGCAATAGTAGAGTGTTGAGTATAAAAATACAAACAAATTCTCGCAAGGTTAAAGGAAAATTAGTTTAGCTCTTTTGAGCACAATTTTTCGTGCATTAGGGCCTAATATCATATTATTGGGCTTGTGTAAGGCCAACGAGGCCACTCTCTTCCAAATCCAGTATTGTAGCTACGAAATGCAGTGCTCAGTTATACATAGAGATCCCTCCAGACACTATAGGTTTATTTTTTTTACATTTATTCTTTTATAACAATTAACAATATTGGTATAAGCCTAGGGGTATATGCCTTATCACGTTGAAGGCAGAACTCTTTCTGAAAACAGGGTGCTGGTCAGGTCAATGGGGCGGGCCACGTTACAGGAACATGCTTTCCCAACTGCTCTTCTATCTAACCACTTAGCCCTATAGAATGCATCTATACTGTTCTCTAGATACGTTCCGCTCTTTCCTAGCTTGTTTCATTCTTTAGATATTTAAAGTTTTTTTTAAATTTATTTCCCAGCCCCTGAATTGTGCCAAGCAATTGTTCGTCCACCATCAACATGTTAAGTGAATTTTTTAATAAAGAAATTTGAGTTATAAGTTTTATTTTTGGAGAGGTGTGAGTATCTGTCTTGCTCCACTTTGCTCTTTTAGGTATGGCTTAAATATTTAAACTATATTTTGCTTTGATGCTATAATTTTATTTGTAATTTCCTGTAATACCTTTTTGTGTTGCAGCTAGACAGGGAAAAATGATAAAATTACTGGTTGAGCGTAATACCTCTTTCAATTTTAATTGTCAAAATGAATTTTCACCACTTTCACACTAAATATCTTCTCATCAATAATACTAACTAATCCTTACCAGCTAGGTGAGTTACATGAACTTTTATTACTATAATTATGGTGCATGGGATTCTGTGCAGTGGCGCACCCAGGGGGGGGGGGGCACGGGGGGCACGTGCCCCCCCCCCCCCCCCCAAAGCCAGACCTAAAATTTAAGTGCAATTCCGCACCACGTGTTAAAGTAATAGTGTTGTGATAGTAAAAAAAATAAGTAATTATATACCTAGTTTAGCCCTCATTTATTTTTTGGGGGGGTTTAAAAAGACGTGCCCCCCCCCCCAGAGCCAAAGACGTAAAATTTAAGTATGAAATTTCGCAGCACATGTTAAAGTAATAGTGAAATAAATAAATAAATAAGTAATTATATACCTAGTTTAGCCCGACATTTTTTTTTAAAAAGACGTGGACCAATTTATTTTTCTGGCTACTAAAATAAAACATTAATCTATTATATAATGTACAACTTTTAATAATAAAATATTATTAGTATGTATATAATTTTGTTTAAATAAAATAACCCTGTCTTCATGTCCCGTTCATAAAAAACTTAAATTTATTTGTATATAATAACATTTTAGATGCTCTTAGAATAGGCTAAAAAGACGTTTTCAAGTAACGTAAACTAAAAATTTTCCCGGGGGAGGACCCCCGGACCCCCCTAAAAGAGAGCCCAGCCCCCCTTTAATATTGGCTGGATCCGCCCACGATATGAAGTAATTTAAGAACAAAGAAAACCAGACTAGTTGATTGTCTGTGTTATTATACTAAGCCCACATTACATCCCCTTCCCCCCCCCCCATTATTTTTTTTATTTCTGTGCCCCTCCCAAAAATAAATCCTGGGTGCGCCACTGATTCTGTGTCTAATTAATTAATAAATTATTTTCTCCTTACTCCAGCCAATAGGCTTGGACATCTCTTTTGTACATCCTGTACATTAGTCGGTTGAGGAGGACTCGACTAAGTAAGTAAAATGAGCCGATAAAACAAAAAACAGACTCTTATACAGTTTAAATGGACTATTTATGATACATTTAGAATTGGAATGACTTTTCATGTTTTATTTTTACTCATTAAAGGAGAGCTAAAATGCTTACTACTTTTTGCCTTAGGGTATGATACTCTATTGAGTACATATCGGATTAATTGGCCTTCCACCACTGACTCTGTGCTTGACTAACCAACCTTTAATTATTAAGGAGATACTTCATTAGAAATAAAAAATTATTTACTAGAACATTCAAGAAATTTCAAACACAAAAAAGGAATAGTAATTTTATACCTATCAACTAGATATTTGTTGTCTTTCAGACTATTGGTTGCTAGAGGGAAATCTTCAACTGGATGGCTTTAAATTAATTTTTATATTTACTAGGTCAAGCTAAACTCATGGAGGGGTATGTATTATTGTTAATAATAAATTAACCTGTGGCCAAAGTCCTTAATATATGAGCAGTGCAATTTGTTAAGAGATAGGTTGTCACATTCTACACATGGTAGTTGTATATCAGAGCATATTTTAAGGAATTTTTACTGGGCGACAAACTAGGACGTGCGGGGGGGGGGGGGGGGGGGGTCCACCCCCGGAAATTTTTGGAAAATTTAAAGCTTAAAAACGCAACTTTAAGCTATTTTTTAACTAATTGAATCTCTTCTACATTTCCCTCTTAAATTAGTTTATTAGGGAAAAACTTAAAGGAAGAAAAAAAAAATTTATACTTTATGTTATTTCACTAAATACAGGTTTTTAAAATGTAAATTAACTAACTAAAGTGCTGTTGTAATAAAAAAATATTTTTATAAAGAGTTAGAAATTACAACTTATGACATTCCTAAAGATCAAAACATAAAATTTAAATACAATTTTTTACAGATGAATGAAAAACAATTACTTATTATGATTTAAAGAAAACAGTTTTTTTTATTGTAAAAAACTATTGCTTGTTACAGGTTTGAAATTTAGCTGTACTAGGTTCTATTAAATAAATACAGTAAAGCATTTTAAATTAAATTAATTAAATCCCGCTATTACTGCTCTCAGCTGACTTAGCCCGCTTCTGCATATAATTCCGTCCTTGGAAGTCATCTACTTGCAGTCCTAGCCTCCAGCTGGGCTCTGGGCTCAGTAATTAAGTGATAACATATCACTTTACTGTCACGAATAAGTAGTGGGTCATTTTAAAAAAAGTGACACTTTCACTGTTCGCGAGTTGAAAAATTTTATTACTTGCACTCCTTATAATTAAAAAATCTACAACCCTATAAACATTTTTCTACAGTTGAAATTCGTTATTTCGGTGTGGTCAGATTCTTGAATATCCTTTTTAGGGAGGAGAAATGTAAATATACATATATTTTAATCAAATTTTAATAATTATTATTAACACTGGGAGACAGACAGAGAAAAATTGAATTTCTAATTGATTGTACAAGGTACAGGTACTAATTGAGTACTTTATAAGTATAAGCGTTAATTCTCGGTCTAGTTCTAATGTCATAAATATTGACTTGCTAAACTTGTAGAAATATTGAAAGCTTGGATTCGGGACTAGTTATCGGTTACGGCAGAGAAAAATCATTCTCCTGCGTAGCTTAGTTGGAAAGAGCGCTACACTGGAAATGTAGAGGGCCGTGGTTCAAGTCCCGGCGCTGGAGTCTATTTTTCTCTGCCTGTCTCCCAGTGTAAATAATAATTATAATTTGATTTAAATTAAAATTTTAACTTTCCGTAGTATGAATACTACCAAAAACTTAAAAATTGAATATATATTATATTTTAAAGGGTCATGATAGTTACATCCCAGCCCCTTGTAACCTTAGTTACTATGCTCAAAAAATATTTTTCTTTGACTTTCTAACTATGAGCCTAGATAGGAAATATAATGTAGTTTGTGATACTAAATATAATTTCTTTCATATTTCGGTGTAATTTGTCGGGAGTTTAATAAAAAGGCTTGTCCCAGCAATCGGTCACGATAGTTACGTCACAATAGTTACTAAGAATTTAGCTGCACTGTTTGACTGAAGGGTGGGATTTCAGTGCTTTGCGGTTAACAGAATCATTCCTTTATAACCTTAAGTTCGTCTTCGCGTCTTCTAAAGTAAGCCTCGGCTAAAGTAAGTTTTTTTTAAGAGGCCTTTTTTTTTTAAAAAAAAAACAAAAAAACATCGTCCTCTTCAGAGAGTTGCGTGTACAATGACTTATGTAGGAAATAAAATCTAATCAGCTAACAAAAAAAATTTATGGCCAGGAACTTTAATTATAGGAACTTGAACAGTAACTACCGTGACAAATTTATAATTAACACAAATTAAAACCAATGTAAGAAAGGTCCTTAGTAAACAATAATATTGGTTTGAGCCTGTGTGACGATTTCCAGGTATATATCAATACCTGCAAGTCGGTAAGGTGAAGAAAATTCCGGTAACTATTGTGTCTAAAAAACTTGACTTATCTTGTTTAAAAATTGATTAAAAAATAGTAAAACTTAAAAATTCCGCGATCGCACGTACATATTCTTATTGTATAGATGTTCAGCATCAAAATAAAGCACTAGCTAGATCAAAAACTGGAAAATAAATTTTGGACCTAAAGGTTTGCTCAGAATTGTCCAAGTGTTACTTTTTTGAAAATGACCCTAGTAACAAAAATAATTTTGAATGATTAAAGTTTTGATTTATGGCTATGGCATAAAAAAACTGCCGGCACTACCTCTAGTCACTGGGCGACACTAGTGTCGCCCAGTTAATATGTTGAAATATGCTCTGTTGTATATTGCTCACACCATCAAATAGGGTTGTCAGATTTCCGAAAGTCAAAACTGGGACACATGGTTGGGGAGTGTGCCTCCCCCCCTTAATCCTTATTTTCCCCCCTCCCCCACTCTCAATAAAGGTATGAATAACTCTTAGAAACAAATGTAAAAAAAAAAAATCTCAGTGTACAAGTAACAACTTTCTTACACATTCAGTACAAGTTAATGTTGAATATTATAATTGTGCAGAGAAAAGATTAATATGCGTTTTTTATGCCATGCAAATATCACAAATAATGTGCCACCACCTTCATTTGTGATCCTCAAAATTGAAAATGCGCTTGGTACTAACTGATAAGATATTCAATGCCATTTAATACAAAAAAGAAAAATGAAAAAAAATACAGAAAAAATAATAAAATAATTAACTAAGTGCATGTAGAGTAGGCATACCAATAAGATTTTCAAATTGCCGCAATTCCTTAAAAGGAAAACCAAAACTATTTGGTTTTTGGGATTTTTTTTAAATAAAATTATACTTCATATTTAAGCAACTGCAAAATATTGAATAGTAATTTAAAAAACAAAGTTTAAAGTAGGTAACAATTTAAATTTATTTTGATTTAATTGAAATACACAATTACAAACATTAATAGCTTTTATTAAAATTAATTTAATTAAAATTATTCATTAAAATAATAGTCTGCTAAAGTGTGGCCCACAGCTCCCCCAGGGTCAATTGTGCATACTTTAATGATGTTATGCTTTTACAACCCATTATATTAATGTCTAATTAATTTTCCCCCTTTTTAAAATCTATCAAAATTTTTTTAATTACCTACACGAATAAAAGTATGAATTTCGCAAAATTTAAAATGTGCAGGCAGTACAGGGCTGTTAGACATATCATCCAAATACCAAAGGTAACAGAAACTATGTGATCATATTGAAGAATGAACATTTTTTATGTCTCAGAATTCAATAACTCCAAGAAAGAAATCTGGTTCAGACGTGAGGGGAGTTTTGGTCCCGTGTCTGTTCATAATTTTTGCGAATCACCATTTTTTAAAAACTAATCGTCCCACTTTAAAGAAATTTGGGTGGTAGGTATTAGTCTATTTTTGGTCCTAAAGTATAAATTGCAGTTTTCTCTGTCCATTTGTTTCTCTTCCACACCCGCACGAACATACATTTATTTATATCTATATCTTACAAGTACTCATTTGATTAGTAAGCATTTTGGATGGTTTGTCAAAATTAGCCCACAAATGGCCTCATATTAATTTTAACCATCTGGGCCCTTGAACATTTTTGAAAGTTAAAATAAAAGGAGGGAAAAAATTAAATGAATTAGACAATAATGATTTGTAAAAGCATAACTATAAATGACATAAATTCGTGATAGAGGAAGCTATGTGCTACACTAATTGGCAGACTAGTTTTAAACATATTTCCAAAATGTTCAACAAGTGATTGTTTTCTTTTTGTTTCCGAAATTCAGCGAAATCTAGATTTTTGGGAGGAATCGAATTTGGTTAGATTTTTATTAAAATGGACTAAATTTAGATTTTTTTTTAAAAAAAATCATCGGAACCATTTTCGAAAAATATTCTTTTCACTTTTTTTACTTTCTCATATAAAGAGAAAGTATTGTGATGGCGCATAAATTCGATTTGGGAGAATTTAATGGATTTACACATTGTCTGTCTGTTGTCTGTTTATGCAGACGCCTGGAGCCTAAACTACTGGGACAATTTAAAAGAAATTTGGCATAAATGTTCAGAAAAATCATACCCTGAGGTGAAATCGAGGAATGAATTTTAACTCCAAATTTAGGGGCACTACCACTAAAACTCTGAAAAATTATTTACTTAGAGACTTTAATAACTGCATGTTATAGTTTCATTTTACTCTTTCTTGTCATGCATGATTTTGGCAGTGGCAGCACGTGACCCATTTAACAGGGCGGGCTAGTGATGCAGGGGAAGGGTACGATTTGTAAACAGCCAGAGTTGACTGAGGACTGATTGGAAAGTAAAAAAACTATGAAATCGAAATACAAAAAAAAATGAGAAAAAACTTCAAATAAAACTAACGACACCCTTACACCTTTTAAGGTAGAAGTAAAGAAAAAAGATTAAATTAAAAAAAAAAAAAAAGCCACATGTATGGCAAATATTGCCCGAATTCTTCAGAGAAGGACTGGGGAGGTGAAAAGTGTGTGTTGAGCTAGATGGAGGATACAATAAAAAATCTACTTCTACTAGCTCAATGATCAAAGATTTTTTATGATTTTTCGTTACTCTTTTTAACTTAACCTTGTATAATTGGTATGTTAGGTAGTAATAACAAAATAACATGCTTTTTAGATTAGTGGTTTGTGACTCTACATCTGACAAAATATTCCTGTCATTAATTTACCTCATTGTTTTGTTGTTCATACCCAACACTTTTGATCATTTCTTTCATAGCCTTAAGTCTGTCATCAACTTGTTCTGATTTAATGATCATTTCAGCTTTCTTCTTCATCATTTCTTCTATCTGTAACATAATTATTTAGAAACCTCAATTTTTATATTATGTCATGCATTTGTATTTTATAATAGTAGTAGGAATTGGTTTTTATATTAATTATGTTTTAATTGTATATTTCATCAATTTTTTTATTATTTATTTTGGTGGACATGAATAACTTTGCCCAGCAGATCAAATTTATTTATTAATTGAAAAGTTTTGAAGTAGTAACCAACATCTAAATTAAGAACATATCTATTGCTATATTTCTCCATGATTTCACTGATATTTTTAGAACCAAAGGCCAAATTTATTACATAGTTACATTTATTTAGTATTATTTAATAATATTAGTAACATTTTTTTTTTTTTTTTTTTTTTTTTTTTAAACAACATTCTTTATTATTTAATAATTATTTACAATATTATACATAAATATAAGTACATCATTTTATATGAAATAAGTTTGTTGCTATTCTCCTCTACAGGGTTTCCCGAGCGTAGAGGAGGAGTCATACAAATGTTTGCCATTAATACATAATATTATACAATAATGAAAATGAGTCATATATTTAATGAAGATTGTATTAGATAAAAGAGTCCTAATAAATTTAAAATTTATCTATTTTTAAAATATTAATTTAAAAAATAAAATGTTAATAAATTTGAATTAATTATTTAGTAATAAAGTGTTTTTTTTTTTTTGTTTTATTTTTCAGTTTATTTTACTAATTTAGTAGCAGTGCTCGATTTGAGGCGGAACGCGGCGGAACGGTGTTCCGGGACCTCTCTCTCTGATAAATAAAAAATAATATTATCGGTACTAAGATTTTTTTTAAATACATAGTTAAAATTTTGTTTGTCGGTGAGTGACTACAAATTTGATGAAGGACATCATGTATTAAATTGACAGCATAGTATTACCCTAGAGAGTAGCTTGCAATTTATTAATAAAGAATATAAATGTAGCTCGATGCTAACTCTCAGTGCCTGTTGTTCATAAGCTGTTGAGGAAGCATCTAAGCTTTTGTCCGGCCCGTGACCCTAGGGCAATTTTTTTTTCTCCCAAATACACAAAATATCTCTTTTGTTGAGATTATACTACTAAATTATAATAACCTGAAACAACAAAGGATTTTTTAATGGCAGGGATCGTATTAAATAAGTGCAGTGCAGAGACGCTGTGCCGAAACTCGCCCGGGGAGAGTGAGAAAGGAAATGTTTTGTTGATTTAATTATTCGTGTAAACCTAAGTACCTATTTATTTTTTGAGAGTATTATAACAACACGTGACATGCTAATCAAGAATTTGTTAATAAAAAATACTACTTAAAATTATAAGTTTCCTCACAAAACCCACCTGATTGCAGTGTGGGTTTATGTCTAAAACTGCTTAAAATGCTGTTTTTGAACGTTTATATTTAAAATTTTCCTGGGGGGGGGGGGGGGGGGGGTAACTATTCCTAATTTTCTGAAATGATAGAGGACACTTAAATAGACATATTTTATTAATAAAGTAGTGTCCGGACATTTCTTGGAGTCAAGATAAACTAGAAATATTTAAAACAATCTCAATTACAACAGAAATAAAATTGTTCAAAGTTACAACCACCATTTTTTGATACACAAGTTGTAATGATGTGTAATTGACAACATTCTTTGAAATAGTTCTTTGAAATAGTTACGGATGTTCACGAATATCATCAAATGCTAGAATAATTTAAGCCACTAACTCTTCTTCTGTACAAACAGGTGTATCACCAACCAGTGATTTATATGACCCCAAATACAAAAATCAACTGGAGTCATATCTGGTGAACATGCAGGCCAAGAAAGTGGCCCCCCTCTTCCGATCTATCCATTTGGAAATTGTGCATTTAGATAATTTCGGTAATTTAATCCAAAGTGAGCTGGTGCACCATTATGCTGAAAAACAATATTTCTTCGGGTATTAAGTGCGACATTTTCAAACAATTCTGGTAGAGTATGTTCCTGAAAATCCTACACACATGTATTGTGTATCGCTGAAAAAGTCCTGGGGTGACAGTGCATTTACTTTATACTACAGATTTATCTAGATACTGAAGAATTTCCGGACACTATTTTATTAATGAAAAATGTTCATTTAAGTGTCCTCTATTATTTCTGAAAATTACGGAATAGTTATTTTGTGATGACACACTGTATAAGCTTACTCTTTTAATGAAATTTAGTTTCCGTAATCTTCTTCAACAGCCAAAAAAAAATGTTTTTATTATTTTCTTTAATAATTTTTGCACCCATTACTATAATAATGATTTATATTAAAAAACACTATAAAGTATATGTTTTAGGGTTTTATTTTTTCTAGAGTTAATTAAGAAATTTTCTTAATTTATTTGATTTTTATCCTTTAGAAATATTTTGCCCTACACCACGGGCTCATATTTCGGCCTATCCTTCAGGCCGGTTAACTAATTTCTTTCTCTCAAACAATTTGTCACTTATTCACGTGTACTAAGAAAACAAGTATTATTTCACTTGAATCTCCCCTGTTAGACTATCAGTGGGAGACTCTTGTAAAAATAGTTTTACTTAATATGTTTTTTTTCTTAAATTATACTTTTCCTGCAATACAGTAATGTATTGCTTGTAAACATATTTTTAAGGAGTGATTTTTACATTAACATAATAATAATAATAATAATAATAAAGCCTTTATTATTCCTTCTAATGCAGTTTACATTGATATTATAAAAATAAAATAAATTACAAAATGTATGCATCTATGCCTATCGTATGACTATTATTAATGTGAGATAATATACTTATATGTGATAACCTCCAAGCATTTTAAATATTAATTTATTCTCTGTTGAGCTAATAGTGTTATCTAATATTTCCAAAAACAAAAATAAACAAGATAAAATAAAATACTTTAGTGTAATAAATAAATAAAATTCTTAAATAATTAAAATAATCAATTCTTAATATTCACTTCATCTGCATTTATCTAATAGTTTTACCAAACAATTTCCAAAATGAAAATAAAATAAATAAATAAATAAAATACTTCACTGATTTTTGACATTAATACGTATAACCTTCCTTGCAAAAATTAGAATATATTTTCTCTCAACGTTCGTAATATAAACACACACATAAATTGCATACCTACATTCTCACACCTTATTATTACACTCCCACAAGTATTGTTATTTATAATTACTAAAAATATTATTATATTTTATAATTACTAAAATATTAACTTAATTTATGTATTTTTACATTTGATTTTAATTATTATTATTTTTATTTATTTATTTATTTTTTATTTTTTTGTAAATATTTATTTTTATAAGCAATAAAGTTCTCTCTTTGATGGAATTAGGCCCATTTCTGGGCATAGGCCTCCAGAGCTTCTGTCCTGTGCCGTTCTAGACCATGCCACGCCAGCTTCTTCCACTAGATCGTCCCTCCAACGTCTGGTCGGTCTTCCTCTCTTGCGTTTTTTCTCTCTGGGATACCAATCTGTGACTCTTATGGTCCATCTATCTTTGTCGGATCTTGCTACATGTCCTGCCCAGTTCCATTTCAACGCTCTCGCCACTTCAACAACATCCCTTACACCGGTTCTCCTTCTGATTTCCGAGTTCCTGATCTTATCTGTTTTCTTCACTCCAAGCATGCTTCTCTCCATTGCTTTCTGCGTCACCATTAGTCTCGCTGCGTCCCCTTTATTCATGGCCCAAGTCTGTGCTCCATAAGTGAGACATGGTAAAATGCATGCGTCGAAAACTTGCTGTTTCAATCTTATAGCCATTTTGCTTTTGAACACGAACTTTAGGGACCAGTACTTATTCCAGCTCATCGTAATTCTTCTGTCAATATCTTTCCTCGTTGCTTTTTCAAAGGAGACTAACTGACCTAAATAGACGGCTTCCTTGACCCATTGTAATGGTTTACCTTCAAGGTGTAATGGTTCTACTCCGCTGTTAGTCATTAACTGTGTTTTCATAGGGTTTATTTTGAAACCAGCTTTCTTTCCTTCTATGTTAAGACTTTCTAACATCAGTTTCAATTCAAATGCAGATTTGGAAAATATAATGACGTCATCGGCGAATCTCAAATGTGTCAAATATTCCCCGTTTATTTTGATCCCCATGTCCCTCCAGTCTACCTTCCTGAACACGTACTCGCTAGCTAATATGAACAGGTCTGTAGACAGCGGTTCACCTTGCTTAACGCCCTTCTTTAGTTGGAAATACTGGCCTGGTCTTTCTAACACAATTCTGCCTTCACTCTTGCTGTAGATTTCTTTGATTTTTTGCACAACTATTTCTTCTATGTTTGCTTCTTCAAGGCTTGCAAATAAATATCCGTGGTCCAAGGAATCAAACGCTTTTTCATAATCTATGAACGCCATGTATAATTCTATGTTATATTCCTTACTCTTTTCCATAATCTGCCTCATTACATGCAAGTGATCTATGGTAGAGTACCCGCTTCTAAATCCTGCCTGCTCTACAGGCTGACACTGCTCGACCTGACGCTTTATTCTGTCTTTTAATACTTTTGAAAATACCTTACTAAGGACAGGCAGTAAACTTATCGGCCGGTAATTGTTAAGATCACCACTGTCTCCCTTCTTGTGAATGAGAATTATATTTGCCTTAGTCCATTCGTCGGGGATCATATCTCCTTCCGTAATTTTATTAAACAGCGCAGTAATCACAGGAGATATCACTTCGGCAGAGATTTTTAACATTTCATTTGTTATTTCATCTTCTCCTGGGGCTTTGTTTGTTTTTAACTTTTTTATAATTGATATCACTTCATCGGTAAGTATTGGGGGAAAGTTTAAGTAGGTGTTGCTATTTGAGTTATTAATATTGTTTACTGTTTCTATTGAATGGTTATTACTGTAAAGGTTTTCATAAAATTTTGATGCATTTATTATTATCTCTTCTCGGTCCATGGTTGTTTTACCGTTCAGAACTTTAAGGCTAGGAATCCACTTCTTTCCTTGGCTAATACTTCTTTTCGCTTTCTTTATCGAGTTGGAACCTTCAATTATATTTTCGACTGTCTTAGAGTAATATTCATTTATATCATCCTTAATTTTTATCTTTACCGCTTTACACATGATGTTTAGTTCAATTTTATCCTCTTTACTTTTCTTGGGTTTTTGTTTTAATCTTTCTCGGCTCTCTATCAATTTTAATGTTGTTTCTTTTATCTTGCTGGGTCTTTCTAGAGGCTTTGAAGATTTTGGTAGTGATTGAAATAGTATTGATTTAATGACATCATACAATTCAAAACTAGGAAGGTTTAGATCTATTTTCTCTATATTAGCTTTTATGTTTTCCAAATATAACTGTGGGTTTACTATAGAAGGTCTTGCGTTATTTGGTTTTCTATATCTTTTATTTTTTAAATTTATTTTACCCCAAATTAGTTTGTGATCTGAATGATACTTAAAGCTTTGCATCGTCTCAATGTTTCTAAATTTAGTTAAGTTGTCCGTTATGATGTAGTCTATTTCATTTTTGTAGATACCGTTAGGGGAGATCCACGTCCATTTTCTGCCTTTTCTTTTTTTGAAGAATGTGTTTCCTATTTGTAGGTTCATTTCTTGACAGTAGCGTACCAACTTCCAACCTCTCTTATTTCTCTTACCGTAACCGTACGGCCCTACTGTTTTTCCTTCCTCGCTCTCTTGGAAGCCGACTTGACTGTTGAAATCTCCCATTACAATTAATGTATTATTCGCATTTCTATTACAGCTTCTAATGGTCGTTGTGAGCAAGTCATACCAAGCATCAGCTTCTTCATCGGTGGATTCACTGGTAGGAGCGTACACCTGTATAAAAGAAATCTGCCTGTTATCGCTTGTTCTTAGTATCAGCTTCGCTACTCTGTCAGAGATCCCGGTAAATTCTACGATGTTATTCTTTAGGCTATTTTTAACCATAAAACCCACTCCATTTCTTCCCGGCTCTGTTCCACTGAACATTAACAAATATCCATTTTTCCGCTCAATTATTTTTTCACCTTTTCTTCTTATTTCAGACAGTCCTAAAATGTTCAGATCAGTTTCTATTAAAGCCATTTCTAGTTCAACGATCTTTGCTTCAGATATCAACGTCTGGACGTTCATTGTCCCGAAGGAGAAAACATTACTCCATGTTGGGTTTCGGTCTATCTCCCCCGAGCTGACCAGACTTACTGGGGGATCATTTAAGTTTTCCAGAGTTCCCTTACCATCTATCCTAAGTGAGTTTGTCCTGCATTTCTTCCTGGGTGGCTATGCTTCGTTAGATATCTTTTCCTTTGATGTAGTTTGTGTATTTGCTAAATCTACTCTTGAATAAGTTTGGTTGTCCTTAGATATTTTTTTATTTAAAGAAGAGTCTTTCACAACATTTCCTTCGACTTTATTTTTCTTTAGTGTTACTACATTAGGTGGCTTTTGGTAAGAGGATTCTGGGGAGTGGCTCAGCTCTCGTTTATTTTTGACAGTCTTATGTGATTCTGGTTCTTCATCAGTGATTGTTTTTAAAATTTTCTTCTAAGGGCTATAATCTTCCACAATTAATTTATCATACCTTATTACGGCATATTTTCCCTGATCTCTGGCCTCTATCATCTCTTTGACTAGCTTTCTCCGGGTCTCCAGGATTTTGGGGGGAAAGTCGTCATTGATAAAAATATCAGTGCCTCTTAGCCTATTTTTATTTTTCACAATTTCTATTTTCTTCCTGTACGACGTTAAACTAAGTATCACTGGCCTATTCTTCCCATTTTCAACTTTTCCCATACGCCTTACCGAATCTATATCCCTAATATCAAAATCAACATGTAGTTTATTATTAATAATCTTTACTAATCTCTCTTCAAGATCTGTAAGTTTTTCTGGTTGCACTTCATCGATACCGTGTATAATTAGGTTTCTTTTCCTAACTTCTTTCTCTAGGACATCAATCCTTTTATCGAATTCTTTAATTGTTTTTACATTACTCATTTGTATTTCTTTTATAGCCGTTAATTCCTTTTTTATTTCTTCTTTTGAATCAGCAATATCTATACGTAGTTGGTTAAGAAGG
Organism: Gerris lacustris; assembly: GCA_951217055.1. NCBI lineage: Eukaryota > Metazoa > Arthropoda > Insecta > Hemiptera > Gerridae > Gerris > Gerris lacustris. Next base: position 68,575,450 of record OX578277.1, on the reverse strand, counting down.
TGAATAAGATCACTGTCTCCCATTGTAGTTTATGGTTTATGCCGTCACAACTAGGTAGCGCTAGAGTCCACTTATTGAGTGATCCCGGCTAACAGCCGTACCTAGGTCCTAGAACGCGGGGAGGATTAATAAACAGTAAACACTTACTTGTAAACAGTAACCTGACCTTGATCTCGGATGAAGTAAATCGATCTATGATACGTATCGGATATTTCCTCTACACAACTATATAACTATGTGACTAAAGCCTGATTATTTTCACTTTTAATTTCGCTTCGTTTGGACACACCTTTGCACCAAAAGTTTTCAAACTTCACACACTTTTTAAAAGAAGGTTTTTCTACAATTATGCAAAATTTCCGACCTTGAAACAAAGAATTAGTCGTGATAATAACAAATTAACGTGGAGCCGATCTGACGCGTGCAACGGCTCAGAGCCAACTGCATTAACACAACAGCCAAACATTAACATAAAGTTTGGTTAATACAACTCAAGTCTAAAGGTTTTACTTAATTCCCTTTTTTTTAAATTTTATCTTCACTAAAGTGGGAATCAATTAATCTGACTGTATTTTTCAATAAAAAACTTTTAGAGTAAGAATAATAAAAGAGACAGATGCTTTGATATTGACAAGATTGGCTGGTAAAAATTGAGCTAAAATTACAAATTCTACTTTTTTCGGACAATCTTTCAACATTAGTGTGATAAATAGTCTGCCAATTAGTGTGGCACACCTTTCGTCTTATTATTGTACATAATAGCCACATGTTACATAAATATGAAGTAATGAAGAGCTCACAGAGGGTAGCAGAAGCTATACGAACGTTCTAAAGAAAAAAATATTTTTTATGTCCCCGAATTCAAAAATTCTAAGACAGAAATCCATTTTAGACATTAGGGATAATTTTTGGCCCTGTGTCTTTAACTAAATTTTTCGAACCAACATATCTTAGAAACTTAATTACTTAATTAGGGTCCGTAGGCAAAACCAAGGACCCTTATATTTTCCTGCGTGTGTCTGTCCGTCCGTCCTCTCGCGTGCTCTCACGGCTACACCTTTCGTCCGATCACTTTGAAATTTGGCATGTATGTGTCTTGTACCTGCCCACATATTTTAAAAATATAGCGACTTAAAAAAAATATTTTTCAAAAAAATTAGAGTAAAAAATCTTAAGGGTTAAAATTTTTTTATTTTTTTTCGACACCGTGAGGGGTATCATATGAAAGGATACGTCGAGCTGATTACAAAAATATATAATTCTTTAATTATAACTTTGATAGGGCGAGCGTAGGCGAGTTTGAAGCGGGTTTGAAACGTGTCCCCCCCCCCCCCTCTATCTCGCTTATGTGAAGTGAAAAAAATCTGAAAAAATTCCTGAACATTCTTCAACCAAAAGTAAAGATACAACTTTTTGGAAATTTCGAAAAAAATATTATTTTATTTTTTATTGACAAAATACGTTTTTTTTTTTTATAATTATGGTCTTTTCGATGTATTTATATGGTTGTAGTCCGGTTCAGTGGTAAAAAAATACTTCATCAGAGTGTGTTTTGAGAATATTAGACCCTTAGAATGGTTCAAAGTAAGCTTTTTAGCATTTTAAAAAAACACTGTTTATACACTTTACAGTTAAACACTATATAGTGTGGCCTACGGACCCTCGCTGTGTGCTGAATAGCACACACTTGACCTGTTTATTTTACTTATCCTGGCACTACAGCCCTTGAAGGACCTTGGCCTCAGCAACCACATTTGTCCGCCAGTCGTCTCGTGACAGCGCTATTCCTCTCCAGTTACGCTCCTTCAGTTTCTAAAGGTCCTCCTCCACATCCTCTAACCATCGTTTCCTTGGGTGTCCCACTGGTCGGGATCCATCTGGTGTCATATTCATTGCTTTATTTGGAACTCTTTGATCGCCCATTCGCTGCGCGTGCCCAAGCCAAAGTAATCTACTTGCTTTAATGTGATTTATGATTGACGGCCTGTTATACAGTTGTGCTAACTCCTCATTAGTTCTAATGCGCCAGCTATACTCATCGTTCATAGCCCCAAATATCTTTCTAAGCACTTTTCGCTCCCACGAACAAATTAGTTTTCTATCCTTTTTTGTCAGCGTCCATGTTTCTGAGCCATAGGTAACTACCGGCTTGAAAATGGTATTGCATACGGTAAGTTTCAACTGTCTTGTCACTAAAGATGACCTTAGCAGCTTGATGAAACTGTAATAGCACCTATTCCCTGCCGCTATTCGAGCTTTTATCTCCTCTGAAACTTCATTGTCTTCAGTAATTACCCCGCCTAAGTATTTACATTGTTGGAACCTCTTGTACCAATCAAATTCCTGGTTATTCCTCCATCTGGTTTTGTTCCAGCCGTTGATCATGTACTTGGTCTTGTCTTGGCTGATTTCCAGCCCCACTTTCCTGGCTTCTTCTTTCAAGGTGTCAAGATTCTCCTTCAGCACACTATGTTTTCTTACAAGCAGATCAATGTTGACAGATACCCTTGCATGCGTATCTTACAGCGGGTCTCCGCCAGTGTCATTTTCCCCAGCTTGATAAGTTTTGATGGAATTCCAAACTCCTGCATTATGCAGTACAGCTTTCCCCTGTAAATACTGTCGTAATCTGCTCGAAAATCGACGAATAATTGATGAACTGTGATATTATATTCATAGCATTTTTCAAGTATTACTCTTAGCGTAAACATCTGGCCCACCATTGCCCAGCTCTCTCAAAATTCGCACTGGTATTCATCCAAAACGGCTTCCATGTACGATTTTAGCTTTGTTGCCGATAGCAGATCTTCGAGAGCACCTTGTATCCTGTGTTAAGTAAGGATATACTCCTGTAATTAAGTAATTACTACAATTAGTTCTATCACCTTATTTTTGTAAAGGGGTACAATTATCGACGTCTTGTCTTCCATTCGTCTACCAGCATATAATATAACTCGTCTATCAGCATATCTTCCCCTGGTGCCATGTGGTTACCTATTTTCTTCAATATATTCTTCAGGTCTTCCCTTGTTGGCGTTGGGATATCCATATGGTCCTCCACATTGGTAAGGGAATGTCATCTTGGGTTGTTGTGCTAAGCAATTCATTAAAGTACTCCATCCACCCAGTGGCGTAACTATGGGCCCGCGCGGGACCGCATTGCGGGGGGGCCCCTAGTGCCAGGGGGCCCCCAAATCCAGAAATAACCGGAATTACTATCCATGTACCAACGTCGAGGGGGGCCCCTTCCTGAACGTAAGAGGTTTTTTTTTTTTTTTTTTTTGCTCATCGATTTCCTTTGGCGAGGGGCCCCCAAAAATTTCTTGCAGGGGGGCCCCCAATGGTCTAGCTACGCCACTGCATCCACCTTTTAAGTACAGCTTGATCATCTCCTAGGATATTCCCTTCTTTGTCTCTACACATGGTACTTCTAGGTTGGAATCCTTTCCTTATTCCCTTAAGCCCGCAATATAAACTGACTTAGAATGTGCCCCCTCCAGACCTAGCCGCTGGATACGCCACTGTGTGTGCATGTGGTATAGAGAAACTAATAAGCGCAGAAGGTTGAAACTTATAGTTTGTTGGTAGTTTGTTGTTGGAATTTTTGAAATTGGAGACATAAAAAATGTCCGTTCTTCGGTAAGTTCGGAATTCGGGAGCAAAAATCTCTTCGACATTACTCGCACAAAACTTTCCCATGAGCATAATCACTCTAGCCAATGCTTTCTACTGTTGTTACTACTGGCTTCAGACATTTTATAAAAATGTAATATAAAAGATAATCCTACCCAACAGGGTACCGAACTCCGACCTTCCGCTTTTACCTGCGATCGCTATTTTCTATTAGGAGACTAGATTTATTCCCCGAAAATTATTTAGATCGTTAAATTGCGTAAAATAATCGGAATTGGTTGAGTAGTTTAGCATCCACGCATCTGTACATGTACATCCCACAAACATTTTTCTATATTATGAAATCAAACTTTTTTTTATTTTTAAGAATCGAATATTTGCGCCTCCCAGAGGTCAATTTAGACCAAAATGTTGGAAGGGGAATTCATTCGAGAACAGTCAGTTCCAGTGTGTGTGGGGGGGGGGGGGGAGCAAATCAGCACTCAAAGATACATGGTGGTTGAAACCACAGTAATAAATAGCTAGATTGTCTATATATTTTAATTTAATAACTTAATAAACCATCGTCATTAAACATTACAATTATTTTGCTAAGCAAAGAATGTTTAGATGCCTAGAATGTTAGATGCCAAGGATCATAACTGAATCCTACTACTCGAGAAGCATTTTAAAAAATTGTTAAGCCGAGATTTTCTACTCCTGTGATTATCACTCCCCTCCCTATCCCCTGGGTTTCATCGCATCCTTGGGATGGATATCACATAAAAATGTGAAGAATGTAGCAAATTTAAAATATATGAATATTCAAAACAGTTAAGTTGTAACCTATTGAAGAAAAGAAGTACCTATAATAGATTTAAAGAAACAACAATCTAAAGAAGGATTTTTCTTTTTTTGAAATCCGTTGCAGATGTCAAGAAGTATCGATGTCGTGCGTTTCTTGCGAAACTACCCATAGGCGGCTCTAGAACAATATATTTGGGGGAGGGGGTTAACACTACTGGGGGGTATGGAATTACCCCCCAGGGAAGCGGGTCTCCGGGGGTTTACATTTTTTTTTTTTAAATTTAACACCAAAAATTGCGTTTTAAAGGTATTTTGGTATCTAAAAATAACCGTTTATTATACCTGTTTCGTTAGAAAAAAGCTTAATTCTTAATGATAAATTAAAAACCTCCAACAATTGCATTGGAAATATATTTAGTAAGCCAAAGCCACCATATTAAAACTGTAGTTACATACTAAAACTTAAGATACCAACAATGAGCAGTATTTTATGGCTTTCAAATGGTGGAATCAGATTTATTTAAAGTTAAAAGAAAAAAAATTAAACAGCAGACGTTTTTAACTGCCACAGAGCATTTATTCAGGCTAACAAACTCATCCAAGCTATTAACCAAATAATAATTATTGTGCCAAGTTTAACCAGTTGGGAGTTTAGAGGATTGGTAATTGTTTATACTTTAGTACCTTAGGAATTTTTCAATTATTTATTTTCGGGAACGCCGTTTTTGTTTTTTACTTTCTCATATAAAGAGAAAGTATTGTGATGGCGCGAAAATTCGATTTTGATGGATCTACACGAGTCCAAAAAAGTGGTTTTTAAAAAATGTCTGTCTGTCGTCTAACTGTGGAGACGCCTAGAGCCTAAATACTGGGCCGATTTTGACGAAATTTGGCATACATGTTCAGAAAAATCATACCCCAAGCAAAATCGAGAAATCAATTTTAGCTCCAAATTTGGGGCCGCTACCCTCCCCAAAAACTCTGAAAAAACGTGAAAAAAAAAAAATATTTCTCGAAAACTGTTCCGACGATTTTGATTAAAAAAATCTAAAATGTAGTCCATTTAAATACGGATCCATCGATATAAACAGTTTTCCCGGGAAAAATCTAGTTCCTGAGAAAATAGCTTAAAACGTGGACGGAGAGATCCCGGGTTCGATTCCCCACCCTGGAGAAGTTATTTTGATATAATTTCCTCTAATAATTAAACTTACTTACAAAAACTAATAAATGGAAAACATTGGCTAAGTAATTATGAACTTGTATATGAGAAAGTTTGTCTGAGTTGTCTCGGACCGATTTTTTTTTATTAGTTCAAAATTGGTGGGGTTTGTAATTATTTTGGGTTGGTTTTCGAATATTTATTTCTTTCCTATTTAAAACAACCTAGCTCTCAAACCAGAAGAAACCAAAAAAACCTATTACACAAATCCTTTTGCCCCTGCGGCGTTTACTGAAAACGCACCTAAAATGGCGTTTCCGCGAGAAAAATACGTCTTCCTAAAAATAGTTTTAAAAACAAGAAAAAAGTTGCAAAATTCACAAGTTACTAAAGTAATAATTTATCAGAGTGATTTTGATTTCTATTGATTGAAAGCGTTTAGAGAACAAGAAATGTACAGTAACAATTTGAGCAAATTAATAAATATCATTTTAATTTTACTTATACCAAATATAGCTTAAACAAACACAAAAATCTTAACCAAATACACTTTTCTTGGCTTCATTGCAACTATTCTGACAACATATTCACTGGACACTGGATATGGTTTCTTTCATAGAGCCATATCCAGTGCACCATAGAGAAAACATTCTATGTCAGTACTGAACGTGAATGTGAATTTCCTCTTTACTAGCATTCAAATTCAGCATAATTCCAAAAATACTATTATTAAACCAATTTAAAAGTTTACCGATCAGTAATACAACAAAGGTATGGCTCATGAAAACATCTGCCAAAATTACTGTGGCACAAAATAAAATTGAAAGTGTGGATACCTGTGTCGATATCGAGTGGGGTCACAATTTTATTTATTCAATATTAAATGACAAACAGTCGGCTAATTTTGACCAACCAATTTTTTATTAAAATCGATTTTAAACTATGGAACTATTCATTGTATTTACATAATACATAAATATAAAAGCCTTTCCTTTTACAATTCTTGTGATTTTTGATTGTGAGCTGATAAAATTTTGAACCCCTCAAACTTTTGGGTGGCTTAGCCCCCCCAAGCCCATACCTTCGGCCGCCTATAAACTACCATAGTTTAAAATCGATTTTAATAAAAAATTGGTTGGTCAAAATTTGCCGACTATTTGTCATTTAATATTGAATAAATAAAATTGTGACCCCACTCGATATCGACACAGGTATCCACACTTTCAATTTTATTTTGTGCCACATTCATTTTGGCAGACGTTTTAAAATATGCATAATACGTTTTTCAGTAAAAAATACCTAAAAATACCAGTAAAACTATTAATTATAATAAATATAGGGTGATCGACTGCAGTTAAAATTAAAATTAAGTATCATACTTTTAATATATATAATTATATTTACTGGTTCAGTATTGTCGCAACAAGTTATTTTTAAACGAAATAGCCATGCGTGGGACACATCAACAATTTAATTTAAATTACAAATTTATCATTGAGTTATAAAAAAAATAAACGTAATAAAAAAAATTGTGAACTTACTTGTATTTGAAGTAATCTGTTTTCGGCATCAGCTACAGGTATAGTCGCTCCTTGAGACCACCCTAATTCTTTAAGAACCTGCTCAACGTCTCTTGCCGACATGCCTGCTAACTTTTCTGTGATTTCCTCTACAAACTATCTTTGTATGAATGGGATTTGTAGTTCAATGTGGAGCCTTCCTCAAGTCGCTACGCTTCCCAAGCAAACAACTCCTTGGCAACTTAGTCCCTTTTTACCTAGGGGTCTCTTCAACTTAACACAGTTCCAATTGATCCCATGTTTCACCTAAGTAGAAATCCCTATAAGATTCTTTTATAGCCTTATACGTTAATATTATTGGTTTTTATAACTATAAAATAATATCAAGTTTTGACGTGTCGTGTAAATAAAAAAATTATTAAATTTGGTGTTTTTGTCTCTGTTAAAACTAAAAGAAGGAAATTTATAAGCTTACTGTTAAACAATAATACACAACTTATAACACGGACCGTGTTCGACCCGTCTTAATTGGTCATAATACTTATGCTAACTACTTTTGCAATATGTATACTGGGTGTCCCGCGATAAAATTTCACAACGAAACTGGTAGATTCTAAGGGTCAAATGCAATAAAAAAATGTCGAGTAAGCATATACCCAAATTGCCCAATTCTCAAGATTATTCAAGATATCAATTTGTTCGAAGCATTTTTATATTTTTTTACGGATATTTTTTTAAAAAATGTGTAAAATCTTAAAACCAAAAGATTAAGAGAAATTGGGCAAAGGGACAATTTTAAAGAACATAAAAAATCCTTTAGAACCAATCATTCATTTTTTAAATAACTGGCTTCTGAGCAAATTTTAATTCCTAATTCATTTAATAATATATTGTTTTGTTTTTTTTCAAATTCATCCTTGAAATTTCGTAGCCCTTTAACTCTCATTTGAGAGATGTGAGCTTTCAAACGGTTTAATTAAAGTTTAGGATTAACGGACTACTATATGAGAGAATGAATGTTACCAGCGGTGAAATTATATTCGCACAGGATCTCCACCGATTCTTGTACATATGCAATAAGGTGTCCCCGACCCAAAACCATGTCACTTCCTGGTCTTAAATGTAAGGCTGAACAAAAAGTTTCTATAAACATAGGTCACCGCTTAGTTTTCAAGATATTCGCAAATAATCAATAAAATAATAATTATTTTATCTTCATACTTAAAATTCTCAAATACTACGCTTCTTACCATTAATCACATTGAAGTAAACCTTGTACAGAATCGAATTAGACTATTCCTAATAGGGGGGGGGGGGGGGGGGGGGCGCCGAAAAATTAATAAACAATAATATTTATATTTAATAATAAAAATTAATAGAAACTCTATGTGGGCGGAATTATTTTAATAAAATTATTTTTTGGAGATGAAAATAAATGAGAGATAAACAAATAATAGAATTTAAATCAGGGTGAGAATGATATGAGATGTTATGGTTTAGAGCTTATTGTTCAGTTTTGTTTTCTAGTTAAGTGTCACTATACCTATAATAATATGGGTAAGTATATCGGACTCCCTTCTTCATTTTCGACTGGCAGGAGATCAAAGTGTTTATTACAACTAAAAGTTATATTATCTAATCCGTTTTAGCTGTACTAGATAAGAAAATCTGTTCCAAACTTTAACAAGTTATACTTCCATCTCTTTCTCTACCGCTTGTCTTTGCTATATACATAATTATGTATTTCTCTTTCTTTCTTGACCCCCTTACTTCTTTTTCCCTATCACAACCTCTTTATATTTAGTTTCTAACTCTTTTCTTACCTAACTAATTTTACCTCCCTTTAGAGTTGTTATATTTTTTACCCTTCCTTTAATTTGAGAATTGTTATCTATTTTAATCACATTTATCAATTTCCACATTTATTAAGCCCAGTTCTGTTCAGTTATAGCTCACGTGCACGGTGATTGTGTCATTTGCTGTGAACTTTAACTTTCCTTTTGCTAGAAAGCTCTGCTATTTTTTATTTCTTATTCTACGTTCAGTTATTTTGTGCGTAAAATTAAATTATTTTGGTGAAGAATTCATTTGAAAAGGTGAGTGCATTTTTCAGACTATCATAATATAGCCGTCAGGACTCTAGAGGAGCCCATCACGTCTATTTGTTAATAACTAAAATATTTAATCGTCATCTTCCTCCTCCTCCAGTAGCAAACACTTTTTTCTTTTGCTTCCAAGCTTACCGAAGGTAACTGAAGCTATTGTGATCGTTCTGAAGAACGAACAAATTTTATGTCTCAGATTTCAAAATTCCAAGACAGATATCCGTTTTAGATAACAAGGAAACATTTTTGTTTTCGTGTCTGTCTGTCTGTCGCTAAAAACTACTCATCCAATTTGAATGAAATTTGGATGGTGGGTCATGATTAACTTATTGTTGGTCCCATATAAGTTGAAACCGTGAGCGCCCATTTCTTTCTCTTTCACATGCGCACAAACATACATTAATTATTTATACTTATAATATCTTTAAAAGTATTTACTTATTTGATTTTTATTAAATTTGGATAGTTTATCGAAAGTAGCCCGCATATAATCCCAGATTAATTTCAACCGTTAGCACTTTATTTCATGTTAAATTAATCAAAACAATTTTGATTTTGAGGGGGGAAAATAAAATAAATTCTACAATAATAAGTTTTAAAAGCATAAAATCATTGAAGTATACAAAATAAGACGCGAGGAAGCTGTGTGCCACATTAATTGGCAGATAGATGTGCATAGTTGTATATTGTCATTGTCTTTTAGTTACTTAATTAGGTATTCAGTGGCTTTATGTTCACATCTGTATATATCATATTTATATTATAATTTTACTACTTTTATTAAGGAATAAAAATAAAATAATTACTGTAATATAAAGTACTGTACACGAGCATTTAAAAAAATAGAAAATAATAATCTGTTTGCAAATTAAATTAATTTTTTTTATTTTTTATTTTTACCAAAAGAAGTAGGGGGGGGGGGGGGAGGGTAAATTTTTTAAGCTATAGGAGGCGCATTTTCAAAAGCTGCGGGGGGGCGCCGGATTTCTTAGTTACGCCACTGAGATTGACTAATAAAGTAACAGACGTAAAACTTTGCTGAAAATCTCGGGTTTGTTGTGCATCAGAGCTGATTGTCTCATTCGACAAAAAGTCGATTTTCTCCAAGGTTTAAGAAAGAACTTCAATAAATTAAGTTTTTTTTAATTCTTTTTGCGAATATCTCGAAAACCTAAAAATGGTAGGTTATAAGTTATAATTGTACATAGCCCTATTCAAATCTTTTATTAAAAAACTGGTGATTTCTGGTTACATAGCTACTTGGCTTTGTAATTGTTTTTATTTTCTCACATAAAGAGAAAGTATTGTGACGGCGCGAAAATTCGATTTTGAGTTTTTTGAATTTACACGTTTTGAGGTCTCCTGAGTCCAAAATATTGGTTTTTAAAAAATGTCTGTCTGTGCAGACGCCTGGAGCCTAAACTACAAGGCCGATTTTGACGAATTTTGGCATACAAGATCAGAAAAATCATACCCCGAGGAGAAATCAACAAATGAATTTTAGCTCCAAATTTGGGGGCTCTACCCCCCCCCCCCCCCCCCCCCCAAAAAAAACTCTGAAAAAGCGTAAAAAAAAATTATTTCTCGAAATCGGTTCCAACGATTTTGATTAAAAAATTCTAAAATGTTGTCCGTTTAAATACGAATCTAACGATATTAGCTGTTTTCCCGGGAAAAATCAAATACCTGAGAAAATAGCTTTAAACGCGGACGCATTGAGCCGTCGGAGGCCGGGTTCGATTATCAGCCTAGGAGAAGTTATTTTTAGGATACATTTTGATGACATGTTCAATAATAATTAAATGTAAAGTAAATACGAAAACTAATAAATGAAAAACACTGGGCTAAGTAATTATGAACTCGTATCAAAAAAACTTTGTCTGAGATATCTCGAACCGATTTTTTTATATCAGAACAAAAGATTGTTAATTATAAGAGAAAAGAATTGATTGGATAATAATTATTACACTAATAAAATAAATTGTTTCCTAATATCAGAACAAAAAATTGTTACAGAAAAGAGAAAAGAATGTAATAGATAATTATTAAATAATAAAAATATTCATGGCTAAATAAAAAATAAACAAATTAACACACTGCACACTTGTCATTATATTTAAATTACTCTACATTGGTTTTTTTCTTGCTTTTATTGCTGAAAACTCGCCTATAAGGTCGTCATCAGCCATATTAGCAATAAGCCCCGCAGCCGCTGCCGCCCTCTGGTACTGCCGCCCCTAGGCACGTGCCTATAGTGCCTAGTGGGAAATCCGGCACTGGATGGATTTACACGTTTTGAGGTCCCCTGAGTCCAAAAAATGAGTGTGTGGTTTGTCTTCTATGCAGATGCTAAACTACTGAGCCCATTTTAAAGTAATTTGCCATAAATGTTCATGTTCAGAAAAATTATACCCCGAAGCGAAATCGAGAAATAAATTTTAGCTCCAAATTTGGGGGTGCTATCCCCCAAAAACCTTGAAAACCGTTTCAACTATTTTGAATAAAATAAATTCTAAAATTTATATGGTCCATTTAAATATGAAACAAACAATATAAGCCGTTTTCCCGGGAAAATCTAATTTCTGAGTTAAGTCTGAGATATTGCTGAAAATAAAAAAAAAATAAACAGGTCAAGTGTGTGCTAGTCAGCACACAGCGTGGGTCCGTAGGCCACACTATATAGTGTTTAACTGTTAAGTGTATAAACAGTGTTTTTTTAAAATACTAAAAAGCTTACTTTGAACCATTCTAAGGGTAGATATTCTCAAAACACACTCTGATAAAGTATTTTTTTGCCACTGAACCGGACTAAAACCATATAAATACATCGAAAAGACCATAATTATAAAAAAACGTATTTTGTCAATAAAAAATAAAATAACATTTTTTTCGAAATTTCCAAAAAGTGGTATCTTTACTTTTGGTCGAAGAATGTTCAGGAATTGTTTCAGATTTTTTGCACTTCACATAAGCGAGATAGATGGGGGGGGGGGGGGGGGGGACACACGTTTCAAACTCGCCTACGCTCGCCCTATCAAAGTTATAACCAAAGAATTATATATTTTTGTAATCAGCTCGACGTACCCTTTCATATGATAAAAAAAATTTACTTACGTACCCTCATGGTGTCGAAAAAAAATAAAAAAATTTTAACCCTTAAGTTTTTTTACCCTATTTTTTAAAAAAAATTTTTTTTTTAAGTCGCTATATTTTTAAAATATGGGGGCAGGTACAAGACACATACATGCCAAATTTCAAAGTGATCGGACGAAAGGTGTAGCTGTGAGAGCACGCGAGAGGACGGACGGACAGACACACGCAGGAAAATATAAGGGTCCTTGGTTTTGCCTACGGACCCTAAAAAATAGTTTCTGGGATCTGGGACAGAGATTATATGATAAAATTAGTCAGAGTTGTCTCGGACCAATTTATATTTTTATCCTTTACTCATTTCTGCTTCCGAGCTTATCGATATAACGGAAGCTATGTGATCGTTCTGAAGAAAAAATAATTTTTTGTCTCAATTTAAAAAATTCCAAAACAGAAATTCGTCTCAGACTATAAGTTTTAACCTTATGCGCTCATATGTTTTCCTCCCACATGCGTACAATGAAAATTTTATTTACACCTATATCTTTAAAAGTAACCATCTGAATTGTATGAAATTTGTATGGTTTGTCGAAAGAAGTCCGCAGATAGAATCCTGATTAATTTTAACCATCTGCTAAATTGATATTTTCATTTATGTAGAAAATTATAAAATTTTAGACAGATTTAAAAAAAATCACAGGGAATATGACTTTTGAGGCCCTAGGCCAAATTTTCTAGCACTCCCCACCCCCTCAGTGACGTAGCTAGGGCATTGGTGACTCCTCACAAGAACTCGTTGGGGGCCCCTTGCCAAAGAACATTGATGAGCAAAAATAATTAAAAAAGGATTTGCGTTCAGAACTGAATGGGGCCCCCTGTTACTGGTATAGAAATATGATTAGGTAGTTAAATTTTATTATGCTCTTAAGGGGGCCCCCATCGACATTGGTACTTTGGATTTGGAGGGCCCCCTGGCACCGGGGGCCCGCCCGCGATGCTGGCTCATAGTTACGCCACTGCCCCCACATTATTTTTTCACCCTTGATCTATAGAAGTTCTATAATTAGGTTTTCTTTGATTTTTAAGCATGTTAAGTTAATATATTCGTAGGCCTATCTTAACTAATGTCAAAAAGTATTATAAACTACAATAAATTGGACGATTTTTTATAATATTTTAGAATATTTTCATAAAATATTCCAGGCCCTGATGGATTAAAATAGCCGAGTCACGCACCTCCTATAGACTAAAAGCTCTCCCGTGCAAATTATTACATATACAATAATCTTAAACAAACCCCGCTGTTGTATTGTAATATTTTGTTCATACTCAAATTCAAGAAATACTCCTTAGAATATACTGTGTCAAAGGCGCTGAGCGACAAGTCATATCAATGTATTGCCCATATCTGCGACCACCCCTAAGCCCGCGTCCCCAGGCTGCGGGCTAGTGGTAAATCCGGCACTGGGAAGTACTGGCATCCAAGTATTCTTTAGGGTTTTGCAGGTTATTAAGTATGTATACGTTAATATATACTGAAATAACATTTTATTATTTCTTCATCCCGCCCGATAAAAAAAATATTAACAAATTTGAATGGATGACCTCAAACAAATAGAGTGTATAGTAGGGTTCGATCCCTGGGGGGGAGGTCACAATGTTGTTACAACCAACATTGTGTACAATATGTTACAACCATAAGGTATTTGCCTGAATTATTTCAAAATTTGGTGGGGTGGTTGAGGGAGGGGGATATTTCTTTGGGTGAAATTTTGGCGGTAAAAACGTAATATTGGTAGTAAAAAGCAAAATACTCATAAAATGTTATATGTTTTTTAATCTACTCTTCATTAGCTTTCATTTGATACCCCTCTCGAAAACTAAAAAAAATAAAAAGTTTGCCTTACTGCGCATGTGCACACACAAAATTTGCAATTTACAAAAATTGGAAATTACCCCCGTTATTTTCATCGCCCCACCATAATATGGTATTAGCATGAATTATTTCATAATTTTAGGATGAGCCATGATTGGTGGTTAGGGAGGGGGGGGGGACACTTTTTTGGGTAAAATTTTGGCGGTAAAAAGCATACCACTCATAAAATGTTACACATGTTTGTAATCTACCTTTCAGTAGCTTTTATTTGATACCCATCTCGAAAATTAAACATTTTGAGCTTAGCACATTTTTGCGCATTACGCATGCGCATATTAAATGTTGAATTTCTCAATATTTTTCCTGCGTCCAAAATTTACACCAGTATTTCAAATTTCAACTCTCTAGCGTGAACGGTTCGGGGGGTATGAATGAAAGTACGATGGACGGACAAACACATCACCCTCGGGGTTGTGAGTATGATCCACGAAACCCTAAAACAGGGGAAAATTGAATACCTTTATGAATAAGCCAATCACAGGAAAACTAAGGGGAACCCCAAAAAATAAAAACTAGATATTGAAGTTTAAGGGGAGGAAACTTTTAACGGAAATGCGTCATGTTGGGTCTTAAATGAAAGAGGAGGACTCCCTGATTACTAATATCTAAATAGTAGTTGGTTTCGTTTTTGTACCAATTCTCTTTTCACCGTATGTACTTAATTGTGTTTTTTGTGCCCCCTGTTTTTTTTTAACAAATCAAATCAATAAAAAAATAAATTGTTATTCTTGGTCAAAAAAAAAAAAAAAAAAAAAAGCTGTTTTTAAGGAATTTTTCATAAGTTGCATATATGTATTCCCCTCAAAATCTTAAAAAATGTATCATCTAAGAACGGATTGTGCTTGACACTTGGGAGTAGCTTCATTGCGTTTCGACTATCAAAATGCGCATAATGGTGTTTGTTTCTCGGCATTGCAAAAAATGGTTCAAAAGTTTAGCTAAAACTTTATTAACTTTAAGTTTACCTAACTTTACTGGTTATGCTGGTTAACGAATTCGTCCTATTTTTAGGGTTTCGAGGTCGTCCTAGAAACCCTTATGCTTTTGGCAGTTTGTCCGTCCATCCGTCGCATCTTGGAGTATATCCCCCGACCTACTGAAGCTATAGACTTGAAATTTGGTATACAAGTTAAACTTTATCGCCCAAAAACAGAAGAACTATTGCGGACTTAAACACTCCAAATTTCTGTGATCTGCGATCAATTGTGAATAGATAGCAATATTTTATATTTTTTTTAATTTTCAGTTGGGTATCATATCAAAGATATTAAAATGTAGATTACAAATATATATATATCGATTTTCCAAAATGGCGGCCATTTTACCCTCCAAAAATTAAAACAAACCCTAAATGTACTCCCCCCCCCCTGCACTAGCCCTTTAGGTTAAGTCCTAAAAAAAAGGCAAAAATACATAAATATATATCTCTGTGGTCCAATGAAATTTCCGGGAGTTGATGTAAAAATAGGGGGCCGTAACTATGGAGCCCCATAATTTTTATAATTTGAAAATTTGAAGGTGGGTATCATTTTAAAGGTATTGAAATATGGTTACAAAAATATATCGTGTTTCCAAAATGGCGGCCATTTTACCCCCCACAATATTAAGACAAAACGCAAAAAATAGTCCCCCCCGCTACCTCATTAGGACAGGTCCTAAAAATTAGGCAAAACTACAAAAATGCATCTCTGTGGTCCAATGATATTTCCGGGAATTGATATAAAAAAGTCATATTTTAAAAATTTTAGGGGGCCGTAACTCGGGAGCCCCAAACTTTTTGTCATTTGAAAATTCGAAGTTGGTTATCATTTTAAATGTATTAAAATTTGGTTGACAAAAATATATCGTGTTTCCAAAATAGCTGCCATTTTACCCCTAAAAGAACCAAATAAGTGCATAGCGAAGATAGTAAAGTATAATATTATATGCACATCTTGTTTCTTAAAAGTGATTTTTTTATACATATTTTTGTTAAAAAAATAAAATAAAATAAATAATAATAATGTACTTATGAATTCTTATGACCGAAGAAACCCTTTTAGTAACTTGCTGGCAAGTACTTGACGGGATTTTATTCAAATTGCCTACAAAGCCTTATTTGTGTGTGCTGAAAGCACATACAATTTGGCTTATTTATTTTTATTTCTTTAACTACAATTTTTTAATTTAAAAAAGGGGTCTATTTTTTAAGTACACCAAAATAGCTTTAATTTTTTTAAATTTCATTGTAATATCCTCATGGGCCTGAGTCTTTTAATTAATCCTTATTCCTAGTTTTACTAAGATTTATTTGTAAATAGTTATGTGATCTTACAATACCATTTTCGTACACTTTTTTTTTTTTTTCATTTGGATTTTAGTCCCGATCAACTGCCAGGGTTATTACAGGACAGATTTTCTTATACTTATTTGTATTGGTAATACGTAGTATATACAAAGAAAAATTATCATGCAAAAATTTGGTTTTAAAATTTAGATGGAATACACATTTAAAGGTAGAAGACAGACATCATAACTGACCTCTCGAGAAAATTGAAATAAAACAACACAGACGCTCAATAAAACAAACATATATTTTTTTATAATTTATTCCAAACAAAATGTGAATAAATGATTTTTAAAAAATAAAAATAACGAAATTTATTTTCACAATGCATCAAATATATTCATTAGATTATGTATGGTGCTGCTAAGATTCAATCATTACACGAACCTCACTTATAGGAGGGAAATACAATTAAACAAAAAACTTAACTAATTAATGACAACCCATAATAAATTTACTGCATAATCGACAATAATAAATAACTTCTTTAAATCTTGATCAGTCAAATTAAAAAATAAATTAATAATAATCACAAAAAACGGAATAGCATAGAGAAAACAAACAATGTTAATTTCACATATGCAAGAGTTAGTTTAAAATAATTAAAAAGTGTGGTGTATGTATCTGACATGTAAAGATGAAACTATTTTTATATTTTTGTAATTTAGTTATTTTATTACAACCTTACCCAGGAAAAGAAAGAATATCAACACATCACAAATCCACCTGATGTCATAATTTTTTTAAAAACACATCTCCATGGGAGTTGAATCAGATATGTTGGTGTTTATTTAATTGATTTTGGGTAGAAATCAGGAAACATTTAGGCTAGGTGATCTAGAACAATGATTTGAAAGCACCCAGATTTTAAAGCACTTAAAGCTAATTATTATTGATAAAAAGCTTTGATTTTTTCAATTTTACATTTATTTAAGTTAATGATGTTTAATTAATAGTTCAATTTAAGGTCATTACATGAATCTAAAGGTGAAGAAGACAACAAAACCATATAATATTTAGAAAGAAAAAATTGTAATTACTTCAGAATATGTAATAGTTTCACTGATAGCACAACATAAACCACACAATAGACTGATTAAAAAAACATAATAATTAACTAACACAAAATGATAATAGTATAATTACAAAAATTAAAACTATAAATATTCAATTCTTCTACAAAATAAATGTGATATATCCCATTACCTAATAAAGTTTTTTCTTAGATATAAGACTTGTTCTTACAAAATATTTACTCACTCTTCAAACATAAAGGCTTTTAATGTCATAAGAATTAGATCTTACAATTATTATTATAATGCAGCAAAGTGGTGTTTTAATAATTATTATTTTGTTACTATAATAGAATTATTGTAAATATGATATTAATTGATTAAAATACTTTTTGATTTAGTCCACTTTTATAATATATCACACTTTTTGAAAATTCAATTGAAGAAGTAAAATTTTCTTGTATTTTTAAGTTATAAAATAGTATTTTTGTTACTTATTTTTACTTCTTTGTATTAAAAATTAAGCAAAGATTAATTATTCAACAAAAGCAGTTCATAGCTGCCTCCTGGTACTGATACACTAACAAAATGTCACATCAATCCCCTGTAGCACATCACTGCCAAAAAAGTTAATTTTTCCATAGAATTTCACAATAATAGTTTTTATTGAGATCAATGAAAATAATTTATTAGTCCCTTTATACATCTATAGACTTTAATGTAGCAATGTGTCTTATCTCTCAAGTTTTGTTTATTTTTCTAGGGGAAAAGTGTATTTAATCTCCTGGACATATTGATCCTCTATCAACACTGTAAGTAGCATTATTTTTTATAGATTATTAGCCTTCAGCTCTTTTAGTTGGTTTCCAAAGCCTTCATAGACAAAAATTAAGATTATTTTTGATAATAAATATGTTTTTGAGACTTATAGGATTTTTAATTTTTGTTGAAATAAATTAGAACACATATTTTTCTTCAATATCTTCTATTTTGCTTTAAGCTATATTTTCCCTACACCTCTGGCTTCTTCAGGCTACAAAAATAACAATTTTTTCCAATTAATATAACATTTATTGGGTTTTTTAAAAAAATATTATAAAAGTACAAATGCAAACAGCCTTAGTCTCCTACTGATAGTCAAACCGGGGAAATTCAAGTGATATTTATAATTAATTATATTTTATCTCTCAAGTACATGTAACTAATGAAACGTTTTTTGTTTAGAATTATATATATATATATAAATGGTTATCTAATTGTCGACTCATGTGATAAAGAAAATAATATAAGCGGGGATTTATTTATTTTTATGAATTTATTAATTTTATAAATTAAGTATTCATTTTTTTCTGATAATGCCCTGTTAATCATTTTATATTAATTTGAAAAAAATTTTATTGCCTGAAGAGGCTAAAAGCAAATAACAATTAGCTATAAGAATATAGCTAAAAGCAAATATATTTTTCTTCAAATAGAAGATATTGAAAAAAAATATATGCTTTAATTTATTTCAACAAAAAATAAAAACCCTAAAGAGACCCATAAAATAAAGTGTTAAAAAACTACTAAGGAAAGTTATAGAATCAGGACTGTATTAATCATCAATTACTCATTATTAAGAATAAAATGCTCTGCAAATTGCAGTTTGAAGGCAATTTATTATAAGCAAAAATGCCTCTATTTTATTATTAGGCACAATAAATAACTATTTTTAATTAAGATTGAATTTAATCCCAGAATGATCTTAATTGTGCATATTAAAATATTAAAAATACTACAACTTCCAACTTTTTCTCTTTCCTCATAGTACTAGGCATTTTTCTACATTTTAGTTTAAAAACCACAAAGGGCTAATAAATCTTTAACAGCCTTTACTTATGTGAACATAACTTTTCATTCTTGAATACCTAGGTCCTTTGACATTGTTTAGATTTATAACAATTATAAAAGTTAGTGATTTCATTGCACAAGAACCTTCACAATTTCTTCACCAACTCATTTGGCAAAAAAATAATATGAGTTATCTTAAAATAAATCACACTAAAATTAAGTCTTTGGCAAGAACAAGTCTATTTCTATAAATATTAAGATTTATTATTTTATTTATTTAATCCCTTATTAATGAATGCTATACCACATTTTGATAAAACAACATTGGTCACTCTTCATTAAGAAGACAATTTTTACAATTTATTCAGGGTCACAGCCGACTACAGACAAATACAAGGGTATCAAATCTCACAATCAATAAGTATAAATAAATTTTGAAAAAAAACTAACAAATATTTATGAATGCTATTTCTGATAAAAAAAGTTATAAAAAGTAAAAATAGTCCCTTGACTCAGAGCTTTCAGACACCATGAAAAAATAAAAATAAATAAACAATTAATTAAGCCTCTAAAATTGAGTAATTTTAATAATAATGGTAAAAATGTACATAAAATATTGATTTACTCACAATTTATCTTTTTTTTATAAAGTTGTAGTTCATGGACAAAACTTATTAAAAATATTGAATAGAGTGAGGTTTCTTTCTACTCCAGAGGTCGATTAAATGGTCTAGTAGTCAAACCAGTCTATTAAATATTTGTTGTTTAGGAAAGACCATAAACTGATAAAGTTTAAGCAATATCCAAAATATTTTGAATGAAAAAAAAAACTGAAATTTTATTGTCATAACAATAATATATTCATACAAAATCTCGAATTCATAGCATAGAAAAATTATGATTTTTCTGAATGCCATTCGAATTTATATTTTTATTAATTTGTGCAAATAAGAATTTAATATTAACATATTATAGGTAAATATTACCTAAGTCATAGTTTAACCTTTGAAAAAATAAAAATATTGAGCACAAAAAAAGGAAATGATTATATTTTGTAAGAAGTAATCTATTATAATAATTAATTTACTTATATTAAATATTCTTTATTTATTAAAATCAGAGCTTTTATGACTTGATGTATCATTGAGCCATATACCATATACTTTAGCCTCACTTAAGGCAGTTTATAATTGAACTAGAAAAATGAAGGCCGAGATCAATTAACATTTACCAATAATCCTTAGGTATAAAAGGGCAGATTGGACAATTCATGCATCTATTAGAGTAGTAGAAGTTAATACCAGAAGGATTGTGGCAGCTAAATTTCTAGTGTGTGAAAATATATCACAAGCATTTCTTCGAACATTGGTATATTAAAGACGTAAGACATACAATATACGGCCATAAACTTTTCAGACATTGTTATTATGATTTTAGAAAAATCTTAGGGTGATTGTCTTATTGAGTGAAATTGGAGTATAACAGATTAGACCCAGTGACAAATATTTTCAAAGTTGAATGAAAAAAAGTTTAAAAAGCAGCTAATCTATTCTACCCATAACAGATTAGCATACTTTTGAGGACTTTTATACTTAGTTCTAAACATAAAATAATTTTAATAATATAAGCTTGACCTGCGAATGCTCTATAAACATAAAAACATTTCTAGAAAACAGATAAGACTTTGGATGTTTGAATTATTTAACAGGACTATTTTTACAGCCTATTAATACATTTATAAAATAGTATGCATTTTGTTCAAATTTGCATAAGCACTTACTTTTATTAAAGAGCCTAAATGTAACTACTAGACTCTCCTTTTTAAAGGAAAAGAATAAATCAAATAAAATTTTCCTAAAAATAAAACAGTATAAAACCCATTTTATTACTTTCAAATACAATTTCATCAACAAACAAAATTATCATACAAACATTTTAAAAAGGGATTAAACATATTAAATTTATTATTATTTTTCTTTCAAACCGGACTAGATTTATACCTCTCACTAAAAATAAATGATTCCACGAAAAAAAAAGTAAATAAGATTTGAGTTTAAAGAAAATATTATCTTAAAAACTTATCTAAATAATCGATTAATTATGCTAATAATGAGTGAGGCCCAGAAGCTGAATTACACAAACAGTGATTACATATCAATAAAAGGCTGTTTTACTTTCAATTATTTATTTATTTTAATATGCTCCAAGTAATAGTTAAGTGAAAGTACATAAAATAGAAATAAAATGTTTATATTTTATGTAAAGAAAGGTATAAGTATTATCCCACAAGTATAATAATTGATGTAAATTAAAAATGTAACAAGCTAAAGTGTAAATAATAAAAACAAATCTAAAAAGAAATGTAAATAATTTTTAATGATTTATGTAAATTATCACTAAACAAAAAGGATAAAAGATAACAATCTATTAAAAATAAACTTAACAAATATGTTTAAGTAAATAATAAAGTAATATAAAACATTTAAAATAATAAAAAAAGATAATTACAGTCAAAAATAACACAACACTAACAACAGAAATAATCAACTAAAACATTGACTAAAAAAAATTAAAATAAAATAAACCTAAATACTCTTAAGTAATAACACTGCATATTTCGCTATTATGATTAAAATAATAATAGTAAGCTCCATTACGAAAAAAGAGGGAATGATACATGGGGAGGGAGGGGGGGGGATTAAATAGAAAACTACCTTTTAAATGATAAGAGTATTTGCAATGTTATAATTATATTAGTATAGAAGATGTTATTAAATATTTAAGCAGAAGTGCTTTTTGTGTCTCCTCATAGGGAAAATGAGAAGAATCAAGAACTTTGCTGATTTGTTCCCAAGGCTAAGGTCTGTGGTTCGATTCCTAGCTATGGAATGCATTTTTATTTGTCTCATTCTTCTTCTTTAAAATAATTATTTAATTTCTCAGGCAAGCTTTGCAATTAACTCTATTCGCTTAACCAATCAATAAATTTGGTCTAAGAAAAACAAGTGGGATCAAGGCTACTTTATACTTTATCCCTCAGAGACTTCAACCTACTCCAGTTTAAAAGTGTCTCATAAAGACACTCAAAGAGGTTGAAGTCAGCTCTCATTTGCTAGAAACTTTTAGACTTATTATTAAACTCTATTTCCTGAGATGTTGTTCAGAACCAGAATGACAATTAGATTTAATAAATATATAATTTTTTGAATAGATTTATGCTTATTTTGGAAGCAAATACTCTAATCATATAGTAGAAAAGAATATCACAAAACAAAAACCAAAAAATTTAAATGATAAATAAGTAGTAAATATAACAGAGATTAAATTCAAACCTGGTTTTAATTTTTTTTATTTATTTAATCCTCATTAGGAACAAATACTTCAACTTATCTGCCACTATTACCAGATTTTTTTTAGTAAATTTTCTTATAATACCTTCACAAGGTAATGTAAATAAAATAAGTAAATTTAATTACTTAAATAAAATGAATTGCTATTTGGATAGACACATTTGTCTAACACTTACTACAATAATGTTAAAGAGGACTTTTGAAGTAAATGAGTAGGGAATAGGTCTACCACTTAAAGAATGAAAAACCATTATTTTTTTTACACAGATCTTCACATAAAGTGGAAGTAATTTTTTTCTGTTAACAAAAATAATAATGAAAGAAAACACAATTTTTTTCGAGGTCAAAATCTATAAAAAAAATAAATACAGATCTACATCACTGTACTTATGAAATGGTTAAACTTATTTATGAAAACGCAATATAATGATATATCTTTTTGCTAACAAAATTATCTAATTTATATTAAGCACAAACAACAATATTGTAACACATTTTAGCTTGAATCAGTGGTTGATCCACTCAAATTTTCTATTTTATTTTCTTTATTTAATAAAATATCAAAAATTATTTATATAGTAAAAAATTATGAAATTTATTTAAAAAGAAAAAATATAAATGGTCCCTAGTCGATCAGACCACTGACCTAAGTAACATCAGTTTCCCCTAAAAAAAAAAAAAAAAAAAAAAATCTATGATAAGAATGCAACACTCATACCAAAATAATCAATTACTCTTTCGGTTGATATAATTAATAACATTCTTATATAATTATAATTTGTTTAAAAATCTATAAGCCCATACATTGTAAAACAGCCTTCACTTTCAATCAAAAAACAACATTCAATTAACACAAGCTAAAGCTTTAATATTAAAACCCCCTCTAATTAATAAAAAAAAAAAAAAAAAAAAAAAACATTTTCAAAGATGTTTCATAGCAAAAGGAAACTAAAAATGTATAATATGGTGGTCTTTAAACTTATTAAAATATATACATTTATTTAAGTTCAAACAGGCAACAGAATATCTACATTACTTTTAAATGAATTTATAAAGAATAATAATATTCAGCACTTTATGCATATATCCCAAAATCTTTGTTTCCATCTGTCACTTTGAAATGAACAAGGAATAACTGTTTGAATTTTAATAAAAAATTAGAAATTTAATTTTATAACAAACAGTAATGCACAGTAGCTAATTAAAGTTGTTTACAATGACCATGACATCCTTTTAGAATAGCTGAGAAAATTATGAACGACCTTTAAAAAAATAAAAACCAACTCTGTAAGATAGATTTTTTTATTTTTCAAAACACCTTTCCATCCAAGTTATGATTTTTGTCTTGTACTGAGAAGACAATATATGCAGATGTGAATTGTAAGTGCTTAAGAAATATCAATTCTCTAAAGACTCATACCTCATAGTAGCCAATTGAGTAAATTATATATGCATAGGATATTAATGTCAGGTTTTACACAATCTACAAATTTCAAAATCTTGAAATACATTAGTTGCAAAAGCCTTATTTATGATTAAATGTATAAGTACTTTTGAAATATAATTTTAATAAACAATAATTTAAAATTAATAACAATTATGAATATACATAGTGATTCATAATAATTAATGAAGACAAAGTGGTAACCCATAAATGAAATTTGAATAAAATAGGTTCGTTTAATCATTCTGTAACATGGAATTTCCTAGAATACAGTTATAGATAAATATATTTAAATTTTTAATAAAACTTTTCTTTACACAATATAGTATATATAAAATATCATAAAAAAATACTTTAGACCACCTCATTATACATTATTTGTGAAAAAATCACATTGACTGACAAAATTACAGTTAAATAAATATAGTAATAATAAACATTTAAAAACTATGAATCTCTAATGTGTCAATTTATTCTTGACATTAAATATTCGTTTAAAGCGGTTTTCTAATTTTTATTTTATTTAAAAAAAAAAAAAATAAATAAAAAAATACAAGTTGATTTTTTAATTATATTTTATATAGAACCTAACTCAACAGGTAAAAAAATACTTTTACTATAATTTTTTCTTCCTTTTATATAAAGAAATAAGTATAAGTACAAACACATAATGAAACATAATTGTATTTCAATTACATTTTTTTATTTTTTAGCTATTTTAAGTGATCCAAGAAAATTCCTGCACATATTATGACTTTTACAATTTTTTTTTCCAAATTTTACCCTGCTTATAACAAAGTAAATAGTTTATGAATTTCCAAAATAAGAAAATCACTAAAGATTGAAACAAGATCTGCTTAACTAGTAAAAAATATGCTTAGCTAAATGTACCTGTTAGGCAAATTTTTTCAAGACCACTTACAATTGTTAGGTTTATACTAAATATAATTTCCTGAGCTTGTAGAATATTTGCATTATTTTTATTTATTACTTTTTTAATTTTAAAATTTAGTTTGCTCCTAATTATTTATCACTTGGCTATAATAATTCTACATTCAATAAAAATATTGAAGTGTTTCCAAAATGTACGACTTCATACTTAATGTACCATTCTGTTGAGGTTCGATAGTTAGTTTCATCATATAGTTTCGGTCTACCAGTTGTGACAAGACCTTAATGAAATGTTTCACTTCATGTTCTGAGAGGATCTTTAGAGAAGTAAGGAAATGTTATTTTTTAATTAGAACAACTTTTACTCCCCCCCCCCCCTTACTTTTACTTGCCCCCTCCCCTCCATAATGGGGATGAAATGTCAGGACTTATACCTATCAAGATTTGGCAGGCAACAAGAAGATATAAAACTAATTCTTCATAGTCAATGCTCCATATTCACAATATCATTTGAATTCATGTTAGTGTCTTCTATAATTTGTCTATGGTTTAATGGTAAACAATAAATAAAATAAAATAAAAAAGTAAATAAAACCTTATTGCACTAGATCGTTGGATCATCTCGTTTCAAGACACTAATCTATCACAGCCTAATTTTCCTTTCATAAAATTCCCCCTTTCATATTTATAATTATTATTTTCTTTTTAGGTTTTGTGACAAAATAAATTTCATTATGCAGATATTATGGGATATGCTCAATTAATAAAAAGGGTTGTAGGAGAGAAGAAATAAATATATTTAATGCAAATACTCTATAAAGGTCAATATCTTGAGATCTTGTGAAAAATTATTTAGTTTTATTAGCCAAAGTCTTTATGTAATTGATTCTTTCTTGAATCAATTATAATAATTTAAAAAGAGGTTAGAAAAAAACAAAATCCTACAGGAACACATACTGGATTGAGATCTAAAACAAGTTAGTAGAAGATTAATGTATGTTAAAAATTATATACAACCTTACATTTCCCATTGTAAATCCAAGAGAAAATAAATCACAGTTACCCGAAACTGGCCTGAATTAAACATTGAATTCTTTGGAAACAAACCTTAATAACACTATTTAATAAGAAAAAATAATATAATTATTAACTTTCCTAGTTAACTAAAGATGAAGCATATTTATCAATGCAATAATGTCAGTCAATTGAAAAAAAAAAAATAAAAAAAAAATAAAAATAAGAAAATAATTTACATTGATTTGCACCCTTCTAATAAATTTATCAATATTTAAATATATATATACTATATAATAATAAAATATCAATAGCTTTGTTCTTTTATTACAATTAAAATTTGCATAAGGCCTTTTTGTTTTATAAGCTTGCAGATCTTAAGTAACTTCTATTAAAATACAGAAATTATATTTTTATAAAAAATTTTAAAGCTAGTTATTGTGTGCCAAGAATAATATTATCAATTCTAATCCCCTCCCATTTTATATGTAAGAACATAGAGAGAGGCAAACATTTTAGGCTTGGGAGTGAGGCATGATGACAGCGTAATTATAGCAAGGTTATAAATGCCTGTAGTTTGCGTCTGGGTTGAGTTTTGCTTGAAGTTTATTGACCAAGCATTCAAGGTCTTCAATTCGTTTGTCCTTGCTAGCAAGCTGCTTCCTTAGTAGCTTAACTTCCTCACTCAAACGATTGTATGCTCTCTGTAACTAGAAATTAAAATATTTATAATATAATATGATTAAAAAATATTTAGGAGAAGTCAGCAGAGTAATTTCTTTAATCTAAAATTATAATTCAGTGGCAGAAACCGATTAATTTATACTATAGAATAGTTAATCAGTTAGAATAGTGAGTTTTTAGTTTATCTTTAATATAAAAAAAATAAAGCCACTAGAGACATTAAGGAGGATAAACAGGAATAGTTTGAGAAGAGAGGAAAGTAACAAAAGGTGAAGCAAAAAAGGTAATCATTATAGAAGGAATTTTTCAAAGAAAGAAATAAAAAAATGTTCAAATGATATTAAAAGTTTAAGGCACCATGGCTACAAAATGGATAATTTTTTCTTTATAGAAAAATAAAAGAATATTGTGTCTAGTCTAAAAAATAGTGTGGAGTCCTTATTAATACCAATTCTGAATTCAAATATAGTTTATTTATACGAGGACTATTCGGAAAGTCACCTCCGATTGGCCACTGTGCGGGAAGTAGTGGGACTAGCGACACCATTGTTGCACTGACGTACATGGTAGGACAGTCTGCATCAAGCCGCGGTCAAATGAATGACATATGAGCACTAGTTTGGTTTTTAAAGCATCTTGAAATTTGCACTCCAAAAAAACTTCCGTCCAAATGCGAAGAGCGAGCTGTTACAAGGTTTTTTTTTTTTTTTTTTTTTTTTTTATACGGCAAAACAATATTCGGCAGCAGGTATTCACGGAGAACTTTGTGACGAGTAAGGACAAAGTGTTAGAAGTGAAGGAGTCATACGTGAATGGGTTTGATTATTTAAAAGTGGATGAAAAAACATTTCACACAGATGAACTCGTTCAGAAAATTGATGGAAAAGTTTGTGAAAATTTCACAATTTCGGAGCTGTCTAATGAATTTCCACAGATTTCTAGGGCTGTGTTATACGAGGTAGTGACAGAGAAGTCAGGTTACCGGAAGTTCTGTGCTTGTTGGATGCCAACAAATTTTTCCGAGCACCAAAATATTCCTACTTCGCATTTGGAAGGAAGTTTTTTTGGAGCGCTCATTTCAAGATGCTATAAAATCCTTGATGCAGACTGTCCTACCGTGTACGTCAGTGCAACAATGGCGTCGCTAGTCCCACTACTTCCCGCACAGTGGCCAATCGGAGGTTACTTTCAGAATAGCCCTCGTACAATATACTTCTAAATGAAAGTACTGTTACGCATTTAAATCACAAGGATTTTAACAATTCATGAACTTGTAATTATTTAACACATCAGTCAGACAATTATAAATATAACAAAAACATCAACACATTGTGACAAAATGTTAATACGTTACATTGCCCCTTCCTCAGCAGTTGATGACATGGCAACATTAAGAGTAATGTCTGATCCTGATTGTAAAACGGTGCTATCCGGTCAAGGTGTAAATCCGTGGTTTGGACTGGTTTTTTCCTGCTAAACTAAGTTGTTTATCCTGTTCTGTACAGAGTATGGCCCCTTCCAGTTCAAAATTAACTTGGGCATACACCTTTCTTACTACTGGGATTAATACATCCATACCTTGTCTCCAAAGTAAAAAATCCGGTACTTCTTTAGATGGTTACTCCCCTATGTTGTTTTAGAATATAAATGACTGACTAAATAACTATAAAGAAAAAGGGATGTTAAGTCCAATGTACTTTTGGACAAAGGAATATCATACTTCCGTTTTTATAAGGGGAGTGACAATCTAAAGAAAATCATTCCGTACACCTCCTTTAGATTGTTACTCTCCTCTGTAGTTTTAATAAGGGGAGTAACAATCTAAAGAAGTGCCAAAAATCCTTGCCACATCAGAGTGGTCATATCTCGTTTTCATTTGTTTGCCCACAAATTCAAGGGTTTTGAAGAGTCCTCACGGACAGCAGCCAGTTGTTGCCATAAATCATATAACGGCATATTGGGGAACGTCCTCGGGTACTCTTTCTGGATAATGGACATCCCAGTCCCACTTACGTTCTTGCACAAGTTTGGCCAGATGTCTTAGAAGCTTTGTATAAAAATGCTCCACCTTAACCCCAAGTAGTAGTAGTAGTAGTAGTAGTAGTATTTAGGTCCTTCCCATGGTGCGCCTTATAAGTACTCATAATTGGTTGTTTTGACAGAGATTTTGTAGTACCACTTCATAATTATGAGTAGAGAGGATGGTACCAGACATTTTTTTTTTTTTTTAAATATGTTTTATTGCTTTTAATGAAAAACCTAATCTCGACAACTCTGCTCTTGTAAAACCAATAAAAAAAAAATATATATATATATATTTTTAAAAAATAATGTCTGGTAGTTGTAAGTTATAATTTTAGTTATAGTAATATAAGGAATTATTGTTTAGCTATATCAGTTGAAAAACAAAAATGCTTAACATTACCCATACCTTTACTGGGTTCCACCTTGGATCTCAACTTCATACCTCTTACCCTGGTTCCTTCCGTAATCCTTCTATCCACACAGCCCTAGTCTACACCCACCTTGTACTTTTAGTTTGTAAAACAGTTAGCTTACTAAGTTAACACACAACACTGAAGATGATAATATATATCGAAACGCGTTTGTGTTGTCAATATTGCTGTGTTACTTTCTACCAACCTTTCTAATCATAATTACAAGTACTCATCATCCTTACCAGGGTCCTCCCATTGCTGATAAACAACTCCGACTCTGAGAACCACTGAGTCCCATTGGGCCCACAGACAAAGTAATAATAAGTGGCCTTCTACCCTCATCCAACAAGTTCATAACTTTCACTAAAACAGTTTCCTAAAAATATTCCCAGCTCCTCCAACACCTTCCGCTTAAAAATATGTAATTCCTCTTCTTTAGAAGAGGAATTACCTCTTCCGCCTCCCCTCTCTTCCCTACCACACAGCTGACTCCATTGCAACGGCTGCGAGAAAGGGAATCAGTACTTCCATGTTGCATTCCTGCTCCATACTGGATTTGAAATAGGAGTCCTGAATTATTTCCAGCCCCCAAGAAACCTGCCCTTCTGAGTTCTTAAAATTTCGGAGCCACTGCAATGAAGCATGGTCTGACCTGATTTTATGGTAGTGTCTAAACTGAACAGGATACTTAACTATTCACATTTACTCAATGATTTGCAGAAGTACGTGAGAACAACTTTGTTTCCTTCTTGCTCTTGAGAAAGTACTGCTCCAATTGCACTTCCACTGGCATCTGTCAAAAATAATCACTCCTGTTTCCTTGGAGAACCCTAGGTTGGAGCTTGATGTTAACAATCAAGACTTAAACTTTAACACACCAGTCAGATTGACACAAATGGTTGAAACGTTGCTATACACTTACCAACTAGCCACCATAATCATAAATTCAGTTTTAATAATAAAAAAAATATTAATAAAATAAAACATACATTTAATTCTGTAATAAAACAATAATCTACATTACCATTAAAATAAATGAGTAAATAAAAATTTAAACAAAAATACAAAATAAAAGGACAAACTAGGAGTTATTTTCCAATAGTTACATTATAAAAATCCAATAGTTACATTATAAAAATAAAGTAC
Organism: Gerris lacustris; assembly: GCA_951217055.1. NCBI lineage: Eukaryota > Metazoa > Arthropoda > Insecta > Hemiptera > Gerridae > Gerris > Gerris lacustris. The sequence continues at coordinate 68,545,082 of OX578277.1, read as the reverse complement.
TATTTAATCTTAGTAAAGCAAAAAAATAATAAACAAATATGCCAAAATATTTTAATGGGACTTAAAGTTAGTTAAAAGTAAAGTTAGTAATTCATATACAAACTTATATAATGATTTTAGCTAATGCATGCAGGAAACCTTTGACTATTAGGAGAGAACAGATTTCAAGTAATTTTAAATAAAGAATGTATTTTTAGTGTGAAAGGTGTTTTTTGGTTAGATACAGTTAAGAAATTTTCATTCCAATAGTAAAATTGCAAATAAGCAGCATCTTACTCCACCTACTTATTTGGTTAGGTCAAATTTGAGAGAGCTGATCCTTTTAAATAAAATCATCTTAATGGAAAACATCTTGTTTTTAGACAGCAATAAAACAAAATACATGAAAAAGGGGATAATGATAAAAAAGAAGTATAAAAAAAAATTGGCTGCATGGTCATAGACTGATTTTATTTTTTATACTGTGGCGTCTGTAATTTGATAAATAATGGTGAAGTTCCATGCTTTAGATTGTGACAATATGAAAAGATAATAATAATAAATACATAATGTAAAGTTTTGGTGCTTTTGCACAAGGCTTTTATGTTTTTTTTTAACTGTGGTTCAAACATCATATTGGGTTAATAATATTGTGGTTAAATAAATCAAAGGTTTACTGTAATGCAGTGTATATTATTTTATTTTAAGTGCCAGATGTGCCTCATGCTATTTGCAGTCATTAAATAAAGCCAATTCATAAGTTGAAGAAAAAGTCAATAGATTTGTATAACATTGCAAAGTGATGCCAGGCCAAAATTTAGCTAATTTTTTTTTAAGTTAAATATGCAATAAATACTTAAATTCTTTGTAAAAATGCATAGCAGTTGATTAAATTAAATAAAATACATATAAAACATTTTAGCTTTTTAATTTCAACTTTTAAAATTTATTCAATTAAAAAGTTAATAATATTAATGTTAGCAGTGCTGCAAAAACATGTTAGTTTATAAATTTCAAAAAGAAAAATAATTATTATTAATTAATAATTATAATTATTCCACTAGTCTATATTTAAACTATAATAATAACACTCCATGCTCCCTAAATTAATTTTATATGACAGAAAGTAAGTCATTAAAAAAAGTTAAAATATTTATTAAAATTTTACACATCAAATCAGAAGAAAACATGTATAATAGAATTGAAAAACTCATTACCTGATGTTCCCCTTTAGGGATCTCGTTCTCAATGAATTTATTAGACTTCTCGTTAATATTTTCAAAAGTCTTTTCAAATTTGCTGTGGATCTGTTGAAATTTAGTATTCTGGTTCAATGTAGTCTTGAAACTTTTGTCCGTGGTTATTTCAACCTATGTTAGAATAAATTAATTAAAAAAAAAAAAAAAAAACATAAAACTTATTAAATTACTTAGAAAAACCAGTAATAGATAGTTTTTTGATAATGTTGTTAAAGTTTCTTTAAAAAAAGTGAGGAAAAATTTAGATCATAATAGCAAGTGCATCTGCTTCTAGAATTACAAGAAAGTTTAATATTATAGTGATTGCATCTCAAAGGATATTCTTGTTATAAGTGAGGAGGTAACTTCAGGTGTACATAGGCTACTACAGTTGGCATTTTAATGTTATGGTAATATAATTGTCATGGTGATACAGTAATTATAATAAAAATCTAGAACTCTCAGTGGTAACCATGTCTTCTCTCTGTGAGAGTTTGTCTCATTTCGCTCCCAGGGTATCGTGTAAGGAAGAGTATATTGCTAAAAATAATTAATAACTTGAAATGAAGTAACTCAGTTTATATTGTTATTTCTTTCAAGTAAGATGCTCCCAGCAATGGGAGCAAAACATATGGACAACAACCATCAGAAATAGAAGCAGTAAATGTTAAAATAACTCATGGATTAAGTGTTGCTATATTGAATCTCTAAGTAATACTGACACCATTATTATTTAAAAAGGAATTATTTGTACCCAGTATTAACTAATTTCAGGCCAACATTAGTAGGGGAAAACACATTTCCTCAGGGGTGGGATCTAAACTATTACTTTTGTTTAGGGAAGGGGGAAGGGTTAGATGGAGAAAGAAAATTATAGACATTGTTAGGTGCAAAAATTATACTAATTGACTATTTATACTAATTACTTAAATTATACTAATTGTTTCAACCAACATTTCGTAAAATTTATTAATATTAAATAAATTTCAAAGAGTAAACAATTAGGTTGAATTAGTAACAAATGTTGAGTCCCTCAGTAGCCAATGTCCATTACACATTTAAGACATTTATGTCAATTTAAGTTGAATAAATAATATTAGTTTAACAAAGAGAAGTGATGGGTCGTTTTGACTGAGATTTTGTGGTACCACTTCATAATTACGACACAGTAGAATCTTAACTCCTTCTATGCTAACACTTAACACTGAAGATGATATAAAACGTTGAAAAGCGTTTTTAATAATTAAAATAATATTGTGGAGACAATATTGCTGTTACTTTTAATTAACCTCTCCAGTGATAACTCAATATATATATATATAAATATAGTGCAATTACTTAAGTAGACTTAAAACTAATATTTGCTTAGTGCTTAATTTTATTGAATGTGAATACTTCTTTTACGTACTTGTTCCGTCTTCAATATTATTAGAGCATATAGCAAAGAAATAGATAAAAGAACAGCTATTAATCACAAGCATGTAAAGAAAACCAGAATGGTAAGAAATAGTATTGAACTATCAAACTCATAAAGCAATATTAATAAATTTATAGATGTAAAGATTAAAAACAGCGAAATCGCCCAAAAGCTAAGAGATGTTGAGAAAATTTCATTAAATAGAGCTACTTAACCATGAATCTTGGACAAATGAACAAGAAATACTAAAAAAAAAATATATATATATAAATGATAAAACAATGCAGTACCTAATTATTATTTTTTGTTTTACTTATAAAATCATATATACTACTAAGATGAATTACAAGAAAAATAAACCACATATAATTTAAAATCATTTACCGATTTCTGGGTAAGAGTGTTTTGAACAATATCTGGAATGATGGGAGGTTCTCTTTGCTAAAAAAGAAGAAAATAGTAATAGTCAGTAAAATTACTATTATTATAACTCTAACTATCTACGATGAGGCCTAAATCCAGACTAGAAGTTCCTAGGTGTTGGGAACACTGAAATTTGTTTCTGCTTTACAGCAAAATTGACATTTATTACATAGTAGTTTGGTCTCACCTATTAGTTGCATTAGTAGATGAGTATAAGTAGAAAATGCTAAATCTTAATAAAGAAATTATTTGAAGAGCTTCAACTTGATTTAACTAGTTTGATCAATTTCTTCTATTTTTTAAAAAAGAAAAATACTCTATAAAATCCTAAACGTTTATTTGTTTATACTAATAAAAGTTAGTTTTTAAATTTTTGTGCCCAAATTATATATTATATTCTCAAAAATATCAATGAGGCTCTTAAAGCGTAGAAGCAAGAAAAGCTTAACCCATTCAATGCGTTATCCAATTCATGAACCTACCTTAGTTACCGTATATATCTAAACGATTTTAAAAGTTAATTTTAAAATAAATAAAAAAAAGTTTGGATCCACTGTGGATAAACGTGAGCGGGCCTGACGGAGCCTTTCAAGATGGTACTACTCGAGGCACGGAGAATAGAGCTACATAGGACTGAAAGGGAAGGCTTGGATCCACTGTGGATCCACCCGCCAGGCGCGTTAGCACGGCATGGATTTACAGTGGATCCACCCGCATTGAATGGGTTAATTATTAAGTTAATTTATGTAAAATTTTTATTGTGACAATATATCCATTCATAAGCAGTAATGCATGAGTACAACATAAAGACAATGCAACATAATAATCAAAGCCAAGATAAAGCTAAAGGAATTCACATGATGGGATTTAACACAGGGCTGTATTGTAAATATAATCACTAAACTTATAGGTCAAGATTAGAAAATTAGTGAAAATAGTTACATAAATAGAGATATGCTAAAGTGATGAAGAAAAAAAAAAAAAAAAAAAAAAAAAAAAATGAAAAGCTCTTTGACAAATTAAGCTTTTATTATAAATCTAGCTTTCAGTCTTTTGTTATTATCATGACTCTCTATCATCCTAAGACTATGATGATAAAGAGCCTTTTCTTTAAGACTTTTCCGACAGATGACAAAGAGGCTAAAAGCTGTTTTTTGTGCCTTACTTTAGCCCGTCTTTTGATAAAAGTTATAATTAAATTACTCTCAAAGGATGCTTCTTATTTTTAAAGGTACATGCATGCGCCCATATGCTAATCACACCATGTGAGCTCTTCGTCAAGGGTTAGATTGCACAAAGAATATAAAAGTTGAAAGATAAAACACAATAATACAGAATTCTGTAACCAAAAATAATAATAAAAATTGAATATAATAAGAAGTTAAATATATTTATTTATTTAATAAAATATTTTTTGAGTCCCCAACAGCAATACACGCCACAAGTGGGGCACTCAAGTATAGCAATTACATTACAATAACTATACAATTAATATAAGTGATAAAATAGAAGAATAAGTGTACATTTAATGAGATTATATAATTTTTATCTGTTTTTCTCCTTTCTTTGTGAAAAATAATAAATGATTTAATTTCCCAGCCTTCATTTGCAACTAGCTCTTATTATTTTAAATTTAAGATCGGGAATGCAACAGTTCATCTTTACTTCATTAAAATAAAAAAATAATAAGTGTGATAAATCCCAGAAAGTTAAGTAATTTTTGGCAACAAATTAAAATGTAAAAAAAATAATGTTAATAACAATAAGGTTTGTACAAGATTAATTCAATTTAGAATGGATTTATCAGTGGTTTTTTAATAGTAAGATTTCCTTTTCCCATTATTAATAAAAAAATGTTTAGGCATTTTACCAGAAATTTACATACTAAACAACTTCTTGCTCTATGGCAAATTAATAAAATAGCATTAAAAACATTTGATTGTTATTTAGTATTAATATAATGTATTACTAGGCCGAATAAATTAAAATTTGAAAAGAAAATTTAATTTCAGGAATTTAACGACGACCACTGACTTAAAATTTATATACTGTTTTAAATGATTTGTATATTGCTCTAAGTAAGGTTAAAATAGATTACAAGATTTTATAAGACAAAGACTAAAAAGTAGAAAATAATATTATAGTTAGAAAAATATGTTCTATAATAGCTTTTAAACCAGCCACAGTACAATGAGTGATCGCAGTGTATATGTATGTCACTAAGGATAAAAGTGTGGGGCGCTATCAACAAATGACAAAAACCGTTTTTAGCATCCCACTCTTTAAACTTTAGTGACATATGCATATACTGTGAACGCTCGTAGCACTGTGGCTATTAAAATATATTTTATCTTCTCCATTTGAGTGCATGTTTTATAAACTGTGGTTTTATTTCATAATATAATACTCTATTTTTTAGTTTTCGTCAAATTAAATCTTGTATTCTATTCTAACCTCACTTAACTTTCAGTGGTCATCGTATTCAAATTATTAAAATAAATTTTAAATCTTTGTCAAGCCTGAAATATCCTGACTAAACTATCACTGGCCATCATTTACATTTTTGAAAAACTAATGACTGATTATTGTATTGCCAACAGAACTACATAGTTAATGCAAGTTTCAGCTTTCTAGGAAGTAGGGAAGTGGATTACAAGATTTGTCCCTAGCAGACAAGAAAAGCCACAATCAATCAAGGATATAAACAGTTGCTTGTAACTTAATCAATTTATTTTAATTCACAAAAATATAAATGCACAATATATTATTGATAACGTGTCATGCGTCATTTTTTAAAAACTACAATAGGAATGAATGGTTTGATTAAAACACAATAGAATGTCAGCGTAAAGATAAACCTCACGCCATAAATAAGAGAAGGTATACAAATAATGAAAAACTTACATCAGAACACAAATATTCAATTAATAAATTTATTTTGGTACTCAATCTCAAGTGTGTGTGAGAGAGATAAGAAAAAAAAAAATTTATTATTATTTTTTTAAAACATTCTTTTAAAGTAACTAAATAAATTAAATTCTTAATTATACTTACATCAAGAGGCCTATAGTCTGGAATTGTCTGCTTCTTAAGGAAGGAATGTTTTGCTTGGAATTTTTCTGTTGCAAATTTATCTGGTTCACAGATAAAGGATCCTGAATTCATAACGGGTTTGTGCGTTTTAACAGATACACCTAGAACAATATATAAATTTAAAAATTATTAATAATTTACTGGTTCACACAATTTTATGTATGTACCTCTGTATTGCATGTTGCAAGCCATAGCTTCAAAAGTGTAAAGTGATCATATAAGTAAAGATTTTCCTTTAGACAGAAAGATATCAACTTAATTTGAATCAGTAATTCATTTTAGCTTTAAAAAATTACATGTAGAATAGGAAGACCCCACAAACAATCATAAATATTAATTTAAATCAAATTATAATTATTATTAACAACGAGAGACAGACACATAACATAAATATAAACAATGATAGTAGACAACAATTATAAGACAACAATTATACAAGAATTATTTATATATTTTCAAACACTCGACTATGTATCCTACATATATATCCTAACATTGTATAATATGCACCTAGATCTTTCTGATTGATAACATAAGTTAGTTCCTTTAATCAATTAAAAAAATCTTTGACTCGGTCCCCTTATGACATAGGAAATCTACATTATTGTGTTAAAGAATCAAGATTTTCCATTCTGTACTCACCACTTCTCATGGACATGAGTTGAGGAGGTTTGTTGATACCAGAAATCCATTCTTGAGCAGTAAGCACAGGAACGGGGCTAGCAGTATCAGGATAAAGATCATCTTGGAATTGATCGCTCTAAAAATTCAAGAAACTTTTATTAGATTATAAAATAAGAAAATAAAACAAAGTAAAAAATTTAGTTTTGGAAGAAGAGATATAAGGGATTAAGTAAATCCTTAAGAAGTTAATTTTTGTCAAAACTAAGTTAATGTTTTCATACAAATTTAGTGGATCACAATCATAACAAATAAACTCAAAGAGTAAAAGTGATTGTTTAAAGTTTATAGTCAAATTTCAATATTACCTAACAATTTAATTTCTTACACCCTTACCTTTCGAGGGACGATCATTGAGATGGGTTCACAGACATTTTTGGTTGTATGCAGTTTATAAAATCTGAAAATTTCACATGTAGATACATCAAGGCCACGTTTTGGCATGAAGCCAAGGCTTTTCTGAAAATAAAAACAACAATATCAATTATAAAGAAAATGATCCCTAAATATTAATACTTATTAAACATTAATTTTAGGGCATTATTTGAAAGTTAAAAAGAAGCTAATGATTTTACAGAATAGAAGTGGTCAGAGGTTGCTTAAAATAAAGATTAAAAACAAACCTGAGGAAATCCAGAAATGTATTGGTTGAGAAAATAAAGTCCAGTATTAGAAACTTCATAATATCGAATGTTACCATCCCCCTAAAATAGATAAATGGCATGAATCAGCATTAGCATTTTAATAGAAACATAAACCACTTTAAAGAGGAATTATTTAATTAATTTACCTTGCCAGCAAGGAATAACACATTTGAATCATAATCAAAGTACGGGAAAAGAATTCCAGAAGATGAATCGATGACATCAATAGAAAGGGGCGAATCTAGGGAATGATCGGACCACAGGGCAAGCTGCCTGTCACAGTGTCTTGAGAAACCGATCGTAGCCAGTAGATTATCCCTCAGGTATGTCACTTTATTGCACCGACTTCCACTATGACAGAAACCTTCCTGCAATACAATTAAATTAGTTATAAGTATGACGTGAGTACCTAGATCTTTCTGAGTGATAAAATAAGTTAGTTCCTTTAATGAAAAAAAAAAATCTGAATCGGTCCCCTTACGGCATAGGAAACCTTCATTATTGTGTAAAGAATAAAATATGATTGTACAGTACAAATATATTTAAAAAAAATGTTATTTCCTCATTTTACCAATAAGTTAGGTTACTTCTCAAAAGCACAAATTTCTAGTTCAGATAAAATGAGCATCAAATGATGCTCATTTTAATTTCCAATTTTTGAATTTTCCAATTTGAATTTTCGTTCTTGTTTAGTTGAATAAACTCTAATTTAACCCACACTAAATAACTTTAAGGGACTATTTATGGGTCTATTCTATTTGTTGAGATAATCTCTATTTTCTTGTACTTTAAAGTTCTATTATCTCTCAAACTTCATTATTTAACATCATAACACTTCATCAAAACTTTATTTAATAATAAAAAAAAAATTATGGTTCTCCTATAAATAGTTTTTTGGACCAAGGGAACTTTAAAAACTGTAAATCCATCAAAATTTCCATATCTAATTTTTTGCATTATAACGGTACTTTTTTTTTTTTTTTTTTTTTTTTTTTTTTTAATTAAAAAATTTTTAAAATTTTAAAATTAAAAAAAGAAGATATTTATGAAGAAAAACATCAAGATCAAACTTAAAAAATTTAATTAAAATTAAAATTAAAAAATTTTTAATTTTTAAAATTAAAAAAAGAAGATATTTATGAAGAAAAACATCAAGATCAAACTTCTTTATTGAAAAAAATGATAAGTCAATAATATCTAAAGATAAATGATGATTAAAAAAATAATCATTACAGTAATGACAAGGCCTGTTCTCGGGTCAATAACTCTGAGCTTCTTATCTTTGCTTGTAGTTGCAAGCCTGGAACCATCTCTATTGAAGGACATAGAGTAGATAACATCAACATGACAGTCAATAACATTCAGTGTCTCATTTTTGCTTACATCCCATAGGATTACCTAAAAAATAATTATAATAAACATTTAAAAACCATAAAAATGTATGTTAATATTAGATAATTCTTTACAAAATGCTGATATGTGCATATTAAAGTTATCAACAATTTTATACCAATCTACACCATTAGCTTTTATGCAACTTAAGTATTTTTCAGGAGTAGATTTAGGATAAACTGTTCTGTGAATATATTCTGAATTTTGTTTAGTGGACTGTAAACAATAAAGAAAAATAACAAAACACAATGAATATTTGAATATATGAAAATTGTAATGACGTATTATAAATTACAGGTTGTAAATCTTCTTTCAACAATTCAACTTAACTACTATAAATAGGGAAGTAGACGTGACATAAACCTACCTAAAAAACTATACCTGTACCTAAAAATGAAAGATCAGGAGTTAAAATTAATGAGAGACATTCTCATGCCTAAAACATTGAAGCTAAAAAATCAAAATTCACAAACATTTATATCACAGAGTACTAATTCTAAAAACAAATCAGCTAACATCATTATGTTAATAGATCACTGACTTGTAAGATAAATTCCAAATGATTAGTACAATATAGGTGAAAATTTTTATTAAATTAAATTGAAGCAATTTGGATGTTTTTGGTAGAACTTTCTAAGAAAAACAAATCCTGCTTAAAGGCAATGTTAATTATATAATAAAATTAATGATTTTGAATGATGAGCGTTCATCATTCAAAGGGGAATGTGACATTAAACAATATATGGTTTTTAATCAAGTCTCGGTATTTCTTATATAAAATTCACTCAAATACTTTTAAACAAATATAAATTCTCATCTAGAATTCAAATGTAAAAATGTTGGTAATAATTTATTTTATTTTGTATTGTTGAAACTAGACAATATAATATGTAAAAAAGTAGTAGTTACTAATTGAACTATTTATTAAAAAAGTGTTTCATAGTGAACCTTGATCTCTATATAATAATATCTAATCATTTATATAATCGAGTAGTGTCCCGACAACTCACCTCAAAATAATTTGTTATTGCTAAGCTAAGGCAACCACATTTTAGTTCACTAAAAATAAAGGTTTGTTTTGATTGGTTGGTCTCCAAATAGATATAACGTATCTAAATAGATATAATAACTTATCTAAATTAATTTACTTAATTTTACTTATTTTCTAAATATAAAATTAAACCTGTTGTCACGGGCTTAACGGCTCATATGTAATAATTCATTATCTCTCTACTCTAGCCTGTATGCAGTGTTATGTTTAAATCTGGTTTTAATAAATTTACTTAACAACAAAAAGCTTTATTCCTCGCATTTAATAATTAAAACTAAAAGTGAATCTCCCCTCAGTTTCAGTGGATATAATTATTGTTTTAGCATTTCAATTTAATTAAAATGTTTACAACTACAATTACATCAATAGAAGATTATTTTACAGCTGCATACAATAACAATTAAATGAAGCTGAAAAAGTTTTACACACTCTTGCAATTCTATAGTAGACTACACAAGGTGCATTTACTTTAATCAATTACTTTAATAATCTTCATTAGTAATGAGTTAGGTTAATTAGGAATTAGACACCAATAATGGATGGTTGTCTAAGAATTTTGTAATTGACATATTTAATTTTAATTTATTAACCTACAATGGTAACTATTTTTGGCAAAGCAAAATCTAGAAATGTTATCAATAAATAGTTAAAACCTTTTTCTCTGACCTATTTCTTCATCAACCAACTTTTGTTAAACTTGTCCACTTTAAAAGAAGTGGAGACAATTTTTAACTTCTGTTAAACTTTTAGCACAAAAAGAGGACTAGAGGACAGGGCCGTTTCTACCATTAGGCAAGACTAGGCGGCCGCCTAGGGAGGCAAAATTTAGGGGGCGGCAAAAAATGATTTGAAATTAAACGGCGAAAAATTTTTAAAAAGTAGGAGAAAAAAAGAAGAGAAGATGTTATTATGAATAAGAAATGTTTTTTTTTTTTTTTTTTCTTTTTTTTTACATTAGGTAGATAGAAGAAAGGATTTAATAAAATTATTATTTGAGTAGAAATAATAATATAAAATCTAGGATGACTGAGACGAAAATAATTATTTTATTATGAGTTTTGTTAAAGTTATCTTATCTAATCTGATGTGGATATGAAATAACTTTTCTAGATAAGAAATTCTGTGCCTTAAACTTAACTAGTCATATCTCTCCCCCCCCCCCTCTCATATATTACTTTGTCTCCCCCTATTATACCGTCTTTTTATTTATTCTCTTTTTTTACTTAATATGAAACAAATTCTCAATATGTCGTGTAAAAGTAATAATGTGAACTTCACAAATTAAAATAAAAAAGCCGCCCCTTACACCGAGAGGGGCCACCTTGAAAGTGAAGAAACTGAAACTCAGTTGAAAACTGGAACAGGATTTAGCACGAATATTTGGACAGTGTTTTTTTGTTTTTTGTTTTTTTGCACTGTTATTTCACTAGTAAATTTCCCAAGCTCTCTATAAATTTCTCTTATCATAAAAAAGTACAAAATAAAATATTTTAGTTTTTGAATAAGTTTGCTTCTGAGCTTACTGAAGGTATGTGATCGTTCTGAAGAGAACATTTATTTTATGTCACCGATTTAAAAAATTTCAATACATTAATCCGTCGTACACACTAGGAAGATTCAAGTAAGTAGTGAGGTTTTATAGTTTAAGTCTGTCTGTCGGTCTGTTCACAATTTTTGCGAACCAATAAGTTTAAAAAATTATACAATTTTAATGAATGTTGGGTCATAATTAGCCCATTTTTGGACCTACCTAACTTTCAACCTTCTGCCCTCATTTTTTTCTCTTCCACGTATGCCCAACACCAACAATACATTTATTTACACTTATACCTAAAAGTACTCTTGTGATTTTCAATTCAAATTTGGATGGTATGACGAAAGTAGGCTGCAAATAGCCATAACCCCATGCCACTTTCAACCGTCTCCGTTTATTGTATTGTGCTAAATTGATACATTTATTCATGTAAAATTGCAGTGTTAATAATAAAATAATAAAATGGTTCTGCGTAAAGTCTCGCATAAAAATATAGTATTCGGTGGTATTGTAATCGGCAGAGGAACTGCAGATTACAATACCACCGATAAAAAAAAAAACAATGATTTTTTATCGGTAATAACTAATAACGACAAGGTAAATTACATTTTTTCAGGAAATTTTCATAGCCCCACCATAATTACCATGAATTATTTCAAAATTTTAGGACCAGCCGTTATATAGTGGTTGTTAGAGGGATTTTGTTTAGGTATATTTTAACTCATAAAACCAAAAAAAAATTATTTCACCTCTTTAGCTTAAACGGTTCGGGCGCTATGGACCTAAGAGCGACGGCCAGACGGACACATCACACTCTCCGCATAAGGGTTTCGAGAACTATCTACGAAACCCTAAACATAGCTCTTTTATTAATATGATACCCTATTAAAAAAACAAAAAAAAACATGTCACGTCTGACATTTTGGATTTGACCGGCTAATTATTTTGAGTTCGCTATATGTTTCCTGTGTTTGTGTCAAAAAGCTCTTTAATACTGCTCAAAAAAAGAGAGAAGTTTAAAAATGAAGTAAAATATTATGAACAGAGCTTATTTAATGTTTGATTTGTTTTACTGTTTATTGTTAAATACAAGATCTTTAATATCTAATTTATTAATTCTTCAAGCTAGGAAAATAGGGTGGGAGGGGGGGGGGGTATTTTTCAATTCTCGCCTAGGGCGGCAAAACACCTAGAAACGGCCCTGCTAGAGGATAAATAAAGAAACTTAATAATGACGTGGGAAGCAGTCAGAAAAGATTAATAATAGTATTGTTATTGATTTACAGTTTAGGTTTGCATTCATGGATATGGTATTTTTATTATTTTTAAATCTATATTTATAGTGGTATTGTAACAATGTTAATAACAGTCACGCCCTTATTACAGACAATTACAATTGGACTGATCACAGAAGAATGTAATTACTATGTGTACATTGGGAGAAACCATATCTTTACAGAATATTTAGTTAAATGATTTCCTGATATTAGATCCAATAATTCAAGGTCTTAAACCACTTGGGCTAACAACAGTTCTGTTTTATTCAATAAGAGAGTCATGATGATTTATTAGCTTAAATATTACCCTTTATGACACTCATTTTTTAAATATTAGCACTATTTTTTTTTTTTTTAATAAGACTTGTTATTTTGTACGTAGGTGGCTATCTACTTCTAAATTAAAAAGATGTTAACACTGTTTTTGACAGCCATATAGATTTTCAATTAATCCTGCTCAGATTAGATTATTATTAAATTAAACACAATGTAGACAACAAAATATAATATTTTGGATACAATCTAACAAACTTATTCTTCTATATAGAAATCTAATAATTTTAGTCACTATTCCTAATTTTTCCAACAATAATAGAAACCCTAATAGACCAGAATGAAAACTTGGCTCATGCAACAATTGTTAATATTTATTTGAAGTTATACACACACACCGATTTTCAATCATCAAACAAATTTTCCAGCACCATAAACGTACTACGAGAAAAAAAACAAAAAAACAACAACAACAATCAGTATAAGTGTTAATAATATTTTAAACTAATTTCTAACTTTTATCCTATTTTCTGTATTTTATTTTCAAAAATGCAGTCTAGTCTTATCAGCTTAGTTGTCATCAGAGAATTAAAAGCAATCGAATCCTCAGAATAATGAAGGTAGATAAGAAAAGCAAACACTTTTACTTGATCAATAATTTTATTGTCAAACCATAAATACATTTTGACTTTCATACCGGTTTCGACTTATTCAGTCATCTTCAGTGTAATGATAATTTTACAAGTTAGGAATAGAATAGTATATAAAGGTTAAAGGACGAGGGGTTTGGGGTACATGAGGGGTTTGATGTACCCCAAACCCCTTGTCCTTTAACCTTTATATACTATTCCTAACTTGTAAAATTATCATTACACTGAAGATGACTGAATAAGTCGAAACCGGTATGTAAGTCAAAATGTATTTATGGTTTGACAATAAAATTATTGATCAAGTAAAAGTGTTTGCTTTTCTTATCTTCCTTCACTATGAGTAAATACCATAAAATCTAAATCAATACTACTAACTTCATCCTCAGAATAAGCCTATATTTCAGTTCAATGATGAGAAAATACATTAATTACGATTTAAAATTTATATATATATATATTTAGTTTAAAATAAAAATCAATCAAATGAGATTTTAATCTACTAATTAAAGTAATAATATAACTAGCCTTACATATATTAATAAACAATAAATGCTATTTTTTAAAGACTTACAAGGTAGTCAAAGCCTGCACTGGCAATCACGTTCTCAGCAGTAGGATGCCATTCAATATGACCAATTCGCCTCTTATGTCCGTGCAAATCTGCGACCCATTCACTAAGATGAGTGGATAGACCTCCATCTGGTATATACCATAATTTTACCTGAAAAATAAATAAGTAGTATATTAATTTTCTACATTAAATAAATATTAAGCCTTTTTGTGTTTGTATGACTCACAATGTATGTGAGCAGTTAATGCTCAATATTTCAGCAGAGACAACAGAGGAACATTTGAAAACCAATTTTATTGGACATAAGTTATTACTAAATAATAACAACATTAGTATGTTGATATCATAAGTGTAAATTTATCAACACCTCAAAATTGAATTTAAAATCCCATTTTTCTATCCAACATATATACATATATATATTTCATAATATAATATATTTATTGGACAAGTAGACAGTAAATGATACATTATCTCACCGTTATAAGAGGGGTAATGTATTGAATACATAACAATTAGTTGGCCAAATTAATAGTTTATAAAATAAACATTTTTTTTTTTTTAATTCTTTAGTTTATTAGCTTATAAATATTATAAACCAGTAAAAGTGAATATAACTCAAGAGAAACATCAATAATAATTAATTATGTAAATAACTAAACTTTTGATTTAATGAAAGTAGTTATTTAATAATTAAGAGAATAAAGTGAATTAAGAATTAATGAATAAAACATACACTCAAATTAAATCTTATCTTAATTTTATTTTATACTTAATTTGAGTTGCAAGTTCCCCCATTCCTGTGATACTTCTTCATATACTAATGAAGTTATTAGGTTCCTAAAATTTTTAAACACATAATATGTTATTATTTCTATTATTATATGTTTTTCATTTTAATTAATTATGCACTAATTATTATCGTTATCTGCTATCTTAAAATTAATTTAATTTTAAGAGAGGGTTCCACAAGTAGTTTAGCTGTCTGGAAACTCGATAAAAAATAAAGAAGTAATATGCCTGAGATTACGAAACCCTATGAATCACCAACATTCTCACAACTGCTTTGTAAGATAAACAAAAGAGAGGAAGTCTAGCTCCCCTTTACTCATTTCAAAAACTAGTTTCTTTACTAGTTAAGAAATAAAAACTCACAAACAATTATAATTGTGAATAAAACTGGTTTTCATTAAATATTAGCTATTGTGATTTTTCAACAATAGCAGAGTAATTTTGCCCTAAACATTCTATTTACTTTGAATAAGTTTCACGATCTTAGTAGAAATAACTAACTTAAACAATTATTATTGATTTATATTAGAAGTATTATCAATAAGTTAGTAAACACTAATTTAAACCATTCGAGCAACAGGGATTTCAGTGTTTCACAACTCCATTATACCCTAAATTGTAATAAAGATGTAATAAGAAGGTGCCTCTATTAATTCCCCAACTTATTTAACTAATATAAGTTGCTAGCAAAACACTCAAGAGAGACCAACTACACCACTAAACTAAGTTTGTGAATACTTAAATATTGGTTACTAATATAGCAACTGTCAGCTCCAAATATGTTCAAAAATATACTAGGCAATAGAAAGCGAATCTAATTCACTACTTGGTAATCAATGCTTATTTGCAAGGAATTCCTGTATACAACATTTAAGGATCTTTGATAAGTAAATAATATTTTTGGGGCGGTTATTTAGTATTTTTTTTTTTTTTTTTTTTTTTTTTTTTAACTTAGTAATTTTACGAAAACCATCGCCCTACCTCCTCCGGGGGGGGCGTATAGCCTTCGGGAAATAGTATTAAGGTGAAATATATATTCATGTCCCTTAGTAATTTTAATATATATTCATGTTTGGCTGATTTCCATTATGCCCTAAACCAGTGGTTCTTAACCGGGGGGCCTCGAAAGGTATTTAGTTACTGTATATAATATATTTGGGGATTTTAAGGGGGCCGTGGTTACCAAAAGGTTAAGAACCACTGCCCTAAACAATATTACATTAAGACAGAGGACGTAGCTCCTCCACAGTTTGAACTTAAGACCACTAAAGTAAACAAATCTCAGTTTAACAAAAATTGAGGATAGCAAGTAGCAAGGATTAGTCAAAAAACAAAAATAAAAATTGTGGATTTACCGACAATTTGGAAAAAGAGTATTTCTTTCGTCAAGGTATAAAAAGGATGTGTTTTTATTATAATTATTTTTAAACTCTATGTGGTTTATCATAACTATGTAGGTTAATTTGATGACAGAAAGGATCAGTAAAAAAAAAATAAAACATGTGGATTTACCGACATATGTGATTTTTTTATACTATTTTTTCCCCGACAGTCCGGTAAATCCACAATTAATTTTTTTTTTTTTTACTGATCCTTAAATGGTAGCTGATATGAATTTTATGATTGCTCTTAGGAGTAATTTTTACAATAATAATAATACACCATAGGGCTCAAACATTAAAGGCAGCGAATAAAAAAAGAGGTGTAGATGCAATAATAATGATATTATAATAATTCTAGTCAGAAGTTATTATGGAATATGACAGTAAAAACTGTTTAGTAGGCAAGCCTATGCTGGAATCTACTGTCTCACATAATTTTACATTAATATTCCCCCTACCTTTTTCCGTTATCCTACCATATAATTAAATACAACTATTATATACCAGGTTTCATTAAAAATCAGTCAGGAAATAAGTAACATGACATAACATTTTTCTTTTTTTTTAAACTATTTGCATTTTTAAAAAAATGCAATGTAAATATAACATTTGACAACACAATAAACCTAAAAGAAGTTTTAGTACGTAAAGTACCTATACATCTAAATTATCTGATTTTAAGGGACAATATTGTTAGCAAAAGAAAAAAAATAACAATATAATATTAGTATACTAATATATTTAATCTACTTTAACTAAATAATAAAAAGTACACATAAATGTTTATTGTATCTATTTTCAAGGATTTATATTTTTCCCAACCAGGCCCTATATACTGAGTATGCAATCATGTAGGACAATAAAAAAAAAAAATCATTTCACTCTTTTTATCATAAACAATCTCAAGAATAATGAATGATTTGAGAAAAATAACTGTACAAAAAAGAAAACATAGGTTTAACTTCATATTAAGGTATAATTACAAATAAAAATTATAATTAACAAGAAGAATAACGAATGTATAAAAAAAAAGAAAGAATAAAAATGTATCTGGTTATATTTTTTAAAGATATATCTTGTTGCTGGTTGCTAAAGAAGGAAGGATGTACAGTTACCTAATACAAAATTCCATGTTAGGTGGTAGGTATAAAGTGGGTCACACATCAGTTAACTTTGGCTTCGACCCATCCTAATTGAGATTTTATATTATACACATACAGGATACAGTCATTACACAAAATTATCAATAGAGCCTTATCAATATGCCGTTGATTATGTGTACATCATTAAACTAACACTGGCTTATCTACAAGCTGTTTGGAAAGGTTAGTAACAAAGGTGGCAGCAATTATTAGTATAAACAGCAGTACTAAACACAAACATTTTAATATAAAGACTATAAACTGAACTATGACTATGAACTGATAGAACTTGATTTGTGAATTGCTAAAGGCAATCTTAACATTTAATTAAGACTCTTTCCATGTTTTCATCATTAAGATGTACATCACAATCATTATGAGAAAGGGCATCAAGAATAGTTAAGTTTAATGATAATGATAATATGGGTAAAAAACTGTGTATTAAATATACTGTAGTTTGACAATATACTGATTCATTTTACTCTTTAATTTCGAAATTGCCAAAGTTGAAATATATTATTAAATAATTTGAATATAAATTTATACAAAAACAAAGCTATTTCCCCAATGTATTGTTCCCATTTTATAGTAATCATATTAAGTGATAGAGGTAATTTTATAAGATTTAAAATGTTATTCATTTGAAAGATGAGTATTTATATCCAGTTTCTGTAACTAAGATGGCTTCTGTTTTAAAGTCCCTTTTCTTGAGATTAGGCTGATGCGATGGTGTAGATAAAGGGGTCTTGGACACTCATTTATCTGATAAGTTTGTAACTCCTTCACTTCTATTGTAATTCAGTTGCTGTAATTAGAATCCATGGTTTAAGTATTCTCAAACTCATTATGGTGATCAGTCTGTGTAGAGTGTTTTGCAGCTGATTTTCCTTATTATTTTTAGAGCTTTCATTAGCTGGATTCTCGTGCATTGCTAAGGAGTGTTATTTTTTTAATTTTATGTGTTTATAAACTACCATCAAGAATCATTAAAGTTATTTTACTAAGCAAGAATATCTAGATGCCACAGGGTTTCCTACCCCCCCTCCCCCCTATTTCTATACTCCCTCTCTACTTTGAGAAAAAGTAATTTGCAAAAATCTCTAATTAGTAATATATCCCGATTAACAGAGAAACAGTTTTAAAATGACTTTTCCGGGAAAATCAGAGGGGATTTTCCTATTATATTCCTTCTCCTTATAGTCTTATGGCATCACTGGGTTGAAATCGTAATTATCTTTTGTTAATACATATGCTTACATTCTAAAGAGAAACCCATACCCAAGTATTCAAGTATTAACTATTGACTAAATTATTTTTTCTTTATTTACTTTCCTTTTTCCCCCCAAGAAGGAAATCTCTTCTTGGCATGGAATCAATGATACATTTGAAATTATCATACCAAGTAAAATTATATTACTATAGTGCTTAAAAGAAGTGGTGATAATTATAGTCAAAGGACTTGGTTTTAAATAAGTGTACGGCCGCTAACTTAAATCAAAATATGATCAGTCAACCATTTCACAAAAGTTTTATATTTTTTTAATTATAAAAAGAAGGTTCTAGTGCAATTGATTCTGGAGATGTCATCATGCAAAATGGCAGTCATGTTAAATCAAGATGGGGGTTCATAATAAGATTTCTTAGTGAGTCGCTAAGGCTCGAATTTCATGGTCAAAGGTCCATTGGGTTCAGAGATATCGTGATGAGTGAGTGAGTGAGTCAGTGGCACTTAGATTTTTTATAATATATAGATAGAAAAGAATGGAAAATATGTCTCTTTTGGTCCAATGCAATATATGCCTATATTGTATTCACTCATAGCGTTTTAGAAAATAATCCTTTTTTGAACCAAGGAAATGTGGTCATAACTTTTAAAAATGTTAATACTAATACACACATACATTTTATATTTTGCTGATTTTACACTATATTAGTAAAGCAAGTGTATTTTTTTAATATTATTATTAATACCTTTATTAAATTTTAAAATAATAAATTACATTTATACATAATATTTACAATTGACACTAATTTAACATAATAGCTTATCAAAGGTTATCTCCCCACTTGAGAAGATATAGTTCTGAGTTGTGAAGAGAGAAAAATTGACCTAGAGCAAAGCTTAATTATGGGTTAAAAAATTGTACAAGTCATACTACTATAGAATACAAGTCATACTCTATAAAAATATAAAAGAATCACAATAATTTTAACAATAATAAAAAACATTGATACTTACAGTACAATCTTCACTGCATGAAGCAATTATGTTATCATTAAATGGATTCCATTTTATATCAAGAACAGGGCCAGAATGCCCTATTACTCTGTTGGCCAAGAAATCTACTCTACCAGTCTGAAACAAAGACAATAGTTTATTCAAAGGTTTTGTACACAGGTTTCGTGAATAAGTAAAATACATTGTGACGTAAGGATTGCTTAGTGACTATTTCATGAATGGCCAGTGGGTAAATAATAATAAGAGAGAACGGGACTTGAGCTCAGTCCTGTGAGCTTTATAGGTTTTCCTTTTCCTTAAGTCCCAAATATCATCACTCATACCCAATTTTAAAGGGTTAATCTGGTTTGAATTTATCGATGATTAGATGCACCAATAACAAAGGCTTATTTTTAAGTAAATATACATTTGTAAGTAAATATAAAAAATAAGGTCTTATACAAATGTAATAAAACATTTAATTACTATGAAAAGCAATAAAACATACACTATTATGTCACGTAATAGAATTTTTATAGCACTAAGCTTAATGATAAGTTTTACAAGCAATAAATATTTTTTTCAATACATACATTTGTTATATCAATAAAATTAAATAATTTATAATAAAATAATTATATTAACACAGGTACTTCCTCAAATTCATTTCAATGCAACACAATTTTTCTCCTTTCAATAAAATGAAATGTGTGCTTTTAAATTTAGCATTGTCAGTTAACATAGTAGAAAGTAATACATTATTTGTCAATAATAATTAGCATATTTATACATTTGTAATCCTAATCAGTCACATTGTTAATTCCAGAGTTTGTTTTTTCTCTTAAAAAAAGTAAACAGAATTTGAGCAAGGTAAGGTAAAATAATTTAGGTTGCAACTATCTCTTTTAAAAGATCAATAGAAAAAAAAATTTTGTTTTGTTTTTAACACTTGAAAGAAATTATATTTATTTAACAAATAATTTAGAGGATTACAACAATTATTTCAAAAATACATTAAAAAAACATTTTTTTTTCTTACCTTTTCAAGTGGTAGAACAATAAAAGCACCGCCTCCAGCAACTTCAGTTACAATAGCGATAAATTTAGGATTAACAGCACAAAAGTGAGAATCATGAGCATTTTTAGTTATATTAATATTGTCGTAGCACCTCTCTCTCTTTGCAGGCTGTCCGTAGACATGCCTGAATTTAGAGCGACGCACACCCATCCATAAAACCTACAAAAAATAAATCAGTTTACTTAACTTATACTTAAGTACACATAAGTTTTATAAGATTAATAATATAATGTTTTAAAGGTACTTCTTTAGATTATTACTTCCCTATATTTTTTAGAATACAAATGACTTTGAATACATAACTATTAAGACAAAGGGATATTTGTCCAATGTACTTCGGGACAAAGGAAGACCGCACTTGTTTATATAAGGGGAAAAACAGTCTAAAGAAGAACATTCTGTACACCTTCATTAGATTTTTTCTCCCCTTAGTTTTTTTTATAAGGGAAGTAACAATCTTAAGAAGTACCGCTTTAATAATGTAAAACAAACTTTAAAAAAGAACAGTTCTGTACACATAATAAAAATCACAGGGAAGTACTTGCGTCCAAGTACTTTTTAGGGTTTTGTAGATGATTAAGCATGCCCGTTATGTAATTATAATTTTTTACTTCGATCTCAAGGGTCCCGGGTTCGATCCCCCGGGGGGTCACAATGATTTTCATCGGTAATAACAACTATATAAATTAAATTTTTCAGAACATTTCCATCGCTCCACCATAAGGTATAACCATGATGATTTTTTTACCCAATAAGGAATGCAAAATTTAAAAAAGTAAATATATATTTACGTCCTACTCTTCAGTAGCTTTCATTTGATACCCAACTAAAAATTTAAAAAAAAAAAATTTTAAGCGCACTTCAAATTTTCGCACCCAAAATTGGCAATTTTTTAAAATTTGGAATGAACTCCTGGAATTTTCATCGCCCCACAATAAGGCATTAGCATGAATTATTTCGAAATTTTAGGACCAGCCGTTATATAGTGGTTGGGGGGGGGGGGGAATTTTTTTTGGGTATATTTTGATTTTTTTACCCAATAAGGAATGCAAAATTTAAAAAAGTATATATATATTTACGTCCTACTCTTTAGCAGCTTTCATTTGATACCCCACTCAAAAATTAAAAAAAATATAAATTTTTGAGTTTACAACATTTTTGCGAATTGCGCGTGCGCATATTTAATTTTGAACTTCTGTATATTTTTCCTGTGGTTGGGTCAAAAAGTTGCACCAGTGTTTCAAATTTCAGCTCTTTAGCTTAAACGGTTCGGGCCCTATGAACCAAAGAGCGACGGACAGATGGACACATACCCCTCGGCATAAGGGTTTTGAGAAGAATCTACAAAACCCTAAAAAGGCTTCTTGGTAAGTATAAAAAGAAAGATAACAATTTAGTTTCTAAAGTAACAGCCAACCAAACAATTAGGCTATAACAGGTCAGAGAGATACACTGACCAATTTATATAAAGAGACAGACAGATATAAAATTACTTTATTATTGCTTCCGAGCTTACCGAAGGTAACGGAAGCTATGTGATCGTTCTGAAGAACGAAAAAATTTTAGGTCTCCGATTTCAAAAATTCCAAGACAGAAATCCGTTACAGACATCAGGGATCATTTTCGGTTCCGTGTCTGTCTGTCGGTCTGTCGTTCAATTTTTGCGAACCAACAAATCTTAAAAACTACAGGTCCAATTTTAATGAAATTTGGGAGGTAGTCATAATTAGCCCATTGTTGGTCCCATATAAGTTTTAACCTTCTGCGCCTATTTGTTGCTCTTCCACATGCGCACAAACATACATTTATTTACACCTATAGCTTCAAAAGTACTTTTGAAGCTAATTCATTCGATTTGAATGAAACTTTTATAGTTAATCGAAAGTTACCCGCAGATAGCCCCACATTAATATGAACCGTCTGCGCTCTTTAACTTTTTCTAAATTGATACTTTAATTCGTGTAAAAACTCAAAACAATTTTGATAGATTAAAAAAAACAAAAACGGGGGAAACAATTAAACCAATTAGACAATAATGGCTTGCAAAAGCATGAAATCAATAAAGTACATGGATAGGATGCGAGGAAGCTATTTGCCACACCAATTGGCAGTCTATTTTTTTAATCTTTCTTCTAATCAACACATGAGTAGAATATTACAGGAATCTAGCTCTTTACTCATAAACTCGATGTGATCATCAGAGTGAAACATGTCATCTCTCATATATACAGTAGAATCTCACTTTAATACACGGCAATTAGTTTAATTTAGACAATGAGTCTTGCAAGGAAATACAGAAATAAATTAGTTACTTTTTTATTTAATTATGTACATAGTAGATTAAAGTTTTTTACTATGTCTATTAATAATATATGTATTTTAATAAAGTATTATATTAAATGTACATATATTAAATATATAAGTAAATTTAATACTATTTTGTTGATGTAAATTCTCTAGGTATGAATTAAGTTAATTTCAAATTTCTATAATTTACTAGGACATACCTATTCAGCATAGTATGTCTAATGATTATTACAATATATCAGTTAAAACTACTTAAATTTAGAAAAAAGAGTTTAAAATTATGTTCTAAAACATTATAAGTGGATTCAATGATAACAAGATTTAAATTTATAAACCAGTTCCCTATAAAAAATATATTTGTTTATCTTTATTTGAATGTCTGGTTCAAGTGGGGAAGTAAGAAGAGCTTTTAAATGGCATGTGCTGAATCGCACACATGACACTTTGTACACTTGTAACATTTCCGTATAATACTTGGATAATTTAACCTGTTATATAAATCTATTTCGAAATGCCTTCTTAATTAAAGCACGCTATTTTCTTGTAACTTATTAATTGAGTATATTGGATCCTAATTATCAAAGATATCATATAGTAATAATGCATAATAAGAAGTAAAAGAATAAATATGTCAGACTTAGATGTTTGATTTTACTTATACGTATAGTAGATAATGTGAAATAAAGCAGTTAGACGGTAAAATAATATCAATGTTTCAAAGAAAAGTTAGTCCCTTTGAAAATAATTTTAATTCAGTTTTCATAACTTGATTTTTGGTATTCAAATAATTACTATTGTGGCTTAATAATAAGCTTACCATTTTTATTATTTATTTTTATTTTTAAATAAATAATAGTTTATTACTCAAAAGTTGATTCATCTCAGATGAAATGGCTAACTTGGCTTTTAAACATAATAATTAAAAGAGGGAAATAATAATAAAACAAAAGTAAGAATTTAAAAATAAATCATTCTATTGTTAAGTACTAAAGAGACTGGTGTAGCCGAGTTAGCATAGCTAACTCTCGCCTGAAACCAAGATTATCATCACCCTGGTGACGGTTTGAATCTCAGGGAGGTAAGACATGTTTCATACTGATTATCATATCAAGAGGATGTGTGAATTGGCTGATGTTATCAGCCAATTCACACCCCCCCCCCCCCCTCCTCCTTGGATTTGCTTAAAGGACCAATCTATATGTTCTATGTCTCCAGGGTCCAGGTTAGCCTTCGAGCTCAATTGGGGAAACTCCCTGTTGAAGGAAAAAAGTATAGGTAATGACAAAATAATTACATTGTAAGAATAAACTCTATATAAGCCGGGGTACGATAACGAATAAAGCTGAAAAAATGAAAGCTTTTTTTTAAACAATTAATGAGTAGGGTGGAGGAAAACAGTAAAATAAATAATTATTTAGGTGGGCTAGAAAGATGTTAGGGTTTTCGAAGAAAAGGAAGATTAGAGATTTTTCTAATCCTCTGGTCAGGTTCAAAATTAATGGTAAAAAAGTGCCTGACTGCCTCTCATTAACCGCTCCTAAACAGCCCAACAATCTTTCTTCAACAAATAGTAGAGCTATGAAGCTAGAAATCAAGTGCAACAATTGCATTAAAATTGATCTTAAAATCTTTATTTATATTATTTAACATCACAGCTAAATGATCTTTGTAAATATATATGCTTTTTTGCATATTGATATTTCGTCATATAGAAGGAAAGCTTTTTGAACAATTCTTAATATTCAGTTTGAATAATACATATATTTTGAGTGAAAAAAAACATATTTATTTACACATAACATCATATTCTGTCAGAAAAAATATATAAGTAAAAAACAATAATAAATAAAAAGGTTATTAATTCATAAAAGCAAAAGAAAAAGCTAATAAAGTTAGAAGCAAGCTTTAGAGATAAGTGACAATATAAGTACACATTAAGGAAAGAAAAAAAAAACATATTTATTTAAAGTTATGGATCAGTCATTAATTAAATTTATAAAAAAGAAAGTAGATAGTCAAATAAAATGCACATGGCTACAGATCCCTATTTCTTTCAGTGGGTGAGAGCCCTAATTTCCCAGGCAAGGTTTGCCATTAACTTGACTTTTTTAATTTATTAGATTTAAGTTTTGCTTCATTAGATGTAAGTTTTACTTTTTTCTAAACAAAAAAAAAAACAAAGGCTGCTAGGAATAACAAATTTAGAGACCAACATCAAATAATAATAATGGCTTGTTGGACCTTTCTCTAGAATTAACTTGGCTATTAAATTTGACTTAAAAGTCCCTTTTATCACACTATTTTATAAATATCTAACTGAAATAACAATTCCTCTAACAGAGCAAGCGGCACTTATCCCACTTAATAGGTTTGTTTGCCTAAAAGTTACTTTAATTGCATGAGGTATAATGAAGCACCCCAAAATAATAAAGGGACTTACATAAGTCAACTATCTCGGCAAGTTAAGACTTGCCGAGGTAGTTAGACCTATAGACCCTAAGGGGTGAAAAGTAATGTGAAGGTAAAAAAAAACAGGGTTCACCTAACCTAACATTTATTTTTTTTTTAAATAATTGTCTTCAGACATTTGGTTTAGAGATTAAGCCTCACACTCATCCACAAAATGTTACTTCTTTTTAATAGAAAAATAAGTAACATACTTACAACAATTCAGGTATCAAAATTTCAAAATCAGTCATCAAAATTTCAGGGCATCAACATTGGCAAATCAAAACAGAGGCTCTTTTTATAAATCAATCCAGTATAAAACATACTTTTGGCCTTGGTTTAAAGACATTAATGGCAACAGAGGTATGGTCGTTGCTATTTCGAGACAGCGTGCTGATCACGGTATCTGCAATTTTGATTTACATAGGTTTGGCTTGGCGAACTCTCCTATGTGCCCTCTTTGTAATGTCCACGAAACTCTGACTCACATTATATTCGAATGTAATAAACATAGCCCAGAAAGAGACGAGATGTTCGAAAATATTTTTTAAATGCAATATCGAAAGACCTTTCAACTACAATAGTTGGTTATATAGCAATAGTTATGATGTTTACAAACACATTTATGTCTTCATTAAAAGCTCTAAGATTAAAATATAGATAAGTTCGCACACTAATATAAAAAATTATTTAAATATAATCTCGGTAATTTTTATGGCTCTGTGGTCTTACACCATATGCCAAAAAAAACAATCCAGGTATAGCAATAAAAAACAATACTAAATCCCAATAAAAAAAAGTAACAAACAACTCTAAAATCAATTGAACAGAATTGGTTAGAAGTTAGAACCATGAGTTGTTTACTTTGGTTTTAAAATAAATATTTTTTATAGGTACTATGTGTGGCTTGTTTACAATGAGTATAAAGATACAGGGCATTCCACAGTCTGCTTAATGACCTCAGAATCTAAATATCACATTTTATTTTTAAACCTGTATTTTAATTTTTTAAGTCTCCTTGTACTTTATTTCTTTAGTTATTCTTTCTAGTATTGAATATTATCTATCATTATAAACAAAGATTCTATTATCTTAAGTAGAGGATAGCTGTTCTTAAGTTTAAGATAACAAAATATTATCTGAAGTATTAACAAAGTTATGATTGTTTAACAAATTGATACTGAGCAAAATCATTTCCTATTCCATCCCACATAACAGATTTCAGATATATTGTTCATAAATAATTGAAACGTTTAATCAAAACAAATATCTCGTCCTATAACACTGATTATAGATTAGTTTTAGTTTAAAATTACACTAACAAATTTACAAAATACTTAATTAACAAAATATTTGATACACAATAATTAAAGTGGCTGATTGATCAATATTAAATATTTGCAAAGGGGTACCCAAAAAATAAAAATTTTCTATAGGCAAGTGGGTTGGCAGTGCTTCTTCTGCTAGGCACGTTTACTAGACAATCTCCCAACTCAGTTGGCCAAGTTATGTTCATGAGAAACCTTTGCAGCAGACAGAGTGATTGTTTTCTTAAGCCTCTACCAATGGTCTTGGTATGGACAACTTTAATCTTCAGGCAGGGGTTTTTAAGGGTTAAAACTTAAAACGATTTACATTGTCATATGTCGAAAAATTTGACTATATTTGCCTGAAACATTATAACTTTA
The DNA here is from genome assembly GCA_951217055.1 of Gerris lacustris. Lineage (NCBI taxonomy): Eukaryota > Metazoa > Arthropoda > Insecta > Hemiptera > Gerridae > Gerris > Gerris lacustris. Next base: position 68,517,804 of record OX578277.1, on the reverse strand, counting down.
TACAATTTAAAATTCAGTTTGGAGACTCGATTAGTTTTTAACTATATATTATAATATATTAAGGAGATACTAAAAAAGGAAAAATTAAAGAAATAACAAATACTAAAGGGAGTAACGCTCCAAAATAGAATTCTGTTTCCAGTTAAAGAAAACAGTTCCAATGCTTTGAGAAGATTATGAGAAGGAAGCTCTAAGTCAGGCAAGAATTTATGAGTGGTTGGCCCGGTCCAGAAATATCCAAATGTAAATTGAATATGAACCCTGTTTAGATTGCCCCTCACATCCAGAGATTGCCGCGAATAAATTAAATATGTTTCTCAGGGCACTAAAGTGAACCAACATTACTATCTGCCAGTGCTGAAGTTATTGAGGATGGCAATTCTTTCGTGATCTCAGTAGTGTTGTTATCAGCATAATGTTAAAATGTGATAGTAATAAAAAGGAAAATAAATTATTAAATTAGAAACTAAAATCCATAGCCAAAAACACATAAAAGTAATATTATTTTATGGAACATAATATTAATACTACTACTACTAGTACTATTAGTAAAAAAAAGTAATATTGATTTGGATACCACCACCTCTACTAAAGGAAGACATTTTAAGATTTAAGATGCCAATCTTCATTTAAGCTACATATTATGATAATAAAAGCATGCATTTTGAATTAATTTATCAATCAAGATCTTTAAAGCATAAAGCAAAAAAAAGTTGAAGAACACATAGAAATTAATCTAATTTATTTAATAAACTTTGTACGCAGGTGTCGACAGTTTGTCTTGGTGTTCCAGTGAAATCTGTGACATGAAGGATTTCTAGTTCACTACATAGACACATTTTCAGGGATGTTAAGCATCCTGATGGTAGCTCAAAGTAGCAACAACATAAACCTGAAGATACTTCTAGTTGCCCAAATTTAACCAGAAAGTTCAAAGATTTCAATTCTTTTATTGTCTGCTATATTTTTATTTACGTTGATAACTGACAAATACAAAATAAAAAATCATTTATAATATAGTAAAATGAAATTTGCATAATTAAAACTAAGTAGAGGTGAATAAAGTGCAAGTGCTAATAAGTCAAATAAAATTCAAAAACACAAATTTACAATATAAACCCTTTTCTTAAACCAATGAATTTCAAGACCAGTGTATCGACACCCATATGCTGATTGAAAATTAATAATTTTCAATAAGACGGAGTTATAATTAAAAAAATACCTCCATGCTTTCTGATTCAGTAGAGATCTTAAACAGCTATACAAATAATCTTGGACATAAAAAATGCAAGTGAAGATAGCTAGACATATATAATAGTAAAATGATATTAGATAATAATTATATGTCGGGGTTAGTTACCCAATTCATCTACAGGCGCAACTAACGCATGTTACACAATTAGTAGTTAGTTTTTTTTTTAAATGTAATTATATCACATATATTTTATTATTAAAAAACTAGGTTAGTGGTTAGTAGACTTAAAGACATAACATAATTATTAGAGACAAAAAATTAGAAGAAAAATGTTCTCAATCAGGCTTACCTGAGAATTGGTCATTTTCAAGTAGAAAATGGGTATCACAATTTTATAATACTATTTATACAACTGATATTCACAAATATTTAAAAATTGGGTTTGTTCTTATCACTCCATTGAAATAAGATCAAGGCACTTAATCAACTGAAAGGACAATCAAATAAAAGCAAAAAAAAATTAAACAAAAAAAAAATCATAACAATAAAAAGATAACTCTATTTAGTAAAATTATCAATCTAATCTACAGTGATATATATTAAGTGGAATCATACATAAAATCAAATAACGACACTGATTACAAACTACATTGTAGTAACGGTTTTTGGTTTAAAAATAAGATGTTTTTTGGCAAGCATATGTGAAGCTCGTAAATGATAATTCTAGGAAGTGTGGACTCAGTTATGGTCCGGAGATTCAATGCTTTAATTAGGGGCAGAGTCTAGATACATGAATCAAATTGTGCACGCTCCAGGGAACTCGGGCATGCATCAGTTACCGCCTTTCTCAAAAAGAATAAATAATTATAAGAGCCACATAGTTCTTCCCTTATGCAACTAAATAAAGTAGTGGAGGAAATGTAAATAACTTCAAATAAATAAACAATCACATAATATGATTTCAAAGTCTGTCAACAGAGTTGATTGTTAAAAACATCAAAACTTAATAGTGTAAAGCTACATTTAAAAAACTATGGAGAGTTAAAATAAACGTCGTCCGTTCTTCATATTAAAACAATACTTTAAAAACAAATATTTACCCTCTCATTTCCTTTAGGAAAGTTAATATTTATTCCGGACGAGAAAGAATCGTTCGATTTGCAGATACTTTTGATATAATTGGTTTCGTTCTTGATGTCCACGAACTCTTGTTTAAACATGATAGTTATTAAAAATTAAAGCACCAATAAAATGACTTTATTAAAACAATACATACGAGATATTTGTCATATAAAAGATAAAACTGTATGAATTTAATTAAAAACGAAAATTAAAAATTTGTATAGGCGAGTTCCGATGAGATCACCGTACAAATTCGAAAAGTTTTGACCAACAACAAAAAACATCAATTTTATCTGATAAATTGACAAACAAGGGTACCAACCTACTAGCTAAAATTATACTAAAGAATGACTAAATTATTAAATCAATTTCTTTTTTAAATATAATTTTAAATATTAAATATTTAGGAATAAAAAATAATATTTATTGTTATTCATAGAATTTATTAAAAATGAGTATATTTTAAATTTTATCAAAACGTATTTTTAGGCTATTTATGGGACATTATAATTTGTCCGTTCCTATCTTTTTTTTATACTATGTTTATAAAGATTCTTATTTTTTAAAAATACTTTATTATATCAGTATATTATTATTATATTGTTTTTTTTACTTAAAGTTGCAAAAATAGGAAAATATTCTACGAGAAAGGAAATCAGATGACAGGGGCACTTGACCTTTTTATTTGGCGCTAGGGAAGGCTTGTTTTGTTGTCCAGTTGGACGTTAATCATGGCGGAGAAAGATGATTCCGAGAAGACCATTGCTGAAGATTTGGTTGTTACCAAATATAAAATGGCTGGCGAGATTGTTAATCGTGAGTTTAACAACTACAAAAATAATATATTTCATATTTATAAAATAATTATATTTATTGTCAAAGTTAAAAAGCCCATATGGGCTAATGCGGCCGTGTGGCTAAGAATCAACCATGTGGATTTTTTGAGTACATTTCTAGAGATGTGTAAACTTAATATTTTGCGTTCTTTTAATTAATTTAAGCCTTATTGATACAGGTTTTACCTAGTTTTTCTTTCAACGAAATTTTGATAGTCTTGTTTTCTCTTTTAATTGCTATTAGTACAGCCAATAAAATGGTTCACTTGTAGGTGTACCCAATCTTTGCTTGTGTCACATTTTTCTGATATCTTTTCACAGCATTTTGGACTACCTTTAAATTACTTACGATGTATTTGACCCACCTGTAGAACTTCACTGTGGTATTGTTTTTATTATCGAACCTTCGTCTTCTAATACGTCAAGCGTTTTACAAGTTTTTGTTTTAGAAATTATTTGCATATTCCATTCAATCTGTTGACATTTCGGTAAATCTGCAATATTTGGCCCACCAATTTCTAACTGTCCGATTTACTTTTGACCTAAGATGTCTTCCATGTCTTTGCATTTATTCCTGGGAAACTTAAAGGTTAAAAGCCAAAGCACATTTCTGAAACCGGTGAGGGCATTTTACACCTACGGCTTTGTTCAGCTTATTCTTAGTTCAATTTCAATGAACGGTTAAGCCTTCTTCACCAGCTAGCTAAGTTTTAACCAAATATTAGAATGTTTCTTTGTCAACAGCTGAGGTGATCTAAAGTTGTGAACTATTATTTTTTGGTCCTTGATATGTATTAACTCTTGAAAAGTACTTTCTCCAATGCTCAAATTCTATAAATAGAATCAAATTTGAGTTAATAGAACTAGATGAATTGTAGGCTATTCTCCAGTGTTCCATATCCTGGTTACCATTATAATAATTTCGTGAAATAAAGAAGTAAAAGAACATCGTATAGTTGTTTCTTACAAGTTTAATTCATTTTAAGGAGACAGGGTTTTAAGGTTGCACACACCAGCCACATTTTCTTACCAGAGGAAAAATATTGGTGCTTAAGATTTTAATTGGAAGTGTTCTCGTAATTCGTTAATTCTCGTTTTCATTAATGCCATTTTAGTATTTTCACATTGACCAATATGTCCTATCCTTATTTGTATTTGCTAGTTGTGTTTTTACAATGAGAAGGAAACTCCCTACATAAAATTTCTAAACTTAAACTTCCATACTCTAAATCAGGGGTTCCCAACCTTTTTCCTTCATCGACCCCTTTAAAAAAAAAGATTTTCTTTATCGACCCCCTGCATTTTTCCATTAATATACAGCATAAAACGTTAGCAGAATTTTAAATATTGCACTTAAAAATCCTAAAAGATAACAATTGTGCTATGACCTTTGACAAAAAATTAGGATAAATTGGCTTATATAAGATTTCAGATAACAGATATAAACTTGATTTCAGATGTATAGATACTGTAATTGGACAATGGTTTGATTTTTATTAATGTGGTCATTGTGTAAAATGTTGATTTTTTTTTTTTAACATTTGGCCTGAAATTACCTATCATTGTAAAGTCACTATAGCTAACATAACATATCTCTTTTAATAGTTTTAAGTGTTCAGTGTAAATTTAAAAAAAAAATTAAAACAAATATATGTTCACCTGTAGTGTACATTTGTAACAGTTCGCTGAAAGAAATTCTTCTGTAATTTCTCTTAATCGGGATTTATAATATCAAACATAGGTATAACATCAAAATACTGTTTCTACAAAAAGTGGATTCACCAAACTGCACAAAAAATGTACTAATTTTCAATTCACAAATTTAGGATTTTTTTTAGTATCTTCTGCCATTTCATTCATACGACGGTGTGTGGAGTAATTACAGTGTGGAATACTTTTTAAAACTGGTCCAGGGTTCATTTTCGTAACTGTTTTTATTACCTCTTTTATTGCTGGTGGACGATATTAATTTTTCACCAGTGGGATGTGGATATCCGGCTTTTGCAATTAACAAAGAAATATTGTAAGAGGCTTCTAATCCACCAGCATTATAGATCCTTGGAATACTATAGACCCCTTTTAAATTTCCATAGACCCCCAAGGGGTCCACCTGGACCCCGTTGGGAACCCATGCTCTAAATTATTGTTATTTTTTTTATTTTTTTTTTCGTTGCAGTTTTAGTCCCGTTCAACAGCTTATAGGTCATTACAGGACGGGGGTTATCCTAATTATTGTTATTAAAAATTAGTAGGAGTGTGTGAGTCCAATGGGATTTTCCGTAAAATATCCCATATAACAAGCAATCGCTTTTATAATACACGGGCTGACATTTCAGGGAAATTGTTAATTTCCATACAATTTGCACCCAAAATTTGGAGATATTATGTGTGTGCGCATTGTACAAATGATTATATTATTTTTTTTTATTATTATCTAGGTTTTTTTAGAGGATATAAACCTTAATTTTATTTTGATTTAGTAGGTATTTATTAGTTTTTCAGTGGCACTTTAACTCCTTCTTGGACTCATTTTACTTTTGATAATGAAGCACTAATTAAATAATGCACTCACAAACACAAAAACTAAATAATACTATAAATTATCCTAAACTGAAATAATAGACGTACAGTATCTCGAGTTAAAACTGGAAATGGTATTAGTAAATAATTCAGCAACTAGCATCGGTATCAACATAATATTCTAATAAAAATTTAAAGATCGTTCTCCTTCAAAATATTCTTATCTTTAAGAGGAATTTAGTAAAGCAAGTGATACAAATAATTTGTAGAAGGGGTTCAAGGATAATATTAAAATAAAAATAAATTCTCAGTAATCAGGCAAAGAAGGTATTTTAAAATGTTAAAATAAGTTTTTATTGAATTTATGAAGGATAAAAAACTTGTTCTAATTCTGTTTAATTTACTATAAAATTATAATGATTTTATAATTTAATGTAATAAGATTCTTAAAATAATTATTTAATTTCTTCAAATGGCTTCATTTGATTATTTAGTAAAATAAAATCAGAGTAATTAGATAAATGTAATTTCTTTTGTTAAAAGAAACATTTACGATAAAATTTTCTTACATGTAGTAAGTAGTCGTACTATGGTTATTTTTCAATTACCTACCTATAATGGCAACAGTTAGAAAATTGAGTAGGTAATTGTTTTCACTCTCGTATAATATGCACCTCTATTTTAGAAGAAAAAGAGGTTAAAATTGTGTAGCAAGCTGACTATTTTCTATCTGACAACTGAGGGAGCAATTTCTTTATTGGGAAATAGGTCTCACCTTATGGTGTTAACTCATTTCATTTCAGAAGTTACTCTAAGGATAAAAGCTAGATTTGCTGTTAGCTGGTTTTTAAGGCAAGATGTTAGATTTTTTTTTTTTTTCAAATAGATGCAAGCTGATGAGTTTACTTTTTCATATCTTCCAATGCACTGACTGCCTATTTTTGTGTTCCAAATTTTTTTCCAAGCTCCAAACATTAGTTGACAAGAGTTAAAGATGATTTACACTACACCAAGCCAGGGATGTACCAGGCCGGGGACAAGGCTCATTCAGAAGTATTGTATGGATTTTAAATGAAGTAATGCAAAGTACAGTGAGGGCGACACGAGGAACAAACAAGCTCCGTCCGGGGCCTGTTGTCCAAACATAGGACATTGTTTTCACTTGCCCGACTCTTCGCTTCAGGTGAATGCAACATGCATAGTACAACGGGCTTGGGTCGCTATCTCCTTGTTGTTGGGCTTGGGTCTATCTCCTTCTCTTGGCAGTAATTAGTTTTGGATCTAAAATCAATTGGTGGTGTGTGCTTTTTTAAATATGGAAGACAAAATTTTAATTGAATGTGTACGACAGGTATCCTGGATTTTTGACATTCATCCAAAATATCTGGACACAAAATACAAAGGTTTCTGAAGTCTAGTAATCCTCTTTGTAAGTCAAGGTTTTAATTTATTTAGCAAAACATTGAAACATTCTAATTTAACCATATAATTTACTTTCTTCCTCATCTGATTCTTAACCCTTTGAGTACTGTTGACGTAAATTTACGTCGACAGGCCTACTGACGTAAATTTACGTGGACAGTTCTTTCTTGTTTAGAGGCCCGAGATTGTACATCTAGCGCTTTCTAGTTGTTGTCGGTGGTATTAATAGGTTCTATAAAGGGTTGTTTAGATGGAGCGAGGGTTGCTGATAGAAAAGAAAGGATAGACGAGATGTCGTCATCTAGGGGTTGTAGATCCCGTCACGCATCTACCTCATGCACTGAGCTCTAGGCCTTAATCCTTTTTCACTTTTTTCCAATCTCTCAGCAAATACGGATCCTTTTCTACCTACTTTATTATATTATGTAGGGTCTAACCGGCTTTCCCCGTCCTTTTTTCCTATTTTCTAGTAAATATTGTACCGTTAGGTTGGGAGCTAAATGCCAAAAATCTTTTACAACCTCAGTTCTTGTTCGAACACCAAACCTTATACACCTCTTCAAAACTCTCGCTTTTATTGATGTTACCTAAATTACTTGGCTTACTCTCGGAATTCTCATCTTAATTTTTGTGTTTATATTGACGTTATCGATCTGACCTGGCTTATTTTTTTGGACTTCTTTCGGTTGTAGTTATTATTATAAATTATTCGGTTTATTTTATTTATTAGCGGAATAATGCCTGTAGGAGACGTTTATGGACAGATAAGGAGTTGTTAGATATTCTCACAAGAAGTGATAGTGAGGAAGATTTCGACGGGAGTTCAGACGATGTATTTTCTGATGTCAAAAGGCAGCAAGACATTGCGGGGCCTAGTTCAGCTCCAATTTCTGTGCCCGGATCAAAGAGGAGGATGGGGCTTTTGCTTTCACAAAAATTATAAATTCATCAAAAGAGAGAGAGAGAGTCTAGTGCGAAAGATCTGTACATTATAGGCTCAGTTTATGGCTTTGTGTATGTATGTAAGCGCTTTGCGGGTACACGATAAAATATAAATTCTTAAAGCGATGTAGACATTCTTTCTACATTACTGTAGATTAAAAAATAATAACCGTATAAACAATTACCTCATTCACCAATCCTTGCCGGTAATTATTATGTATATACTCACTTTGCAACAATTATTTTCAAAAAAAAAATATTTTAAAAAATATATTACTGTAAAAAAAGGTTTATATATTGTGAATGTGTAAAAATATATTACAAATTAGCTTAATTATTGGCAGGGGAAAAAGGCAATGGCATTAAAAAGTGTGTTACATGTAATGTGTAGGGTAGAAAATGACTCAGGCCAGGGTGGAACATTCCTCAATTGCTTGCGCAGGCCTGCGCTACAACCCTAGAATAAATCACTCAGTACTCAAAGGGTTAACAAAGTATGAAACCGATTATTCACATCAAGCACGCTTGTAATGGCTGATAACTCAAACTCAGAAAAATGAAATATTCTAAACTGCTATTATGCACGGATTTTAATCACAATGCAGTTTGAATTTTAATTTACAAGCAGGAGGCAAGTATGAAATGAACACAGATCGCCCAGTGGGTCTCAGTAGAGAACAGCACGTCCAGGCCTGGCTTGTCCCAGGCTCAGTGTAGCGTGAATGTTAAGGCTCGTTGGTAGGGCTCGTGGGGACGTGCCAGGCTGGGGATCCTGGCACGTCCCCGTCTCGGTGCAGTGTGAATTATCCTTCAGTCGGGGTGAAAAAGTAAAACAAGACAATTGCTAGTATTTGAAGTTTAGTTTTAGAGAGAGTGTCAATCTAAATAAACTGAACCCCATAGCTCTCTTGTTAGTATTGATTATGTAGCTTGGAAAAGATATTTGAATCATAGGGCCCCAAAATTATCTCTTTGGTATTTTTTTCCTTAATTTATTGCTTCCTCCTAACAGCTTAAATATAAAATTATTTATGAAAAAGGTATTTAAATGTCTACATTAAAGAATTATAAGACAAACCTAATTTTGACCTGACATAAGTGTAATAATGCTTGTTTTTGCCTGGACAATATATATTTAGCATTAAAATTTAATGTATTGTTTTCCTAATCATTTTATGGTGTTTTAATTGTTTTGTTTTCCAGGGGTATTGAAAAAAGTGATTGGAGCGTGCGTACCCGGAGCATCAGTGAGGCAAACTTGCGAACTTGGTGATACTCTTCTTTCTGAGGAAACTAGTAAGGTTTTCAAGAAGGAGAAAGATTTAAAGAAAGGTAATAGAATTTTCTTTTCTTCTCATGTTCTATTATTAATATTATCTGTTTATTTATAGGTGATTAATTATAGTAACTCTATTCGTATATAGTTTTGTAATCTCATTATTGTGCAATAAGACATGCATCTCAGTTTTAACCCTGAGTAATTTTAGAATAAGTAATACACATTGGAAATAAATATGTTTTAAAATACTTAGGGTTGGTAAATTTATTAAATGTGTCTAATATAATGGAGATTGTTTTGGAAATATGTGTTAAGTTTTTGTTATTAAAATATATTTCTCAAAATTTTGTTCCAGTTTCTCACTTAACCGTTGTCTATGCTTCTGTCTAACTCTGTAGGCATTATATTGTTTTGTGACATTTTCTCTAAATGTTTAATATTGTATAACTCTTTTGATTATTTTGTTTTCAGGTATTGCTTTTCCTACTTGTATATCAGTGAATAATTGTATATGTCACTTTTCACCACTTGGCAGTGAGGCTGATTTGCTTTTAAAAGCTGACGATGTTGTGAAAGTGTAAGAAATTAATTTAATTTACTACATTGTTATTGTTTATAATATCTAAGTTTATTAAATAGTTAAACAATTTTTAAACTGTTACTGTCACAAAGGCTTTTTAATAAGATAACATGAATGGAGTCCTTCTCTGTTGAAATTTATTCACTATTCTTCTTTTTTTTTCAAAGCAGTGCTTTAACGTTCTTATATATAGAATGAGAAATTATTTTGATGGCACAAATTTCAATTTTGATAAATCTTCACATTTTAGATCTTTCATGATTCCATTTTTTTAAAGTCTAGGTTATCTGTGGGGGTACTTGAAGCCTAAACTACTGAGCCAAGTAAATGAGAAAGTTCTAATTTTTTTTAGACCATAACATATAAGTGGCTTTGTTTTGGTGATCTATGACTACTTTTATAAACATTAAGCCATTTGCTTACTCTATGTTTTATTTGTTTTAAATTGACCCAAATTGAAATAAGCCTCTTCTTGTACAGTGTAAATTGAGTCAATGAAGTTGAAATGAATGGCAAAACTAATTTAAATTAGACCATTTTTTTTTTTTTTTTTTTTTTTTTTTTTTTTAGTTATTAAGTTTTACATGGATTTATGTAATGGAAATACTATTATTAATTTTTATTTACACTTGTGACTATTATTTGTGTTTAGTGATTTAGGAGCACACATCGATGGTTTCATTGCTGTAGTAGCTCATACTATTGTGCTTGGTGCTACAAAAGATAAACCTGTGACTGGTCGTAAGGCTGATGCCATATTGGCTGCACACTATGCTTCTGAAGCTGCTCTTCGCTTGCTCAAACCTGGTAATCAGACTTATGCCGTGACTGAAATTGTGCAGAAGGTCGCTGAAGCTTACAAGTGTAAGCCTGTTGAAGGTATGTTGACTGATAATAATTTATGGAAAAAACAGTGATATAATTTTTTATAATATTTCTTTAAACTAAATTACCAATTTATTTTGTAGGTGGATCCTTCTTCGGGTGAAAAATTATTTTACATTAGTTCAGCTCTAGGCAACGTTTCGACCTTGCTGGTCATTCTCAAGCCTGGTTAAACATTTTGTGTTATATCATCTATTTAAATTCTTATTACAATAGTTGTCATCTTTTACAAAGCATCTTTGTATTTTAATCCCATCATCTTAATTGATTTCGTTGTCATCCACCGAACAAGGATCCACCTACAAAATAAATACATATAAAAGGGTACACATAAGATAGATCATAGTAAATTACCTATGTTAACCAGCTTTTGAACCTTCTTTAATAGATTTATCACTTTTCATATCTAGGATTTAATGTTCTGTTTTCCGTTTATCATTCTCCTCTTAGATTCATAGAAACAATTTACACTTACTCTCTTTTTCTTAATTTATTAGCCTTCATATTTATTATATTTTACTATGGATTTAATGAAACTGTCTCTTCACGTAAAATTGTACTTGTTTATTTACCAAGTAGCTTTTGGCCTTTATAAGCTAGTCATCTGCTGATTAGGGATGAACTAGAGGTAATGTTAAAGATATAATATGTTTGTTCCAACACATTTATGTAGTTAGTCCTGTGCGTCAACAAAAAGTAAAACTATTCTGATACAGTCCTAAAACCGTAATAACAGTTCCTGTGTTAATGCAGAAACTCGTCATATTTGATATACAACTATTACAGCATGGGCAGAAACAGAAACTACGGACAGAGGCGTAGGTTATAACCTAATCGTTTCCAGTACTGTTTTGACATCACTATTACTTCTACTTTACATTCTGGTTTTTTTTTTTTTATTTTATCATAGATAGTATTTTGGAATAATATTATTTCTAATAGTGACTTTGAGTCCAATAAGAATCATCTCTGCCTGATGATTATGAGTTAGGTTTAATGTTGGGTAAAAAGATTTTCATTTCACATAAACAGTTTTCTTTTTGTGTGCTTGGCCTTTTTTATATTAAGGTTTTTTTTTTTTTTTATATGATATGAACATTTCACATTTTCACTACTCAATTGCTACTTCTCCCATTTGGGCTTGCTTCTTCAGGCTTGTAACAATCCTGTATCTTAGTTACATCATATATTTATTAAATACAGCTGGACCTCAATACAATCATTTCAATAAAAACTCTTATAGAAATTTTATAATATAGACTTTTTTTTAAAAGAGAAAACAGGAGTCGTCCTGAAAGAGGAAAATTTTTATCCCTTACCATTTTTTACCCATTACAAAACTACTTCATCTACGTCTTATAATTTCATCTAGATATTTTTTTAAAATCTCCTATTGTTGTATAGTTTCAATATTGAATCCCTGTTTTCAAAATTGTAGACACTGAATTCAGAGTGATTTCATATTTACAGGATACTTATTTATTTGTTTTTCATACCTTTATCCAAGTCTTTGAATAGATTATTTTTTTCAGAAAGTTATGATTTCCTTTTACACATTTTTACGGTGAGTAAATTACACTGTAAAATGTCAAGAGTTTTTATAAAAGCCGAAAGCTCTTTGATAAGTAAGAACATATTGTTTTACACGGATAGACAGTTTTGTTGACTCCATTGAGGTAACCTCTATCAACACTCAATTCCTTAAGTTCTTTTTGCAAATTATGTTTATGCAGCCGATCTCATGCTATAACTATCGATAATACCTTATTTAGTCATTCGATATAGTCTAGTATCACAAAAATGTTCACCATTTTGTTCTGACTTCAGATGAGTAAATGGTTTCAGAGAAAATGGCCTAAATGGATTTTTAGGAAGCAAAGTGATTTGTTAAGACATATAAAACCAATCAGTTAGATGTCATTGCTATTTTGAGGATTGAAGACTAGTTGGACTGGTGCAGGATAAAATCTTTAATCTACGATTGATACGAAATATAAACATTGCTTCTCTCTTTAGATGTGTAGAAAGTGATTCTTTACGTACTTGTATTCATTGCGCATGCGTGTTTCATAATTTCCTCTTTTTTCCGCCCTAGTGCGGTAAAAAAGAAGAATTATTCGCCTTAACGCACAATTAGAGTTTGTTTACATTTAACAAAACTAATTTGCTGTTTGTTTAATTAAAGTAACTGTTTATATCAAGTTTTAGTGAAAAACATTGAGTGATTTATGTCATTATGACGAAAATGAGGAGAATAATACCTCCTCCCAAAATAATTAATTCAGCACAAAATAAAATTAATGAATTAATGTCATCTTTATCAAAAGAGAAATACGAACTTACTTACAGGAAGTTTTTTTTTTTTTTCTGTATTTATTATTAAAATCCAACAATTGTAGATAAAGGACGGTACGCAACTCGTGCAAAAACTGCATTTTGCTTTGCTCGTGTAGTTTTACTACCCACGCTGTCCCTTGGGTGCAAACTCCACACTCGCATGCAAAATGCTACTTTCTGCACCAGACGTGTAATGTACTATTGAGATTGATAATTTTCATTTATCATCATTATACTTCCTTAGAAGTATGTAGTTAGTTAACATACTCACACTTGCTTGAAACCTCTGGCCTTACATGAACATACTTGATTTAATCCCAGAGGGTGAATCCTGTTTCACTTAGTTTAGGTGTTTATTGGCCAATAAGTGTTTCATCAGGATGACAAAACAAGTGTTGATCTATTCTCATGGTATGGTGATGTGCCATCTTCAAGGGAGTTGCATTAACTAACCCTTGCCGTTGTAATATCAACTGTTTTTACAAATCTATTTCAATTCTTGGTTTTATCTACATTTATAATTGCTAATGAACTATTTTTTTTTTTTTTTTTTAAATCAAATTATAATTACTATTTACAAAGGGAGACAGACAGAGAAAAATAGACTTCAGCGCCGGGACTCGAACCACGGACCTCCCCCTCATTTCCAGTGTGCGGGAGCTCTAACCAATTAAGCTACACTGAAGAATAATTTCCTCTGACGATATCGATACCTAATCCCGAATTAAGCTTTCAAATTTTTTCTACAAATCTTAGAAGTCAACAAACGACAATAGAACTAGACCGAGAAATATGCTTATAATTATAATGTACTCAATTAGTACCTGTACTTAGTACAATCAGAGTAACTGTACTTAGTACAGTTAGAGCTCTACCGCACACTGGAAATGAGGGGGAGGTCCGTGGTTCGAGTCCCGGCGCTGAAGTCTATTTTTCTCTGTCTGTCTCCCTTTGTAAATAGTAATTATAATTTGATTTAAATTAAAATTTAAAGGTTCCGTAGTATGAATACTACCAAAAACTTATAAAAATTGAATTACTATTTTTCTTTTAATTTTCTAATACACTCTTTTTTAGACTTCAAATATATCAACTATGGGTACTGTTATGAACTAACTTGTTTCTTGTTTGTTTTCAGGAATGTTGTCACATCAATTAAAACAGGGTAAGATCGATGGAGAGAAGACCATCATTCAGAATCCTACCGATGCTCAGAAAAGGGAGCATGAAAAGCATGACTTTGAAACTCATGAAGTTTATGCAATGGACGTACTTATTTCCACCGGTGATGCAGTTGTAAGTTATTTTTCCTAAACATATTATTAATTTATTGTGAGGTAAAGTGAATGTGCTTAATATGTGGACACAAAAGCTCATTAATCTTATTTCCTAGCTACGATATTAAGGAACAATTTGTCTCCACAGCTACTAATTTTTTTGTCCTGGTTCAGAAGATAAGACCCCAAAAAATCATTTGTTCAGTTTTATTTCTACTTGCTTGTAATATTATAAATTTGTTTTTCTTTTTAGGGCAGAGAAATGAATACAAGAGTATCAGTTTATAAGAAAACTGATGAGGTTTACTTATTAAAACTGAAAGCTTCTCGTAATTTCTATTCTGAAGTTCGAGACAAGCATGGTTCTATGCCCTTCACCTTGAGAAGTTTCACAGACGAAGTTAAGGCAAAGCTTGGTGTTACTGAGTGTGTCAACCATAAACTTATAGAACCTTTTCAAGTACTCTATGAAAAGCCTAGTAAGTTCATCTTTATTTTATATTGCTTAATTTAATTTATTGCTGCTCTTGATACCTTGCACTTTTCATTATTGCCCCTTGATTTATGGAACTCTAGATGTTGTTTAACAATGATCATAATAGTGATGTAATTCACTTTTCCCCTTAAAGGTCATTATAAGCCATTTCCATGGCTTATATCAAATTTTTTTAGTAAATAGATAGATTAAAATTGAAAATTTGTTGAATACTTTTTCATTTTATATATTAGGCTTAATTTTTTTTCTGTTTGTGCCTTGGTGCAAGACTGTCTTAATAGGCGCAAGATTGGCAAAATGAAATCCAATTGTTTGCATTAGTGTCCAGTTAAGGGCTTTGTTTCATCAAGAAATATTGAGCTTAAGTTTTAAAATTAAAGTTTTTTTTTTCTTTTTAAAAAATCATGCTTGGCAAATTGTTATAAAGATTAAGTTATTTATTTTTTTTACTTTTCAAATGTATTATTTTTTAAATAACTATCTTCATGTAAGATTTCTGTGTGATTTTGATTAAACCTTGCCCGGAACATGATTTGCTTGCACCCCAAGTTTCAGAACATCGGTATTTTTTACCAACACCATATTTTTAGGTTATTATTTCGTGACTTTCAGTATATGACACATACTTAGTAGAAAACTTAATTAAAGACCTTTATAGCTATTGATTTATAACAATAATTGAAATGTTGGTAAAATTACTACCATAAGTACTGGAACATCGGTAAAAATTAAGGGTTTTGTGATAAAACATGGTAAAAATTACGGGTTTAGTGATAGAACATCGGTAAATCTTACGGAGAGGAAAAAAATCTAACCAAATGTGGAATACCAGTAGATTTTACTGACAGATCTACGTAATCGATGATTATGCCCAGAAAAAATCAGGTAGTGGAGCGGCAACCGTCTCTCCTTTATGGTAAGATGTCCTCTGAGACTGCCTTCGGGCCACAACCATCTACATTCACTTAAAGTGCTACCGGCAAATATTTAGTATACTATAGCGGTTAAAAATACTGATGTTCTGGGCAGAGGGTTAACTTGCTTTGCCGTCAGATACATCACCTGTGAAAGTTTCATCTTTCTAGATAGTCAGAAAGATGTTAAAAAATTGTGTGTTTCACAGACACGTCAAGTTAAATTAAACCATTTTTCTTTACTCGTTTACTCAGGGGACATGCGGTCGGTATTAGGCTCAAATTTTAGATAGAACTAAAATTTAGATAGACATAGGAGCGTTTGGAAGGTGGGGGTTTTTCTAGCTACATTCTTGCTTTCATGCTATTATTAGATGTATCAGTCGCTGTCTGTCATTGTGTATGAGTATACTTCAATGCTGTGCCCATGTTATATTTAATACCCTGATTCGCTGGGTATTTTATTCTTAATAATACAATGAAGGCTTTGGAAACAGAACTATTTTGGAATTTCATTTAATGCAGTATATTTGGTCTAGGAAAGAGCTACAGATTCCTTGCAGGTATTAGTTTCCCCTGATATAATAAAGGCTAGTTATGTATAATATAATTTTACTTTTACATGCCAACAAACAGCAAAAAGCCGTATCCGAGTATAAAAGCTTTATTTTTTTTAACCAAGGGGTGTCATGGTCGGATAAAGCGAGGAGTCGGATATTCCAAGGTTGGATATGAGGGGTTCTATGTTTTACTGTAGGTACAAAATAAAAAGAAGGAGAATTGAGTCTAGACTGATATTCTCTTAATACTTGGGAAAGGGCTTCTCTTTAAAGTATTTTAAATAAAGATAATTCCAATTTTACCCAGGGATGTGATAAGACAATGGAAGAGGCAAAGTAGAGAAGAATAATACCTCTGCTTTTCTAAAATAAAAGTATTCAAAGTTAAAGGAGAATGGGAAAATTAAAAAAAAAAAGTATGCATAATAAGAAAGTTGGGCTGTGTTATCTTGATATGATTTTTTAACATTACATAAGGGTATTAACTTAGTTTGATTTTATTTTACTACTTAACTATAATTAATTACATTTTTTGAAATGATTTTTTTAGGTGAAATAGTGGCACAGTATAAATTTACAGTTCTTTTAATGCCAAATGGGCCTCATAGGATAACTGGATTACCTTTTGAAAGTGAATTGTATAATTCTACTCATACAATTACAGATTCTTCAGTGAAGGTATTCATCATTTTTTATTTATTTCAATTAAATATTTTAAGAGTGAGGGTAAAAAAAAGATGAAAATAAAGATAAAAGGTGTTTCTACATTTTTATAGTGATGCACTTAACAGATCTGTAATATAGTGGATTGATATACCATCTTTGTTTTAGTAGTCTTCTCTAGTAAATCTAGTAAATCAATGTTGTATTTTAGATTATTCCTTGTTAAAATGCTTTAATATCTGCTTTGGTATTTTAGGATATTTTAGTTTGTTCTGCAAATCCGAGGGCTAATAAGAAGAAAAAGAAGAAGGCAGTTAAGGAAGAAGCCGGTGGAGAAGATAGTGGAGGTAATGCTAATAGCATGGAAGTAGAGGCAGCAGCGTGAGACGCTTCTACTTATGCCTTCTCTACTTCTGTCTTATGTTGGCGCTACAAAATCCATAATACCGGTGTGTTTCTTGCACCATTTCGTCGGGGGCCCATTAGTCTAACTCAATTTCACATCTTTCTCATACATTTTTCGTCCGTACCTGTTGTTATTGATTTTTTTTCTCACTTGTAACTGAGGAAAGAAAAATAATAATAATAAAACTCCATAGTTGTTTTCTTTTTTTTATATATATATAATGAATTAAAGTGAACTTTTTTTTCTTTTTTAAATTGAACTAAATCATGACTCATATTTTTTTAGAAAATATATCAGTTTATCATTTTGTATTTATTGTTGGAAACTTAACTCCAGCTTCCGAATAGAATAAAAACTTTTTCTTTATTATTGTACTAATATATTTTTTACATATGACATTCTAACAACCCTTTAATTTTAGTATAAAGTTCTATGATATATTATGTACATATGAAATATGTAGGCATTTCACTCTACAATTGTCAGAACTATTATACTCTATTGTTATAATATGAGATTTTATGTTTTATCAATTAAGACCCTATTAAATAGAAAAACTATAGAAATAAGTTAAATAATCTAAATACACATAACATAAGTTGGTAAATTTAAAATAATTTCTTTTTCACTTTGAGATCTTGTTTCTACTAGGGATGGCCAAATTATTTTTGTTATCGATTATTCCTAATCGAATTAAATCTAATAATTCAATTATCAAAATCGAATTATTAAATCTAATAATTTGATTATCAAAATCGATTTGAATCTTAATTTGATTTGATTAAAATCGAATCAATATATTTTTTAACAGAAATATACATTTTTTTTTTAATTTAATGTGTGTTTTATGCTGTAATTTTGACATAATCATTAATTGATTGGTTATAAACAAATTAAAATGAATACAAATGGAAAATTTAAAAAAAGTACAACATTAAACCATTTAAAAAAGTGATTAGATACAAAGGTTGCTTTATAATATTATCTTAAATTAATAATTAATTGATTAGTGATGAACAAATTGAGCAAAATTTAAACAAAAAATCATATTACAGAATATAGGTAAAAGTGTAATTAAATTAATTCAACTTTTTTCTTTAATTATATTTTCCTAAATTCCTCTATTTAACAAAAATAAGAAAGATTAAATCAATAATATTTATTAATCAGTATGGTACACCCTTCTAAGTTTAATGAGATAGAGTAACGATGGTTGTTGGGGTGTAAAATAAAAATGAAAACGCTATTTCATAGAGTGAGACTTTTCGACCCTTGATGTAAGGTCATCTTCAGTCGTTTATTTTTAAAGTCTAAAATTAAAGCAATAATAATTATAATTCATAAAAACAATTCCTTTTTATAATTTAGCTATTTAACAATTTCTTTTTTTTTTTTAATTATAATATTTTACCTTAAAACAAATCATTGATAACAATGTGAAAATACTTGCATTTTATAAATAATAAACCTTAGGTTTATTGCCACCTTCTATATATGTATAAATAGTAATTTTTCAATCGATGGATGAAATAGGTGTAGAAAAAAACATTTATATGTTTGTGGGAAACGTTTCGACCCTACATAAGGTCATCATCAGTCCATTTATTAAATTGTGAAGTTTTTAAATAAAAATACTTCCTCTATGGGAGAGCGTCAATTTAGTCAAAGAATAATTTGAATCAATTTAAAAAAATTTTTTGAAAACATTTTCAAACAAGTTAATGTGTGTCTAAATCACATAAGTGAACAATAAAATAAAAATTTAAAATTTTAACATTATTAAAAAAAACTATTAAACAGGTACAAATTTTAACAATCTACTATTAACAATAAAAAAAAAACATCCTGATTATAGACGAGTATGATTCATTCCTAGGAAGTAGAGGAAGTATTTTTATTTAAAAACTTCACAATTTAATAAATGGACTGATGACCTTATGTAGGGTCGAAACGTTTCCCACAAACATATAAATGTTTGCAATGTAGTGTGGATCCGTTAAGGGTAATAATAAAACTCTTATTTGGTTGGCAACGTTTCGGCCCGACAAGCCATTTTCAAGCCTAAAAAATATAATCTATATTTAGAAAAAACATCTTACTTAATTGCTTACATATATTCCTTGATTAGTGTTAAGAGCCTACCAGTGATTAAGATAGTGAGGATCGTTCTAAGTTGTAAAAATAAGTAAGATCATCGAATTGGGAATACACATATTCCTTCGTCATACACTACTCAAATCTCCTCACTCACAGATTACTAACATAGTATGCATAAAGCATTGACCAAAAATTAAATCTTAACAACTACATAACCATTGGATAACAATAACAATCTTAACATTTAAAACAAAAAAAACAGTGGAAAATTAACAATCGAACAAAATTATGGTAACTGGTCGTAATCATATCACATATCACAGTGTTATCACAAGATAAGAAAGCTCATATTAAAATAATACACCTCATAAAAAAAATTAAATAAATAAATTAATTAATTAATCATAAATAACGTTGCCAACCAAATAAGAGTTTTATTATTACCCTTAACGGATCCACACTACATTGCAAATTATCACAAAGGGTACACATTGGAATTTATCATATAAATGTTTTTTTCTTCGCCTATTTCATCCATCGATTGAAAAATTACTATTTAAAAATACTTACATTAATCATGGAAGTTGGTATTCGTCACAAGTCATAATACAGAAATACTATCTCCATAGCAGGGGGTTTAACTAAACTGACCCTCTCCTATGGAGATAGTATTTCTGTATTATGACAAATACCAACTTCCATGATTAATGTAAGTATTTTCACATTGTTATCAATGATTTGTTTTAAGGTAAAATATTATAATTTAAAAGAAAGAAATTGTTAATTAGCTAAATAATATAAAGGAATTGTTTTTATGAATTATAATTATTATTGTTTTAATTTTAGACTTTAATTATAAACGACTGAAGATACCTTACTTCAATCCTCACTCAATTCTTCTTCAATTCTTACTCTTATTCTCAAAAATAAGAATGAAACTAGTGAATAATTAATTTAATTTTAATAGCATGTGTTTATAAGATAAGATGTAAAGACCGCTGAGGGCGAAAGCTCTATTCAAAGTCTACTTTCTGCTTTGTTAATCAGGATAATAGATAAGAATAGAGTAATATTAATAACTTTTATCAACCCTACTCTTTAACCCATTGTATGTTGTTTTATAAATGTATCAATCCTGGTGCCATATGGTTTATATGCAGTCAAGCATGAAAACTGACAATCTTATCAGATAAAAATGGTCATAATGAGATTTTTAAAAGAGAAATGATTATGTAACGGGGAAGCCAAGTCCAGAATATTCTAGGAAAGCAGTGTAGACCTTAGGCTAGCAAAGGCTCGACACTGCTTTCCTAGAATATTCTGGACTTGGCTTCCCCGTCACAATTATTTTTAGAATAAGAGAAAAAAGTAATATGGTGATCTAAAAATCTAATTGGAAGAATTGAATGGAAGAAAGAATCGATTCAATAGATTAATGGGGTTAATACTAATTGAATTAAATAATCGATTCAAGGCAAATAATTGCCATCCCTAGTTCTACCTCTTTCATTATTTATGCTACATATTCCACCTTTTAAAGTTTTACAAAGGGAGTGAGGGCTTAATTTACTCTTATTTTATTCATGTAGAATCCAGAAAACTTACGATTGACTAGCCTTCATTACTGCCTAAGCAATTTTCTGTTGCAGCCTCACATTTTCTTTATACTGGGGGCAACTAAACTCCTTACAGTAAAGTCACCCCCAAGAGTAAGTGGGGTTATCTATAATTATAATTATGTATACATATAATTATCCAGTTGCAGATTCCTCAGTTTAGTCTTGGGAAGTTAGTTTTTAGGTAAGTATTATTACATGGGCTGGATGGAAGGGCTTTTCTGCTCCCTCCTTCAAATTTTGAGTTCCTAAGATATTTTAAGTTTATCCTTTTCTTCTGGAAGACTATTTCAGAATTGAAAAACAATATATTTCTTCTTTCAATAGTTCCGAAAATTTGTCATTCAATATTGTTTGCCTTTTTTTAAAAAAATATACATTATTTTATTTATCTTGTCAATAGTTATTTGGACTAAGTGATATTATCACCTTTACTTAAAGAAGTGTATAATAAAGATGTTATTTCATCCCAAAGTTTCTGGACTAAATATTCCTTTTGTCTTAATAGTTATTTAGACAAATAATTATTTATATGTAGTAAACAAATATTGGGTGAGTATACAAGTAAATATTTGCCACAGGGTACCTAATTTACCTGGTTTCCCAGTCATAGGTGTAGTACTGATAAAATCATGGAAATGTCATATAGCAGCCACTGAAGAACTCAGAAATACCACAAAGAATTACAAGATTACTCTTAATATGTAAAAACGTCCTTACATTCACAATGCCATTCCAAACAACAAGAAATAACACGATGTGATATCTTGTTATCCACAAGGGGGCATTATTTTATTTATATTATGTCTTAAGATACTTAACATAAAGTTTATATAAACGTAAGGTTTGTATTTGCATATATATATTTATTGCAAGTTTCGGGGGTTGATTAGTCAGTAATTATATGTAATGGAGAGCTACTACGTCCCTGGAGTGTTAGAGAGGTAGCATTAGTAGATAGAGATCACTTAGCTAGCTGGGATCAGATGTTAAGGTTTGGGGTGAGGGGATCGCTCTACTAGAGGCTCTGTTAGTTGAAAATTATCAGTGAGCAGAGTAGGGATGAAAAGAGCTACTAGTGCTTGCGCGTTGGCCAGTGACAGTATAACTAGACCTCTCTTTAGCCTTTTCTCTCAGTAGCTCGTTCGTAGCTTAGCTGATAAAGAAGGCGGAAGGGAGCTATTACTCTTTTTTGATCCCTTACTCGCAAGCTCTTTTAAAGAGCTAGCTTTTTTGATCAGCTCATGAGTGGATCGCCTAACTTGTGTGGAGGGTCTTGGCCTGCAAATGGGCTTATACAACTATATAGTGTTTCGCTCCTTCAGTTTTATAAACCTTAGAATTGGCATACTAAACCAGTTAGTCCCACATAAGCAGCTACCCATTTATAAAGAGATGCTAGGTGTACCCCGAGCCGGGGTACACCTGTTGCTAGGGGCCCTGTCCGGGAATTGAACCCAAAGAAGCAGACATCCAACTGGTGACCACCCCCGATGCTGCTTAACTTTATTGATAGTAGGACCGCCTACGCTCTTCTATCCAATTTACTGAGGCTCCTAGTAAATAATTAATAATTAAATAGAATTACAGAATACTTCATACATACACGGACTACTTCGTGAGAGTAAAATAAAATAAAACAGTGTTTTTCTATCGCCTCCATATGGGAATATACACCCTTTTTATTTATTTCTTTAACTTGTCTGTGTCTATTAACAATTATTCTATACATTTTAAATAAAAAAGTAAAAGATTTTTACTTAGTATGTATATATAATGAATGTGAAGAGGAAAATGTCACACCTAGACAGTTCAACTTATTTACAATCTGCATCTCTTCAGATTTGTAATAAATTTCTTTGTTTGACCAATTCGACCCTTATTATTACCTGATATTAACCCCTGATATCTCATATAGTCTTCTGTGTCTATGTCTACTAAGTTCAGGGCAAATAAAATTGGGCTCAGAAGTTCTCCTTGTATTTTCATGGTCTTTAGAAGAAGACAGTTTGCAATTCAAATTTGTGGTTGCATGGTCATTAACATTTTTTCAAAATTCTTATGAATTTAGTGCTAATGCCCTGGGTCAAGAGCTTGAACTTGAGTTTGTTATCTGGCACAGAATTGAATGCTCTGAAAATATTGATAAATGTAGCATACAGTTTACATTAGGGCAGCCGAAGATGTAGCTGAACTAAAGAATTTAAAATAAATATGTTATGCAAACATACTCTATTCTTTTTGAAATTACCATAAACCTTGATAAGAGAATATGCGTTAACATTTAGAGCGTAGTATTTGCTAGTGCAATCCCTCTATACATTTTCCTTTTCAGGCAAATTTTATGAAACTGCACAAACCTTTGTGACAAAAGCTAACATTGCAGCAGGTACATCTATATAAGTTTTATACTCAAGTAAGTGTGGGGACTGGAAAGTTTTAATAAGTTATTTGAGGCTACAGCACTGAGTACACTTCTTTAATACGCCCCGATCTGGGGACTCATTTCAAGTTGGATTCTTCAAATAAAATGTATGCCCTTCAAATAGCATGCCCAATCTTATGGTAAGATTGGAATCAGGTGGACTCTATCTATTATAATCTACTTGAATCCTCTCTTAGTTGGCTTCAAACAGTTTTGAATGCTTTAATGTACTCCTACAGATAGATAGAACCTCCAAAAATAAGAGACTCAACTGGGTCCAAAGTGTAAAAAAAAGAATTCAATAGCTTAGGACACTTTAAGTTGTGGAGTTGCAGGATCTGCACTTAACAAAAAAATGCAAAGTCAAAGTAGTTTATGAAGTACAGCTAAGAAACAATGACATAGAACTTGCAAAAAAAAATACGAGATATAATCTTCAATAATCCCACCTACTAATATCTGAAGGCAACATTAAACATTATTTTTCTTACTAGGGGCTATTATGAGCCCCTAGTAAAGTAACCCCATAGAAACAACTATCCACTTACTGGCTGGGTTACTTTTCGAGCTAGTCACTGATCAAGTTATCTAGCAGCTTATACGAGCCCTGTGGCATCACTTACTTTAGGTTGTTCACCGAGCATGTTCCTCTCACGTAGAATTTCAAAGTGAATTTATTTTATTTTTTTAAAATGGTGGTCAAGTGGAATAGTGAAGCTATTAATTTTTAGGAATTTATAAGGGATATGCGATTTTATGGAACATTAGACTCAGGGATTAAAAGGCCAGTGCTACGACAAAAGACAAAACTTGCAGGTGAGTTATTAAGAAAGAATTTGGCAGTTGAAATTGTAAAAATTGAAAGAAAAAAATATAAAAAAGTGGGTCTGAGCAGACAATATTTACCAGCCTAAACTTTAGTGCTTTAAAAGAGCTGATTCTTCCTCACAAATGTGGAATCAAGCAGAAAAACCCATCAATTTTTTCTACACTCATCCTCATTTGTCTTGTGTATGCTGTACGGCCTATACAATTACCAAAACAGATAGTTTACAATGACGTTTTATCTTTTTTCCCTCATTATATCATGAAGTTCTTTATACAACACTAAAATAGAAGCGTTTAGAACCTGATCATTAGGGTTATTCTACATTGCACTGTGGTGTCTACCATCCAACTGGCCTTAATAGTCTGCAACCCCTATGGCAATACAAACTTACCCAGTACAACCTATTTGGAGGCTGTGGAAACACACCTAGAGAGGTAAAAACATAGAAATTTCGTTAAATAGACTTTTTTTAAAGAGAAAAAAATGAGTTGTTCAGAAATACAAAGATTTTGTCCCATATTATTTTCACCAATTACAGAGCTGCTTCATCTTCGTACTAAGAAACCCTATATCATTTTTTAAAATCTCCACTTATTTCATATTGTTTTAATAACCCGGTTTTTCAAAATCGTAATCTGATCTCGGAGCGATTTCATAGTACAGGATACTTCTTTGTTCTTCATTCCTTTATCTAGTTTTAAGAAAAAAATCAACAACTTTAGCCTATTATAAACATTTTATTCCTTATTATCACTACATCTTACCGAGGTAACAAAATTATAATACAATTCGCAAGTTATTTAAAATGAAATCATTCTGAAGATGATCCAGCTAGAGATGAAATATAATTATAGGATTTTGAAGTCAATGATGAGGTGTGCTGAGGAAGCTCAGATAAGAATTTAAAGGAAGTAATTACACCTGAATTCCACATTTCTCTTGCAGATGAAGATAGGAATGATGCCCTGGGAAGCTCCGGCATCTGAAAATAACATAAGTTCATTCTCAGAATTGAACTACAAAAGAATTGAGAGAAAGAGTACTTACCCTACAATATTATGTGTTAAATTCTCCCAACCTTATTTTGATAATGATAAGAAAGAGCGAACTTCACAAAATAAACACCGACACCTTAGATTTTGAAGCCAAAAATCAGGAAGAGGGTGTTCACCCATATTATCTGCTATGCGCTATGCCTCATATACTAGTTAAACTAAACAAAATATTCTCTACTGTGAAGGACTGTATTCCTTTAATAGGAGTTTAATTAATATTAATATATTAACTATCCCTACAGTAAAGATAAATCAAGGTATTAAAAGCAAGTGTCCTAACATGATAATAATTATTGTAAACTACAATTACTCAAACATTGAAACTCCTAACTATGGGTAAGTAAATAAGTCTTCGACTATTTTGTGCCGAAGTATTAATCAAAAAGCGGTGGAATAATGAAATAGGGTATAAACTAAAAATTAATTAATATACCTCAATGGGGACATCCGAAACGTATTTCGAAGTCAACATGTAGGCATCTTTAAATATGATTTCAGTTTTATCACTTCCTTCCCAGAAGCCAAATCTTGAGGAATAATAAGTTGCTCCAACAACCAAGCCTGACTTGACGGCAAATCTAAGAGAATACACACAAAAAATTAGAAATACAAATATGAACAAGGGACTAAATTTTCACAAAATGAATTAACAATTGTGTTTTGTTTTGATATCATTTTAAATAAACTTACCTCGTTACCCTAGCCATCTAGATAAATACTATAACACTTCTATTAATATATTATTCACATAAAGGCGTTTAAAATATTTTTTTTTTCTATTTATTGAAATATCTGAGTAGAGAGGAGGTTATACTGAAATGAAATGTAGAAGGTTAGATTGACCGAATTCCTTTATTCCAAGGCTACAGATGCTTGTGATGACAGCTAAGCGGCTTTGATTTAGCCAAAATATTCTTACACTTATCAAATTAAAAATTAAAATAAGTCACTCTCGACTCTCAGCCACAGTTAAAATTAGGAGTTTTCGATCAATATCTCTAAATATTCCCCCCAGATATAAATATATATTTAAATATATATAAGGTGTGCAATTCAGTTGTCTGCTTGCAATATTGAGCTGAGCGTGCATTTTATTCTTAAACAATAAACATTTTTATTTATAAACAGCTGAAATCGGATCAAAAATAGTAGGTAATACATATTTCTAATTTTGGTTAATTATAAAGCATTTTTTTTTTCTACTTTACCCCCCTCTTAAATGAAAATATGACAAAAGTGAACATAACAACAATAACTGTCTTTCCAACGTCATGCATAATAAAAGGCATATATACTATTTTAACTTTTGTACTGTGCCCCTGTGTACCAATTTGGACCATTTCAGATTTATACCTTCCTGTGGTTGGTCCCTATGACCGTGCCGAATTTTGTGCGGATCAGTTCAGCCGTTCAGGAGGAGAATATAGGTTTGTTCCAACCGAGCATTGTACCGTCCGCGGGATCGTCACCGGCATGCGCAGCGCAGTAGATAAAAGCCGTTCCAAGCTGACTTGGGACAGTGTTTCGTACCGTACACGAAACTGTTCCAACCCCGGCAGGGATCGTTTGCGAACCGTTCACTGTACGGTCCCAACGATCCTCTGACAATGACAATACCATGTACTGGTTTTTATGACATGCGCAGTTATGTCAATAATTACAAATATCAACAGGAAGGTTTCCTAACTGTTAGGTTTCCTTAATGTTTTTAATACAGTGCGAATAATAGTCCTAAACTCGTTCCAACCTGACATGATTTTATTACAGTACAATGTTAGCGCATGCGTATAAAACCTGTCCTAAACGATTCCCGAACGATCCGCGGGACGATACAAAGGACGGTACAAATAGCAGGGTTGGAACAAACCTATTGTCTCCAACCAAATGCTAAAGTGTAGTAATCTATATTATTATTATTATTATTATTATTATTAGTAGTAGTAGTAGTAGTATTATATACATATATATATATAAATATAAAAATATAATATATTATATTATATTATTTTTTTATTATATATATAAAGTGGCTAATCAGCTGATCGGGTTATCAAAATGTTTAGGCACTTCCAGACCACCTAGAGACTCGCGGTTTTTTGCGTTTGGTCCAGAATCGGCCCAAACCGACTAGAAAAATCTGAAAAGTCGAAAAAAATTATTTTTTCCGTGGTAGGCTGTGAAATAGTAACTTTAGAGCCTAAAAAACATAGCTGAAATCCATTTTTTCATTACGTGGACTTAAAAAATCTTTTCATTACTCCTAGCTGTAAAGAAAAAATCTTTTACGTCCTAGGCACTAAAAGATTTTTTCTTTACGGCGGGTAGTTGTCAAAACTTTCGTTAGTAGTGCTGCAGTCTTTGTAGAAATGCTTCTAGTACGATAAAAATCCGCTAGATGTCAATGCGTTTTATTTATCTTTTCTTATAGTGTAACCTCATTTTAAGGTTTCTTTTTTTAAGTCTTAAGTATGTACTAATATTTGTTATTATTATATATTGATTAGTGATTAATATTTAATGTTTTTTCATTGTCTGCTACCTCGGAAAAAATAGCATATGCTACGCGACTGTGAAGTGTTTTTTCTTTACCTTGGCAATATTTACTGTCTCGCTTCGCTCGACAGTAAATGTAATTGCCGCGGTAAAGAAAAAACTCACTTCACAGCCTTGTAACATAATATACTATTTACCCCCCTTAAAAAAATAAAAACTGGGGACGCGAATTGAAGGGTTTCTTCGAAGGGCTATAGCGGCTTAACGATAAGTCGTATGGAAAAGCGGATAGCACCAACGGTAACTGATTTTAAAAGATCTACAATTTTGGTTCTATGACTTTTTGTCGTACGACCATCGGTTCTACCTTAAATCGAGTAAATTTGGTCATTTTTGGTCAAATTTTGACTTTGAGCTCTCATGGCGTCCGGGATTATTGGCCGATTTTATTTTCGATTGGGGTATTTAAACCCCACACTAATGCTCTTTAAAACGAGTATTTATTATTTAAATTATTTGTATTTTTTGCCGAGAAAAATGAGTATTTATAAAGCAAAATCGAGTTTATAATTACGTAAATAACGTCATGTTTACGTTTTTAACAAATAATCTTTTTATTAAGCTCATGTTTATTTTATTATATAGTTAATAACAAGAATACAAAAATATATAAACAAATATTGAATAATAAAGTTTGTTGTTCGAAAGGTAAAAGATAATAAATACATTAGTTTCCACGTAAACACACTTTGGATCCAAGATGTAAACAAACGCCCGCCCCCACTCTTTCACCTTCTACTCTCTTTGCCTTTAGTGTAACGTCTACTTCCATGGGGCACACCTCGCCATCTTTTCTTATACTACCGGCATTTATTAAGGTACAATTTTATTCTTATGTTAACTATTTATTTAATTGTTTTTATTACCATATTATTGTTATTAGAATTGTTTTTAATAGGTTGTTTAATTCTATACTAAGTAAATGTTTTAGTTTATTTAAATTCATGTTTTAGTTTATTTAAATGAATGTTTTACATTAATTAAATACATATTTATTTTATTACATTGATTTATTAATTACGTAATTATTTTTATAAGCTTATATATTATAAATATATATATTATAAATATATTTATTATTATTATAGAGTTATATTGTATAGTTAGAAACAAGTATAAAGAAAATATTGAACAATAAAGTTTTTTCTATAGGTTAATGATAATAAATAAATAAATTAGTTTCCACATAAACACACCTTGAAACCTAGATTTAAACCAATATTCCCTCTCCCGGGCAAAATATCCCCTCATCTTTTCTTATAGTATCGACAGGGGCGGATCCAGGGGGGCGACCGCCCAGGGCCCCGCGCCTTGGAGGGCCCCGCGCCATAGAAAATTAAAATAAAATACTTATACTTTACAGGCAAATGTATAGTTCATAGTGAAGACTGTCCGCGGGGCCCCGTGCCATGTACAAAACATGAAATATTATAATTATAAAATTCAGTCGAATTTAGTTTACATGGTAGAGCCTAATACCTAACTACCTTTTCGCGGGGCCCCTCGCTATAAAAAAGTCAAATAAATAAGTTATAAAATATATATATGTATATATTTTTTTTTTATGTTTAAGATAACCCGCGGGGCCCCGCTCCATATAAAATTAAGTGAGTTAACGTCCTAGTGTTTTCTCACCCTCCCCCTTTTTAAAATGACGCATTTGTTATTTATTGTGTGGGGTAATTCTTCATTATTTGCCCCACCTATATCTAAACGTCCAATTTAATCAGTTTTTTCTAAACTATTCCTTTTTGCATTACAAAAACGATTTCGGTAGTAGCATCTCGATATATTCAATTTTTTTTTTTAATTTAAGGGAAAAGTATGGAAGGTTATGGTAAGTTTAGGTTGAGTTTAGTACTCTTTGACCTGACCTAACAATAACCTTCTATCATTACCCTATAAAACGTGACATTTTTAAAAATAAATAAATAAATATAACACTGAATTTATCGAGATACTACATAACCTTAATCGTTTGACAATGACCAGAGATAAGTAAAAAAGACAAATCCTGTAAAAAGGAATAGTAAAAATACTAAGTAAATCGGACAGTACGAAATAATTGGGCCAATTAGTGCAGTTTTACCAATTGATGTCAAAGAGAAACTTCACCTCAGAGATGCATAAAAACGCTATTTTGAGAGGTCATATTTACAAAATTTTCCGGGGGAGGACCCCCGGACCCCCCTTAAAATGTTTCTTTGAAACTTAAACCAGAAACTCGGCCCTAAAATGGAAAGTTATAAGCTGAGATGAGAAGGTGAGTTCTGGGAGTAAATTTAAAGTGCTCGAGTGTAGATTTCAAATTATAGAACTGATCACAAATAACACAGCTTAACTTTTTATTTACAATGATAATTTAACCATAAAACCCAAAATATCATGAAGAAGAATAAATAGTTAAGTATAACAGAGCTTAATTATTACAATAAAAATGTTTCTTTTCGCCTACGTTTGCAAAGAAAATGATGATTAGTTGAAAACTATATAATTTGAGGTTTAAATCATGAGCAGAATTGTAATTACATATTTTAAAAGTTTTGAATTATTTTGACAGCAAAAACGTTTTTATGGTCGAGAAAAAGGTTTGACTAGCCCTAAGTGAAGGAAATTAGCCGTAAAATAGGATCAAGCTATAAGTGGTATATTATTAGGTTACTTAATTGTTTTTTATCAGCAATCCCCGCTCTATCCTAGGGGGCCCCGCCATTTTGTCTCGCCCAGGGCCCCGCAAGATCTAGATCCGCCACTGAGTATCGACATTTAAGGTACAATTTTATTTTTATGCTAACTATTTATTCATTATTATGTTTATTATTATTATTATAGGAATGTTTTTGATTAGTTTCTTTAAAGCTATATTAAATAAATATTTCAGTTTATTTAAGTTAATGTTTAGTTTAATTAGGATAATGTTAAACATTAGATTGTAAGTTTTAGTTAGATATCATAATAATAAAGTTTTTTTATGTTAAAAATTACCGAATCAGTGGATTATTTAACTAAATATATTTAGTCAACCTAATTCCTTAGATTATTATTATTTTTTTTATATATAACTATTATATAAAAGTTATATTATATAACTTTGGTTCTATTCAATATTTTTCGATGAAACCAAGGCTACAACATTTCACAGTTTTGTTCACAGTTTTTCCCCAGTGTCCCCTTAATGAAAAATATTTTTTCTTTTTTTTTTTTTTGTCAATGAATCCGCGTCGCGTAAAAGTTCAAAAAAAACAAAAACTTTGAACCGGCCTGAACGGGTGTATATTGATCAGAAAATTTCGAGCGGGGTATCAAATTGTTTGTTTTGGGAAAACTCATATTGTCATAGCCAAAATCCTTGGGACGAAAAGTCAAAAAATTAACTTTTCCGATTGATTTGAAATTTCGCACAGTGGTCAAACTTATAATTAGAAAAAAATACTTTGTACCTTTAGTTTCACCTTAAGTTTCGGAGAAAACCAAAGAAAACGGGCAAAAAAGGAAATATCACCCGTTTTCAAACGCCCGTATCTCGAGTTGTATTTGTCCTATTAACGCAGTCTCAACGGCTTATTGCTCAGAAAAACTACCTCATTCAAACAATATAAATCATGTTGGGTGTTGCCGACCGAAATCTCCCGACATATTTTTCAGCCTAAATTTGATACTTTTGAAATTCAGTTTTCCCCCAAAATAACCGATTTCAATAAAAAACGGTATTTACCTTTTATTTGACACAAGGAAAAAAAATGTGGAAGAATTTTTGTAAAAATTTAAATATTTTTTATATACGAAAAAAAAAAAAAAATATATTGGAGGGTTATTTTAGATTGTAACCTTCTGCAGTATCATCTAACATTTATTTAAATGATATAATTGTATTGTACTATTTGAGAGCCCTAATTTGATGTTTCACTCGATATGGTCTTGGTCAGAAAATTATTTTCATTACCTTTAGGTGTAAACATTAATCTGTAATTAATTAATTAATTAATTTAATGAGATTTATATTTGAGTTTGATCCCTGTTGGAAGTGACTTGGCGAAATTTACCCTGGGGGGTCTTATATAGATGTGTCAATATTAAATTCTGTAAGCCAGTCGGTGTACCAGATCATAGGTTAATTTGAAAGAGGGTGCAGTTGTCAAGCAAATAAAATATTTTAATTTCACTAATCAATTTATTAGTAGATAGAACGGAACTAATAATAGTTAAGATATCTAAATATTTGATTTAAGTTAAAAAACCATCTTCAGAGGAAACAATAATAATTCCAAGAATAACTTTTAAACTTGAAGTTGGAAATAGAGGTGTGAAAATTATGCGTACTGACAGTTCCTCCTGAAATTAGCTTACTCGATGAATCCCGGAGTCAAAAATTATCTTTTGTTTGTGTGGATCACATTAGTACTTTGTAGTATTATATTTAATGAAATTGCCTACTGAATTAACTAATATGGTAGTAATATTTATAAAATAGTAATAATACATCCACTGATTGCAAGCAGGAACCCCGCGCGAAGCGCGGGGCGAATGCTTGTATTTAATGAATAATGGCCTACTCAATTAACCAATATGATAGTAATAGATATAAAATAGTAATAATACAGCCACTGATTGCAAGCATGAACCCCGCGCGAAGCGCGGGGCGAATGCTTGTTAAAAGATAAATAAAATAAACATTTAAAGATAAATTTAAAAAATCAGAAGATTAATGTAACACTCATTACTTTTTTTTTAACAAAAATTGCAAATATTTTAGGTCTAAAAAATATTTCTGGTGGGATGAAAGAGAATATTTACGTCATATATACAATTTAGTAACGTTTCATAAAAACAGAGAAACACAATCTTAAAAATACTGTTTTTATGATAGTAACACTCATTACGACAAAAATGTGATTTTTTATGTATATATATGTTCATATATATGTAAATGAATTTGAAAACTGACTGTTCTTGAACGAAAATATCATCTTAAGTCCACGATGTGTCAGAATAATTTATATTATCATGTCTAAGGCTTATTTTAATTTTCTATAAAGTAGCCAAATTGATTTCCCTAAAGGTACATTTTATTTGAAAATAACCCAATCATTACTTCTATTAGCCTTAAAATTAGTGAGGT
This sequence comes from Gerris lacustris, assembly GCA_951217055.1. NCBI lineage: Eukaryota > Metazoa > Arthropoda > Insecta > Hemiptera > Gerridae > Gerris > Gerris lacustris. The sequence continues at coordinate 68,484,676 of OX578277.1, read as the reverse complement.
ACGGTTTAATAAAAAACTACATTGATTAACCAACTAGTTTCGTGTAATTTGTACACATCATCAGGGTTTAACTACAGGTAATAGACAATATATACTGAACTTAAAGTATATATATTGCCTATTACCTGTAGTTAAACCCAGATGATGTGTACAAGTTACACGAAATTAGTTGGTTAATCTATGTAGTTTTTTATTAAACCGTACCTCACTAATTTTAAGGCTAATAGAAGTAATGATTACTTTTTATCCTCTTGCATAGATACGTCGTTAATTTTTTTTTTGTTTATTGTAATCGTTCACAGCAGCTGCATAAACCTTATGATTGGCATTTCGCATCCAGTTAGTCTCCACTTAGCGGGGTGGCCCGGTGCAAGAACTGAACCCAGATCTGTGGTTACCCATCCAAGAAGTGACCACGCTCGATGCTGCTTAATCTTGCAGATTGGAGTGCCTCCGCTCTCACTTACGAGCTACTAGACCCCCTTTATTTTTTATGTAAGTACCTACATTAAATAATTTTTCAAATAATTTGTACACCGCACTAGTATATAGTACTTATTTTTAACTTAACCTTTTTTCTGTTTGTTTGTTTATCTCCAAATCTTGTAACCTAAATTTGACTTTCTTTCCAACTACCTAGAAAGCTGAACCATGTCAATACAATAGTCAGTCATTATTTGATCAATTAATTAATTGATTTAGTTAAATTTTTGGGTCTATCAACCGTATATGCCACGCATGTAGAAACGGCAAAACTTGAAAATATTATATATATATATATATATATATATATATATATATATATATATATATATATATATATATATATATATATATATATATATATTTCTTCTATTCATCCTTCTGATAACATGTTATCTGACTATCGACCTCTTTTGAGACCTTATATATCGATATATCTCGTCCGTTAAACTCTTTCGTATTTTGTACTTCGATTTGGGCCTCTACCTGGTTTATATTTAGGAGGGTTGTTATTCTTCAGAAAATGAGCGGAGCACCTCGAAGAAGACATTGAAAATTTTAGGCAAACAAAATTAAGGATAACAAAATTGAATTCAAACACAAAACAAACACATTTTTGTTAAAACGTGTAAAATTTCGCAAATCATGCATTGTTTGGATATTTCTGATTTCGATAAATGGCGTCATTATAAAAATCGATAGTACCGACATGCGATATCTAATAGGGCCCCCTCTGTAGTTATATACTGTAGTTTTACCCATACTTAAGTACGCAGTAAATCTTTCTTCTTCAGTTTTCTATTGTATGGGAACTCAAGTTATCAAGAAGAAAGCTGCTTTGATAAATAAAAAAAGTTTTATCTACCGTGGAGAGACTGGTTCTTTTTATTTACCAAGTTATCAGTTACTACTGACACCCTCACCATCAGTGTCATTGGACTGGATAGCCCTATGTAGAGGTTAAGGTGTGGGACATTACACTGAGCTTATGAATTAAAAGACAATATCAATTTATTATGCAATGAAAACCTTACCTTTTAAATTGATAAATAAATAAAAGTTTAAAAAAAAAGAAAAAAATATTTTTAATTTTTTTCTTTATAATTTACTTCAATTGTTTCGATTTGGTTCTGCTGTGTGTGGCTCTGGTTGTCGTCTAAATCTTTGAAGGGCTAATTCGCCCTCTTGCAGTCATCCAATAGGGCTGAAACTTTGGCATATATCTATTGTTATGCAGAGTCTATAGACTCTGTACCAATACGGAACGGAAATTAAATTAAACTTTCCTTAGCGAAGCTAGAGTATTCGGATAATCGCATGTATAAGCCTCTCCTGGAAATATGTTATCTTAAGTTTTTGTATATACTCAAAAATAATTAACGAAGATAGGATGCACAAAGAGGTAAAAAAAAACCACGACTACAAATTTGAAAAATATTGCATTATATTTATTTATATATCATCATAATGTATATAATTAAAAACCCATATTAGCACCATGTTGATATTATTTGACTAACTTTTTAAAGAGACCTTATTATAATTTGTTAACGAGAAAATAAAATAAACATCGAAATGCTCAAAATTCACCGGGAGAATTAATTTTAATTCTTTATTCTTAAAGGTCGACAAAGATGTGACCTAGTGTTGTTTTTTTTTGTGTCATGTATAGTCAGTTTTTAATAAAATAGAAAAAAAACAGCAGAAATTCGCTAATACTATTCTGTTTCTATTTTAAATAATTTTCACGGAGAGCGGTCATTTAGGGGGGGGGGGGGGGAGAAAAAAGCACCAAATTATATCGACCTCGGCAATAGTCGGGAGTTTCAATTTTAAACGAAGCTAAGTGTACAGTGTGTTTGATTCGTTTTTACAATTGGTCTTAACTGATAAAATCAATTTAAAAGTTTTCCATCAACATAGACCTGCTTAATGTTCTTGCTGTCACCACAGTAAATGAACTTCTGTACGTATTCTTTGAGTGTGTGCTCAAGTAAGGCACCAGCGGTGCCGTCAAGAGGTGTCATGTCAACCACCAAAGCATCAAAATCCTTTCCAACGGCAAAACTTCCAAGTTTATCCTCCATTCCCAGGGCTGAAACAAAATTGGTTATTGTTTAAATAGATTTGTAAAAAGGCCAAAAGAAGTGAAAATATGTTTGGGAAAGTCGACTGTTCGATCGACAGAGAAAATAAGATGAAACTGCCTTACCCCAATCTTTTACTACTTAAGGGAAACATTGTTAACGTGTTTTTCTTTAGACTACATGCATTTTTTAATTTGCCTACCTAAATTCTAAAAACTATTTATTGGGGTTGCTAATACTAATACCACAATATTAATTTGCAACGCATAACAATATTAACGTACAATGAATTAACGAACAAGCAACTTTAGTATAAAATAGAAGCATACTCATAATTTTAACCGTCTATTTTAATATATTTTTCTTTAATTGTTGTGTTATAAATTTTTGTAGACAGAATAGTGAGATATTGTATGAGTTACATATCTGCCCGTATGGGATCATAAGTGTCAAAACAAGTATACTTTCTGATAATATAATCCAGGTAAATAAACACTGATTACAAGCGAAAAGTCTGAAGGAACTGTACTAGATAATAGATCTATTATTGGTTGCTACATTACACCTCAAGCAAATTGTTGTGGAATGTATTTAGTAATTAGTAGATACTCATGTCTACATTAAAATAACAAGTTTTACTTTCAGTATTTGAAACGTTTAACATACTCAATCATAGCAATCAAACTTAGTTTTTTCTTAATTATAGGTGGAAATTTCTACCCGATCATCAAGGAATATAACTATTTAAAAAAATCAAATAATGTTTACCATGTCGAAATGTTTAAAATTATTTTGATCTCGTCTCTCTCTATCTCACTTTTTACATATAATATACTCGTATATTACACATTATGTGAGGAAGTAAAAAGGAAAGAAAGAAAGACAAAATTAATAATAATAAACAATACATATAACAATAATTTACTAAATTTACATATTAATGTCTTAAGAATTGCCACTCGAATAAAAAATAAATACTATATTATAATTTATATTTTTAAACCCTATTCAGTCGTCTAAATGAATTAATCCAGGCAAATAAATAATATACAGAAGAAAAAAGCCGACAAAAGAATTGATAATTTAAATAATCTATTTAAAATATGGGCAAATTTTAAAACAAACCTGTTTACCATTTTATACTACAACATTATAACAAAGGTGATAACAATTTTTTTTTTTAAATTAAGTTTAATTAAATCAGTAGATTTAATCTTAAAATATTAAATGAATTATAGCCTTATTTGGACCGGTTAATAACAATAAATTATTCTTATTAATTTGTTTTTAATTCGCAAGCTTTTCTGAAGCTTTTTCTGTACAAACTTCGAAGGCCGAAGCCGCTTAAATAACTGGTTGTGAGGGTAAGATGTACCTGTAGCTCCTCCCAAGGTTGCAAGATAGAATACTTCCTCGTAGTTAAGAGGCTTATAGCCTTTGCTTTGAAAGGAGAGGTGAGTTGATGTAGTTAGGGCGCATCTCATAGCATCTACTATGCTAGCATTGCAACCACCAGAAACATCTGAAAATAAATTTATACGGTTTGTAAATAAAAATTTAAATGGATGTATAGTAAAGTTATGGTTAAAATCAATAGGAATCCTTAGTTGACTAAGTAGTATGCATTATCATGTATAATTTAGAAGTTTGTTATTTGGGTACTGTTCCAAATAATAAGAAGAATGGTTTAGATGTCTATTCCATATCGAAGTAAAATAATAAGATTATCTTTCCACAATAGCTTTGTTAAGATGAAACAGGTCGCAAGAGGCCATTATCAAAGCCGGAGAAAACGCTAAGCCAGAAAGAACTAGAAGTTAGCGGATAAAGCTTATTGCTGAATTGATGAATGAACCCACACTACAGCTATTAAGAAAAATAAGTATCTTAGTCTAGAGCAGCGTTTCCCAAAACTTTTTTGACCGCGGCCCGGTACGAGATTTTAAAATTTTTCACGACCACCTTGAAAAAAAAAAAAAAATGTATGGGTTTCAAAAAAAAAAAAAAAAAAAAAAAAAAATCGGGTACGGGGTACCTCGGAACTTTTCCTCACTTCAGAGGCAGCAGGAGAAAGCAGCATTGGACGTGGTCAGTACTTGGATGGGTGACCGTTCTGAACAAACTGATTTATTATCATTCTTCAAAAACCTTATATTTAATACCTGTATTTTATTTTATTATTTGAAGTTTGGCGGTATTTTTACAGATGTAAACAAACTTTGACGTCATCAAAATTATCGCACTAATAAATAATTATATTCGCTTATAACTTTTAAACAAATAAATGGAATTTCATCGGGGTTTTTTATATTTGTTCCTTAATTTTTTCCGGTTCCAACGATATGCTATACGTCAAAAACCTATTTATACTTTCGGTATTATTAACCGTCAAAGTTTAAAAAATCAAAAATTGATAACTTCAAAATGGCGGCCAATATCAAAATGCAAATTTGTGGGCTTGTTTGTTATACAAAGAGGTACATTCGTGCCAAATTTCAACTCGATCAGGACCATAATCGATTTATTACGATTTTTTTAAATTTTTGCTGACTCAGCAAAGTGGGTTCAAGATGGCGGAAAAAGTTGATTTTCCGGGCGGCACCACTGCAGGCAAGGACTGATTTTTCTGCCAAGTTTCAACACAGTTGGTTAAATACCTTAGGCGCTACGATGATAACACACCTACACACACACATAAATACGTCATGCTGAAAACCACTCAGGAGGTCTTAAAAACACCTAAAACGGATAATTCCGTTGAAATCTCGAAAAAAAAAATGTTTGGTGAAAACAATAATTTTCCTACTATGTATTAGTAGTGAGGGAAAGTAAAAATAAAAATCAAGTTATTTGTTTGCTTATTCATACTCAAAAATTGCAAAATAATTATATAAGAAAAATATAAGTAATTAAAAAATTAACAATTATGTATATTCATTTAAAACTTTAGCAAATTAAGTAAGCTTTATTCCACATAGTTTGTCCTTAGTGCGAAGGATGATGTTGTTTGTCATCACATAACAATTTCAAATTAGGAGGTAATGATGTTAATGATGTTAACAGCGCAACCAAAAATCAATTAGTGGTACAGTTTCATACACTTTTTTCAGATCGGTTGTGCATGAAATTTCAATTACATTATCAACTTTTTGTTCACAACGATTTAACATTTCTTCCTTTTCAATTTTGACAGAAAAAGGATCTTAAATCCACATATTATTTGAAGGAATATCCGGAAAGCAGTCTTTAAAACTATTTATTAGCTCCGAAAGATGCTCTTGAATTGAAACTGATAGTGTTTCTAGATGTAAATCTCTTTCGTTATAGTTTGCATGGGTTTCAATAAATGTCCATGTAATGTTTCAAAAGATTTAAAAATGTTTCATTAAATTAATGAAGAAACTCCATTTTTTTTTTTTTTTTTTTTTATCAAATAGGTTAAAATACAAATATTTATTGATAATAATTTAATTTTAATTTTTATAATATAACACCGAATTTTTAACCGGTAACATTTTTTTACAATTTGTTTTCGCGACCCGGCAAAATTGTTCTACGACCCAGTGTCGGGTTGCGACCCACGCTTTGGGAAACGCTGGTTTAGAGTAACTACACTGCTCAATTTTGAAGATCGATTTGTCACTGAGCAATTTAAATTCAAGGAAATGAGCGGTATTTGGGTAACAGCAGGATAGATTATAACAATAACTGATCACTGTTATCTGTTAACACTTTCTTGAAAATTTGAAGATCTTACTTGCATTCTTGAAAACATCTTGAAGGTTTTTAGTCTCGTAAATTTGCTCAACGGTTTTATTTTTTTGTACTTACAATATTGAGAAAGAACTCTGGAACTGATATACTTCGAGACGAAAAAAGTCACATCAAATACGTTGTAACAATGAATCCGATGATAGAATAAGTTTAACGTAAATGGTCTGCTAGCTTTATCGTCTTACAATTAAGTCTTTGCTATTCATTAAATATCTGCTAGACCTTGAATGTTTTCTTTAATACTTCTGCAAAGTTTTATCACAATGATAGACTAGATGTGTTTTAGGCATTTTGTGTTTAACATCATGTTTAACTCAGTAGCGTATAATAACAAATATTTTTTCTACATCGACTCAAAATATGGACATAAAAGTCTTATCAGCCTCTTATCCCAAGTGATAACACAAGAAACTTTATTACCACCATATACATTAATAATATTTAATATGCATTTGTGTAACTCATACATTAATCAACTAATTAATTTTTGCGTTCGTCAAACACATCTTTATAAAAGATAATTGTTTAATAATATCTTTTTTGTAATAATTTCTTATCAGTCATTGTTTAAAAGTTTAAGATTAAACTAAGCATAGTTAGTTTGTTTTGCTCTTCAATATATATTTTTTTATCTATGTAAATACTCATGTTTCTAAATAAGAAAATTTGTGAGATAATACCACTTTTTGAAATTTATCATTCTGCTTTACATTGATTGTAGTACAAATACTTTTCCAAATCAGCAATTATTATTTTTGACGGAATAATAATATTTTTTGAGTGTGTTGAATTACACACTGTAAAATATTTCAGTATTTCACATGCTTTAATGTAAATTACTCTCTATAGTCATTTAATAGATTACTACCCGATCATAATAGCAGTATTGCCATTTGTTGGGAAATGAACTCTTCAATGTTTATTCTTTATTCAGAACCAGTTCATTTAGCAAAATCTCATGATCATAATATTTGAAATAATTGCTCTAAATGCATGGCAGTGGCGTAACTATAGGCTCGTTCGGGCCCACATTGCGGCGGGCCCCCGGTGCCAGGGGCCCCAAATCCAAAAAATATGAAATCTCTATCTTTGATACCAAGTCGATGGGGCCCTTTAGAGCAAAAAAAATCTAACTTAGAAGCACAATGTTTTTTCTTTTGTTTTTTTTTCTCACAAACTTTCTTTGGCGAGGGGCCCCCAAAAACTACTTGCAGGGGGGCCCCAATGCCCTAGCTAGATACTACAAAACAAAAAAATATACTCATTAAGCTTATTAAAAATATGTATTCCTCTCGTAGGTATTGAATATGGATGTTTATAAAATGGCCTATATTATAATATAGGCCATTTTATAACATCCAAAGAGAGTACATATATGTACTCGTAATAACGTTAATTGAATTTGTACCTATACGTACAACTAAAAGTCTAATTTGATTTATATGAATAGATAGGCTATAAAATTAATTCTAATTTATGTTAAATCTTAGCATACCAGTTCCGAGTCCAACTTTAATTCCATGTTTCCACAATTTCCTGACATCGCAGAGTCCACTTTGAAGATAAGTATTAGAATTAGGGCAATGTGCTATACAAGTTCCTCTTTCCTTTATCGTATCTAATTCTCTGTCGCTTAGATATATTCCATGAGCTAATATCGTCTGTGGGAATTTCATGAGCAATTTATGAATTAGTAACCAGAGTTGTTAAGACAAGTACCTAAAAACTATAATCTTGTAGTACCTTCACGACCAAACTGATACTGCAAATAGGGGACCACTAACTAATAAGTAAAAATTTGTAGTTATTAGTTTGAATAAATGGAAAATTGTTGTACAATTAAAATATTTATAGTGATGGTCGGGATCATGATGGTGTCATCAATAATATAAACGTAATCATAATCATAATACTAATAATACTTTTAAGAAGAAAATGAAAATTATGGCACTAATTAATAAGTATGTTTGCTTATAACTTTTAAACAAATTAATGGAATTGCATCGGGATTTTTACTTATCCTCACTACCTATAGTAGGAAAAGTACTGTTTTCACCAAAAATTTTTTTTTCGAGATTTCAACGGAATTATCCGTTTTGGGTGTTTTTAAGACCGCCTGAGTTGTTTTCAGCATGACGTCTGTATGTATGTATGTGTGTGTATGTGTTATCATCGTAGCGCCGTCGGTATTTAACCAAGAGAGTTGAAACTTGGCAAAAAAATCAGTCCTTACCAGCAGTGGAGCCGCCCGGATAATTAAATTTTTCCGCCTTCTTGAACCCAGTTTGTTGAGTCAGCAAACATTTTAAAAAATCGTAATAAATCGACAATGGTCCTGGTCGGGTTGAAATTTGGCACGAATATACCTCTCTGTATGACAAACAAGCCCACCAAATTTCATTTTGATATTGGCCGCCATTTTTGATTTTTTAAACTTTGACGGTTAATAATACCGAAAGTATAAATAGGTTTTTGACGTATAGCATATCGTTGGAACCGGAAATAATTAAGGAACAAATATAAAAAACCCCGATGAAATTCCATTTATTAGTTTAAAAGTTATAAGCGAATATAATTATTTATTAGTGCGATAATTTTGATGACGTCAAAGTTTGTTTACATCTGTCAAAATACCGCCAAACTTCAAATAATTAAATATAATATAGGTATTAAAAATAAGTTTTTTTTTGAAGAATGATGATAAATCAGTTTGTTTAGAACGGTCACCTATCCAAGTACTGACCACGTCCAATGCTGCTTCCTCCTGCTGCGAAGCAGCAGGAGAGGCCACTTCAGTGGCCTCTGAAGTGAGGAAAAGTTCCGAGGTACCCCATACCGATATTTTATATTTGTTCCTTATTTTTTACCGGTTCCAACGACATGCTATATGTCAAAACCCTATTTATACTTTCGGTATTATTCACCATCAAAGTGAACTTCAAGATGGCGGCCTATGTCAAAATGAAATTTGGTGGATTTGTTTGTCATACAGAGAGGTACATTTGTGCCAGATTTCAACTCGATCGCACTACCTTTCGATTTATTAAAAATTGTTTGCTGAGTCAGCAACCTGGGTTCAAGATGGCGGAAAATTTTGATTTTCTGAGCGGCACAACTAGAAATAAGAACTGATTTTTCTGCCAAGTTTCAACTCTCTAGGTTAAATACCCTGGGTGCTACGATGATAACACACATACATACAGACATGCTAAAAACCACTCCAGAGGTCTTAAAAACACCCTAAACAGATAATTCAGTTGAAATCTTGAAAAAAAAACGGGTGAAATCAATATTTCTTCACCATATAGGTGAGAAAAAGTAATCTTATAAGATTACAAGTATAATCTTAATAATAACTTTAATTTAATAATGCAGGTAAATAAATAAAGATAAATTTTATGTCATCAACACGTGATAAAAATTCAAGGACAGGTCCTGTTTAAAATTATTCATTTATTTACTCATTAATTTATAGTTAATTAAATATCTGTTGTTATGTGTTTGTTCTTTTAACACGAAACGAAAAATCCCTCGCATATTTTAAGAATTATAAAGAATAATTTATAATCAATTTATTATAACAATTATTATTTATTATAACAATTTTTTTTATAATCAGTTTATTTTTGAATTCGGTGTTGGGTGTGAAAATTGTGTTGAAATCAGTGTAAATATCAGATTATTTTCCAAAAAATCAATAAATTTGTTTACTTGTTTTTATTAACGTTTTTATTTGTTTTATTTTATTTTTTTTTTTATTAAAAACAGACATGTATGTTTATCCACGTTTCACCCCTAATACTTATTAATTTCAGTTATTCTGATATTCAAAGACGAAAGTACCTCGGGGAATTTGAATTATTATTGAGTATATAATTATTAGTATTAGTAGATTGAATATTCGTTATAATATTTAGTAATTGAATGAATATAAGAGGCATGTTATATTAATTACCTTATTGGTAAGAAGTCCAGCCTTATCATATACGTCAGTATAATCTTTACATTCAGGGAATAACTCATTGACTACTTCAACTTCTGTCTTGTTTTCCGATATGTGAGTCTGAAATGCATAAAATGCAACATATTTTTACCTTAGCTAAATTAAATAATAGCATTAATAACACAAAAAACCTTTCTATAAATAAATAGTAATATTAACATTAAAATAACAGCCCAACGTTAATAGCCAACGGGAGAACACAGCTATAACATCTACTTTACACATCTATCGAGCAAATAGTGAGAAACCTGTTTTATCTCTTTTGAAATTAGATTTAGATCAGCTAAAGTTATTAGTTGAATTTGTTTGCAAAAGCAGTTTCAGAGGATTGTACAATTATACGAGAAAATTGTACAAACATTTTATAATATTTCTTTTTTGTGAATGAATGGTGTATACTAACACTAACGTTCATATTTTATATATATATATATATATATATATATATATATATATATATATATATATATATATATATATATATATATATATATAATGTATTTTTAATGTACATAAATCTTTAATGTAAATATTTTTTAATGATCAACTGGTGTAACAGAAAACTTATAATAAAAATTTCATGATACTAACACGAGTTAAGCTTCAACCATCTCTCACAAAAACTTTGTTGTATTACAAATTCCACTTGAATTTAAAAATATACTTATTGTTTCAAACATTGTCTCTTTAGTACCTGAATGTACAAATCTTGCTCCACTGCCATTTTAGCTAGAGATTCAAGTAGCGTCATATCACAAGAAATAGCAAATCTAGGAGTCACAGCCGACTGAATAAGAGGATTCTGGAAAATATTGATAAAGTATGAATATATTTAGACATTTATAAGTACAGTTACAGTTAAAACATATAAGATAAGTACAGAAAATAAAGAAATATCACTTAATAAGATTAATTATCTTATATCTATATACACAAAATTAAAGTTTTGTCTGTACATTGATCAAAATTGAAAATCTTTTTCATTGCATACGTTCCGAAACCCGAATCCGGCCTTAACTTTATATATTATATATATATATATATATATATATATATATATATATATATATATATATATATATATATATATATATATATATATATATGTGTGTGTGTGTGTGTCTGTCACCACCAGTCCGACTTTATATGCTCAGAACTGGCTAACGAAATCAATTAATTTTTTTTGCAGAGGTGAGCGCAAACATGTTGCGCATTTTGTAGGCTTGGTTCCATCGAAAAATATTGACTAGAACCAAAGTTATTAACAATAATATAAATAATAACCTTAAAAAATTAGGTTGACCCACCTTGAGATTATGATTTACCGTTTCTGTTGACTCACTACAACCAAAACCCACAGACTCGCTAATCAAAATGTTTGGGTACTTCTAGACCACCTATAGACTCACGATCTCTTGCGTTTGGTTGGAAATTGGCCCAAACCGACAGGTAAAATGCGAAACGTTAAAAAAAAAAAAAAAAAATTTTTACCCCCCTTAAAAATTTAAGATGGTGGACACAACTTTAATCTTTTTGGATGCTAATTGCGGCCAAACGGTAAGTCGTTTCAAAAAGCAGATTGCTCCAGCAATAACTGATTTTAAAAGATCTACACAACTTTGGTCCTATGACTTTTTGTCGTACCTTCATCGGTTCTACCTTAAATAGTGCATTTTTTTTTATTTTAATTTTTGACTTTGAGCTCTTATGGCGTCCACAATTGTTGACCTGATTGGGTGCTTAAACCTCACACGAATGCTTTATTACTATATTACTTAGTTTCGACTGGCTATTTTTTTTATGTATAAATGTATAATATGATGTATAATATAGTCCTGATTCTATTCCTAGAAGGCTTTGGAAACAAAACTATTTAGGCATGTCATTTAATTGCCAGCCAGTAATACTTAGCATAAGCCCCCTTAGCATGAAAAATAGTATTTATATCTAAATATATGTTGCAGTAAACATTTTTTTAAATTGCTTAGACAATAAAAAATAACATTTTACCTACCTCTAAATTTTTAATTCCATCAACAACTTTTTGAGTATGTGCCACTGATTGTTCAGTACCTTCCAAATAGCTTTCAATTGGAATATTACGATTCATGGCTGCTTTTCCTGAAATTAAAACAATAATAATAGAATAGTTATTTATGTAACTAGGCAGCAAAATAACATTGCTTTCTAACTAAATTAAAATAACACAAATTAAAATAAAACTATACACAAACAAATAAGATCTTATGACACGCACTGGTAAACATTGTAACTTTTCCTGCCTATTCAGGGAACTATATCCCTGACTGTTTCAATTACTTTCCTGCCTGTTTTTAATATTTTAATGACAAATCAGCGAAATAGTACTTTCCAGCCTAAAAACAGTTAAGTAATGTTTAATTTTGCTGCAGTGAGTAGATAAATTTAATTTTGAAAACTAAGTTTGCTCTAGTCACTTTTAGATGAATTTTTTATCAACACTTCATATTCGACTCTTGACAGATTTATTTACTTAGTTTATTATTTATTTTGAAAGTCCTTGTGGAAATTTTCGCTTAACTATTATTTTTCATATTCCTTTTCTTCAATTTAGCTTACACGTTTAATGCGGTAAAGCGGTGAGGAAGTATTAAAAGTAGAAAACAGAATATTTAAGAGTACATTTGAAATATTAAAATGAAGATAATCATTATGATTAAGTAACGTTAAAGCAGCATAACAAACAAATCTATCTTCTAAAATCTAGTGACTAGAAACTGAAAGAGGAGTTTAAACATCGCCAAACCTTTAAGTTTCTTTTATTTTCTCCCAATTAATCTAGAAATGAAAACTAAAAACGGCAATTTTAAATTTAAATATAGGTAGTATTTTAAATATTTTACATACACATTTTCTCGCTTTCTTCGTGTTAAAATAATTTAAACAAATCTTTGTAAAATAATGTAACAAATTAATTTTACAATGAAGAATATCAACGGTGCATGTTCTGCTTGTTTTGGCTTACAAAATGCATAAAGAGACACTATCCGGGGCGTAGCTATCGGGCCGCAGCGCCCGCGGCCGCAGGCTTGAGGGGGTCGCAAAAATTGGAAAAGAAAAAATAGATAGAATTTGAAAAAGAGAGAAAGTGAAATAAATAAAAAAAACATCTTACATTCAAAAAATATGCATCTTGTCTGTCTGTCTGTATGTGTGTAACCGATTTGCACCGGACAAACGCCACAACCCTTAGAATTTTATTCCTGATAAACTTACATACATAACATTTATTTCTTTTACTTTATTATTTTTTATTTTTGTTATACTAAAATGTTTTGCATTTATTATAAAAATATGGGTGAAGAAGCTAAAAGATAACTTCTTAGTAAACTGCAAAAAAAAGAAAAGTACTTTCTTTCTTCGTGCACAACATAATGGTCGATTCAATTCCTAATTTACAAACGCAAGAATCTGCACGCTCGAATATTTTGACATTTTCATATCTTTACTTTGGCACATAAACTCTAAAAGCGTTACCAAAAAACGACACTAAAAAACGACAGCAAAAAGCGTTACATGAAAATGTCTCACTGTCTTGCAGACTCGTATACAAGAAGTTATTTTAATTTAAGGTATTTTTGCGAATATCTCGCTTCCTCTGGCACGGAGACCAATTGACGATCAGATCAAAATTGAAGAATATAATATTTCACACACAAAACGTCATGCTATTAGTTTACGTACAACGAACCGTTTGGATAATAAAGTGATCCGAAATTTCCGCACAAGGCGTAATAACGACCAATAACTTAGGCTTTCCACCGAGGAAGCTCTACGGTGGGAACCGTTATTATATACCTACGAGTGACATTTTAAGTTTGTTTGAACGAAGTTTCAAAATATTCATGCTCCCAGTGTTTTAATATTATACAAAGGTAAGTGTTATGGTGACCATCACAATGCAGTCCTCCTTGTGCGGAATCTATTTACATTATTAAGTAAAGGGAGTAAGGGAGCTTATTAAATAAGGGGCGCATTATTTTTTATCTTGGGGGCGCTATTGGAGGTAGCAGCTACGCCACTGGACATATATTTCGTTTTTCTTGTTCTCAGATCTCAACAATTTCAAGATTTCTAACGAAAATTATTTAACACGATGCAAAAGTTCGAGGAAATAGAAATAGTGACTGCTCACATGATATATCCACTAATTACTAACAACGCATTTAACTTCAAACCCACAAAAATTGTAATCTTATACATACTTTTCATTATAAATTTTTACATTTACATCAATTTATAAAATGATGCATACCTACAATAGCTCTTTGTCCAAGGTCAGAGATGATCTCTCCCAGTTTTATTGTACTATCGCAGTGCATTGACCCGTAATATACAGCCAAAGTAGTTCCACATGATATGCTCGATTTCTTAAAATTGAAAAAAAAAAAAAAAATTGTGAATTTTTCATCTTATTTCCTATTGTCTATTACAGTAGAAAATTTAGTAAGATTGATGTACTGTACAGTATTGAAAAATGCAAAGAAGCCATACTTACAACGACATATTTGTAAATTTTCGTAGCGAACTCAATGTCGCCATATTTTACTTCCAATGGGAAAGTGTAAGTTTTAAGCCAATCAAGTAAAGGTAATTCCATACCAAGACCAATGTTAGGGTATTGTGGAGCATGGATATGTAGATCGATTAATCCTGGGCAGAGAAATTGACCCTTTGATAGCTTTATCACACGACCTTTTTCTTTAGAAACATCTAATTGTCCTTGTGCGTCGAAAGAAACGATCTAAAAGAATACGTTCAAATGATAAAAATTAAAGAAGTTATACAAAATAACTTTAGATCCTTAACTTTAATGAGATAATAAGGTAAGATAAATAAAATTAATCTCGGTTTCTATGTATTGGAGACAAAAAGTTATTATTAATATTATAGGATAAAATTTGCTACAATTTATATATATATATATATATATATATATATATATATATATATATATATATATATATATATATATATATGTATATATAATTTTTTCCTACACTGTTTTAGAAGATTTGGCGATCTTTAACAGTATCCAAATAAATTTAATCGTATCTAAACGTTTAAAAATGAGAAAATTAGGAAAAAATTATAAATACAAAAGTACTAAAAGTATTTTATTATCTACGATATAAATAATAATTGCATGGATTTGCATAAATAAGGTAAACAATTGTCATTTAGGAAAAGCCTCTTTGTTCTAACTTTTTATAAGGGACCATCATAATTTCTTTGTATATATACATAGATATATATTTTAAATAAAAATAGAAAATTTATAATATCCTAAAAATACAATTACCTTGCCCTTCTTTACGATAATCGTTGCATTTTCATAAAATCCAATTTGATCTGGAGAAACGGAATGTATTATTGGCCCATGAATTATCAATTCCTAAAAAAAAAAAATAATAATACATATAATATAATTTTGACAAGAACTGTTAAATATAAGTAATGTCGATTATTAAGTAGGTTAACTTTTAAGGAACATAATGTAGTATCCTAATCGAACATAACAAAAACATTTTTCCTGATTTGAAGTCCCATATTTAAAGGATGCAATAAATTGAAAATAAAAATTGATTATAGATTCACTATTTTGGATCTTCAAGGCAAGGGAGGGAAATTCATAATTAATTAGTGACTCTGATTTGGTGGCCTTTTTGCTTTGCTTAGTGCAAGAAGTTAAATATATAATGGAAACCTATAAATAAAAATAAAATAATAATGACATTGAGGTGATTAGAGGTAGAATCAATCTATCGGTAGTTAGAGGAGAAAGTTGAATATTTATTTATTTCTACATACATTTTTTAAGAGTCCTCAACAGCATTAGCAACTAGAGAGGCGCTTGAACTGAATATATAGCTAAGCTAAATATAATAATAAGCTCCACGGACATCCTTTCCAGGACAGAAGCCTTTCCCTAAGGAGGAAAGAGTCAGTTTTGAGGTTTAAAAAAAATCTTTTAACTACCTTGTCCCACAACACTCGCGGTCCCTATAGCCACTCAATACTAATTTTCTCCAACTATAATAACTATTTCTCCTCTCCATCTTAACATGGGTCTTCCTTTCCTTCTTTTGTTTTTCTAGGGATCCATTCAGTTAAGATTTTGGCCCAACTGCTATTATCCAATCTAGCCAGGTGACCTGCCCATCTCCGCTTGGTGTGTTGAGCTTCTTTCTGTAAATCCTTCAGCCTTGTTATTTTTATTATTTCTTTGTTACTTACTTTGTCAACCCAACTTATTGCTCATGCTCCTTGCCATACTCATTTTTGTTGATAGTAGTTTATTTATTACTCATCTTTTCTGAAAGAGATCACGTTTTGGCACCGTACAAAATAGTTGGGTATACACAAGAAGAAATTATTTTTCCTTTTAATCTTCTGTCAATTTGACTTTTAAATATATTTTTTAAAGACCAATATTTTCTCCAACCTAAGTCGATTCTTCTGCATAATTCTTTTTTTCTTTGATTTTTAAAAGATATTGTTTACCCTAAATACAGGCATTCTTGGACATATTCTATATTAATATATTTTTGTACTTTCACTGGAGTTTGTCATAACCTTGGTTTTGGATACATTAATTTCTAGACTTATTTACTGGCATGCATGAATAAGTTGTTATATAATTTTTCCAGTTCTTTTGCCGATGTTGTTACCAGCAGAACGTAACTGCGAAACGCAGGTTATTTAATTTTTTGCTCTGTACAGATATTCCATATTCATCCCATTTCATCCCAATGCATAATTGAGTGCACAATTGAAGACGATTGGTGAAAGTGGACAACCTTGCTTTAAAAGCTCTTCTTGTATGAAATGAACGTCCTACTTTGTCCAGTGCCATAACTGCCCGGTTTTCCTTTTAGCTTTCTTTAATGATCACTACGTAATTTTCTTACGTATTTTTTCTGCACCATGTTCTTTTAAAGCCTTCCATTCCATATACTTAGGTGTTCTAAGGAGTCAAAAGCTTCTTGAAATTAATCAGTGCAAGATACGTGGTTAAGTTGAATTCTGTACATTGTTCTATAAGTTGCTAAACCGTTTGCAAAAGATCGACAGTTGAGAAAGAGGATCTAAAACCTGCTTGTTCTACTGGGCGATTTTCATAAATTTTTCCTATCATTTTATTTTTAACTATTGCACAACATGTTTTCACTCCTTTCTGAAAAAAAATTAATCGATTTCATTCGGCCAGTTTTGCGCCAATAAAGTCGGACTGGTGGACACTGGTGACACACATATACGAAAAAAGTTAAGGCCGAATTCGGTTTTTGGAATGTATAAAATTAAAAAGTATAAAAAAACAATTTCAATTCTGTCCAATGTACAGACAAAACTTTAATTTTATATATAT
The DNA here is from genome assembly GCA_951217055.1 of Gerris lacustris. Taxonomy (NCBI): domain Eukaryota; kingdom Metazoa; phylum Arthropoda; class Insecta; order Hemiptera; family Gerridae; genus Gerris; species Gerris lacustris. The sequence goes on along the minus strand of OX578277.1, from coordinate 68,466,921 downwards.
GTATATAGATGCCATTTTATTTTAAAATAAACGTATACGTTTTATATACATGGATAATGGATAGAGGTAAGAACAGGAGAAGTAATAAAAGAGATTTCTTTCAAACGAAAGAAGAGAAATTTGATCGGAGCCAGAACGTTTAATAGCTCTAAGACTCAATGACCTCAAGTACTTAATAATTTGAAAAAACTGATTACATTGACGTGGTTAGATGCATAGATTGCTTACTTGAGTACCTACTTATTTTAACATGGTGAACATAAATAAAATACACTATACCTTGTTCTTTAACTTTTGACACTTTTTCTTAATTGATTTGTCACTTAGCTGTTCACCTTAGCTCATAGAAAAACTTCGAATTTATACGTTATTGAGTCTTGATGGTGATTATATCTTTACAACTAAACTTCCTGATATAATTTACTATGATTGTTAGGTATTAAGAAGGCTATTGAACGGAGAAATTAAATTCTATGCTTTTACCAAACCTGTCCCTCATGTTTCTTCTAGAGTTAAGCTTGGAATACTGAATTCAGTACTTAAGGTCAAAACAGAAAAATGGAAGTCACATTAAGTAAGATATTATTATAGCTATAGATATTGTAGATATTTATTATAGCTTCTTCAAATCTAGTCGTTAAGTAAAGCTGTTAAGTTCCAAGTTGTATTCAAGTTCCACCAAATCAAGGTCGCAACAATTAATTCTATTATGAAAGAGAGATATGTGGTGGCAATATACTTATATAAACTCTACATGTTAATTTGAACTAAAATCAAACTTCGTTGGATTTCTATCTGGTTCTACAAGATAGTACAAGTTCACTCTCAAAAATATTCACTCTTCCCGTAGTTAATAATAATTATAATTTGATTTAAATTAAAATTTAATCTTTCCGTAGTATGAATACTACCAAAATCGTAAAATATGAATTTCAAATTGATTGTACTAGGTACAGGTACTAATTGGGTACTTTATAATTATATGCGTTATTTCTCGATCTAGTTCTATGTCATTAATGTTGACTTCTAAGACTTGTGGAAAATTGAAAGCTTAAATTCGGGACAAGGTATCATTAACGTCAGAGAAACTCATTCTCCTGCGTAGCTTAGTTGGTAGAGCGCTATACTGGATATATAGAGGCTCCTGGTTCAAATCCCGGCGCTGGAGTGTATTTTTCTCTGTCTGTTTCCCGTAGTTAATAATAATTATAATTTGATTTAAATTAAAAATATTCACTTAAATTGATTTTTGGAATAAAAAATATTCAGCTACAACAATAACGTAAGTATATTATGTATTGGACAGTAATGTACAAAACTGATAATAAAGTTATGGTTTCTAGTTCAGAAGTGATGTAGCTTTATATTTTATCAAATTAAAGAATTTTACTGTCAAAACTAAATAGAAATATGCTTTAGACGAGGTGACATTGACATAGTGGTTTTAACTTATATTATAAATTATATATAAAACAATAATTAACTAATACATTATTTAAATAAATAAATAATATTTTTAACTAGCCGGACTCGTTAACTAATACATTATTTAAATAAATAAATAATATATTTAACTAGCTTAGTTTGTATTTAATAATGTATGATTATTGATAAAGTGTAAACATATAATTTGACGAAGAGGATAATGAATAACCAGGGATAAATTACAGAGGAAGATAGAGCGAGCTGCGGATGCTAAACAAACAACGGTCAGCTATAAAAAGCGTAATGGACAAATCAACCAGTTAGAAAATAAGGAAGTGATATGCATTGAGGAGACTAAAACTAGACAGGATGTCTTAAAGTCAAATTGGACTAAGAACGAGGGCGTTCAAGATAATATAGATTAGCTTGTAGGGATGAGATGAGACAAATATATTTTATGCAAATCTAAATCGAATAACTTTTTGAAATCTAAGACTAATGGACATTTCAAGTAGTAAAGTAGATAAATTAGAATCGACCCCATTTATTCCATGATCCCTCTGTTTATTCCGTTAACGAAGAAGAATCATCTACAATAATATGCTAAAATTATAATATAAGGTGTTAAAGGCAAAGTAAGAGAAAGAGCATGCAATGAAAATTTGTGTTTTTTTCCGTGCGTTTATAAATAAATTACATATTAATTAATAAGTGTATACTTGTCATTGACATTGTGGCTTTGACTTGTTTATATATTTCACTAGTTTAGTTTGCATTAATTAAGTATGATTGTTATTGATCAACCGTAAACACAGTGCTCGATTTCTAGAAATTGAGGTGCCGGAACTACAACCTACCCTCTCTCAACCCCCCCCCCCCCATAGAAGGGGGGTCCGGGGGTCCTCCCCCGGGCAAATTTTGAATAATAAACGTTCAAAAACAGCATTTTAAACAGTTTAGGACACAAACCCACACTGCAATCAGGTGGGTTTATGTCACCTTAAAATGAAACCTTATATCATTTTAAGTAGTATTTTTTATAAACAATTTCTTGATTAGCATACTCTCAGTAAATAAATAGGTACTTAGGTTTATACGAATAATTAAATCAACAAAACATTCCCTGTCTCACTCGCCTCGGGCGAGTTTCGGCACAGCGTCTCTGCACAGTACTTATTTAATACGATCCCTGCCATTAAAAAACCTTTGTTGTTACAGGTTATCATAATTTAGTAGTATAATCTCAACAAAAGAGAATTTTCTGTATTTGGAAAAGAAATATTTGCCAGTTTAATACATGATGTCCCTAATCAAATTTGTAGTCACTCACTGACAAACAAAATTTTAACAAAGGATTTAAAAAAAATCTTAGTGCCGATCATTTTATTTTTTATTTATCTGAGAGAGAGTTCCGCCGCGTTCCGCCTCAAATCGAGCACTGCGTAAACATATCAATTAATTATCTACTGCATGAACAATGTATTATAACATTTTAATTATTCACAAGTTTACTTGAGTTTTATTCAAGATAAGTTCTGCCAAATCAATCAATCAAAACAAAAGAAAACAAAGTTTTGTCATAGGTTGCCCTATATTATATAGTTAACACTAGCCTCGATACGATCTTCAGTGAGAAATATACCTCACACAACTAAGAAGTTAACACAGGAATTAAAATTGTTGGCTTTAAGAACTTAGCTTCTCAGTCACAAGTTAACTTCTTTCCAATTTACTCATGTTTAGTTTTATGACTGATTAAATTATAAACCTATATTTACGCCTGTGTTATTGATTATAATGGTTTGCTCAATAATAATTGAAAAAGTATATGTGATCGTGGTCATAGCTTTATGATTACTGCTGTGTGGTTTAAATACGTTAAGAAGGTAATGGTTATAATATTGTAGATTTGACTCTGTTAGGTTTTCAAGGTCTGCAACTGTGTTTGAGAATCAAACGAGTATCCATAAATTTTTTTGCTTTATAAGGTCCTTGGCGGTGTTAAAAAACCATCAAAAATATATCCAACCTCTCCCACATCTTCGGAACCACTTGCTTACAAATAAACAAGTAAGGCGCGATTCACGTAAGTACGTGAGGCGATAATCACCGGTTTCTGTACGATTAAGATAAAATTATAAGTGTAAAATTTTAATAGTTGCATATTCTTTTTCTACGCTTTAAGACCTTTAAATTTATGTATAACATGTCATGGTGACTAAAAACTTATTTTAGTCACCCGCCATATTGGCCGCCACCTTGAAAATATTAAGTGTGAAATTTTAATAGTTGCATATTCTTTTTCTACACTTCAAAACCTATAAATTGATGTATAACATGTCATGGTGACTAAAAACCTTTTTTTGGCTGCCCGCAACATTGGCGCCATCTTGAAAATATTAAGTGTGAAAACTCCAAAAAGTGTACAGTTGCCTCAAATTAATTTCATGTTCTTAGCTATAGTAGTTTATGAATTGAAACAAGCCAACGGACAGACAGACAGAGCCGTTAATATAAGGTTTCTTTTTTACTTCATACAGGAACCTAAAAGTGTAACATATAAAGAGAAACTATAAATACTAATAAATTATACTACATATTTCTTAAATTTAACTAGTTCCAAACTAATGTATTAAATTGTTAAATTTAATTTATGTGAATCTTAATATTTTAGTAAACAATTAAGGTCTTACTTTCCTTAAAGTACATTAAGCATTATATATTCATGCGAAGAACGGGAATCCGGTTCGTACATAAATTAATGCAAATTCAACAATCTTTTACAGTTGCCAATTTTAAGGAAAAAACTGCAAATGAAGATAAGAGAAAAAACCGGAATTCAGAATAAAAGGGAAAGCATTGTAACAAGGTCATTATTTGAATCGAGTTAATAACTTCAAAATTACACCTACAGCTTGGATATCTTGGAATGAACAGCATAATACTTGTATAATATAAGTGTACACTCTGCACCAAAAGAAAATTATTTAAATTGATTGTTTAATTATTGAAGCGCAACTTCTTTAGCCGCGGTAGTGAAAATTGGCTTGGATAAAACGACATCGTGAAACCAAGTTCACGTTTCGAGACTCGTCCAAGTGAAACAATTTTGATATGAAGACAAATTGTCGCCCAGCGACAATCTTTTGCACCGGGAGACAGCCTCCGCAGACAGTATGCAGACTGTTTTTCCCCCAGTGTGCGCCTAGCCTAATGCTCTTTAAATCGAGTATTTGTTATTCAATTAATTTGTCGTTTTTGCCAAGAAAAAGTAGTATTTATAAAGAACAACCAAATTTAAAATTTAATAATATCTTCATATTTACTTTTTTACAAATAATCATTTTTATTATATTTATTTTATACTTATATTATATTGCTCAAAATATGTGTAAGAAAATATAAAGAAATATTGATTAAATATAAATAAATACGTTTGTTTTTGCAAAAAAACCTTGGAACCTGGACGGTAAACACCTACCTGGTGTAAACACTACTCATGACTCCTACTCTTTTCCACTTTCCTTCACTTCAGTTTAGTGTCAAAATCCTAATAGTGCACATATCCTCTTATCATTTCTTTAACTACCGACATTTATTAAGGTATACATTTATTTTTTATTTTGTTTAACTATTTATTTAATTGTGTGTGTTATCATATTATTATTATTATTATTATAGGATATTTTTGAATAGGTTCATAAAAGCATTAAGTAAATATTTTAGTTCGTTTGTTAATGTTATAGCTAAGTTATGAGTTTTAGATGCTGTCTTTCAATATGACAATTATTTCTACAACATAGTTTTCTTTTTTATGCGATGAAGCTTAATTTATATTTACAATTAACTTACCTCAGCCTTAACTATGTATGTTGAAAATAATTTAGAGTACTTATAATTAATAAAATGAGTTGTAGATTCTATCTTTGTTATTATTTTTTTAAATTATTATTTCTCAAGCTCAGCTGCACTATTTTCTGTTATAAAACTAATAAAATATTATGCAATTTATTACATGACAGCCTTAATTTTAATCGAATTTGTTAGGACTATGATACAGCGACTGATTCCTAGTATATTTATTAAGTCAAAAAAACCACTAACAACAAAAACATTCACTTACTAATCAAAATGATTGGGTACATCTAGATTCTAGATCACCTAGAGACTCGAGGGTTTTTACGATTGGACTGAAATTGGCTAAAACCGACCGGACGTTTTTAAAAAGTTTAATTGTTACCTCCTTAAAAAAAAAAAAAATGGCGGCAGCAACTTAAAAGTTGTTTTGGAGCTTATTGCGACTAAACGGTAAGTCGTATATCGAAAAACAGATTGCTCTAGCGGAAACTGATTTTAAAAGATCTACAACTTAAGTCATACCTCCATCGATTCTACCTTAGATACAGCTAAATTTAATTATTTTTTTCAATTTTGACCCTGAGCTCTCATCAAGTCCGCTATTGTTGACCAATTTTTAATTAGGGCGCTTAAATTTTACACAAATGCTCGTTAAATCAATCATTTATTATTTTATAAACTTGTCCTTTTTGCTGAGGACACGTGAGTAAACTGCAGGTTAAAGTGGTTAAATATTTTGTATATATTGTTTTAGGTTTATTTACCTTTATTAGGTTATTTAATGCCTTATTGAATTGTGGAAAAACAAAAGTAAAAATATACGGAGCCTAATATGGTGTGGATCGTTGAAAAGCGTTTAAAGAGTGTTTTAACGAACATTTTTCTTATACTTTGATTTTTGAATGGGGTAAAATTAGAGTTTTATTTAGTTGGCTTCTTAGGTTATAGCAAAAATGGAAAACTTATTGATACATTTTTATTTTTACTATTCTTATCGAAAGATATTTTTTTTTGTATTTATTTTAGTTTTTACTTTTACGACAAAATAATTTAACGGGGGTTTGGCTTGGTCAAATGTTTTGAAAATAATATTTCTTTCAATCTTAGAGAAATCTATCATACATTTAAATTAGTAAATACAAAGATGAAAATATTCTTTAAATTATATTTTTGTCGCTCGTAGTTTCCGAGAAAAAGCCAATAAAAGTTGTAAGATTTTTAACATTTGGCCACTTTGATCGAGCTTACCTAGGGCTTGAAAAGTTGTTAATCGAAAATAAGTTATCTTCTCGATGCCTTTTTAAAATGACGAATAATCTGTATAAGACTGTCGACAACATACACACTATATCGATTTATAAGTTAAATTTATCAATTAAAAACCAGCAAATTTTAACATAGCCGGGTATCGGCGACTTCGTCCTCCCACTTTCCCCTTCTCCCTTCTCACTCATAATATTACGGGCAGCGTCAAACTCTAATAAAAAATATGAGTCAAAGGAAACTATTTTAATCTGACTTTCTCATGCCAGGCAGTGGGCAGTGCCATTTTCTGTTATTTAAACTAAAAAAAAGAATTAAATTTAATGACATGGCTTACATGATAATTCAATACGTTAGCAATAGGATACAGCCACTGCTTCTTAGCATGAACCCCAGCAGGCTAGTTTATAACTAAAATTTACTGTTATCAAATAACTTACATACCTCTGAATACGTAAATAAACTTAAAGAAAGGAGAACATAGCATTAACCCTTTGACTAATTTTAAAGGAAATCACAGCTCCCACTGTCTAAACATTAAGGCAAATATGTAATATGTATATATATATATATATATATATATATATATATATATATATATATATATATATATATATATATATATATATATATATATATATATATATATATATATATATATATATATATATATATATATATATATATATATATATATATATAATATATATATATATATATTTAAGAAAGGTTATCCAGTACATAATTCAACGGATGATATATTATGCTAAAATATTTCCAAATATGTTAATATTATCCACGCTATTAAGTTTTACCTTGAGTTAGGATAATTAAATTCTGTTGATCCGAAGTCGTTGCTAAAAATTGTATTAATAAAAATGAATTAATTTATTTATAACATTATTCTTTAGGAAATAAAACTATAGTTCTGCAAAGTTCTGTAAAGGATCGTGAAGTAAGGGAACATTGTTGTTTCCATAAAGTTGAGTCTTGGTTCAGTTCTTATAATGACGAGTTTAATTGTGAGAGGCACCTACATGTTATTAATATAATTTTTCCTGACTTTAAGAATTACACAAAACAATTAACATCTGATATTCCTAAACGTAATTTTATTTCTTTACACCAATTAAATGACAAACATAGAAAGCACTTTATACAAGTTGATTCTTTAATATTGGATATATACAAGGGTAAAAAAAAAGAATTTATATGAATATGTGTATCCAAAACGCTCCATTCCGAGACACAGGCACGTCGTGCACGATTTCAGGAATTGATAATTATCTAGCCGTAATTATATTATTAATTAAATCCTCACATACAAATTCAGTGTTTTTTCTTTACTGAAGTCGTTTATTTTGGTTGAAAATTTGTTCTAATACGCTTTGTCAATATTCCATCGTCTAGATCATTGGTTCCCAAAGTGGGGGGCGCGCCCCCCAAGGGGGGCGTGAAGACAAGTCAAGGGGGGCGTGGGACCTCGAGATGGAGATAGATTTGCCGTCCGAATGTCTAATGCATATATATATATAGAAAAAAATATCAAACCAGTTGGAGAAACCTCACTGACGAATTCAACAGATACTTTCCTAACACATGTGATGACGATGACAACATTTTCAGATTAACATTGGATCCTTTCAGTGTCAACATAGATTCCCTGCCCGAAACACTTCAAGAACAAGCTTTGGAAATAAAAAAAGGTTCTGCTGCCGATTTTGATAAAATGGACAAATCATCGTTATGGGTTAAGCATTACAAAGTGTACCCCAGTATATCACAGCAGGCACTTCGATTGTATTTATCTTTTTCAAGCACTTACTTGTGCAAAAAAGATTTTTCAGCACTTGTTGCAATAACAACAAAGTATCGCAGTAAAACTTGATGTTGATGTGCTTGATTTTCGTTGTGAACTTTCTAATACTCATCCAAAGATGAGGATCTTGTAAACAAAATGCAAGCTCATCCAACTCATAAGATCATCTGTCAGATTAACTTGTAATGTTATAAAAAAATAGTAATACAAATAAATGAATGATTATTCAATGTAATAATGGTTTATTATCTCATAAAATTTGTGAGGGGGGGGGGAGGGGTGGAGGGGGGGGGGGGGGGGCGTGGGAAGATTTATTTATGACTGTGGGGGGCTTGGTAAAAAAAACTTTGGGAACCCCTGGTCTAGATGGATATCGATCAATTGATTTAAAGAATGATGATATTGTGTAAATGATAATGGGATAGGGTTGGGACCGTATGGATTATCTAAAATCTAGGATATGTAAATCTAGTTTTATTGCTATATCGTTTGAGATTGATGTTAGATCAATGATGGCCGATATAGTGTTTTGATTTATTCTATAGGAATTAGTGTTGGGGAACCTGAATTTAAAAATATTGCATTATTTTAGTGTACATTTGTCACAAATGCCGAGACGCACCTGTGTGCCGAATTTCATGTTCCTAGCTATAGTAGTTTATAAATTGAAACATGCCAACGGACCGACGCCAACGGATAGACAGAGCAGTTATATAAGGTTTCTTTTCGTACTTCGTACAGAAACCTAAAAGGGAAGTTGGATTTGGTTAAAATGGCAACACCTCCACCACGTTTATTGTCATGTCCGTCTGTTCTGATAATATTATAGCCTTTAAAATGTATAGTTTCATTTGCTGAGTACCAAGTTTCAGAGATACAAGCAATATCAATATTAAAATGAAAAAGGTATTCAATTTTAATTTATATGCGTATCGTGCATCCCATTGTAAGAATGTGAAGCTTTCATTACTTTTGTACATTTGTAAAATTGAGCTATTATTGAATATGCAAATATGCTCCTCATTATCTTTCTTTACTTTATACATAACCGTTCCAATTTTTCCAACAACCAGTCCATATGACCATTTATATTTATTTCATTTCCCGTACTCCCTAACCTGCACTCTATCTCCTATCTCAAACTTTATTAACAGTGTGTGCTTACTTTATATATATTTTTTTCCGATGTAATAATTTAAAACATTTTCTTATCCCTGGAATTATGGGTAATCTCGCTTCATTTTCGAAAAAAATAAAAACCTGCACGTCTCTAAATTCTGCATGTTTATTATTTACAAACGAAATAATCCAATTTAGCTTCGAACTTAGAATGTGTTTTAAAGCAGAGATAAAAGTTTTATTTTTAATTGCCCCATAAAAAAAAAAAATAAAAATAAAGAAGCGAGACTACCCATAATTCCAGGGATAAGAAAATGTTTTGAATTATTCCATCTAATATATATATATATATAATAATAATAATAATAATAATAATAATAATAATAATAATAATAATAATATATATATATATATATATATATATATATATATATATATATATATATATATATATATATATATATATATATCACATAAAAAAAAATTATTTACCCATTTTTCCTTATTAAGATACTGATACGCCCTTCCAATGAATTAACAACATGCAATGACACAAAAAATGGTTCCTACTTATCATTAATTTCACTATCATTAAGTCGGACACGGTTAAAGGACCTTTGCAATTAAAAAAATAATTTAAAATTTAAAAAATAAATAAATAAATAACGGCCTGCACCTCGGAAACGAAGCGTTTCCAGAAACTTGTTTTCTTATATTAACCCAAAGAATCTCCCCTTACATTTTTTCACAATATTAAAGAATCACCCAGTATATTTCAAATTTTAAATTTTACGTTGATTTTTTTCAATGGACTGACAGATATGTTCCCAATATTTTATGTTTTAGGTAAATGTTGAACAAAGGTCTATTACCAAAACATAATTTACGCTGGGCAGAAATTCCCAAGGTAGTTTATTCTTAACTAGTCAAGAAAACCTCAACAAATAGGATTCCACCTATGAGAAATGTCTAATAATTGGTAGAGACTAGAGATAAATAACAATAGTAACAGATAGTGTTTCTACAAAGGTATTTAAAATACGGGATATAGTTACTTAGAAAAAATAGGGCACTTTTTTAATTTAGCACCCCCTTGGTTCTAAACAATAGTCTGCCCAACAAAAGACCCAAAGTTTGATCGTGTCTATAAGTGAGACAGAGAGGCGGTTGTCTCTGGGCGCCATTATGAAAAGCAACAAGCTAATAATTGAAAAATTAAATAAAATATAAGGGGTTAGTATGTTCCTCTTCTGGAGACTAACCTATTCTTCCGGGCCTAATGAGCTCTAAAAAAGAGGATACTGACATTTATGTTCATAATTAATATTAATATCTTCGAGTAGGACTAGGACTAATATGAACGTACTTTGTATGGTTGATTCGCAAAAAAAAATCCTGCTAACTCAAACTCAACTAGTGTACACAATGAGGGCTCCATAAAAATTGCTGATTAGTAAATTATTTTTGACATTTCAACAAATTAAAGTGGATTTATCTTACTTAATTCCAATTCGCAAAAATGTTATAATGTATTTAGTTAATTTGATAAGAAATTTAAAATAATTAATCGTTTGCTATGAGATAGTCTTTGTTTAAATAGAAAGAGTTATAAAATGAAAAATATATTATTTGATTTTAAATTATTCTTAACAATGGGATTTAAAATTGCGAACAGGTATGAGTTTAAGACATTTCTACCGACGATGTAAGGAAATTCCTCTTTAGATTTCATTACATCATAAAATTATCAATTTTATCACTAAAGGTATGTTTATCACACCCTAGTGCATATAACGGCGAATTTTAGCTATATTATTGCTATTGGCTATATATTGTTATTTTATTTCTGCTGCTATATTATCTTTTTTATTCCCATTTGTATCTTACACTCATTGTCTGATTATCAAACTGACTGTTAATCAATTTAAATTCTTCTTGAATATAACTTTTATAAAACCACAATCCTGATTTTGACCCTTTGAAATATGGCATATAACTTATAGAATCAAGTGAAAGTTTGAGAGAACATGAGAAAGAATTAATTGACAGATTGTAGTAAGAAAAGTTCTTCAGTCCTTTGAAACTTTTATAGACTGACCCATAGATATAACCAGAAGAATAGGAAAACAGATTTTACCTCCAGCAGGGAGAAAAAGTGAATATATTCCTCCCTAGGTTACAGGGAGGGAAGTTACTCATTGCACCCGGTCGGGTTAAACAGGGAGTAATGAAAAATAAGGGAGTCATGAACTTTCATGATTCCCTCCTAAATAAGGTTGGTGCTAATACACCTTTTATTTACTAGCTTTTGTTTAATGTCCAAATCTAGAATGTCATCATCACACATATCATGTAACCTCCACAACGGTTGCCATAGTGATTCACCAGTAAAACAAACAAACAAGTTAAAAGTGAAATCATAATTTCTAAATGTAGATATACTAATCCCTATGTAATGTAAATAAATCAGTTGTCAATACACTTACACAACGACTCAATACACGGCTCATCTTCCAGCTAATTCTCCCATTTAATTTTAGCACTGAAATTCAAATATTAGTGAGCGGCATCTACATAAAAACCTTTCAAAAAATTACCCCCTGTCATTTATTTTAATTTAATTTTGGTAACCATGTCACTCGGTTATCACTGTCACTTATTTACTCAGTAGATCATGGTGACGAAGATGAGAATGATGACGAAAGACCAATAGCTAGCTTTTAATTAAAATTTATTAAGTAGAGAAACTAATTAATATAGTATTATAGTAAACTAGTGGATTTACAATGGCAATACGTGGGGGTATCAATATTTCCTTTTATGAAAAAAGCTTATAATGGCCTAAATAAAGCTTTTAAAAGATAAATAATATTGGAGGTCCTAATATAAGTATCTGGGTAGCGAAATGGTTCACCTCGTGCTGTTTGGAGTTCATTGTGAGTCAGCTGATGGACAGATGTTCTGTTACCGGTAGGGACGTAGTTAAGTTAACGGACAGAGACCTGCGCGTAAGAGGCTTGAACTCTCAACTGCAGACTGCGACTGCGGACGCGGACATTGCCGGTGGTGGTAAGAGGAAAGACGTGGCTCAGTGTTATCAGCTCAATGTGATCCCCACTCTTTACTACGTATTGCTTGCTCTACAACCCCTACACTCCCTACAGCTCAACTAGATAGTAGATTCATTCAATTAACTCAGTTTAATGTTTAATTGTCAATATTGACTTTGACTTTAGCATCAATAATAGGCGTCGACAGCAGTGCATTATTGGAGGGGACCCATTGCGGGAGGGGGGTCCGGGGGCCCTCCCTCGGAAAATTTTGAAAATATGACCTTTCAAAACAGGGTTTTTATGCATCTCCTAGGTGAAATTTGATTTTAATACTACGTCATATAATAAAGTATCATTAGATGTAGTTCGTTAGGACAAAAGTATGACCACAAGTTTCTTAAAAGAATTTTAATATAGAAACTCAAAAATTGTAATTGTAACATAATAAGAGTTGTGCCCCTAATCATTGTAGATTAAATAGATCAGTCAATAGTCATTATGCAATATTACTTAAAATCTATAGTAAACTATGTCATTTAACCAATAGTTATAAAAAATAATAAAAACATGTTTCATAGGGTGACCACAATATAAAGTTTTAGTCCAAATTTTGGACTGCCAAATTTACAGATTTGGCCATGGATTTTGGGGGGTGGTCGAGCTATTACAGCCCCAGACAAAGGTAGGGGGAGTCAGGGGGCCGTAGGAAAATTTTGGGAATGTTAAGGGAAAATTTTACTTCTTTACATAAAGTTTTCTCTTTTGACCTCAAAATTGGTAAAACTACGAGTACACTACCTATTTGGCCTCCTTATTTCGTACTGTCGGATTTAGTTATTTTTTTTTTAACTGTTTCTTTTTACAGTACCTTTGCACATTATAAAAACGGTTCTGGTTGTAGTATCTCGATAAATTCAGTATTTTCTTTCACCCACTCTTCATCTACTCTTCAATACCTTTCATTTGATACCCCAAGCAAAATTTTACTCAAATTGCTAATCTTATTTTTTCTATGGCCTAGCAGACCGCAAATTTTGCATATTTTTTTTATATTTTTAGTAATAGCAGAAATTTAGTTATAGAGGGGGGGGGGGGGGGCACACATTTTAATTTAAAATGTAGATGTTTTATTGATAAAATGGCGTTAAAAATTAAACACTTTCTACAAGTGTTATATATTTTTGTAATATACTCATCAATACCTTTCATTGATACCTCACTTAAAATTTAAAAAATCGGTCCGAGGCAACTCAGACAAACTTTCTCATAAACGAGTTTATAATTACTTAGCCCAGTGTTTTCTTTTTATTAGTTTTCAAATGTACATTTAAATTTTATTGAACATTTCATGAAAATTTATCATAAAAATAACTTCTCCTGGGCAGGGAATAGATCCAGGCCTCTCTCCGTCCGCGTTTAAAGCAATTTTCACAGTACCTAGATTTTTTTCTCGGGAAAACGGCTTTTATCGTAAGATTCGTATATTTAAATGGACTACATTTTAGAATTTTTTAATCAAAATCGTAGGAACCGTTTTCGAGAAATAATTTTGTTTCATGTTTTTTTGAGAGTTTTTGGGGGGTAGCGCCCCCAAATTTAGAGCTAAAATTCATTTCTCGATTTCGCCTCGGGGTATGATTTTTCTGAACATGTATGCCAAATTTCGTCAAAATCGGCCCAGTAGTTTAGGCTCCAGGCGTCTGCACAGACGACAGACAGACATGTTTTAAAAACCACTTTTTTGGATTCAGGGGACCTCAAAACGTGTAAATCCATCAAAATCACAAAATCGAATTTTTGCGCCATCACAATACTTTCTCTTTATATGAGAAAGTAAAAAATAAAAAATCGCGTGACATGAATTATCCGCTATAATTAACAGCTGATATTTTTAAGTTCGCTACATTTTTCCTGTGTAAGTTTCGTGTTTTAAATCTCTTTTCATTCAAAACTTACTGGAATCATACAGAGTGACAGACAGACACAGGAACGAAACTATAAGGGCATAAGGGTTTCTTTTTTTGGTTTTTACGAACGAAACCCTAAAAACTGAATAGGAGGTTTAGAAATAGGTGGCATATAATGCATACTTACCCCACACGATAAATAACATATTCGTCATCATTTTGAAAAGGACGAGGGGGAGGAAACACTAGGTCTTCACACAAAGTATTTGTAATAACTGATATCAGGTTTTGGCTACTTAGTAGCCATCTTCAGATTCTAAATTAGTTGTTCACTGTTCACAGTAACATGGTGTCAAAGTGCCAAAATATAATGGATAATATATTATTATGCATCAAAAGTTCTTAATAGTGAGATGCAATTCTACTCACACTACTTATTGTGTGAATGCTATTTCCTTCGCATCAATTATAAATTTTGGAGAAAAACCGAATATGAGTGCAAGGAAATGACCAATGGTGTCTGTTACTTATCTTCGTACAATTCGGGCTCACCATTCAAACACTTTGTTTTTAATTAAAAGAGAATTTTAGAATTAATGTGTAGAATTAACAGATATTGATTCTGTCAAAAAGGATGACATCTCGAAGAAAGAGGCATGTACCTATTCTAAATAAAAAAAATAAAAATAAAAATAAATAAAAAAAATATATATATATATATATATATATATATATATATCTGACAGAACAATGAGAAAAATGGTAAGTATTGTGTTCATATGAAATATGACATACGTACCTACACTGTCTGATTTGACGACAGGATTTTTTGAACACGCGATATTTCTGACTTAATGAAACTTTTGAAAGAAATGAACTAGCCTATTTTCTAGGGCTTGAAGAAAGAAAGTAAAATTACTTTCTCTTTATATGAGAAAGTAAAAAAGGCTTTTTTAAATCTCTAGTCCAAAAAATATTTTTTTGATAGTGTGCCCTGTTATCACGAGTACTTCTTTACTTGAAGACCAAACCGAATAAAAAGTATCCATGTACCTTGTAAAGGACACTTCGGAGATGGTACCCCATTTTGAACTTTTTTCGATCCGAACCCCTATGAATTAAAAGCCTTTAAAGTTGAGTGATCTTTCTCTCTCTCTATATATATATATATATATATATATATATATATATATATATATATATATATATATATATATATATATATATATATATATATATATATATATATATATATATATATATATATATATATATATACATATATATATCACGGCATCGTCGGGCCCCTGATGAGTCTGACGCGACGAAACGACGCAGGACATGGCGTAATGCCGAGCCAACATCTTTGTGACGTATAGTCTAATGTTGGAACAGTTCCTATGTGTCACGATTGCGTGGCACATCCCTTGGTGTCTCTCACTACACAAATTGTGTACCTTATTGCAGTGTGCAAAAACACGGTATTACATTGCTGATTTGTTTTGCCAGCCAAGCAAGAATGGCGGTGTGAGAGCACGCTCGTCTCTGATAAAGCCTATACCTGATCTTCTTGAGTTGGTATAGGTCCAGAGTTGGGTGGGCATCGTCGGGCCCCTGATGAGTCGGACGCGACGAAACGATGCAGGACATGGCGTAATGCCGAGCCAACATCTTTGTGACGTATAGTCTAATGTTGGAACAGTTCCTATGTGTCACGATTGCGTGGCACATCCCTTGGTGTCTCTCACTGCACAAATTGTGTGTATATATATATATATATATATATATATATATATATATATATATATATATATATATATATATATATATATATATATATATATATGTATATATATATATATATTCTCATATGTGTAGCATATATAAAAAGAAAGTATGTCTTTTCAAACGTGAACCTACACTTCTGTGCCGATTTTGATTAATTTTGGCATACGGGTTCAGAAAAATCACATCCCGAGGCGAAATCAACAAATTAATTAGCTCCAAATTTGGGGGCGCTCCACCCCCAAAAACTCTGAAAACGGTCCCTACAACAAACCAACCAAATTGCGTCCCAATCGGATGATTTTAAAGGTATAGGTGTTAAGACAAAGTTGCTGCTTATTTTCGATTTTTCTTTACTTTCCCAAATGAACGAAAAAATATTTTAATTTATTACCAGAGATATCCCGAAAGCCCCCCTGAGGAGTGGGGGAACTTGAGGGTGCTATAGTTATTCGAGTTTAGATAAGGCAGGTGATAGTCTTTCCATGGATTTTATAGGAGTGCATATTACATTCAGTGTGGCTTATACAAGTTACATTCAGCTAACCAGACTGTTATGCCAGCGAAACCGCTTCCTTCTTCCGAGGATGGATAAGCGACGCGAGCAGAGGGTCTGCCTCCTGCTCAAAATAAAAAACAACAAAACAATTATGCCTTCTCAATTCTTTATTATGTTAATTATTTCGCAACTCGAATTATTATTAATCAGTTACTTCGTTTAAATTTTCCTCCTAATTTGATTTTTAGTGATTATTATTTGCCTTATCAAACGATTTATAACCAATTATTAACTTCCTTAAATAATTAATAGTCGATTATTACCCAATAATCGACTATTAATTATTTAAGGAAGTTAATAATTGGTTATAAATCGGTTGATAAGGCAAATAATAATCACTAAAAATCAAATTAGGAGGAAAATTTAAACGAAGTAACTGATTAATAATAATTCGAGTTGCGAAATAATTAACATAATAGGGTAGGAGCGTACCCACGCTCCTACAGTATTTCCTAATAATATTTTCTTTTATCATTGATTTCCATTCATATTTTCCCCCTCTCAAATGATTATTATTGGTTTATTTGCTTTAATAATTATTTATTGATAGAATTTATTTATTTTATTTTATTACGTTACGGACAGCATTATATAATATTATATTCTTTAAAATGGTCACCTGAGTGTCCTTAAAGGCTTACAGCAATCTTCCTAGAACTTAACATCAATCTGTGTTCTAATTCCATGGAGATAACACTCTAACCTTACAGATAACACGATATTGATGGTGTTGTTCAGATGTACAACATTGATGATAGTCCATCCTGTAATTGTCTTATAAGTACTGCTTTCAATAATTGTATCAAATATAAAACAAATTAATGTTATTTCCCTAAAACACTAAAGGTTAGTGAATTCGAAGAATATTTTTACTGAAATTACTGTCCTATAAATATGTATACTTAGACTCGTGCCCACAAAATTAAAGAGCCCTCTTCAGGCCATCAACCCATCTGTCTCTTATTGCTGTAGCAAAATTATTGATTTTGTTTCCATTTTTATTTCAATTTAGGGTTTTAGACTTTAGAACAAAATCACCCTCAAATTTTAAAGAGTCTAAAAGAATTAAAGAAATTGTGAGTGCATTTTTTGAAGTGAAACTTCTTTAGCCGCGGTAGAGTGAATTTGCTTGGATGAAACGACATTGTGAAACCAAGTTTGCGTTTCGAGACTCGTCCAAGGGAAATATTTTTGAAGTGAAATTAACAAAATTGCAAGTATGTATTTGTTTTGAGACACGTTTGTGAGATTTACCAGTAAAATAATCTTTTTCTAGGGCGAGTCTCCAACCACCACCCCTGAGTTAATAGTCGGAGGAGTCGAATTAATTAATAATTTTCTCAATACACAGAATTGGTATATATCTGTATTATTGTATACATTTTAATAATTAATATATTATATAAATGTCTTCATTATACGCTAACATTTTATTAATTGAAATTATGTTTCTTTGAGAAGTTATCTGACTGTGGCAGCATTTTAAACTCATGTCTATAAATATATATGTTGCATATTTAATAAATGATTTATTATTAGGGATGTGTGATGGACCACTTGAGGTGTGAAAAAATACAAATTATGCCAAATGGTAGTTTTTCACACCTCAAGGGGTCCACCACACATCTCTAATAATATTCAGTCTAAAAGGTGTCGATCCCAACATATCCTAGTAAATTATTTATATAATATGCATTACTTAAATAAGGTTTATTGTGCTATTTCATTATTATTTAAATCTAAGTAATAACAATCTTTTTTGTTTTCTTTATCTTGGAACCTACAAATCAATTTCAATGAACATAGTATATAAGTAGAGCAATTTGATTTGATATACGAGTAAAATTGAGTTACGTGCTTCTTCTAGGAACGATTTAAACTCTGAATTATATATATGACATATTTATAAAATTATATTACATTAATCTGTAGAAGGGACCATAAAATCAACTGTTTCTAGAACTTAAGTTTCACTTCTAATGCGTGAGAGTCTCACACATATTTTTTAATTAATCTTTGGGTGCACATTTTATTTAACGTAACATCGCAAAACGCTATTGCTCTGCCATTATATTGATTTTAATTACACTTTATAAGTTCAGATTTCAAATCATAAGAAGTATCATGACAGCGTTAATTTGATCCCTGTTGTCAGTTGTCAGTCCATTAGGCTGCTATTACTAGCCCAAAAACTAATAACAATCATTTAAAATATATTTAAAACATACAAATTGTTTCGGAGATTAATAAAATATTAATGTTACTCGAAACGACGAAGGTTTATGAATAAAAGATAAGTGAGAACCATTAGAGGACCTCAAGGGTTAAAAAGAGGTCACATCGAGTAATTTGATAAAAGAAAGTTTAGATGAATAATAAAAGAAAACTTAAAAATGAATAATTTATTCATAAATCTAAAATACAGAAGGAACCATATAACTAATATATAATTTAATGGTACTTTATTACGAGTTTATTTTAAATACAAGATGTACATATCACAGCTTCGCATTTGTCCTACAATAGTTTTACTCTGTCTACTGTTTCTTTCTTTTTTTTTATTAAAGTAAATAATCTTCTATATCTATATGCGTAATTTTCTTTAATATATAGATTATATTTTGATTTGTCGGCGGTTTGATGAGTTTATGTTTATCGGTGGCAACAATGTAATATCTTTTACGAATAATTTAAATATACATAGATAAATATAAATAAAATTTTGACTAATGGCATTTTAAATCAAAATTAAGATCATGAGAATGATTTATTTATGACATAATATGTATGATAACAGAAATTTAAAATATCTTTATTTTCTGCATTTTTTGTAGGCAAATCTGAATAGATATTATTTAAAAAAATTAAATTGAAATTTACAATTTTAATTGTTCTTAATTAATGTAAATCAAATAAATATTGTGTTTTTTTTTAAGTTTTATCTTTTATTTTCAATTTTAAAAAAAAAAAAATAATAATAAAAAAAATATATATAATTGATAATACTAAAATAAACTTTATTTTTGCTATAATACCTCTTTTTAATTTAATCAGTACTTTCTCAAACGACCCGAGGAATTTATATCCTTTACAATATGTTAAAATAAATAGCTCCAATAGATTGATTCATCAATGTTTTAACTCAGACGAATTGATGGATAAACCCAGATTATTGTCCAAATCGTTGGATGTAGAACAAAATGACGGACAACAAAAGTGTCAAAGATGGAGTTAAAAGATTCGACGATGCTACAGTTGCCAAAACAATACTTTCCTTAGGCCTTAAAGTCAAATTATCCAGAGAAATCTTAGAACTGTAACAAAAAATAATATATTCTTAGAAAAAAGTAGTATAAATGGTAAATTATATAAGGTATTCAGATGAGGGTAGGGAATTTATTTATTAAAACAAAAGAATTCCTAATTATTAGGCCGGACACACATTGAGACGTAGGCGTCGAGGTGCTGGACAGCACAGTTTTTTCAACTGCAGAAATATACTAAACCACTCGAATTGACACGACAGATTCACTAGTGTCTGGAAGGCCACTTGCCAAATATTTTGTGTGAAATAATTAAATTTAAACATAAGGAACCTAAAAGTGCTACAAGCATTTAAAGCGAAACTTCGAGACATACTACTCTCCTCGAAATGCAGCAACCACAAGAACTCCTTAGAAGATCATAAAACCTTGATATGAATATTGAGAGTTGTACTTGTCCTATTGATAAGAAGAATCGTGTAAGAAATGCTTAATTTTTTATGGATCTCAGATCTCAACCTGACCTCTGATTATAGCAACAATATCAGTTGTTTTAAAACTCTTTCGATTGACAGCGTCTTTGCAGTGTCTGGATCATTCCATGGCACTCTCCTGATTATTTCCTTAAGAAAAATTAATGGTTTACGTAGTCTGTGTTAAAGGCTGTGTACATCAGAATAGAATAACTTATTGGTCAGGTTTTAAATAAACGTCCTATTATATTGAATTATATGTATTAGCTATCCAACAACCAGCCGCACTCTTTAGAATTCGAAGAAATATATTAATTGAAAATGATTATATTGCTTGTAGAATAGCACATTCATTGGAACTTGGACAAGAGGATTTATTCCAGAATCTAAAGTTAGTCAAACTTTTACAGAACAAAATAATACAAAATCTTAACCCTGTGAACCAAAAACTGCTGTAATAATAGTGTACAAATATCCTGTATTACGCATGAATAATATATTATGAAGAAACTATCTCGTATATTTGCCTAAATGACATCACGTTTTGCATTTTCGCATACTAAGCTATAATGATAAATGGGCTTTGACAATGATTTCTAACTTAAATCTCAGTTTATCTGCGATAAATGAAACGTTAGATTTTTTCAAATAACTTTTGGTTTAGACAAAATGAATAGCTTGTAAGTTGAGCTATATCAATCTGCTCATGGTTAAAACTCAAAGTGATAAATTAAAAATGCACTATTAACATTTTTATAGGTTTTATCAATAGTGCAGACAAATCACAGGCACGTTTACGGTATTGTGATAACAGAGTCTGTGTTATCGCAATACTGATAACACTGATAACTGATAAGAAATGAAATATTTTACCCTATTTTCTTGTCAGACAATTTGCTAACAGCCCTGATAAAGAGATCACCACTTTCATTGAAGTCTTTAGACAAGCTCACTGTTGATTCTTCATCGTTGAAGTTAAGCAGGACTACGTATCTGTTAGTGCTGTTGCTGCATTCAAACCTGTAACAATATATCAAACATTTTTGGTTTAGTTAAATTATTATTAATGATTTAGAAAATAGTATATTAAATTCAACAAATAAGTAATTTTTGTTATTGACATTAACCCCACTGTGTGATGGTTGTTCGTTACCATTCACTCTTAAATTTTAAAGAAAAAATCGGTCAGAGACTCCTCAGACAAACTTTCTCATATTATACGAGTTCATAATTACTTTACTTAGCCCAGTGTTTTTCATTTATTAGTTTTCGTAGGTATGTTAAATTATTATTGAACATTTTATTAAAATTTATCAAAAAAATAACTTCTCCACGAAGGGGAAATGAACCCGGCCTCTCTCCGTTCGCGTTCGTTTAAAGCTATTTTCTCAGAAATAACTCTCTGAATCCGAATCTGAAGTCAAAATTCCTCCTATATACGTACTGTTTTCTCGGAAAATGCGCCTTAAGTTCGGAAAAATTGTGTTTTTGGGGGATTAAGACTAAATTTTTCACCCCCAAAAAAATGTGTAAAAAAAATTATTGGGCGTTTTAATATCTTCAAACCATGAATAACACGAATCTAAAATCGAACAAATTCTGCTGACCTTACTTTTTTTTAAGAAAATTGAAGAAATCGATTTTTTCTCATATTGAGTCCGTATTTCTATTGTATAAAGTTATTATTATTCTATTGTTATTGTCATTCTATAACATAAAGTTCAGATAAAATTTTCTTGGGGCCCGAAAGTTCGTTAAATTTTGCAGAACATTGTTATTAATCTGTTAATATCACATTTTTATATTAAATTGTAAATATCTGTAAATACCATTTATCTGATTAAATGTCTCCACCATAGCACGATTTTCAACACGATTTTGACGGTTTTATAACCAATATTATATATTAAAAAATCAACAATTAAAGACATTGCACGGTTTTGATAGTGAAATTATAATTATTAGACAAAATTTATGTATATATGTAAAATAATGTTTACTACTACTATAAACTACTAACTATGTTATTAATATTACTATACTTCTAACTTTACATAAAAAACTAAAGTTTATTTATATATTATTTGTAAAGTGGGCTAACCTTTTGAAAGCGAATACCCAGCCACCTGGTGCGAGTGTCGTCATATTCTTACAATCAATCATTTCTTTTTTCAAGCCCAATAAATTCTTGTAGATGTTTAAGTGACTCATAGAATCCTTCTTCTGCACCTCAACGTTATTTCCGTAATAATCAGGATTGACTGGAAGCCATGGTTTATGGCTAGAGAATCCTGAAAGAAAGAATAGAAAATAAATTTAAATTCTAGGGGCACGGGCACGGCGCGGCGGGGCGCTGCCCCGACCAAGTCGAGTACAGCCGTACCATCCTTTACTGGCACCAATCAAGGCATTTTGGACCCCCTCTATTATCTTATTAAAGACACTTAGATATTGAAAAAATAATTTTAAATTAGAGTTCATTGCAAACTGAACCAGAAATAAAATGTCACACATCTACGCCTAAAGTTTTGTTATTTTGTCACTGATCTATTGACTCAACATAAATCTAAGGCATTTTTAGCGATTCTAGAAACTTAATTTTTGTATTTGTATATAGGTACAAGGTATATAGGTATTTTTAATATTGTACAAATATAGGAATAATTAAAAATCTGGTTCTTTGCCCCTCTCAAGGCTATAATAGAAAAACCGGCTATTCAAAATTATTTAACAAATTAATAAAATTATAACTTGCCATAGTAGCGCTTTCTGTCGCTTTCTATAGCAGAGAACTTCGAAACTAAAGTATTATTTTGCTTTCATTAATAGAATTTGATATTGGATTAAGTGTGGCGGAGCTTATTGAGCTCGGAGATTGGAAACATACATTTCCGCTCGTCCGCACATTTATACCAGATAAATGGTTAGTTCTATTTGAACACCCACCACGTTTCATACCACGCTTTACGTTATTTCTGGTTGTATATTTCCTTCCCTTATCTTATCTATCATTCTTAAGTATTCTTAATATTATATGTTCAAAAAGGAAAAGAGGCTATAACAATGAAAAAAAGAAGTTAAATCCCAACAAAAAAACTTATGTAAAAAAATAAGCCGGTTCGCGTAATATGCAGCACAAAGTATAGTTAAACAGTTTGCTGTTATATAGTTTAAATTTTCCTTGCAGTTAAGACCTTTTTTTTAAACTATTATGCAGTGTCGTTTAAAACTTTTTATCTTTGTGCTTCGTAAATGTCAAGTCAGAAAATGGTTTTAAATTGAAACGTGTAGAGTGATTTTGGAAAGAAAAGTTTTAGTTTCTGAGGGACAGAGAATAGAGAGAGGGGACAGATAAACAACATCATTTACTTGCACTGGATAAATTAATCAGTAGAACTCACACGGACAGGGGGAAACTTGGCTAAACCTATATAAATATGATCTCACAACTTTCTACTCAAGACTTGGCTTATTATTTTACATAATTGTTTTTGATGGGATAATAATTTAACTTTAAATTAATAAATTATTGTTTGGTAAAACTACAACAACAAAAAAAAGCAAAGAATAATAACATTTTGAATATCTTGTTAAATTTTTATAGGATACCAATATAAATAAATAGCCATTTAAGCACATAATCAAAATAATGAAAATGGGAGGAAATTGGACGATTTCTGAATAACTAGTATTTGGTTATTTTAAAGTTAAAAAAGTAGCCCATTTTATCAGCAAATTCCGTGGTATTTATTTTTTTTTTTTTTTATGTCTCCTCTACACATACACAAACAGGCATAATTGAAATAAAAAAAGGCGTTATTTGTTAATTAAAATATGAAATTATAATACTAAACGTCCGCTTTTGCAGGTAACCATATGTACCCTCGACAATGTGTACGTGTAAAGGAGACATAAAATTTAAATAAAATGGATAAAGAAAAGAACGTTTTATCAGCAAATGTCATTTTTTATTCCCATTTTTGCATATAGGTACTCTCGACAATGTATGTACAATGTGTGTAGAGGAGAGATAAGAAACATTTTAAAATGGCTTTAAATTTTCTGATAAAATATCGTTCGTTTTCCAAGCCCCCCCCCCCCCCCCCCTGAATTTAAAAATAATATTATCACCATAAAAATGTAAAGTACTTTTTTTCGTTACAAATATAAAATAAATAAATCTTGGAACCGCTATACCAGCATCTTGGGTACATCTAGTGAATTTCATTTTATTGCCATAGCAATATGGTATTGAAAAATGTATTTATGTATAACGAAAAATGTAGTCCCATCAAATAGATATTTTTTGCAATTACATTTTTTTCAATAAGGTAATTGTAAAAAAAAGTTATTCAAAGGAATATTCCCTTATATTAATGATACTAATAAAAGGTTATTTATACTACGTACATATAAAGAGAACAAATTAAAAAGAAAGACATTCTGTACCGCTATACAGGAAAGTAATGAGTTATTAATCTACCTTCAAGGAACTTAGAAATTGTATTGTGTTCTAACAACTAAAATCTAAAGAAAATTATCTGCCGTTCAACAATTTTGAAATTTTCTCAGATTTGGAGAGGTTGGAAATATATATGTATATTGTAATATTGCATTGGCTACCTGGAGCCATAAATGAAACTTTTTATTTGAATTCCTATGACAAACAATTTCTTGAAATAATCCCAAATTTACATGTAAAATAACTTTAGTAGTAAATTACCCTCTATATATATTTGTAAACTTAGGATTTCTCCTTAACTTGGTCTTTTGGGTACGATATATTTTCGTTTAAAAATTAAAGTTTAAACATGTTGAACATTACATCATTTAATCACAGTTCTAGTTACATTTTGAACACATTTCTACATTATTCAGTAATATAATAGCTAAAATTCTCGTAAGAATCTTTGTCTAAACAGTTAAAATAATCAAATAGAGTTTGATTATTTTAACTGTTTAGACAAAGATTCTTACGAGAATTTTAGCTATTATATTACTGAATAATGTAGAAATGTGTTAAAAATGTAACTAGAACTGTGATTAAATGATGTAATACCAGGATTAAATGAAAAATTTGTAAAAAGCTTGAGAATGACCCAAAGGGGTTGAAATATAGCGAAATGTTCAACATGTTTAAACTTTAATTTTTAAACGAAAATATATCGTACCCAAAAGACCATGTTAAGGAGAAATCCTAAGTTTACAAATGTAAAATAACTGATTGAAGAGAGTTCGTTTGTTTTTGCAGTATTTTACGCTCCTTAATCTTATGAAGCGATTTATTACTTCGGGTCCATTCATGTTTTCACTTCTAAATGTCTACTTATTATTATGTATTCCAGATATTAACTAGATATTCTATTTTGTAAAAAGTTAATGTTGTCATTTATAGATTTTTACCTCCATATGCTGATGAATTCCATTGCATAGGCGTCCTTTCAGGGTCACGAGAAAGGCTTTCCATTTTACCACAGTCATTGTTTGCCTGTCGTATAGCCTGAGTATCTTGCATCTGGTAACAGTCTATGTAAGTATCATCCATTCCCAGTTCTTCTCCGTAGTACGTAAAGGATGTACCGGGTAGAAGTAAGACGAGCATGTTCATACCGTCTGTCATTGGGACACCAACTTTGTGGCCCACACGGTTTTGATCGTGGTTACCAGTCTATAACAATAGATAAATTATAATTAATTTTTAAGTTTTAAAATATTTTTACTGGGAAAAAAGACATGATTAAAATCAGGTTGTCTCAAAAATCGTCACGGTCAAAGTTTGAGTCGTAGCACGATTCCTTTTCTTTTTTACGATTCCGATATTTTTACCTCTTGAATTGATTGGACATTCTTTTCACTTCTTACCATAAAAGATCTTGAAGCAAACCTTGTAGAGAATGGAATTATTTTTAGTTGAATATTATCAATCCCAGCTCTGTACAACAAACCCGCGAAAACAAATTTTTTAGCGAAATTTCAAAGTTCTATACTTCCTTATTATTATTTTATTTGTCAATTCATTATAATGATCTCCATCAACTGTCTAATTCATTTCCTACACTCATGGTTCCGGAACAGCTTCGTTTTCGAGATATTCGCAAAAAAAACATCATTTTTGGGCTTTAATCCTTAAAATTCTCTAATAATACGCTTTTTACTATAATTCTCCTTGAAGCAAATCTTGTAAAGAATCGAATTAGACTAATTCTAGCTCTCTACGTAAAAATAATGTGAATTTTTACTTGTAAAAGAAAATCATTGTATGTAATATCTTTGATACTAGATCCCCTTATAATTCCATATGTAAATTTAGAAAGTAATAATAACGGAGTTCAGGGCGCGGGCGTCCAGGTGATTGAAACGCATGCCCTGAAACCTTAGTTGAAGACAATTCTCACACAAGATGGGACACTTGTACTGCTCAGAAAATGACCACATTCAGTAGATAAGTAAATATAAATTATTCCTTCAGCCTAATATTGAGAAGTGAAATATCATTAGGAAATGGTCTGAGACGAATGAAATAACTTTATATAAAAATTATTGTTGTTGCAGACTTTTCTCTACAGAGTCTAGTATGTATCCGTGTCCGCAATTATACATTTTTAGAAAATGTGTATGCTTTTATTAAATTTTAATAAGGTAGGAGGTATAAAAAAGCACCTATTATTGAATAATATTTTATAAAACAACATACGAGTATAATAATTTGTACTACTTATACTTAATTAATAATTATCACCTCTAATTCGCTAGCTTAAAAGAGCTTAATACTCACCACCCAGTTTGACCATCCACCAGCTATCAAGTTGTTTGTCCATGTGTCCACCATATTTTTAATTTGGGTACCATTTGTTTCCATGTTAACGTTAATCAGCTGGAAGTTAAAAGGCATTGTAGAGGTCTTGTTACCTTTATATTTAAAATAATTCTGCACTATTTTGATATCTTCATACACCTCTGTTACCATTATCCTTTACAAATAAATATATTTATTAAAAATAATATACAAGCATAATATTTTGTCTCTATCTCTAAAAAAATAAAAATAAAAAGGGAAGGAATTAAAGATTTGAAACAATATTCATTCTTTCGTGGATAAAAAAGTATTATTTTATTTAATATTACAATTTATTTAATTGAATTTGTTTTTTAATACAAGAAGTTTTACGTATAAGTCTAAGATTTGCTAAATTCATTTTATTTTGTAATGCTTAGGCTAAGATCAAGAAACTTGAATGCCAGCAAATTTTTACAATCACCTATTTATTCTTAATAATTAAGTTCAAAACGAATTTTTTTATATATTCATTGGCATTTTTAATCCGATTATAGTTTTGACCAGCTCAAAAATAAATTGACGTAAATGAATGAAATAATTTTGTGCAGCTTCATTATTTTTTATGAGTACATTTTGTGTGCGCATTGATAATTGATATTTCGTTTCGGCCAATTTGTCAATTTTTAAAAATTGACAATCATGAGAAATCAATGAAGCGCCTCAAGAACCTTTCTCTCGACTTAAAATATATGTATATTTTTTCAATACAAGAAAAATGTACTTACAAGTATACATAACATACAGGGTGGTCCAAAAGTCTCCCCCCCCCCCTCTTAACTTTTGAACGGTTTGAGATAAATTAATGAAACTTGGGGGATCTCTACCATGCAAAGGGAAGTTTGTTGTCATGCAATCACCCACTCTGCTCCTAGGCCACCCAACTTCAAAATTTCAAATTGGAGTGTATATTTTTGATAGCATATTTGGATTCTACAGTGAAAAATAATAATCTTTTACTTGAAACACTTGTTTCTATTTCCAATATGTTGCCCCCTATAGGAGGGCAAAGATAGCAAAATAACCCTTCCGATAATAAGTTGTAAAATCTAAATAGTTGGAGATAAATTAATGAAACTTGGGGGATCTGTACCATGTGAAGGGAAGTTTGTTTTCATGCAATCGCGCAGTAGGGGCAACCTTCCATTTTTCCCCCACACCACTAACTTCAAAATTTTAACTGGGAATGTATATTTTTGATAGCAGATTTAGATTCTACGGCAAAAAATAAAAATATTTTACTTTAAATTTTTTTTTATCTCCAATATTTTGCCCCCTATAGGGGGGCAAAGGTATAAAAATGGTTGATTTCAGCGCCTGGGGACAAGATGGTGGTTGCCTCTAGTATGCGAGTTGATGATTACCCACTTCCCTTTACATGGTACAGATCCCCCAAGTTCTATTACTTTATATCAAACCGTTTAGATTTTATAAAGATCTAAGTGTTATTTTTTTACTATTTCGGAAGGGTTATTTTGCTATCTTTGCTCCCCCCCCCCCCCTGTAGGGGGCAAAATATTGGAAGTAGAAAAAAGTGTTTCAAGTAAAAGTTTATTATTTTTTACTGTAGAATCCAAATATGCTATCAAAAATATACACTCCAATTTGAAATTTTGAAGTCGGGTGGCCTGGGGGCAAAGTGGGTGGTTGCCCCTAGTGGATGATTGCATGAAAACAAACTTCCCTTTGCATGGTAGAGATCCCCCAAGTTTCATTAATTTATCTCAAACCGTTCAAAAGTTAAGAGGGGGGGGGGGGAGAGACTTTTGGACAACCCTGTATATATTTTTCGTAGCAATTATTTTATAAATTTATAAAAAGAAAGCAGGACGAAGAAGGGACATTATGATTGTCAAATAATTTCTTTTCTGTTTAAAAATGAAGAAAATAATCGGTAGAAAAGGTTTTTTTGAGGGGGGGGGGGGCACCAAATTTGGAGCTAAAAATCATTTCTCGATTTATCCTCGGATTATAATTGTATGACATGTACACCACAAAATCGTGTATTTAATCAAAATCGACACAGTAGTTTTTAGATAGATACTTTTAAAACATCACTTTTTTGGACTCAAGGGACTTTAAAACGTGTAATTCCATCATAATAGAATTTTTGCTTCATCACTGTACTTCCTCTTTATACAGACTATGTATATGAGAAAGTAAAAATAAGAAATAAGAATATAAAATAATTAAATATAACTATAGTCTCAATTCAAGAATGATTTTGCTACAGTAAACAAATGATAAAAAATGACATTAACTATGTTCATAAATTTTGTCATTGAATTACTTTGTGACATGTCAAGGCTGTTTTTTATACAGATGATTTTATATCCCGGATGTTTTTAGAGGTAAACATGGTAACATTTAAAAGCATTGTTGTTGTTTTTCATCATATGATAGTTCTTCAATTAACTGTGTGATGAAAAAAAAAAAAAAATGTTTAAAAATATTGTATTTATCAAGGTTAATGCTAGGTCGAGAAAAAAAATTAGTGGTTATTTTATGAATGCATTGTGTAGAGTCAATCACTTTTATTGACTCCATTAAACATTTATAGTAGGGGGACTGAAGTCACAAATATATTTATTTACGAGTACATTTGTAGAAAATGTATTTTTAAATAAGTGTGTGTCCTATATCAAGTGTAAAAATTAAAAGCAATGATAGAATGAATACTAATCTTTCTAATAGCCTGTTAAGAATATTGAAAACTGCTTTAATAAAATAAAATCGTAAATTTTATGTAGATACAGTTTCTTCTTATCCTCCAATTGTTAAAATGAAATAATTGTACCTACTACTCTTCAAGTTATAATTGACCGGGTATATTACTAATATATTATTAATTGCTTACTTTTCTCCGGGGTATTCAGCATTTTTATAATTTTGAACGACATCGTGGAACTGTGCAAGAACCTCGTAAGTTTCGTCGAGGTTCTGAGTATATATGTGATTTAGGCACCCAGGTGAATCTGCAGGCTGACAGTTTGTTTGGTAAGGTTCGTCTCGTATTTGATCGTCTTCAACGAGGAAAGGAACTGCATCCACTCGGAATCCATCAACTCCATGGTCCAGCCAGAATTTCAGCACATTCTGAAAATGGATGTTCGATTGAGAACTAATCTTTTTTAGGAATGTAAATTATTTTATTATTAATTAGTTTTAAATGGCTCAATAATAATCTAAAGGATAAAGATTAAAATTATCTTATACAAAATATTTTGCGTAGTTTATATCTAGAAGTTAGTACTAATTAACTCCTCAGATAGCGATACTATCGGCTCAAAATAACACAGACTCTAATCAGCAAATCGTCCCTTGTACAGTATTTTTGTAGATAGATTTTGATCTCATGTTAAAAGAAAATTCTTTTCAAGATGCCTACAAATACAACACTTTTTTTTTTTTTTTTAACTAAATCTATTGTCTATCCAGAGTGAGTCTAAAAGTGTTGTATTGTAGCTGAGTGCTTACCGAACTCGCTAATTTTTACCTGAAATCAAGGTCATTATTCAATATCCCTGGCAATGATTCGAATCTTAGGGAGGTAAGACATGTTTCACAATGGAGATCATAATATCAATTGGATGTGTGAAGTGGCCGATACCCCCCTCTCCCCCCCCTTCCAAGTTTGCTCAATGGACCCACCTACGTGGTCTATGCCTTCGGTCTCTATATGGGGACACTGTTATCCAAAATTACTATAATAGGAACTATTATTTACTATTATTGAACTAGATTATTCTAAAAATCTAAATCTAATCTGCTAGTTTTTAGTCTTTGCGAGAGTGGAATAGTCAAAATTATTACCTTCCTGCTTGTACTTACTTAAGTTTATAATTAATTTAGTGCAACATTACTTGCAAATTACCTTCATTTCTTCGACGACAGCCTTGTTTCTGTAGTTAAGATCTGGTTGTTCAACTAAGAAGGCATGATAATAATACATACTTCTTTCAGGTGACCAGGTCCATGCTGGGCCACCCATAACACTAACCTACGGATTAAATTTATAAACAATTCAAAAATATAAATTATGCTTGCCAAAAAAAAAACACTTTTTAATTTAGGATATTCTATAGAACTATATAATGCTTGAAATGATTATTTTCTTACATCTATTTCAAATCAATAACTAACAGCATCACTTCGGATCTTCAGGGGAAGGTCGGGTAATATCGTGGACAGTTAAGCTTTTCTAAAAATTTTTGGATTTGTTAATGAATTAATTTGGTCATACTATGTATCAAAGGATACTTAAATATGTTGTACAAGCACCTATAACTGCAATAATCTCTAGGACATTTTTTCCCTCCTTTCTGATGTAATTTAAAAAGACCTTCATTTTTACCTATACAAAATGTTGGAGGGTTAATATCGGACATATTAAAATACAATTATTTAGAATTTTGTTTTTATTTATTTCGTTAAACAAGTTTATATATTTTATTTATTTGCATGATATATTTATTTATTATAATTATAAATAAAGTGTCTGTCTGATATTTTCACTTTACTCTTGACATTTCCTTTATTTCTGCGACTTTATTCTTTCAGCAGCTTTTTAGCTTTTGCAATCTTTCATATCTCTTCTTCTTCTTAAGATATTTGAGAAAAACATTTTTTTTTATTAAATTTGTTTAGGGTAACCAACATTGGCACTGCTATGAAGTGTTAAAGATCACCAAATCTATTTTATCGTAAAACGTTATAAAAAGATAAAACAACGTAGAAAAAAATTATAAATACAAAAGTTGTAGAAAATTGTATTCTCTACAATATTGATATTAACTACGTTTGCTCTCTGATGCATAGGAACAGAGCTGTTAAGTATAATAAGGAGAATGTCTGACAAGTCTACGTTTTTCCGATATCACTCTTCTTGCACAAGGTTTCTTTATCTGCAAACTTGGATGTTTACTAGTGGCATTATTCCATACAACATGTCCAAATTTGTAGATACCGGACCATTTGTTGGGAATTCCATTTTTTTGGTACTTATTGACTGGACTATTATTGGAAAGCAATTTTATAAAAAAAAAAAAAAAGTCCGATATAACCATCCGTGAGCATGTCCGATATAAACCGACTAAAACCCTTTGGAAAATTTGGCTATCAAAAATCTATTATCAATCCCATATCAGATTTAATGCGTAAAAGATTGAGTAAAAGGTTACACTTTATTATCAATACACTTAAGAATTCAAATTTACTTGCCTTTAGGCAAAATTCAGTACTCTGAAGTTATCTTAAAACGATAAAAACAGATAAACACAAATTAGTTGATACCACTGAAACAAAACAATCTAGTAATGGCGTCCGCTTATTTCTGCCGGTTTCCCCCCTATGTAAAATGCAGAGCCAATGCAGCTACCATTGGTAAAAGCACGAAACACCACTTGTCCGATATAACCCGATGTCCGATAATACCCGACCTTCCCCTATATACTTTTAAGAAGTGCTTGGTGCTTGGTTAGCATCACAATCAGATATATCAGGCACGCACCAGATTGTACGTTATTCCGAAGGGTTAACAAAAATATCTGCATATCTTTAATGATTTTTATCGTATTCCTACATAGCATGTAGAATACCATGTAATTTCAACAAAGAAGAACATAACACAATAGCATTTGATAGTTACCCAGTTATTAGGTAAATAATTTCCTGTGAGAGAATATTTACCACCTTGCCAAACATAGTAGTTAACATATGTTGTATTTCCTGCCAAAGCAGCCTTAAACCAGGGATGTTCATTACTGGAGTGATTCGGTACCAAGTCAATCAATATTTTCATATCTGGAAACCAAGAAATTTAATTGAAATAATTGTAAACATTAAAATAACATACTATGTTGTTTAATGTTAAGCCACACTACTTCCTTTTGCCCTGAAACACCGAGAAAGAAACATAAAAAACAGTTTGTAATGATTTGCTTTAAAACTGCTAACATATTACGCCAGCCCGTTCGAGAGTATTCACATTATTTCACAATCTAACAAAAAAAAAAATATGGCGTTATTCTAAATGTTTTTAGTATGAGGTGTGTGATACACTAACCTAATTATTATTACTTGAGTGAAGATAGTTGTTTCAAATACATGTAAATGACTTCCATCTTGAATCAAAATGACCGATCGGAAGCCCCTTTCATTAAATGTTTATGTCATAAAAGGAAGGTTCTAGTGCATTTTGTTCCAGTTCCGGAGATATTGACCAGACGAATTTAGCATATAAACGTCCGCCAACTTGAATTAAGATGGTGTTAACATTGGATCGTAAACAAATTTAGATAAATTAGTAGAATGTGTTCTTTGTGGTTTTCAATTCTTTAGTAGTTGGGTCAGTTAAGGAAATAAAAGTCTCACTTTTTCAATATTTCGTTCCCTCCTTGGATCATTTCTCAAGCTCTTGACAATTACATCGTGATGGTTATTAAAAATTCTAGTTTGAACGTCAAAAATTATAATGAACGATAAAGAGTGGAAGTTATAGAATTAGATATGCGATTTGTCAATAATTAATTTATTTAAAACTAATATTGTAATAAACAGAACCTGTATTCTGGTGAAATGACGAAAATCACAATTCGACAATTTTTAACGTTCAAACAAGAATTCTTAATAATAACCATCACGATGTAATCGTCTAGACTCTAGACCAGCTATTCTCAAAGGGGTCCATGTGAACCCCCTGGGGGTCTATGGGACTTCATGGGGGGTCTATGATCACCAAGGGGTCTATGGATGTCTCTTTAGTAAAAAATAAATGTATAAATAAAAAATAAAAATAATAAAAATAAATGAATAAATAAATAAATAAAATGAACATAATAATATTATTAATAATAAATTAAATAATATTATAAAATAATAATTAAAATTATTATTAAAATATTATTTAATAATAATTAAATAATATTTATAAATGAATATTAAGGTATTCGTATTGTAATAAAAATAATAAGTAAATATAAACTAGATTTGGGGAGGAAGTGAGCATGAGTAATGAAAAAGTATGTTTTGATAACTTATAAAATATGTCCAATGTTTTGATATGAGAGTTTAATCCCGAAATTAAAACCCCCCACCATACCACCTACCCGTACCACCTACCGTACCACCTACCCCTTCAACCGGCAAAAACATGTTACTAGCTTGTTTTTAAATGTAATCTGAGTGTTATTCACTGTACAATTTTTATTTTTGAACAGTAACTTATTTTAACCCTCGAGTGGTCGCACTTATGTTCATTACACGATTGGTCGCGGGGGAGCGCGGCGCGGCGCTACCCTGCTAAGAATATATTATTTTATTTGTTTTATCGTGTTTTTACTGAACTATAAAGCTATATTATAATTAAAAATAATGTGAATAAGGTATATCGTCAATATTTTGCCAAAACAGCGAATCGGAAAATGTTCATACTTCCAAATTTTCACCCTCAACATCGGAAAATAGAGCATTTTTCCAGATGTCATATACATTTCAGATTAGTATATTTGTGGTTTTGGTAAATTACCCACGATATTTAAACATATTTATGCTGTTTTCAGTATTTAAAACACAAGTTTTTAATAATATATTTTTACAAAAAAAGTTAAAAAAAAAGATGAAGTAAGACCTTTAGTATACATATTCATATTTGTTTAAATGACAAACAAAATTATCATCGGAAGAGAGATTGGGAATTGAATCTAGCTCTTCCTCTTCTAAATAATGTTAAATTTAATCATTAAAAATATAGATATAATTATTGATATTTCAGTTTCTTTCT
The DNA here is from genome assembly GCA_951217055.1 of Gerris lacustris. Taxonomy (NCBI): domain Eukaryota; kingdom Metazoa; phylum Arthropoda; class Insecta; order Hemiptera; family Gerridae; genus Gerris; species Gerris lacustris. The sequence continues at coordinate 68,431,782 of OX578277.1, read as the reverse complement.
TCTGTACAATTTCCCCTCATTTTCCTATTGCTATGTGTTTTAAAATGAGTCGTCTGTGGTAGCCATTGCACACACACACACACACAATTAGATGTAAATATATATATTCCTTCGGTAGGGGGTCTATGAAAAAAATAAAATTCCTACAGGGGGTCTACGGAAGAAAAAGTTTGAGAACCCCTGCTCTAGACTGTCAGCTTGAGAATGATCCAAGGAGGGATCGAAATATTGCAAAAGTGAGGAGTTTATTTCCTTAATTGACCCAACTACTAAAGAATTGAAAACCACAAGGAACACATTCTACTAATTTCTTAACGAACATCTAGGGCCCTTTTAATGTCAAAAACAGTGTCAATAAAAAAAAAATATTTTCCATTTTCGATTGCCCGATTTAATGGGCCAAATAGGTATAAATATTTGTAAAAAGTGATTTGATTATAATTAATATTTATTTGATGACGTAACAAATAAGACATAATATAATTGATGCATTCATAAATCATTATTTGACAAGACTAATACAATCAATAGAATTGATTTAATTATGACAAGGTTAATCTCATAAATAATTGATTATAATATTTTACTCTCATAATTCAAATTTAAATTTTTTTTGTTGATTAAATAATTTGAATAATATATGGATGAGCTGACAGATCACAAAATAAGAGGATTATAGGTTTATTTATGATAACACTTATAAACTAAATACTATTATATTTTGAAAACTAGTGAGATTGTCGATTGCAACCTGTTCTTCTGTGTTCTGTTTATTTAAATATTGCTATTAATCTTAACGTTGTAATTGTGAGGCTTCGTGGATTTATTTATTTTACAGTGAAAATTTAAATAAATACAACCCAATATTGTAATTTGAGTAAATATCATGACATCTCTATCAATTATTCATCATTCTTACCAGGCTGATAGAATTAATTTATAATAAAATATATACATACCTATACGCATATTGTCTTAAAAACGCATATTGTCTTTAAAAAATTAAAATCTCTATAATCAATAATTAAAGCCACATATTTGAAATACAATGAGTGAATTGGACCTGGTGGATTAATATGCAAGGGTTATTATTTAGCCACTACTAAAAATTGCATCTTATAAGTGTAGCTCTCGCTAAGAATCTTTCAAGCAATTAAGAAAATCGGCCTGACACTCATACACACAATGTCTTGGGGAGACAAACACTCAAACCTTTGAGACTTTTGTAGGGCAGATTATTGTTTAGAACCAAGGGGGGTGCTAAAGTAAAAAAGTGCCATAATCCCATATTATCTCATTTAATTTAATTATTATTAAATATATTTAAAAAAATGGTTCCATCGTAAGTAAAATTATACATGTACATTGGGATAAAGGAATAACACACTTCTGTAATTGAATGTGACAATATCTGTTAGCCTAACATAACAATCAACTAAGACAAAGGGACATTTAGTCCAATGTATATTTTGGGATAAAGCAACATCAGACTTATGTTACAAAAAGTGACAAAATCCAATAGTCCAATCATTAAGTTAGACAAAGGGAAATTTAGTGATGCAATTTACACTATTTTACTTACTTCGTTTCAAGAGGTAGTGGTGCAATTTACATGGTTTGACTTACTTCGTTTTAAATTGGAGTGGTTCAATTTCCATACTTTGATTTACTTCGTTCAAAAAAATTGGTGGAATTTACAGTTCCCCATGTATAATGTATATTATGAATGTATGATTTGGTATGTAAAAATGGATGTATCATTTAATCTATCTACCTCGGAAACTACTTCTTTCCGGGAAAACAACTTTTATAAGATTAAATTTGTATAAAATTAACTACATTTTAGAATATTATAATCAAAATTGTGTTAGAGATTTTGGAGGACAGCCCCTGCCTTAAATTTAGAGCTATCACGATAGTTTCTCAATATACAGGGTGAATACTTAAAATGCAGCGTAATTAATAAGGTTATTCATTAGACAATTTTAAGAATAATTACACCTTCTTAGACGATTGTTTCGAAAACCGTTTCATTTCGAAGATACGGCTATCTAACAAACACTTAACAACACTTAACAAATATTTTATTTTAGTTTTACCCCATAAAAATAAGAATATTACAAAAACAATGCATAACAACATTTGCTTTACTATTCAAGAGTTTTTTAACGATATAAATCATGATAGGTTCCGTGTATTTTGACATATTTACTCTTGTACACCTCGGTACAAAAAAATTAAATATAAACCTAATAAGATAAATAAACCCAAAACCAAATATTTTTTAAAAAATCACCATTTTAACCTGCAACAAAAATACAAATCGGTACCAAGGTACATGTAGCAATTTTTTAATAAAGCAACATATGACACAGCTTTATTATACATCAAGGCCTTTCAAATGTTATACGACACAAAAATGAAATAGAAAAAATGATATTTAAAAATTAACAAAATTAGCTTTACCTAAGGTACAACCAATGGAGATACGACTATATTATATATCATAGGACCAAAATTGTAGATCTTTTATAATCAGTTACTTCTGGAGCAATCTGTTTTTTAACACGACATGCAGTTTAGGCGTAATAAAGCCTTCTTACCACTTTTAAAGTCCACCATCAAGTCAACCTGACCCCTTTATCTTCGAAATGAACCTATTTGCGAAAAATAGTCTAAGGTGTAATTATTCTTAAAATAGTCCATAAATAACCCCCGTAATGTGTGCCGCATGTTTAGTATTCACCGTTTATATAATACTACGTATAATAAGAAAGTGAAAACGATAAAAAGAAGACTTCACGCTGTAACTCGGTAATTAAAATAACTTACGTATCAAATTGTTATTATAAAAATATTTTTTTTAATTGTTCTTTGCGAAACAGTATATTGCGCCAAAGAAAAGTTTCTAGGCAACATTAATATTATATAAAAAATATATACTTACTTCGATTTGATTTTATTTATTATAGATATATTCGTTGAACGAACACACAGCCTACTAGGCTATTCAGTTACTTAACATAGTTTTAATTAATATTGCTTAAATATAGAATAAGAATGAAATATAAATAATTTCAAGATAAAAAGAACTTTTTATATACTACGTTTTTAAATTTTCTGATGAATCGTACGTAATGTTGATAATATAATTGTTATTGTTATATAATATATAATGTTAGTGAAAAAAAATAGTTCCAAATTTATTTACTTCACATAAATGACAACCATCCAGAGAGCTGATCTTAAACCTATAAAAGGACAAATCTTTGTACAACGGATCTCCCCAACACCAAATCTAAACCGTGCCATCGATATATTTGAAATAATATAATCGATAAATAATATAATCGATATTTCCTGTTTTGCTGTCATTCAATGTTTATCTATCACAAATTTGAGACCCGTCAAAATGAAGATTGCGTAAATATTGGATGTGGCAAAACAAATAAAATAACTTGTGGATTTTTTCCGAACTAACTTTCCGCACAGCAAAATTTGCTGAAAACTAATTAAATTCTGCTGAAAGATGGCTAAAAGTATTAAAATAATGCATTGTCATCGTGTTCTGAGCTATGCTAAAAGTTTCAAATGTCTAGCTATTCGGGAAGTTAGTTAGACATCGATTGCCGGATTTGTACCGGACAAAAAAACAAACAAACAAACAAACAAGAATGCAAGCTAATAAAAACGTAGTAAAAATAGCCTAGGTTAAGAGTTGTATATAATTTTGACAGTATTTCCTCTTATTACGTTAAGATTAATTTATTGTGAGTTTTATTACTTTACTTTTTTATTTATATTTTTATACGTGTACAGACGTTTTCTTTAATAATTCAACTTGATACGAATTAAGAAAGTGAATAATTGTTTAGTTCTTCTAGGAAATACATAGATTTTATATACAATACAAAATAAGAGAAGAAAGAAATGCTGAAATATTCCACACATTTAAAATTTTAGGAAAAATTAATTAAATATTAATTTGTCATATCAATATTAAAATATTTTAAAATGGTTACATAAATTTAAAATGGTTAAAATAAAGTTTTATTTTTCTACTGTTTTTGGGAGGCTAATTTTTCCATCTTTGCCCCCCCCCCCCCCTTGAAGGGGCAAAATATTGGAGATAGGAAAAAGTTTCAAGTGAAACTTTATTATTTTTCACTGTAGAAGCCAAATCTGCTATTAAAAATATAAACTCTAATTTGAAATTTTGAAGTTGAGTGGCCTGGGGGCAAAACGGGTGGTTGCCCCTAGTGCGCGATACCATGCAAACAAACTTCACTTTGCATGATACAGATCCCCCAAGTTTCATTAATTTATCTCAAACCGTTCAAAAGTTAAGCGGGGGGGGGGGGACTTTGGACCACCCTGTATGTGTGGTTCAGCAAGGGCCTGGGCTGACTCTTCCCATCGTCTAAGCTTGAAGATAATAGAATACTAAAACCTCATAGTTTAGCATTATCCGCTTGTTTTACATTTATGTCATATGTGTAATTTCTTCTTCGTGTAATTTTCGCACTTTGAATTTTTTCCCCGTGTAATTGTTTCAAAATGCTATTTTTTCCATGTGTAATTCTGTCTGTGTATTTTTTCCTGACACCGTCTTTATAGGTCTAGGTTTTACAGCGTCGTTGTTCCCTTTGTTATGACTGCACATTGCAATTATTTCCACTGATGCCTACGGATATGTAAAATAGTTAATCACTTCTTGAGTATGGGTCAGTTAAGGAATTAAAATGGTTTACTTTTGCTAGATTTTGACCTCTCATTCGGTCAATGAATGAGAATGAGCAAAGAAGGAGTCAAAATATCGTAAAAGAGAGTCATTTTAATTCCAATAGACTTAACTCCCCAAAAATTAAAAACAACCAGAAATTAATGTACTTATTTTATCAAAGTAGTTGATCAGATTCAGCAATTATTCATAAAAAAATAAGGAACCACACAATATTTTAGGCCACTTTAGTTGGCCATCATTAGTTTTTACTGCTAAAAATAGCCAAGAATTAAAAACACTAAGATACATAACAAAGCACAGACACAAATAAAACATATTATCATGGTATTATACCCATTTTGTGCACTTTGTCAACAAGAGCTTTGAAGTTATCAAACGTTCCGAATGTTTTGTCAATGCTTGTGTAGTCTGATATATCATATCCAAAATCCTTAAGAGGAGAATCATAGATAGGATTCATCCAAAGTCCTGTAACTCCCAGATCTTTAAGGTATTCCACATGTTCAAGCATACCTATCAACATATTGAGATATTAGCTGAAGTTAGGCATTAATAAAAATATAAACAACCACTTAACTAAACCATTAAAAAAATATTATTAAAATTAAGTTAATGATACTACATAATGATAAGGAACATTTTTGGTCTTTCACGCAATTTATTCGAAAATATCTTAAAAACTACACGTCCGATATTAATAAAATTTGGATGGGAGGTTATAATTAGCCCATTGTTGGTTTCATATAAGATTCAAATTTCTGCTCTTACTTGTTCTCTTCCACTAGCACACAAACATACAATTATTACCTACACTACACCTATGACCTATATCTTTAAAAGTACTTATCCGATTATTAAGCAATTTAGATGGTATCTTGAATCTTGAGCGTAGCCCACAGATGGTCCAAAAAAATAAAATTTAGACAATACCCAACATAGCTTCATTTGAACGCTATGCGCCACACTAATTGGCAGACAATTTATTAATTGCTATTTTTAGACGATTAATGTAAAAAAAAAAAAAGAAATAAACACATATAGGTACATATAGTCAGGGTGCCCATAAGCAAAAAAGTAACTTATACATACTCTTTCCAAACCTTTTTGTATGGCTTGTTTAGGCCAAATCTGACACCGTTTTCCTCTGTGACTTTTTTTAGTTTTGGGCCCTAAAATTTTGACGCGTCAGACTAGAATATCGGAAAAAGTTCTGCGTCAGGCAATATTAAAATGTTGATTTATAGGGTTCAAATAATGTATCTTGAGAAAATCAGCCAGTTATTAATTAATGATATTAATTAATTTTAATTAATAATAATGGATATTAATTAATATGAACTAATATTAATTAATGATTAATAACCAGCTGATTTTCTCAAGATACATTATTTGAACCCTATAAATCAACATTTTAATATTGTCTGACGCAGAACTTTTTCCGATTTTCTAGTCTGACGCGTCAAAATTTTAGGGTTCAAATAAAAAAAAAACGCCCCAAAACTAAAAAAAATCACAGAGGAAAACGGTGTCAGATTTGGCCTAAACAAGCCATACAAAAAGGTTTGGAAAGAGTATGTATAAGTTACTTTTTTGCCTATGGGCACCCTGACTAATATATTAATAATTATTTCCTCCTTTTACATGTGAAATTTATTTATAATTATTATTATTGTAATATGATGTAATCTGGGTTTTATATATTATGAAAACCATATGTATTATTATTATAAATACAGTCAGTTGTTCTTAGACTATGCAAGAGTGTAGACGTACCCCTCCCTGTCCCAAATATAACATTTGGTGTCAGGTGTAATTTTTCTGAATAAATTTATAAATTTTAAATTTTTATAATTTTATACAATATTTAGTTTCAGAGAAGAAATGCGCTAAAATTTAATTTTTATTTTATTTTATATTTATTGAGAACATTATATTTTTCATGTTGTACCTTTTTGTATAAAGCTTTTAAACTTTAAAAGCTTATTATTTGTAGCTTAAATTATTTTTAATATTGTGAGAGGCTATTTTTCCAAAATATTCTACGTTTTAATATAATTCTATTTATATGAAATATATTATATTTATATAAAGAGTATTTAACAAGTGAAGTGCATTATATTTGAGATTTAATAATAAACTTATAATAATATTTAACCTAATAGTGACACAAAAATGTTTTTGAAATAATAATTAAGGTTTAAATTATCCTAATAATAATCTTATAGTAATAATAATTATGCTGAACATTACAATTATTATAATAATAGTATATTATTATTATTATTTGATTTTATTATACAAAATTGTTTATAATAATAATAATTTAAGTTAATTAACATCTTATCTTTAAGAGGCTTTTAAGTAATTAAAAATTAATAATAAATATTTTCATTAGCTAAAAAAGTATTTAACATTATCTACTTGCCATTAAGATCACCAATTCCATTATTATCCGTATCCTGATATGATCTAGGATATATCTGGTACAAAGTTGCTTTCTGCCACCATGCTAATTCTGCTGCAGTAATTGAGCAGCAGACTGCCGATAGCAGAACTACTATCAGAAACCTGTTGCTACTAGAGGCCATCATGAGATAAACTGACCTAACAGCCGGCCCACTCTATCACCTATATACTTACCCCCACCACTTTCCTAATTTATCTCACATTTTTACGTCTCAATTGCGATTTGTATTATTTTCAAGTTTATGTGTACTATGTACATTGTACATTCTTGAGTAAACGTAAGTTCTAAATGTAAAACGTGCAATGATAAAATTATATTCTTGATTATATAAATCAAGATCACTTAAGACTATGAAGCCTATCGTACATTAACCTAGACGTATTCATTATTTTAGAGGCTATAACTTATTGTTTATATATATATAATTTATATACGAACACTTTAGTTGTTAGTCACTGGATGTCCATGTATTACTTATTTGATTTTTTTTAGGTGGCTCGGCACCTCCACTAAGGGGGGGGGGGGGGTACATACTCTTTGTAGGTGCCTAGGGTAGGTGCCAGACTACAACCTACCTTCTTTGGAAAATAAATGTTCAACAGCATTTTAAGCAGTTTTAGACATAAAACCATGTACTAATTTTTATTAGGGTCCGTAGGCAAAACCAAGGACCCTTATATTTTCCTGCGTGTGTCTATCCGTCCGTCCTGTCGCCTGCTCTCACGGCTACACCTTTCGTCCGATGACTTTGAAACTTAGCATGTATGTGTCTTGTACCTACCCACATATTTTAAAAATATAGCGACTTAAAAAAAATAAACAGATCAAGTGTGTGCTAGTCAGCACACTGCGAGGGTCCGTAGGCCACACTATATAGTGTTTAACTGTAAAGTGTATAAACAGTGTTTCTTTAAAATGCTAAAAAGCTTACTTTGAACAATTCAAAGGTTCTGATATTCTCAAAACATACTGTAACAAAGTATTTTTTTGCCACTGAACCGGACTACAACCATATAAATACATTAAAAAGACCATAATTATAAAAAAACGTATTTTGTCAATAAAAAATAAAATAATATTTTTTTTCAAAATTTCCAAAAAGTGGTATCTTTACTTTTGGTCGAAGAATGTTCAGGATTTTTTTCAGATTTTTTGCACTTCACATAAGCGAGATAGAGGGAGGGGGGACACGTTTCAAACCCCCTTCAAACTTGCCTACGCTCGCCCTATCAAAGTTATAGCCAAAGAATTATATATTTTTGTAATCAGCTCGACGTACCCTTTCATATGATACCCCTCACGGTGTCGAAAAAAAAAAATTTACCCTTAAGTTTTTTTACCCTATTTTTAATTTTTTTTTTTTAAGTCGCTATATTTTTAAAATATGTGGGCAGGTACAAGACACATACATGCCAAATTTCAAAGTCATCGGACGAAAGGTGTAGCCGTGAGAGCACGCGAGAGGACGGACGGACAGACACACTCAGGAAAATATAAGGGTCCTTGGTTTTGCCTACGGAACCTAAAAAATTAAAAAAAAATTAGGGTAAAAAAACTTAAGGGTTAATTTTTTTTTTTTTTTTTTCGACACTGTGAGGGTATCATATGAAAGGGTACGTCGAGCTGATTACAAAAATATATAATTATTTGGTTATAACTTTGATAGGGCGAGTGTAGGCAAGTTTGAAGTGGGTGTGAAACGTGTCCCCCCCCCCTCTATCTCGCTTATGTGAAGTGCGAAAAATCTGAAAAAATTCCTGAACATTCTTCGACAAAAAGTAAAGATACCACTTTTTGGAAATTTCGAAAAAAATATTATTTTATTTTTTATTGACAAAATAGGTTTTTTTTATAACTATGGTCTGTTCGATGTATTTATATGGTTGTAGTCCGGTTCAGTGGCAAAAAAATACTTTATCAGAAGTTTGTTTATGTGTTTTGAGAATATCAGACCCATAGGATAGTTCAAAGAAAGCTTTTTAGCATTTTAAAAAACACCATCAATAGGGTACTACTTAAACTATACAGGGTTGCCTACGGACCCTCGCTGTGTGCTGACCAGCACACACTTGACCTGTTTATTTTATTTGTAATTTTATAGCCCCTACAAATAGAACCCCTACAAAAGGAACGGGGGGGGGGGGCTCAAGCCCTATAGCCCCCCCCCCCCCCGTTCCTACGCCACTGCATCTGTAACGATACAGCAGTTATGTTGTTCAAATAGCAATAAAAAGTAAATCTATCTGATTGCTAGTTCTAAACTTTTTCTTTTTCTTTTTATATAAATAATTATTTCGTCTTGTGTTTTCAATAGTTATTTGTTACGTATTTTCGTGGTTATATCAAATTACAGTTGAATAATTGATCAAAATTGATAGTTGAGTAAATCTAAAAAAATATATATATCAAAATCGCTGAAAACGTTTTCGAGATTATTTTTTTATTTTTTAAATGGACACACCGACAAATGTTGAGCAAACTTTTATTTTAAAACTTAGCCTCGACGAAATTTCTGACCGTGTATACCAAATTTTATCGAAATTGGTTTAATAGTTTTGGCTTTGTGCCCGAACATCATATGTGAGTAAGTCATTTTTAAGAATTGATCTTTTTGTTTGAACACTTACACTCTTGGTAACTCCAGGAAATCTAATTTATGAGCCACTTATAATCCTAATACTTCCTCATCATACATATTTCGTATATGAGAGAAAATAAAATGAGGACAATGATAGTAATATGTATCTACAAACCAAAAATATACATAATAAAAATTGCTAAGCCTATTATATTATGTGTCTGCTTGACATTTTTCGAGATCTCATAAAAGTGAAGATTTAACAATGTTAATTAAATCCCATTATTAGTAAACGACGATGAACGAAAAAATATCAAAATTTAACCGAAAATTTATCAAATCCGTTTTATTTAATTTAATGTTTGTAAATAATACAAGGACATTTTTTTTCTACAGCAGTTCTTGTTCTAGTATATGTAGAGTGGTTTAGATTTTTAGAACACGTAACCATTTCTTCGTTATCTTATTCTTAAAATATATAAATAGGGTAGGTAAATTATTCACTAATCTCATAGATTGAATTGTGAAGATCTATATAGAAAAATTGAACCATGGATTACAGTTCCTTTTAAGAAGGAACTGGCATCATATGCAAATAATAATCAATGCAAATAATAATCAAAGCTTTGCTAAAAGCTTGCTTTTTCTTCGTCAGGACTAATCAATATCTGCTCATTTTTTAATAATCTTTTTTTTTTGTTCAACAATATATATTATTAGTAGTTGAAATAATATGTTTATTTTTTTTCCATTCAATCGATCATACTAGTGATATTATAGAGTCATAAGAGAAAGAAAATTGGGTTCTGTTTGCAATGGATGAATAGTAAAATGCCTAATAAATTTTCAATTATAATATTTAAAAAGTGCCTCATTGGTGCTTTATGTATTAGCAATTCAATTTTATAATAGTTATTTACCTTTCCATTATAATTAAAAATTGATTAAAATTATTACTCACAAATAATTATACCTATGTTACGTCTATAAATAAAATAATAGATGAATTCTTTGTTTACTTACAAAGAGAAATATGTAAGGTTTGTCTTAGTCACAGTATTTTTCCCCGTATAATTTCATAACCTTGATTTCCACAGTGTTAAACTACTTTTCAATACATTTTTTTCTGATTGATATTTGTCGCATATTTAAAAAAAAAAAAAAATAATCATAAAATGACACGTAGGTATTCACTTAGAGCTTTTCCTTTTGAGTTTACACTTCAAGACTTTCTGTATAGTGCCTAACATTGAATCAGTACTATATAATAACTGAAGCTTAAAGCAAAAAGAATGCAATTATTAATGATAAATAATAAAGATAAGTATACACAGGGCCGTCCCTAGGGGGTATCAACCGGGTCAAGCTGACCCGGGCGCCACATCTATAGGGGGCGCCGCCAGGCCCCCTTCTTAACTACTAGGTGAATTTGGCAATAAGTGGGGGGGGGGGGGGGGGCGCCAATGATGCCTTTGACCCGGGCGCCTAAACCCCTAGGGACGGCCCTGAGTATACATGAATTGACAAAAGAAGACAGTCTTAGACAGTTGTAATATATCGAGAAAAAAAAAATCAACGCCGTACAAAGTATATACAGGATACAGGTACTTTTATTTATTTATTTAAATGGTCCTTCTTTGAGGGTTAAGATGGCACTATTATAGTTAATGTGGTGAAACAAAATTAAAAGTTGAACAGAAGTTTGTAATCTATCAAATCCCTTGTAGTGTTGGCAAAAACTACATCGGCCAAACCGGAAGACCGATATCAAGCCGCCTTAAAGAACAGATAAGAGCAGTGAAAAAACACGATCACAGATCAGTGATAGCTCAGCATTTTGAACAAACTGGTTATTTCATCAAATTCGAGGAACTCCTACGCACATCTATCTAAGGGTAACAGCCGGCTGGTAAGGGAGGCCATCGAACTGAAGAAACAGCCAGAGAAATTCAACAGAGGATGGTTACACCCTTTCTCGGACCTGGAAACCTTTGGTAAGACCTGGCTCAAGCAGAGAGCACGATTTGGCGTCTCAAACACTTCATTCTCAACCACTCGACTTCAATCAAAACCTGGCAGCACCTGTCCTGGACTAAGGAAACACCCGGAACATCCCCAGGTACAATCTACTTTTCAGAAAACCAGTATAAATACGCATTCTTCTATCCAGTGGGCAGTTTATCTTGTTTTTCTACTAGTTAACATCGTAATGCACAACACCACTGAAGATGCTTCTATTAAAGTAAAAACACTCTTTTACTGATCAATCAAAAGTAACTTTTATTTCATAACTCATCGAACAAGTAATCTATTCTTAACAAGTAGAGTCGGATCCTTGCTATCTATCAATTTCTTACATGGCCAATGTTGTGGAAACGAAACGTTTAACTTAAAAGCCTTCGTGTCGTGGATTCCACCGGGAAATCAAATTGTTTGGCTTAGTATATTCAGGTCGATTTTGTTGGCAGGATTAGACCGAAACACGCGTAGAAATATTAGTGAAAACTTAAAAGCATGACTTTTTACCATACTAAATTGATGATAAGTACCTGAGCTAAATATTTTTGTAAATCCTAGAATAAAATAAATAATTAAAACTAAATAATTTTGGCAAATTTAGTTGCATTATTTTTGTCATTCTTTTTTTTCTGTAGTTTCCTCTATAAATTCTGACCCATGATCTGATGTAGGCAGGGAACCTGATGATAAGCCTTTATTTCATTTAAAATAATAATTACACCAACCCTATTTGCAAATTTAGTATCTTATTTCAAAGTTAAAGCATACATAGGAAGAAAATGTATGGTACATTCATGTTTTATTAAAGCGACATTTAAAATTATATCCGTTTTCCTCAGCAGTGAATGTTGCAAGTAGGAGATACAGATTTTCAATGTTGCAACACTTATTTCAAGATGGTATTTACTTTTTCCAGGGTTTATTACTACTATATTACCTTGATTAATAAAAAAATACGTGAGTTCATTTACGGTTAAAGCAATTCCAATATTAGAATTGGCAATCTATTTTACATAGTAACATGTCATGCTGACAAAAATCCTTTTCTTTAGTCGTCCACCATCTTGAAATTATTAAGGGTGCGTTCGGAAACACTAACCGGTCAACCTCTCGGTCGACCGGCGGTTTGTTGTGGTTAGTGTCATGGCGGCTAGAAATAATTTTTGTTTCCGAACGGCACGGTTGAAGGCAGCGGTCGACCGAAAAGATTATAAACAAAGAGAGGTTACAAAGTTACAAATTTAAATTCGTTTTTGTTTGGTGAGAGATAGAAGTGAAGCTGTGATGATTCCTCAAGTGAATAAACTATGCAGCGGCACCCCTTTAGTTTAGGTTAAATCTGTATAATATAGCTATCATCCCTTTCCTTTTTCCTTCTACTAAAAACTCAGATTACACGACGTTCAGCAGCATCTTCCTCCTGAAACTTTGATAATATCAATTATCAATTTTTCTGTGTACAAATGATACATTTATAATTTCTTAAATGTATAAAATATACAAACGGACAGTTTAACAAATGTATATAATCTCTCATGAATGAATCAAGCAAAATTATGCCACCACGCGATCCTCGACCGCACAGTCTCCTTCAACTCAGGCAGGGGTTCTATTTTAGATTGTCTAAATATCAACTATATCGGTATCCATAAGCCATAAAATGTTAAAAACTAGGATTGGTAACAAAGTAAATAATTATTAGCACAAAAGTAGGTCTATAATGACCTGTGGTACAAAGGAATATCACACTTTTCATCTTTCAGTTTTGATATATTGTTATTATTAGTCAAAAAAATTACCCACAAAATTCATTTCAATTTTAAAATAAAAAAGGTGAATAACAAAGTAAAAGAGTGCCGAAAAAGGTCCATGTTTCACAAAAACTAAATATTAATAAAGAATTTTAAAAATTAGCAAAAAAAGACGACAATGTATTCAATGTTTAATAAAAACGTATTCAAATGTTTACAATAGGTTTGTTCCAACCGAGCAATGTACCGTCCGCGGGATCGTCACCAGCATGCGCAGTAGATAAAAGCCGTTCCAAGCTGACTTGGGACAGTGTTTCGTACCGTACACGAAACTGTTCCAACCCCGGCAGGGATCGTTTGCGAACCGTTCACTGTACGGTCCCAACGATCCTCTGACAATACCATGTACTGGTTTGTATGACATGCGCAGTTATGTCAATAATTACAAATATCAACAGGAAGGTTTCCTAACTGTTAGGTTTCCTTAATGTTTTTAATACAGTGCGAATAATAGTCCTAAACTCGTTCCAACCTGACATAATTATATTACAGTACAATGTTAGCGCATGCCTATAAAACCTGTCCTAAACGATTCCCGAACGATCCGCGGGACGATACAAAGGACGGTACAAATAGCGGGGTTGGAACAAACCTAAAATAACAATGACATTTCGCCAAAAAGGTAACATGATGGTTACTAACCGGACTCACCGTATTTCGATTTCGGTCGAAGCGGTCGACCGCTGAAACGACCGGAGCTTTACGAACGCGGTCGGTTGTTTAGGTTGGTGTTTCCGGACACACCAGTTACTTCTCGGTCGACCTGGTTAGTGTTTCCGAACGCACCCTAAGAAGTGATATTTCGTAACTACCAAAATGGTGATTTCGAGGTACTCGTTATATTGGCCTTGGGAGGCGTGTCTGCAAGTACATGCGAGATCTCGTAAGTGAAGAAAAAAAAATCCTTCACATAGAAAATGGGCAGTCGAGACATCTCGTATCAGGTTCGCAAACTACCTATTTGTTATACGTGATAGCTTTTAACTACACCTCGTATGTGTTTCTGGTGTATGTGTTTTAGTGAAGGTTACTTGTGGCACCTCATAACTAAGCTGCTAATTCGTAAGTGAGACCTCGTATGTGTTCACTTTATTAAAGAAGTGACATAGTGAGAACTCGAATCGACACTACATTATTTTAATTTAAATCAAATTATAATTATTATTAACTACGGGAACAATCTGTTTCCCGTAGTTAATAATAATTGTAATTTGATTTAAATTAAAATTTAAACTTTCCGTAGTATGAAAACTACCAAAACTTAAAAATACATTATTTTATGAACTGTTATAATTTGACTGTTACCAATGTTTCAGAAGGGTTACATGTTATACAAATTTATAATACATGTACAAAACTCAGTCAGTTAGAGAAGATTTATTTTTTTTAAATAGTTATTTGTACCTCCTGTAAACCTGACATTCTGAAGATACGATGTATCACTTCTTAGCCATCGATATGATATATAAACATAAACTTCTTTTCAGACCTACATTTCGGTCATATATTTTTATTTTTATATTAATTTTGTAATAATAGTTACACATTCTTTTTCTACACTTTAAAACCTTCAAAACTATGTACAACTTGTCATACTGACTAAAAATTTTACCATATTGGCCGCCACCTTGAAAATATTAAGTCTGACTTGAGTTTTCCAAAAACTTTTGAGTTGTCAAAAATGCTGAGATGCTCTTGTGTGTCGAATTTCGTTCAAAACTGTCAATTTTTACGCCAGTTATCGTTAGACAAAGACACAAACAAAAATATGCAAACAAGCACACCAACATTTAATACCTTAAAATCTTTCAAATAGAGGCTCACTATACGCTCGTTCAATAACTACTACGTTGCAGTTAAATATAAACTGTACATTGCTGCAAGTCATCATCCCCATTTTTAAAAAGATGGTTTCAGTAGTGAACGAAATGTTGGAATCATCAAAATTAATACTACTTGGTAAGGAAATTAATATTGTATAATTAATTGTTAAGCGACTTTTATGAATAGATTCGCATTTTATTTTATCCATAGAAACTTTTTACATCACTAAGAGTCTTTATAAGATTGTCATTTAATTTTCGTTACGGGCTGTAGTTATAATTATCTTTTTAATTAATTATCAATTTTTTAATTCGAGAAAAAAATGAAATAAGAATGTTGTATCAATTGTACCATCTTTTGGATTCAACGAAGAGACTATGTAGACATCTCAGGTAGAAATCGTGATAAAGTTTTAGGTTTATTGACGATAAAATAAGTAATATTATTTAACATCGATATAGGCTATCTAAACTGATTTAGTCAAATTAAATGTTTGATTTCATCACTTTTTTAACATTGATTTCATTATGTACTTTTTAAATTTAATACTTTTAATTTTGGTCTGTAGAATATTTTAAATCTAGGTTACCTAATTATGGTTTTTAAAATGTTTAATTTGTTTGGCTATCATTAGTTACCGATTATATCGACACTTGACATGTTAGTAACAACGCCCTATCTTTTATGTTTAATTTTTGAGATAACACTTTTGAAATAAACTGACAATGACCGATTCATTATAATTTTAATTATTCTTTTGATAAATTCTTTATAAAACTCCCCCGTAAATTATAAAAGCACTGATTATCAATCTTGTTGACTTTTGCAATCGATAAAAAAAAGACGTTCTGATTAAACATAAAATTTAAAATAAAATGCGTAAAAGTGTGACCTTAACTTTTTTAAGTGTAAATTTTGTATTGACATTAAAAATTATACTTATTTAAATTAAAATTGAACTTGGCAAGTGAGTACTGCCAGAAAGCAAACATACCAATTATACTGCAGTTTAAACCTGACATGTCTCTGTCATGTCATTGTTTTCACTTTTTTGAGTTATGTGTATAGTTGCAGTTATACAAAATATCTAATATAATATATACGCATATCTAACAAATCTTGGATGTTTTTTAGTTTGGATTTCATTGGCGACCAGACGAGGAGCAGATCCTAAAAATCGTGTATTTGGCTGGTAAAACTGCGCACATAAGTAAAAAAAATAAACCGCATTAATGAATTGTATCTACGATTGATACGAAATATAAACATTGTATCTCTGTTTAGATGCGCAGAAAGTGATTCTTTACGTACTTGTATTCATTGCGCATGCGCGTCTCATAGTTCTGAAGAATTCCTCTTCTTTACCGCCCTAGGGTGGAATTCTTCAGCTTTACGCACGATTAGCGAGTTTGTTTACATTTAAAAAAACTAATTTGCTGATCTTTTATTAAAGTGACTGTTTTAGTGAAAAAAAATGAGTGAATCAAGTGACTTTGACGAAAATGTGGAGAATAATACGCCTCCCGAAATAATTAATTCGGCACAAAATACAACTAATGAATTAATACGAACTTACATACAGGAAGTTTATTTTTTTCTGAATTTATTATTAAAATCTAACACTCGTAGATAAAGTACGGTACGCAACTCGTGCGAAAACGGCATTTTGCATTGCTTGTGTGGTTTTACTTCCCTTGCTATCGCTCGGGTGCAAACTCCACACTCGCAAGCAAAATGCTACCTTTCAAACTCGACGCATAATGTACATGTTGATAATAATGTACATGTTGATGAACACTCTATTATTTTATATTTTATTTACAGATTAAAAACTAACTCGAGAAACCATTCCGCCCTCACCTACGGCTCGTGCGTAATTATTTCTCTTGAGTGCAGCAAAGTGCCACTTTGCGCACTAGTTGCACAAATAACTATTATACAAAAATCGTACTTCCAAGGAAGGGAAGCGATAGTGAAATTGCTAATGGAACTTATAGTCTGGCACGATTAATATTGAAGTAGGAAGAATCATTTGGAAATTTCATTACGCGGTTCAAAAACTATTTACAAATAAAAGGTGAGGAGAAATCAAAAATAAAAGTATTAACACATTTAAACGCCCTAAATCCAAAAATTCAGCAAATTATGTAGGTATGAACTTGCGCGCCCGAAGAATCCTAGAGAAAAAAATTGAAGAGATGACAAAGATTTTAAACAATCACTTAGATCCTAAACCGAGTGTATGGGCGCACGGCGCACGGGTCAAAATTCTTTTCCGCTTTGGATATTAGTAGCACGTGTCTCCTTATGGTTTGGCTATGCGGACGAAGAATACGCACTAATGCACACATTAGTACACAAAAAGGCTTGTTCAAGTTAAATAGGTTAATGTTCAGAGTAAAGACAGCACTACAATTTTTGAACAGATTTATGGACATACTGCAGAACATTCAGGGTGTAAAATTTTTCTTTGACGACATTATTATATTTAGAAAATCTGAGGATATATTGGAGTTATTATATATAATATATATATATATACACAGGGGGACTGGTGATATATGTGAAAAAATGAAGTAGGTTGTTCTACACCTCAGGGGCTACAAAAAACTCTATAATAATAAACAATGAGTCAAATATTAACCGTTTTCCCGCAAGGTCAAATTTTATGATTTTTTCAAGATCGCAGGCTTTGCTCATAAAAACACTTAATGCTCCAAAAGTATAAAAGCTAAAACAAAATTTAGTTTCGTTGTAAAGATGACAAAAATTTCTACAAGAAAAGTGTAATTTAAATTTTCATGCCCTCTAATTACATGGCAAAAAATGTATACAAATTTTATTTAAGAAAAAAAAATCAATTTTCTTTGTGGTTCCATAACTAAGTAACAAACCGAGCTTAAACTTTTCGAACTTCAGGGAAAACTTCCTTATTTACTAACGTTTCGATCAATATTAATATTATTACCCATTAATACGGCGGAATCTTCAGTAAACTTCGCTCAAAGCAAAAAAGAAACGTGTTTATTGTTGCTATTGTTGCCTTACAGGTGACTAAATAATTAAAAGCATATTAAAAACAAGTAAGATTGGTTTAGTATACTCACCTATAAGTCAATAATAACAACAATAAACATGTTTCCTTTTTACTTTCATCGAAGTTTACTAAAACTTCAACATTATGAATGGGTAATAATATTAATATTGATCGAAATGCTTGTAATAAGGAAGTTTTTCCTGAAGACGAAATTTTTTTTTTTATTAAAAATAAAATTTGTATAAATTTTTTGTTGTGTAATTTGAGGGAATGAAAATTAAAACTACACTTTTCTTGTAGAAAATTTTGTCATCTTTATAACGAAACTAAAAATGTTGTTCTAGCTTTTATACTTTTGGAGCAATAAGCGTTTTTATGAGCAAAGTATGCGATCTTAAAAAATCATAAAATTTGACTTTGTGGGAGAACGTTAATATTTGACCCATGGTTTATATAGCGTTTTTTGTAGCCCCTGGGGCGTAGAACAACGTACTTCATTTTTTCACATATAACGCCAGTCACCCTGTATATATGTAGTATAAAAGATGGCATGGCAAATTACTATAATAAATGTATTCCAAATTTAGCCTCGATTCTGAATCCACTAAATTATGGTTACTTAAAAAGGATACTTTTTTAGGAGGACAAAAGAGACGGAAGACACTTTTAACCCCGTGGAAAAAGAAATGAAAGGAAAGCGAGTACATGCCACTATGACCCGGGTGAAAATTTAGTGTTAGCAACAGATGCATTAGGTTATGATGGATTAGGAGCAATTCTGTCTTTCGAATTCTATCGATACGAAGACGGTTCCGAAAGGCCTATAGCGTACGTATCCAAAAACTTACTAAGAGTAAAAAACAGTACAGCCAGATTGTCAAAGAAGCACACGGAATTCATTGGGGGCTAAAACAAATTGTTCACACACAGCTACGAATATTTACAATCATAACAAACCGCAAACCTTTCCTGAACATTGTAGAAGCATACTTGGCAATGCCACCGTTAACAGTGACTTATTCATTATGCATTATTCTTATCTGGTTTCAATCATGACATAGAATTCAGGAATACCAAATCCCAATCATATGCTAATAATCTCTCCAGGTTCCCTGTAGTCAAGCCACAATCATTAAAAGATAAACAACCGGAATCATTGAAAGAGCGGAACTGCTCCAAATTTTAAAGATAGAGGATTAGAGCCAGTGACAGCTAAGATAACTGCAAAGGAGATTGAGACTAAACAACAACTAAAAGAAATTGTAAAACGGTTAAAACAAGGAGGACGTCTGAAACCATATGACTACAAGCACAAAGAACTGACTATGCAGGACGGATGCATTTTAAGAGGTATAAGAGTAATTATTCCAAAAGCACTTCAGAAACAGGTCTTGATAGGGGAATGGTCAAAATGAAGCAAGTAGCGAGATTGTTGCTTTATTTCTGGAAAGGAATAGTTCAGGTCATCCAAAAAGGTGTAGCAAGAAAGTGTAAGCCGTGCTGCGAAAATAAAATTCACCAATTTGAGCCGAGTATTACCTTTGGACAGAGCCAATAAATCCATGGCAACGAGTCCATATAGACTATGCAGGTACAGATGCAGGATCGTATTATTTTATCATTATAGACGCATATTTTAGATGAATTGATCATTCCAACCTAGAAGACAACCATGCAATAGTGCCTAAATCAGTTACACAAGTTATTTGCAACCTTTAGACTACCTCAAACCCTTGCATCTGACAATGGGCCGCAATTTACGGCATTTGGTTTCAGAGATTTTTAATGATCATCCCTTGCAGCCCAAGAAGAAAATGAATAATTAGAAAATTAAGGGATTAACATAAGAATAATTAATATGAAACACTTTCGATTTGAAACCAAAACAGTTTTCAAAACGGTTTTGAAAACTCATAGAACCGTAGTAATTTATATGGTTTAATGAATCAAAAGGTTTCAAATTTCCATTTCATGAATTGTATAACAGATTCTTTCAAACCACTTTAAAATAAATAATAATTAGTGACAGAAGTTGAATTGCTTAGACAAATAAAACTCTTAATATTATATTCGATATCTGAAAATTGCGGATTAAGGAAAAAATGATTGATTTCTGGTTAAAGCTACTTCAGTTGTCTTTAAATTAACACTGGCCAAGCAAAACACTTGAAACTTTTGAGTGTATATTATAATAATAATAAGCCTTTGATAATTAAAACAATTGTTTCACGCGGTCAAAATTATCTAAATGCATCAGAGAAGCAGATACAGCATTGTAATATCCCGTGATTTTCAATGCTACCATTATAAAACATGTGTCCCTTATTGTATTTCACAATGAAATGTCGAAAAAATTGTATACAAATTAAGAATAAAATTGTTTACATTTTTTAAAATTGTTTACATATGGCCGGATAACCCCCGTCCTGTAATAACCCTGGCAGTTGATCGGGACTAAAACCCAAAAGAAAGAAAAAAAAAAGTTTACATTTTTTAGGACACGGATTGGGTATTGATAAACTATAAATTAACAATTCCACTGAAATTTTCGATGTCAACGGATTTTCAACTTTCTTTATTGAGTTATTGTTATGTTGTTACTTACAGAATAATTCAATTAAATTATTGACAAAGTGTTATACGAAAAATGGTAATATGTAATCCAGTGACTGTACCTTTCGGCTGGTATAAATAATATAGGCCTAAATAATTAGGGTGTCCAAAATGTCTGGAAACGGCTGAATATCTCGAAAAATACAATTTTGATTGGAAAACGAAAAAAAAAACATGATATTTTTGGAAAAGCTCTCAAATGGTGCCAAAATTGGTCCCATGGGTAAATGGGTAGGGTGGGCTTGACATTGAAGTCTTAAATAGGAACCCCCCACTTTTGATTGCAGATTTACATTGTACGCTGAAAAAAACCAAACAATTTAAGGTGATCTAAATGCTTTAGGTTATTCTACCCCTAAAAGGTATTAAAAAAATAATCAGAAACCGCAGATCATCTGAAAGTTCGTCGATTACTCTTTCAACTCCTATTGGCACCACTTCTGATTCCCCGAATGTCGCCCAGACCTTCTCTGAGTACTTCGCTTTAGTCTTCTCATCAACACCGACGATCTCCTCATCTCCATCATCTGGTTTCCCTTTTCTCCTATCTTGCTTCTCGCGTCTCTAAAGGTTCTCAGGTAGATTGTATCTATTTCGACCTTAAGAAGGCATTCGACCTCGTTAACCATGATATTCTCCTTAAAAACTTCAGTCCATTGGTTTTTCTCCCCAGTTGTTATAATTTGTCCATAGCTACCTTTCCACCAGAACATGCCAAGTAAAGATAAATAATAGATTGTCATCCTCCTATACATCACCACCTCTGGAGTCCACCAAGGCTCTATCCTTGGACCTCTTCTCTTTCTCATCTTCATATATGATCTTTGTTCTGTATTAAATGTCCCTTCCTTCTATTTGCTGATGATTTAAAAATATATTTAGATGTCTCCAACGATTCATCCTGCTCTTCCTTACAAACTAATATTAAAAACATCTTGTTGTGGTGCAATACGAATAAAATTAGTATTAATACTGATAAATCAGTAGTTATCAGTTTCAGCCGTCGTCGCTGCCCAATGCACTTCGTTAACGACTACTTCGTTAACGGCTCTCCGTTTAAACGTGTTTTTTCAGTCTCTGATCTAGGAGTTCTAGTGGATTCTATGCTCAATTACAACGAGTACGTCTACTCAATAGTTGCAAAAGCTTCTCGTCGCCTAGGTTTAATTCGCCGTGTTTGTCATGGCTTATCAATAAAGTGCTTCCTTCGTCTTTATATTGCCCTTGTAAGACCACTTCTCGAATATGCTGTCCGAGTGTGGAATAGCGTTTTTCAAGTTCGCTCTGATCAGATCGAAAGAATTCAGCGTTTATTTGTCAGGATTTGCTATCTTCGATTCTTCTATAATAGGATTTACTTACTATTCTTACGAATCTCATTTTAACGCCCTGGGTCTTTACACCATATACGATAAAAGAAAGGCTTTCGAAATGTTGTATCTATCCAAGGCTCTAATAGGTGATTACTGCTGTCATGAGGTTAAGGCCATTCGCACACGGAGCAACCAAAACAAACTGATTACGAACTCAAATCACCATCCAGTTGGCTATGAGTTTTAACCTGTGTAATTGAATGGGACACCGCACACGGAGCAACTCTTATTACAAACTTGGTTTGCTTCCTGTCAACTCAAAAATGAGTGGAGTTTCCAGTTGAGTTTGTTTTGAGTTGCTCCGTGTGCGGAGGGCCTTAGTCTCATGTTATTGTCCTTCCTTTTGGAAAACGTGCTAGCAGACTTACTTACATGAAGGAGTTATCCATCAAATATCAGCCCTCTTGTCCGCTCTGTCTATCAAATTAATAATTTATTCCACTGCAATAATAATATTTCCATTACCAATCTGTCTAACCTTAAATCAATCCTAGTTCTCATGTGTTTCTTCAATTGACAGTTATCATATTTTTTCTCATGATACTTAATCTTTGATTTTTGTACTCTAATCTTCAAACAACTTTTCTATAGCGCTTAACTTGTAGCTTTTTAAAAAAGCTGTTTAAGGCTATTAAAACATTACGGAAAAAAATAGAGTTACTTATTTAGATTGTTACTCCCCTATGTTTGTTTAGGTTATAAAAATGACTTTGTCTAAATAACTATTAAGACAATGGGATGCTTAGTCCTATCTACTTTGGGACAAAGGAATGTCACACTTCTGTTTTTATAGGGGAGTAACAATCTAAAGAAGAACATTCCGAACACCTTCTTTAGATTGTTACTCCCTTCGGCGACTACTTAATCAAGTTAAACAAATCTTTTTTATAACTTTTTTATATTATTTTGTCTAAATAACTATTAAGTAAGTAAGTAAGTAATAAATGGATATTATTATTATTATTAACTATTAAGCAAAGAGATATTTAGTCGATGTACTATGAGACAAAATATCACACTTCTGTATATAAAATTGATAATACCCCTTTGTTTTAATTGTTAATTGCCTGTGTTACCGTAGGAGGAGGCCATTTTCAACAATCCCTGTGATTTTTCTTGTTTGTTATGTTATTTGCTTACTTTTGTCAAATAATAGTTTCGTCATAAAATGCTGTTTTTCAGATAAAATTGGTCATGTTCGAGCTTTTGACCTGGAGTACCTTTTTTGTATAAAACATTGGTGGTTCAAAATGCGCTTTAAGAATTGCAATTTCCCCGGTGGCATGGAAATTGGGGCAAAAAACTTTACGTAACCCTCAAACCTTCACCACTGGTATATGAAAAAATTAAATTAAAAGTGCATAAATGCTGAGTTTTTTTAAACGAAGTTTCTTATGGGACGTTCTGGAGCCCGGGAGTGAATCCGAAAAAAACGACCAAAATCGCCGTCACAAAATCACCGTCACGAAATCACAGATGACGATAACTTGAGTAAAAGATCACCGAGTTAGTTGAAATTTGGTACACATGTTCATTTTACTAATGCCCAGGCTGAGTTCGTCGGAAAACGTTATCCGCCCAAGCGTTCACACGCAACGCTCGCGTAAACGAAAGCTTCAAAAGACGGGAAAAAGTGTTATTAAGGAAGCCTGTTACTTGACTTGTTTTGATTATTTTTGTTATATATGTCAAAAATGTCACTTTGTTTTGTAAATAAATAAAATATAATTATGTAAAATTTCACCCTGATAATAGCAGAAGCTGTAGAGTAGGGAAGAGATATATTTTATAATATTTTAAATTAATTGGCCGGGTAGGTAGAAAACAGTCCTATTTTAATCCAAACTCCTTTAACAAACATACTCTTTCACTATAAACTCATCATGATCAACTTTTTTCTTATATTTATTATATATTTATAGTAAGACGCTTGCTTTAATTATACAAATAATGATTTTCTTTTAATTTTGCCTTAACTCTGCTAGGTACAAACAGTTCGTTACTAGTAATTTTGTCTCTTTTCTATAATTCCGCTATGTATAAGTAGTTAGCAATGTATACGTGCTTAGCAGTGTGATTTTATAATTTATATTTCATGAAAAATGTAAGGAACTTCGTTCCTACCACCTGGTCGGTCCCGCGACACCACACGTATTTATTTATCTCAAACAGTTTCTGAGATATCGTCAAACAACTAAAATTGAATGGTGGTTGGAATCACAAGACAAATTACCAAAATCCCAAAAAGGTTTTAGAAAAGGAACAGTTTTAGAAAATCAATGTAAATTATTAACAGATATCCAAACGGCTTTTACCACAAAAAAATCTATCTTTGCTGTATTATGAGCTTACAGCAATGTAGATTTAAATATATTACACAAAAAAATTGTTTGCTTAAACATCCCTACCTCTCTAGCAAATTTAATGATAAAATTGATATCACATCGAACATTACATTTACGAATAAATGGTGAAATAATTAATACAAGAATTGCACAAAAAGGAATACCTCAGGGATCAATTTTGAGTCCTTTAGAATATATTATCTACACTTTCGATTTAGAAAATATTATTTTACCTAATACATCTATTCTCCAATTCGCTGATGATATAATTCTCTATAACACAGGAAAATCTCTTGACAGATTAACAAATAAAATATCTAAATCCTTAAAATTAGTTCAAAAAGGGACAAAACAATGGTTTGGAAATATCTGAAGATAAATCCGAATGCTGCGTCTTTTCAAGAAAAAGAAATATAGATATACCAAACGAAATTAATTTTCAAAATTTAACATTAAAAAGAAAATCTGTAGTAAGATTTCGGACTCTATATAGATCAAAATCTATCATGGAAACAACATAATATGTTGTAATGATGATGATAATGATTACAGTACAAAAATGTGAAAATTATTTAAATATTATGAGATACATATGCAACTTATCAAAGGGATCTCACCCAAAAACAATAAAATATCTGGAAGTAACTTCCCATCCCAGTGTACCACAACTCCCTCTATATCTGAATTTATAAATCTTTGCTGAATGAGTTTTGCTCTTTCTTTTCTGATTTCTTGTTGGCGTAAGCGAATGATACTCCTACTCAAAACAAATTTCTGAGAGTTATGTCCTAGAGATTCTATTGTAGCTGATATTCTCAGCAGCGTCTCTGTCTGAGATAGCACACCTATCAATAAGGATAACTTTTCATTAATAATTTCCTCTTGTTTTCCTGAATATTTAAAAGGTAAACAAATTCTGAACGGTTTAAGAGGTGTAAATGATACAGCTGAAAGAGGTGTAAAATTAATAACGGATAATTTGTATTTATAATTTGTGCATTAACTCGTGCATTACAAAAGATGAAGAACAGTGACAAAATCTTTTACAAGTAGTGTCTGAATGTCGGGCAAAATTTCCCGGTCCCTCTAAAGCATTGGTTCCCAAAGTGGGGGGCGCGCCCCCCAAGGGAGGCGTGATGACAAGTCAAGGGGGGCGTGGGACCTTGAGATGGAGATAACTTTGCCGTCCGAACGTCTAATGCGATTATATAAAAATCCAAATATGAAACCAGTTGGAGAACCTCGTGGAAAGATTTATTCTTGACTGTGGGGGGGCTTGGTAAAAAAAACTTTGGGAATCCCTGCTCTAAAGCCTCCTTATCCAAACCTCTGCCTTCTCAACAAATTTAAGACAATTGTTTTATGAATTTAAAAAGTGTTCAATGTGATTCAAGAATCTGTTTATTCATAAATAATAATACTAATAATATATTTTATATTGCTTTATTACCCCCCCCCCCCCCCCCCCCCCCCTATAAAAAACAATACAAAAGGAATTAAAAATAATTAATTAATTTAATATTAATTAATTATTATTATTATTCTTTATTGGTTAAAGGCCATATTTTTTTAATTACATAACACGCCAATATTGCAAACAAATTAATTAATTAATTTTAAGCATTCAGATTGCTTAAAATAAATTAATTAAATTACCTTGCGAACAATAATTTACACAGATTACAAATTGTTTTATTTTAAAGGTACTTCTTCAACAGTATTTAAGTTCTTATGCATTTTTGCGTAATAGGGAGAATTCGGCCTTTTTCTAATGTATATATGTAAAAATGCAAATTTCTCAGAAACTACTCGTTGTAGCTAAAAAGTGAAGATATTAAAATTTAAAGGGAACATCCTAGTGAACAAAATGAGACCCATATCACGTTTCTAGGTTGAGCCGTTATCATTTCTCAATAAAAAAAAATGACGATTTTTCCTCAAATTCCCCAATTTTTCTAGATTTCAACCTCAATGAAGCATGGGTTAGCATTGTCCAATTGAGCTAAAACTTCACGAATGTCATTTTTTAGTCAAGTGGCACAATTTAGGGGGTTCCCCCGTTAAGATTTCAAACATTGATTTTTTGTGACCTCCCTAATAAATAGTCTAGTAAATACCAGTTCTAGAACTGAAGGTGATCAACCGTTTCTGGAGAAAGAATCTAAGTTTAGTTAGGATTTCATTAATTTCATTATTAGTCGATATGCATGTAACATAACCTAAATACTATAATTTAAAAAACAAAATACAATGTAATCTAATAAATTATTATCGCAGCCAATAAATTCTGTCACTGCGGATAGCTGTCTTATCAAGCTGCCAATCAGCTTTCTTATCAACTGTCAATTTCAAGCCACTATTATATACTAAATTATCATTATTACTTATAACAATTAAATTACGCAAACGCCAATAAAAGTTTTTTTTAAAAAAAAAAACAATCTGTATACACCTTTTCAATGGTCTATGGTAAATGGGCTGGATGTAGGCTTATTAGTTCGATTCATATATGTTATTATGATATCTAAGATGTTATAATGGCATCCATATTATAATCATTAAATACTGTATTAAAGGGTTAATCTAAAGTGGCCTTTGCCTTTGGTCTTTAGTATTGACTAGGTAGGATTAGTAGGTCAATAGTATTGATCAATCCAGATATGTCTATGATATTATCAATGCGCTAATCAATATTACAATACCGCACGCTAATCAATATTATTGTCAATATTTAACCCTCCGTTTACGCGGTAGACCAATTGTTTAGATACACAAAAACATTCCTGTGACTATACTACCACGACGAAATCTACAGGTAAAATAAGATTGCATAAAATACTTATGTACGACCACACGCCACACATCATCAATATAATGCTGTCAATATTTTTTCCATTTTCTAGTATTGTCTGGATTTAAAAAAAAAATAATTTTCATCAATATTAAATTTTGTGTTCAACATCGACCACACACTAACGATAATAATGTCATTATTTTTTTGTATGGAAAGTATTTTTGACAGTGTGTGGCCACATCGGAATTTACTTGTAATATATTAGGTTAATCTTTGTAGAAACCTTTTTAAAGAACACATAAGGACTACTCTTTTTTTAAATGACAGTAAGTTGTCAAATACAATCAAAATAATAATGTTTTAATGTGTATACGAAGATCCATGGCAAAGATTTGTAACGCATGGGATTCGAATTGCCCATGTTTTCAAAACCCGGCTCCTTGGATCCATGTTTAAGGAAGCATGTGGGAAATCGAATCTGCTGAAGAATTCCCCATTTTTATTGTGTATTTTTCTAATTTATTGTCAAGTGAGGTGTGCTGAAACGGAGAATGCGGAGAAGTTTAAAGGCAATTATTGCAGCAAGTACAGCAAGTTTAGTCACCAAGTTTGTGGTTTTAACTGTGATAAATTCAAATTGCGTGAGAGTGATATAGATTATACCAGTGAAAAATCAAGGTACAAAAATAATTTACAAGACATAAACGAATGCAAGGATATTTTGTGTGATGGTCGACAACCCGAATGTAATCAGAAAGATTTTTTTAAAGTATCAAAAGGTGAACATGATTATAAAAAATCAAAACGATATTCAATTCATTTAAAACCAATAACTTTTAAATTAGTGTCTTTAGATCCGTTAAGAAGAAATAAGGTGTCTAATCCATTCATCATAAATAATGCTCGATACTTGAGAAAAACTATAAATAAAAAAGGTTCGTTTATAAAACCTTTAAACATATTGTGGAAGCCAGTTGACAAAAGATTAAATTTAACAACTGAGTCAAGTTTATTAATTAGCTCAACTTTTACAAACCTAAACTGCTCTAAAGAATTTTCAGGCGATGAAGATATTGATTTTACTACAGAAAATGTAGTTATTACCAGACTTTCAACTTGGGATACCTCAAACGAGAATGGTGTTACGAGTATACCCGAGGAATTGAGCAGCGACCCCGCAACCTTCGGGAGTGCTGCACAATTGAGCGATACCATCCTTCAGAATGCTGCCAGTGAAGCAAATGAAGGCATTCCTATTGACATTCAGGACATTCAACTAAAGGAATCGATCCAGAATCAAGAAATTTTAAACACATCTTGTAGGCCTAGTATAATTATGAAAGAAAACGGCAATAAACGGTCTATAACACTTTTACTAGTATCAATGATCTGCCCTCAAGTAAGAAATAAGATCAAACAGTTTATTTTCCCTTGGATGGTCACCACGTCTAAGCCACCACCCCTGAGTGATCTACTGCTGCCCAACAACGCAGACAACGCTCAAAAGGGCAAAAGTCAACTCCAGAAAATATTCGGTTGGTTTACTTAATTCTACAGCAATGGCAGAATATAAAAAAAAACAATCAATAAAGAAAAAAGATTTTAAATATATTTATATTTATTTTTTCCAAAAAATGTATACATATGCTTAGCTTTAAATTATATATTTACATTCGAAGCTTTGATATATTTTGATAGACTTTCCAGTAGACAGTATTAGTTAGTTCTATTAATTCAAAGCACTCATTTACTTGTTTTATTGAATGTGTAAACATTCCCTTGTCTTAATGTCTTAAGAGTTAGTTAGACAAAATTATATTATCTCCTTCACATCAGAAGTGTTATGTTTCTTTGTCCCAAAGTTCTTTGGACTAAAGATCCCTTTAAAGCATTGGTTCCCAAAGTGGGGGGCGCGCCCCCCCCCCCAGGGAGGCGTGAAGACAAATCAAGGGGGGCGTGGGACCTCGACGTCGAGATAACGTTGCCGTCCAAACGTCTAATGCGATTATATAAAAATCCAAATATCAAACCAGTTGGAGAACCTCACAGACGAATTCAACAGATACTTTCCTAACACATGTGATGACAACATTTACAAATTAACAATGGATCCATTCAGTGTCAACATGGATTCCCTGCCCAAAACACTTCAAGAACAAGCTTTGGAAATAAAGAAATGTTCTGCTGCCGATTTTGATAAAATGGACAAATTATCGTTTTGGGTTAATTATTACAAATACAAAGTGTACCCCAGTATATCACAGCAAGCACTTCGACTGTATTTACCTTTTTCAAGCACTTATTTGTGCAAAAAAAGATTTTTCAGCACTTGTTGCAATAAAAACAAAGTATCGTGGCAAACTTGATGTTGCTGTGCTTGATTTTCGTTGTGCACTTTATAATACTCATCCAAGAATAGGGAATCTTGTAAAATAACTACAAGCTCATCCATCTAATAAGATCCCATAAGATCATCTGTAATAAGATTAACTTGTAATGTTATAAAAAAAATAGCAATATACAAATAAATAAATGTAATAATGGTTTATTATATTTTTTTCATTATCTCATAAAATTGTGGAAGGCGGGGGGGGGGGGGGAAGATTTATTCTTGACAGTGGGGGGCTTGGTAAAAAAAACTTTGGGAACCCCTGCTTTAAAGGAATAACAAAACTTGTCTCTACACATAAATCCAAATGCGTCGTATAAACAAAATTTAAAGTACGTATTTAATTTAGGATAATTTGGAATAAAGAGTGCATTATCATTATGACATTATACATAAATGCAATAAAGTGGATTTAGAAGTATTATTTTTCTTAAATAAAAATATTTTTACGAAATAAGAATCCTCTTAGAACTGCTTTTGCACTAACTGTATATTTAATATCGATAAACCAAATAAATATATATAAAATTTGTAGATTCGGATAATCTGATTTATCGGCCAAGTTTTTTACAGGAAATAATAACATAACAAATAATTTTTTTAGCTGATTTCAATTTAGAATTCTGCCTCTATAACATAGAAAGCCTTATCTCCAAAGAACAAAATCTTACAGGAAATAAGGAAAACAAATTTCTTCACCTGCATCAAAGTTTCGATACTTTAAAAGGCTTTTATTGTGTATATGTTGTTGTTTTAATGTGCACAACTTTGTGTTAATGTTAATATGATCGATTTTTAATTGTTTTATTGAAAAAATGGATGTAGGGTTTTTTAAAAAAAAAAGTTTGCAGTAAACTAACTCCTATATGGAAGGTAGGGCTTTTAATTTTCGTAATTATCACGTTTACAAACCTTAAATAATAGCTTAGGGCTTTTAATTTTCATAATTATCACGTTTACAAACCTTAAATAATAGCATTTCATAAAACAAATCTTAGTGGATTTAGGGTGTTTTTAGTATTTATTTGTTAGATAGGGATAGGGCCTTCTTTTATCGAAAACAACCTCAAACTGGAGTTAGGGCCAATATAAATTTCAATATAACTCATCACTTTATTGGTTTTAGAGCTTTCTAATAACATAATTATGTGTATTGTTTATACCGATTCGGAAACGCTAAAAAAATGCATTTAGAAAAAAGTTGGAGTTACAACGACGGCCTTTAAACGACGGCAGAATTATCCAGAATACTAGCTTACATTCATCTATGTTTATAACTTGACTTTTCTTATTCATGCATGGACTATCCTTTCCTCACGTGGACCAGCACTGCGATACCAAGTATTCAAAATTAAATACCAGTATATATACATACATACATACATACATACATGCATACATAGACACACATATATTTACATATATATATATATATATATATATATATATATATATATATATATATATATATATATATGTATATATGTATATATATTTATTACCCAAGAGATATAATAATCAGGATCTAAAAAATTTGTTGGATGCCGTTGTTTATGTAGAAGTAGTTTGTAAGAATGCATTTCTCTTTATATAACAGCGCATCTGAGTAGTAATGAGAATCATTTCATTAGAGAAGTAATGAGAATCATTTCCTGTACATACCTATAAATGATACAAACAATTTACAACTGTATATTTCTTCCGAACGCTCTAGTTATATTTCCTTCCTATAATATTATAATTGCTTTTTTTTATAAGCATCATTTTGTGATGTTATTTAGCTATAACACTTAAAAGATTATTAGATCCCAATTATTGTTTTTTCATTTATATAATACATATTGCCTCTATAATGGAAGGAATAATGTAAATATGAGCTTAAATGTATCACACTCCATAAAAATCAGGGTTAATTATCAAATATATAATATATAATATATATATATATATATATATATATATATATATATATATATATATATATATATATATATATATATATATATATATATATATATATATATATATATATATATATATAAAGGTAAACGTGGTTTCATTTGTTTGCGTGTTTTTTATAGGCTTTAATTTGTTTAGGTATTTTGGCACCATTTTTGTCATTTCCCTGGTCAAAATACTAATAGTTTATCCCCTTATACTCACTCATTTTGAAGTTGGTGGTCATATATAACCTCCATTTTGAAAGGATATTTTTTATCAGCACTTTTAGATTCAAGATGCCGGCCATCTACTATATAAAATTATTTATGGTTCCTATATCTCCCAAACTAAATTATTTCATAAGACATAAACTGAACTGTAAAAACATTTTCAATCTGACTTATTAATTCAAAATGACGTCCCCTTACTTAATGTATTTATCACTATATCTCTGAAATCTTGATTTCTATAGAATAGCCAAACTTGATTTAGGTATTCCTTTATTGGTTTAAATATTAACTAAAAAAGGATTTTTGAGATCCACCATTTTAATTTGAAATGGTGAACTTTCATAAGAAATATTTGACGTAATAATATCTTGAGAATCATTTGATCTAGGACCTTCAAATTTAAGTTACTTCTTATGACAAACTTTTCCTTTAAAAGGATATTTTAATTGATTATTTTTTAAATTCAAGTTGGTTAGCTCTTAATATATATGTATTATTATCTATCTATATCTATCTATATATATATAAAAGTCAACGTATGTGTGTGTGTGTGTGTTTGTTCTTTATACAAATCTACAGTTTTAGCCCGATTTTGATGAAAATTTGCACACTTGACCTTCAAAGCAAGGAAAAAATCAAGGTCTACATGAATATTCGAAATTTAAATTTTGGTACACAGGGGTACGGGGTACAAGTAATGAATACGGGGTCAAAGTAATGAATACCCTTCGTGATGCATATCGTTGAAAAGCACTTTAAGGGTACAGTAATTGTTGTTATGTGTAGTTTTGTCATATTTTCATTTAGGAGGGGGGTAAAATGGAAAATATAACTATATCTATGTATAAAAAGAAGAGTATCTATATGAGAGAATGTCTTTTATACAAATCTACAGTTTTATCCCAATTTGATGCATTTTTACACTCTTTTTCTTCCAAACAAGGTGAAGGTCACTGCCTACATGATTTTCCGAAATTAAAATTTTGGTACACAGAGGTACGGGGTACAAATGTCAAAGTAATGAATACCCTTCATGATGCATATCGTTGGAAAGCTCTTTAAGAGTACATTAATTGTTGTTAAGTACGTTTTTGTCATATTTTCATTTAGGAGGGGGGTAAAATGGAAAAGTATATCTATATCTATAAAAGTCAACGTATGTGTGAATATGTTTATACTTTATACAAATCAACAGTTTTAATTCGATCTCGATGAAAATTTGCTCACTTGACCTTCAAAGCAAGGGGAAAATCTCTGTCTATATGAATGTTCGAAATTAAATTTTTGGTACACAGGGGTACGGGGTACAAATGTCAAAGTTGAAAACCCTTCATGATGCATACTGTTGAAAAGCTCTTTAAGAGTACAGTAATTGTTTTTACGTGCATTTAGGGGGGTAAATGGAAAAATATATCTAAAAGTCAAAGTATGTGTGTATGTTCTTTATAAAAATCCATAGTTTTAGTCCGATCTCGATCAAAAAATGCATACTTGACCTTCAAAGGAAGAAAAAATCAGTGTCTACCTGAATTTTCGAAATTTAAATTTTGGTACACAGGGAACAGGGTACAATAATGAATACGGGGTCAAAGGACTGAATACCCTTTATGATGGATATCGTTAAAAAGCTCTTTAAGATTACATTAATTGTTGTTATGTACAGTTTTGTCATATGTATTTTCATTTAGGAGGGGGTAAAATGGGAAAATATAGCTATATCTTATATAAAAAGAAGAGTGTCTGTATGAGGGTATGTCTTTTATAAAAATCTACAGTTTTATCCCAATTTGATGAATATTTACTCACTTTCCCTTCAAAGCAAGGGGGAGGTCACTGTCTACATGAATTTTCGAAATTTAAATTTTGGTACAAAGGGGGTAAAAATGTCAAAGCAATGGAATCCCTTCATATGATGCATATCGTTGAAAAGCACTTTAAGAGAAAAGTAATTGTTGTTATGTACAATTTAATTTAGGAGGGGGTAAAATGGAAATTTATAGCTATATATATAAAAATCAACGTATGTGGGTGTATGTTCTTTATACAAATCTACAGTTTTAGTTCGATGTCCATAAAAATTGGCCCACTTGAACTTCAAAGCAAGGGGAAAATGACAGCCTACATGAATTTTGGAAATTTAAATTTGGTACACAGGGGTATGGTACAATTAATGAATACGGGGTCAATGTAATGAATACCATTGATGATGCAAAAGCTCTTTAAGAGTAGAGTAATAGTTTGTATGTATTGTTTTGTCATATTTTACTTTAGGGGTGGGGGGGGGGAATTTAGGATATTTGAAAATTTGCTTATCAAAGAGGAGGGGGTACAGAAATAGGTGGGAGAGATAGAATCTAGATATACTTGCATAGTATAATAATTTATATGTTTCATTATGGTTGTTTATAAACTTATCTAATTATAATAACACTCCGAAGCGAAGCACGGGTACCCAGCTAGTATATAAATATAAGCCACCTATGCATTACTAAACCTCGGAAATTGAAACAGATGCCCAGCTAAAAACCACTCAAATGATCTTAAAAACACCCAAATTAAATTGAAATATCGGTTTAGATTTTTTTGGATGAAAACATATACTTAATAAGCAAAAAAATGCTAGTAAAAACAAACAGCCCTGTCTCAGTCCCATATTTGTTTCGAAACCTTGAGTCCTGATGGGCCCCAAACTTCTGAACTTGTACCTTCTTACAAGCGTACTTGAGCCGCTATTTTGGTCATTAGGTTCATGTTTTGTAATTTATGGCACGCAGGGCTTTCCGTTCTATCCTATCAAAGTCTGTTGTAGATCTACGAAAAAAGGCACATCAGGGCTTTCAAAAGCTTATAATTTTCTTTGTTTTGGCTTTATAGATATTATGAAGAAATCAGCTTGTAATTTCATAATAATATTTTCTTTTTTCATCCATTCATTTACCCTTAAAAGCAATTTGTGTATATTTTATTTTGGATGTCATCCATAAAACTAATCCCGCGATAATAAGTCACTGCGTATCTGAACAACCTTTTTTAAATAGAGGGTAACCTCTCATATTTTTAAAAGAATCAGGTACTTTTTCTGCCGGAAATATTTATGTTGAAAAGTCTCAGGACAATATTTTTAAAGTCGAGTCCGATAAACATTCAAAACATTCATTGGCTGGTCATAGCCGGAAGCTTTGTTGTTTTACTTTTATTTAAAACTACTTTAAGCTCATCTAGAGAAAACTCACTGACTATGTACAATTTATTGAATACAAATATTTATAAAGTTATTGCTAAAAACTTTATCTGAAATAATAGGAGGGTCAAGAAGGCTTTTGAAATGTCTAACCATGGTGAAATGATTGTTAAAATAGAAATAAGTTTATATTAAAAATAAAATAAAACATCCTGCATATCCCAGAATTGTTTTGATTTTCTTGCATTTGGCAAATCTTTAATTATATTATGTAAACATTATTTTAATTTTTTGTAAATTGCTAGGTATAATATTTGTTTTTTGTTTTTTTTTATTGATTTAAGAAAAGCATAATATTCTTCCGAGTTACACAATTTAGATCATTTTGAAATTAAGTTTCATCTTGGTTTCAAAATGGTTACTTATTGTGCCTAATAATAATACTGAGCCCTGTGCCAATTTTGTTTATAATAAATAGTTCGCGTGGATTTTATTTTTAATAATAAAATGAATTATGTATAATATAGTCCAGACTATACTTTCTATGAAGGCTTTAGAAACGAAACTATTTTTAGACATTTAATGTAAGGTAAGTTAAGTTGTTAATTTATGGCCTTCATAACCGAAAACGTAGCCACTAATTCTTAGCATATGAGCTCATTTTCTAGCGTGATAGGTTAAGCTATTAATTTATTATGAACTAACTAACCTTAACTCCGTGAAGGTGTAGGCCTGCCAAAGAGTTTACACAACTGTTTACTAGCGAACTATTATGGACTAAATGATTGTTTTTCTATTTCATATTTTAGTTTTGATTAGTGACTAATTAGAGTAAGCAGAACCAAGAACAAGACATTTTTTTATTGCAATGTAATAAACAACAACATATTTGTAGCGATTGTTTCCATCGCAATATAATCACACGTTAGCTAGTTTGTTGGTCAATACAAAAATATTTGTTTCCTATTAATCTTTAAATAATAATAAAATAATCTACTAGTAAACCAATAATTTTGTAATTGCTTAACTTAATTTTTGTCCACGCATTTATTTTTTTCTTCACTCAACTTCTTTTTTAGATTTGTATTGATCCACCTTTAAAATAAGTTTAAAAAAAATCGTAATTTTAACCAAAATTGACATTTATTACCCTCTCAAGAGAATTAGTTCCAGTAAGTTCCATCACCAATAACGGTATTTTTACAGATCACTATGAATCTGTATAGATTCTGATATAAGGCTATATGTAATATTCTTGTCTCGTTACTTGTTAGTCCGGTCAGATTAAATCAGTGGTATTGAGCAAAGTGAAACAAATCGGCCTAGATCTCGTACAACCTTAGTTGCACTGCAGTTCTCAAGTAAACTGGTCAAATGTTACCCAGTCGTTCACGTAATGCCATGCCAATAAGAAAAAACTAGAACGGATCTTTTCACAGCTTTACAACGCTAAGTTTTAAAGATAATATTAATGAAATAATTTTAATACAATTTTGGGCAAATTTAATTACTGATGCAAAAAGGCACTAATTCGTGAAGAAGTTCGAATGATGCATAAATGTAGATAAATAAATGAACTCTCCTCAGTTAGTGCACTGGATGTTTTTATATTTATTGGTAATCTTCGTGCTTTATTCAATAATGTGAATTGCTTCAATCATATATAATTCTTGATTATCTTACTTTTAAAATACCTTCTTTTGTGAATTAAATAAATAATTGATTTAAAGTTCAACTTTCATTTAAATTAAATTATTTAAGTTATCTCTACTTAAGTTATTTGACTGCAAATTATCTTTTATCTAAATACTGCTAAAATTTTATTCAACATTTTCACACACACACACACACATATATATATATATATATATATATATATATATATATATATATATATATATATATATATATATATATACATATATATATATTTATATATATATATATATATATATATATATATATATTTTTTTTTTTTTTTTTATTTATTTTTTTTTTTTTTCACAAGAATTAAAGGATTAATAATCTAGATTTTGTTTACAGTATTATGGTTAGTTATGAGAGTCAGGTTGTCTAGTGGAACGCACGAATGAAGTACTACAGGAGTTCAAGTGGGTAATATGTATGTGTGTACGTAAAGAAAGAGAGATTGTACTGGCCAAGCACGAGAAAGAATCAGAGCGGTAATGATATGTTTGCCTCGACTCTTAGGAAATGAGTATTAGTCTAAAATAATATATATCTGATATTCTTCCGCACTTCCTTAGTACAGTCAGGTGTGAATGAATACCATAACCATATAGCACGAAATCATTTTAAATAACGTAGAAGGCGAATAAGATTTCTACAATTATCAATACTTTATCTGACCTATTTAATACATTTAAAGAATATCCAAGAATTAACTTCCTTAACAAGTAAAATCATATAAAATCCTCAGTTAAACCTTTCATCCTTATGGAATCGGCTTTGCCACGAAGAGAACCGACTAGAATTACAATTAAAAAAAATGCAGACATACGCAGAAAAAGTGACTCTGACGCCGGAATTTAAACTATTCGGATGCTTGTTTGTATATTTATTTATTTCAAAAGCAAAGGCAAAAGCATCTTATATACTCTAACAAATTTAGAATTTGAGAAATTAGTTATATCTATATTTTATAATAAATAGATTAAGATTGATAAATTGATTTATTGTCTAACCTCCAGCTTAGCTTAAGTTATTAAACTCAGATTAACAATACATAGTGAATATGTCACAGTAGTTTTACTCTAAATTTGGAGGGTTCGTTAAAAAAATAACTAGGGGTATCAGAATTATTTGCGATGCCCTGAAGCTTAATCATGATATGTAGTATTGTTATAATTATCATTATTCATGATTAAACTAGTAAGGAGATTTGGAAAATTCAACTAATTAGTTGCAAATCCTTCTGACTTAAAAAAAAAATTTATGTTAGTTTCTATGGTCTCTCGATGCGAAAGCGAGCAGCCAACACTACTTAACCGATTTCAATGAAATGTGTTAAAACGCATTTAACAGAAATTTCTTTTATGCGTAATTTATAAATAAATTTTAATCGCGAGGAAATTTCTTTCTCATATGCTTTTTAGTAAAGCACTTTATATTGATCTGAGTACTTCACTAATTACTTAATTATTTGACGATTATTTATATCTTTCGCTTTCGCTTACTTGTTTTTATGAAAATTATTCATGATTCAAGGTCATGTAAAAATATGTTAATCTTAAAACTATGAACGAGGACGAACATTATAGGCTATTTTACCGGATTTCTGTTTAACTGAAATAGCTTCTAAGCTCAAATAAGGAAACTTAGTTATAGCTTATACCTTATTTCCTTTAAAGGAAACGAAAACTAAACATACAGGTAACACAAAAGACTGTTAGGAATACTACTGATACCTACAATGGCTTTGTAACTGCAAAATAATAGTATTTTAAAAAGTTTTACCTAAATGTTTAATATAGTGCTTGTCGCTTAAATAAAAAAAACTATTATATTACGAATTACATTAGCTTATGAAGTTGGTTCAATGGAACAGTGATATCAGGCAAGATCTGTCGGTGTTTGTACAAAAGAATGGAGAACTTCTGATAGGTAGATTCGATAACACTTTATACGATTTTACGTATACAAGCGCAATAGAATGATATAACTGCGTTAGTAATGTCTACTTATTGGTGTGGACAAAGTTTAAACGAGTTCAGGACTCTTATAAGTCTGATATAAAACATTAAACGTAAGGATGTCTAAGTTAGATGATTTTCTGTAAATACATAATTAAAAAATATATATAGAGATAGAGAAGCCCAGTAGAGTATGAATGATGTAAGAACTACGGTCGAGTGGGGCGGGCGTATATAGTCAGAGGATCCGTCGAGCGTAACAGAAATGATCGAGGTACGGTGGTGCGTTTATTTGCTTCTACTAGCTGCCGGCAACTGGCTACCCCTCTGTGAGGGAGAGCAACCCGGCACGTTGGACGAATCATTTGGAGGAGAGACGCACTTTGGCGGCGCTAACGACGGCGACAAAGGAGGTTACGAAGGAGAAACGCTATACGTAGGAGGCGATAATTATGAAGGATACGAAGATAAGTACTATCCCGGCGACGCTAAACAATACACAGGAGATTCAAAGCTACAAAGTGGAGAAGAAGTTAATTCATATGGTGAAGACTCCAAAGTTTACAGTGCAGAAGTGACTCATTACGATGGTGAAACAAAGTATAGTGGTGAAGATTTAAAATCTTACGATGGGGATACTAAGAACTATAGTGGCGAAGATTTGAAATCTTACAGTGGAGACAGTCAGCACTATAGTGGTAATGCTTATAAATCTTACGACGGAGATACCAAGAACTACAATGGTGACGCTTATAAATCTTACGGTGGAGATACCAAGAACTACAATAGTGGCGCTTATAAATCTTACGGCGGTGATACCAAGAATTACAACGGTGATGGTTATAAATCATATGGTGGTGATTATAGTGGAGAAGATACGCAACATCACGGTGGAGATAAACATTTTGGAGGAGGACTGAAGCTGTATGAAGGAGAGGAATTGTTCTACGGTGGAGGAGAAGAGAAATATTTCGGTGGAGGAGAAGAGAAATATTTCGGTGGAGGAGGAGAGAAATATTTCGGTGGAGGAGGAGAGAAATATTTCGGTGGAGGAGGAGGTAAACATTTCAGTGGAGGGCTCTCTAACTACGAGTCAATATTCCATCACAAGGAACCTCCTTCTAGTTACCAGAATCAAAATCTCGGTGGAGGAAAGAACATCAAAGTCGTAACAGTAGAGAAAAATGTACCTCAGCCTTACCCTGTAACCGTTGAGAAAAAGGTACCTTATGAAGTTAAAGTTCCTATAGATAAGCCTTACACCGTAGAAATACCTAAACCTTACCCGGTTACCGTAGAGAAGAAAGTCCCCTATGAAGTTAAAGTACCTGTACCAGTACCATACGAAGTCGAAAAGAAAGTACCCTATAAAGTAGAAGTACCCATACGTAAACCTTATGCCGTATCTGTACCGAAACCTTACACTGTAACCATCGAGAAAAAAGTACCTTACGAAGTCGAAAAGTACGTGCCCTACGAAGTAAAAGTGCCTATAAAGAAACCTTATCCCGTCAAAGTTGAAGTTATTCAACAAGTTCCCTACACTGTTATAAAAAAAATACCCTACGAAGTCAAAGTGCCAGTTGACAAACCGTATCCAGTCGAAGTACCCAAACCGTTCAAAGTTTATATCAACAAGGAAGTGCCTTACACTGTAGAGAAGAAGGTACCCTACGAAGTCAAAGTTCCAGTTAAAGTGCCAACACCCATTGTCAAAAAGGTACCAGTTGTTATACCAGTAAAAAAACGTAACAAGGAGGATTGGTAATCTAATCTGCTAAAATCCTGTGTAGTTTATTTTATTAGAACCATGTTTTATGTAAATAAAATCCTTTTTCATTAAAGAATCTTAATGAAAATATTTGTATGCTCATGATTAAATTTTTTAAAACAAAGAAACTTTAACTGATAGAAACTAAATTTGTTTACGCCAGTATTTATTAAATTTTATTGTTAGTAGAGCATAATCATAATCATCTTAACGTTGTTATTCTTATAAAACTTGAAGCAGTACCTCTAGCTAGATGATAAGGTTATATTTATGTTTATAATTATTAATTTGGAATTATAACTCAAATAAACGACTTAATCGACATAACATTCTAATGACTAAAAATTAAATTAATTAATAAGTTCAGTTTATTACCTGAAGTAAGAGAAGTCAACATGTAACAAATACACAAAAAACCAAACAATCAAATGACGCAATAATAAATGAACAATGACGATTTTAGTCAAAACTTAATACAAAGTGAATAAAAAATAATCTTATTTCTAAAAAGGTTTGTGTTACTAAAATACTTTTAGCCCTGTCTAACTTGGCTAGTTGTATAAAGAAGAATAAATGTTTAAATCAGTCATTTCGCGTTCTTCATGATTAAGTCATATAACTATTTTTCAATATAGCATGAAGGTTTCTTACATTAAAACAAGAATAGTCAAAGATGTTCTGTGTAAAGCAGTTATAATATATATATTTTTTTTTATATTTTTACTTATAAACTAATAGAACGAATAACTCATAAAACTGATTGTGATGACAATAGAATTAACTTAATACCTACTTCTAATTTATGTACGATTTACATTCCGACAAAGCAATTTCAACTTAAGATTTAAGTTGAAAGACTTAAACTTATAAACTTTCTTTTGAAGGTATTCTGCTTGACTTCTTTTTTTATTAGAACGAATATTATTTATGTGAATAAAGCAATATTATAAAGGACATTGATGTGAAATAGCTTAACTTGCATAAATGTACTAAACTTCTTGAGATCATGCAGATCATGCAGAAATCACGCAGATGAGCCAAAAATTTAGTCTTAAGTTTATGATTGTAACATTATATTATATTAATAATAGTTAAAAAAAACAGCTTATCATGTTATCTCAAAATATTGAGAGTAAATCACATTTTCTTTTGGTAAAACAAAATCTTACTATGATGCCTACAGTGTAAAATATGTATAAAAAACTCTTTTACTCTATACTTGCATTACTAACATGTATGATACACATTCAAATTATCTAATTCAAATAGGATTATGAAAAGGAAGACAAGCCAGTTTTAAAATATTAAGTTATGTATATATATTTATCTGAAAATATTTATAAGTAATAAAATGCTTCCTGCTAAACAAATAAATAAAATAAGAATAAAAATAATCAGATTATATGTATTTATTATTTTGTAATAAAATTAGTTTCTGATTATATTAATAAATTATTTTTAATTCAGTGTTAGGTGTGAAATGTTTTGGTATATTAATGTTTATCATTTATTTAAGTATTGTATGTTTCGGACTTTATATAAAATAGAGAAAAAAATGGCATTCTACTCTACGTTTCATTGTTTATGTGAAACATTTGTGTTTATAAAATTTTAGTAGTTAATGAATCAAGTAGAGATTTTTTTTTTTTTTTTTTTTTTTTAAATAATAAAGAATCAATTAATAATTATAAACCAAACGAAAAAATATTCACTAAACTTTTTAAACATACACTAAGTATTTTTTACTTTTTTAAAGTCACATGTTGCAATTAAATAAATTACACATTTGCGACTGGAATCATTGAAACAGATTAAGTTATCCTGTAAAAATCGTGTTCCCAATGAGACAAAACCAATGCAAATGAAAAATGAATAAGTAAGAAATAATTAATTGGATAATTAATGTAATGTATTAGAGGTCTTGTAACACTAATGTTTTCCAGAGTAATACAACAATTAAAAAAAAAAAAAAAATAGCAATCTAATTATTTTCAATAAATAAAAAATACTAATAAAATAAACTCAAGGTCTCTAAGTTACTAAAAAAAAAAAAAAAATGTCCCTCAGACTTTAATAAACTTTTGTTTTTAAGTTTTTGGTAGTTTTCATACTACGGAAAGTTAAATTTTAATTTAAATCAAATTATAATTATTATTAACTACGGGAAACAGACAGTGAAAAATACACTCCTGTGCCGGGATTTGAACCACGGGCCTCTATATTTCCAGTATAGTATATATCCCGGCACAGGAGTGTATTTTTCACTGTCTGTTTCCCGTAGTTAATAATAATTATAATTTGATTTAAATCAAACTTTTGTTTTCAACAAGCACAATCTTGCTTTTTAAAAATTAGAATCTTGCTTTTCAATAAATAGA
Organism: Gerris lacustris; assembly: GCA_951217055.1. Classification (NCBI taxonomy): domain Eukaryota; kingdom Metazoa; phylum Arthropoda; class Insecta; order Hemiptera; family Gerridae; genus Gerris; species Gerris lacustris. Next base: position 68,388,634 of record OX578277.1, on the reverse strand, counting down.
CTCTTGCTTTTCAATAATTAGACTCTTGCTTCTCAATAATTAGACTCTTGCATTTCAATAAATAGACTCTTGCTTTTCAATAAGTAGACTCTTGCTTTTCAATAAATGGACTCTTGCTTTTCAATTATTAGACTCTCAGAGTTTATTCAAGACCTGTAAATAGATACATTTTTACTTAAAGCATTATATTTTTCTGTCGTTAATGATGATGTACTAAAACTAATATTGTTCTTGATAATCTTTAGATTTAGTAAACATTGACTAAATTACATTGTCTTAATTAAGGTGCAGGAGGAACTAAATGTCTTTTTGTTGGTTTTCACTATCACATGAAACTCACACAGACACACCGAATAATCTGAAAATTTCAATCGTAGACCATTTGTCTTCCCTGATACTTCTAGTAATCCTAATTAAATTAAACTTACAAATTTACTTTTGTAACATAAATTAATACTAGTTTTTGTTTTTTTCTTACCACAATAAAAAATTAATTTTATCATGTAGTTGAGAATAATTGTTTATTATAATATATTTTTTTGTATATGTTTGTACAAAATTAATGTATGTGTGTGTTGTTTTATATTATCAATGTAAAATAAATATTAATATGAATTGATATGTATCATATATATATATATATATATATATATATATATATATATATATATATATATATATATATATATATATATATATATATATATATATAATTATTATTATATAATTATATACATTTTACGTTTGCTAATACCAGACTGATTATTTTGTACTTAATATAATTTTTTTTTTTCATAAGTTTGCTGAATTTTTCTTATATTTTTTTATTGATCCTCCAACGTAACAACAGATTTGACACGATTTACGACTACTACACCATTTTAAATGCAACTTTTAATAGAGAAGTTATGTCAATTATATAAAAAAAATAAAAATACTATGTTCTTGATGATATTTATAATTACTTGCAAGTAAAAGCATTATGATAAAATTATTACAAAATATAATATATATTATTATATATTATAATAATATATATTATATTATTATATAATAATTTTATTACATCCTAATTTAGACTACTTATGATCAAATGAAAATAAAGTTGACAAGTTTGAGCTTTCAGCACATAAAAAAGGTGCGAAGTTTGACAAATAGTAATGATCAAAAGGAAATTCCATTATTTTTAATGAGGGCCTCTAATGCAGCGGTGCTCAACCTTTTTCAACCCACGTGCCCCTTTCTGAGAATCATTAACTGTGCGTACCCCCTAAAAGCACCTTATTTTAATAAATACTTGTTATATTAGATAAAATTTTGTTTAACTACTGATAATATTCCTACACCACAGATACAACTATAAATAGGTAATTTTAATTCCAAACAAAATGTATTAATTGACATTTTACGAACAAGTTTTTATCTATCAGACAAAAAAGTAAGCAAAATATCACCGCGTAGCCCTTACAGATTTTCGCGTACCCCCCTGTTACTCCCTTATGTTTCTTTAGAATATAAATGGATATAATTATTTATACATTACTTTGAAGGGTTGTTTAGTCCGATGTACTTCGGGACAAAGAAATATCACACTTCTGTTTTTATAAGGGGAGTAACAATCTAAAGAAGAACATTCCGTACACCTTCTTTAGATTGTTACTCCCTTCTGTTTCTTTTAAAAGAATGGAGTAACATTCTAAAGAAGTGCCATTAAATTTATATTGGAATAAGTTTGGTTGATCTTGAAAATTGAGCTTTAAAATTACTTACAAAAGGAAATCCCAACAAAACACTTCAAAAATTTTAAATGTAAAAAATCTGACAAGCTCAAAAAGCAATTACGCAGCTCGAGGATACAAAGTTGTTAAGGGCACTTAACAAAACAAGATCTTAATATAAACCATAGGGAAAATATATATTAAATAAAGCTAGGTTCCCACGGCCGGTGACTTGGCGAGCTCGAAGTGTGTCATACCTCGATCATGGAAACATACTATGCTCGATATGATTCGTTGTGGTTCGACCTTTGCCGATAAGGATTCGTCAAACCACAACCCTACAAGCACGAGAGGCTTGCTAAGTCACAGCCCGTGAGAACCCAGCTGTTTAATCTCCTTGTGCTGTGTAATTGCCAAGTGAGAAAATGTTTTAAAATTTAAACGTGTACAATGTTTTTGGGAAAGAAAATGTTTGAGCTTGTGAGGGACAAAGAATAGAGATGGAGGACAGAAAAACATCATCATTTACTTGTACTGGATAAATTAGACCTAGATAGGGGAGACTTGGCGAAACCTATGATCTCTTTCTTTTGATGATAACTTTTTTTTACGCGAGACTTATCCTTATTCGTAGTATATTACCCCTCGCTTTTATAATATGTTTATTCTATTTTGGTCTATAGGGTATAAAAACTCTCACATTGTCTCATTTCGGCAATATTTCGCCTCCTTTGAGGCATCTTCAGGCCTAAAAAAAGATTTTTAAATTTTAATTTCTCATATCTACACATTTACATCTCATATAACATGTTAACATAATTTCTGACGATTTAACATTAAATAATAAATATACAAAAAATAACAATTCACTAACCTGCGAGACTTTTTTTTACGCGAGGCTTATTTTTTGTTGGGATACTTCTTCACATATTTATATTTATGTCATGGTAACACATTTTTAAATGAAATGTGTTGTTCACTTTAGTGTGAGACTGAACTATCCCCTTATATTAATGATGCCCTTTAGACTAGCAAAGAGCGCGAATTTTTGTCTTTTAAACCTGACGTAATTCTTATTGACGTAAACTTAATTGCTAACGAGAGCTAACACTTTTATTTAATTATATATATATATATATATATATATATATATATATATATATATGTATATATATATATATATATATATATATATATATATATATATATATATATATATATATATATATATATATATATATATATATATATATATATATATATATATATATATATATATATATATATATATATATATATATATATATATATATATATATATATATATATATATATATATATAACACCTGCATTGAGCACTCTCCTAGAATAGCATCTGATCAAGTTCAGGAACACCTCTTACTTCTGGAAACTTGGCTCAAGAAGTGGAGAATCAAAATTAATGAAAACAAATGTGTCCATGTGACGTTTAGTTTGAGACATGGCATATGTGAACCACTAGCCACTAACCCTAAACCAAATTCCTATCCCTCACTCTAGTTCCGTCCGCTACCTTAGTTTACACCTGGACCGTCGTTTGATCTGGGCACACCACACAAAAATTAAACCACTAGACTGCAACAGACGCTACAGAATTTTACACAGACTTTTACACCATACATCTAAACAGCACACATAACAAATTACTCATTTATGACACCATAATTAAGCCCTCGATACATATATCCTTCCATGACTCCATATCCCAACACCCTCTATTAATCTATTAATCCACAATCTACCATTACCATTCATTCCCGGAAATCCTCCCCGACGTCTAAAGAGGCAGTGGCCACGTGATTTATTGAGCGATGTATAACTTCTAAAATGTAATAATTCATGCTAGTATCTGTGAGTACTGTTAATGAATGGACAGTTCCTCACTTTAAGTCAATCATGACATTCTAAAAACACATCATTATTGCTTATAACATGAAATTATGTAGTTGCAATCTTCTAATTAAAAAAAAAAAGCATAAAACCAATAAAGTACGTGATAGAATGCGAGGAAGCTATGTGCCACACCAATTAGCAGTTTATTTTAATATATTTTTATGTTTGTACAAATGGGTCATAAAATTAAAATTAATATAAATTGTTACTTTAAACTTTAAGTTTGTTAATTTACTAGTCATGTAATATTTAACATTAACTTGGAACGAATATAATACAAGACAGTTGTTACTTAGATATATTTTTTTTAAGTGGGTGGAGGGGATAAATAGGCATTCAGGGGGTGGGGGATGACTCCAGTCCCCAACTGTTTTGACTAGTTTTGACTTATGGAAATCTGGCCCTAAAAATTCAGTAGTAGTAATCTTGCTCAGAATATTTTGGTGTTTCGAGCCCTTGATGTATTACATTTTTCTTCGTTTGTCACCTTTTTCATTTCAAAGAGAATTTTTTTGTGTTTATTTCCGTAACTATTGGTTTTGGTTCATTTTAAAGGTCTTCTGATACGTATGTTATCATTATGCTAGAAATAACGTCAAATATATACGAGGATGTTTTATATCCTTGTTTTCATCCAAAAAATGCTTAATATTATTAAGTTGTTCGTCTTACATAACTTAGAAGGATGTTAGGCAAATTTTTCAGGAAATCATCGTCACCTATGGTTTCTGTTTCAGTCCAATATAAATTATTTTTTACTGGTCTTATATAACTTTGCTTTGTAAGTTTCATCGCACATTTCCGTTTCCCCAATTTTGAACCACTTCCCGTGCTTCAATCTTCCCCAAATTTTGCACATAGAAACAACTATGGTGAAAAATACAGAAACCAAAAAAAAAAAAAAAAAAAAAAAAAAAATGGCGTCAAATTTATTGGGGTTTTAAGTTTCATCGCACACCTATTACCCCAATTTTAAACCATTTCCCGTCATTCAATCTTCTCCAAATTTTGCACATAGATTCAACTAAGGTAAAGAATACAGAAACCAAAAAAAAAATGGTGTCAAATTTATTTGGGTTTTAAGTTTCATCTCACACCTATTACCCCAATTTTAAACCACTTACCGTCATTTAATCTTCCCCAAATTTTGCACATAGATACAACTAAGGTGAAAAATACAGAAAAAAAAAAAAAAAAAAAAAAAAAAAAAAAAAAAAAAAAAAAAAAAAAAAACTTGAAAATAAGACCAGTTTTGAAAAATGGCATTTTTATATTAATTATTAATTTAATTTTCTGTTTATATTGTTTTATTAACTATCAAAGTTTAACAACAAGTAACAATTTACAATAAAATGTATTTAATACCCAAAATAATAATAAAACTTCTAGTTAATGTGAATGACTGCAAGGATATTACATGCGGATAAAACAATGATAGCGAATATACTGTTAGTCGTATTTAATTACACATTTAACTAATAAATGGATAAGAACTGCCTCGTCTAGAGGTTCCAATAAGTAGGCTTCTAGCATTATACGTTATTATTAATAACAGTAGTTATTCTTAAAGAGATCATACTCGAGGGGCGTTTAAGGTGATATAATAGTGATATAAAGGAAAGAAGAGACAGTGGTGGGCAGCCATAGGACTCGTATTGCTAGAGTGGTGTAACGTGAAGGAAGTAAAAACGGCTTAGTAGGGGAACCCTGATATAGACTGTTAGCTCGAGCGTGGAAGGTAGTCAGTTGGTCGTCATGACGGTCCGACGTATCTTCTTGCTTCTGGTGGTTGTTGCAACTACCCAAAATTTCGTCCACGGTCACCACTACGACAATCACAAAGACGAAATCGTCACTATAACCAAAGAAGTACCGCTACCCTATCCGGTCAAAGTTGAAAAAGAAGTTCCGTACGCTGTCAGAGTTCCTGTTGAGAGGCCTTATCCGGTGCACGTAGAGAAGCCCTACCCGGTACCTGTGGAAAAAGAAGTTCCTTATCCTGTGAAAGTACATGTTCCAGCCCCGTATCCAGTGGAGAAAAGCGTACCTGTACGAGTGGAGGTTTACGTTGAAAAGCCCTACCCAGTCAATGTAGAAAAACCCTACCCTGTATACGTCGAGAAGAAAGTCGGAGTACCAGTAGAGAAGAGAATACCTTACCCAGTCAAAGTGCCGTATGATCAACCCGTAGCTGTACCCTACAAAGTAATCAGGAAAGTACCTGTTCCTGTAATCAAAAAAGTACTATATCCAGTTAAAGTCGCTTACGATAGGCCGGTACCAGTTAAAATAGAGAAACCTATACCGGTTCACATCGAAAAGAAAATACCGGTACCGATTACAAAACTGGTGCCTTACCCGGTCAAAGTTCCTGTCAACATTCCAGAGCCATACGAAGTCATCAAGCACATTCCCATCAAGGTACCTATCAAGAAACATAAACGCCGTTGGTCCAAATAATATTGAATAATAAAACGTGTCACTACATTGTAAATTATTTGTTACCACCTAAGAATGTTAATAAATTATTTGTATTTATAAAAAGTTTATCTCATATATTTACCTTTTGCATTCATTACTAAAAATTATATTCTAATATAACTTAAAGTATTTTTAAATTAAACATTTATTGTGTTAGAATACCAATATATCACTAATTATCTAATCACATTATTATAATGAAAATGCTTATTCTTTTTTTAAAGTACTCATTTATAACAAAATTTATTTACATCTCATACATACACATTTACACACAGGAAGAAACTTTTATTGAATAAAAATGTCATCTTTTACAAAAAATGTTACTAACACAGAAAAAACATTTTGATTACAATAAATACTAATTAAAATAAACGAATACTAGTGCATTTAGACACCAACAATGGCTGTTCGTTGTATATCTTTTAAAAATGTACAAGGTAAGTTCCACTCAACAGGCTACATACCATACATTTTAATGTGAGCATTAAAGAATCAAGCATTGCTAAAAATAGACAGGTTTTTGCGCCTATTTGTTACTGTTTACTTGAGAACAAACATAAATTTATTTACCCCTACATCTTTAAAGGTACTCATCTAATTATTAAGAGATTTAGATAGTTTGTCGAAAGTAGCCCACAGGTAGCCCAAGATTAATCTCAACGAGGATAACACAAATAGTCTCTCCACGTAAATTGTTAAAAATTTTTATTGCCAAAGCAGCTTTCAGCCTTCAAAAGGCCATCATCAGTGCCTATTGTGGACAAAGAAAGAAGAAGAAAAAAAAGGTTACATAATAAAATGAATAAGGTGAGTGGTGAGTCTATTTCACGTCGGAGATCGACATAAGACCCCGTGGGGTCTTATGTCGACAGACAGACACGGAATCAAAAATGTTCCCTGATGACTGGAACAGATTTCTGTCTTGGAATTTTTGAAATCGGTGATATAAAAAAGTTTCGTTCTTCAGAACGATTACTCAGCTTCCGTTACTTTCGGTAAGCTCGGAAGCAAAATAGGGGGAAACAATTAAATAAATTAGACAATAATGGATTGTAAAACCATCACATAAAAATGGACGTGCTAGTATGCAAGGAAGCTATGTGCCACATTTATTTGCAGACTATATTTTAAACTAATTCATTTTACTATTTTATTTACTATTTAATTAATTTAATAATAATACTTGAAAATAAACATTTTATTTAATTAAAACTTGTTTACATATTATTTCCAATAAAATGCTAAAAACAGTCGACAAAAATTTAATTATGGCAAGTATTAATTAAACAGTAATTGACGGTGAGGTCATCATGTAATTAAATAACAATGGGTTGAACTCAATAACTCTTTAAATAAACCATTATCCACGTTGTTTGGTGCAGCATCGATAAGTATTAATACACTTAAGCAAACACTGTAATTGCATAGTTCTGTTACACCCGCATTGCCTACAGACATTGCAGAATTAGCGGGTTGTAAAAATAAAATTTAGTTCGCAATTAATTAACTTTTCGCTATAAAGGATCATTTTGAAAATTATATGAATCTAATTCGACTAAGATAGGCTAAATGGTAACCTTAAGGTGCGTCTAACTGAATAGCCATTGTTTCAAAAACCTTTCTTTTATCTGTTGATGGTGATTCCAGTTTCAAAAGCCATAATGTCTCAGCTATTTATATCATTGACAAACAATATCCCTTTTAAGTTTATGATAATATAAATATAAAAATAACATATATTTTCTTCTCTAGAAGGTTGAAACATCTTGCTTAACTTTAACCTGCTGTAATAATCATAAAAGGGATATCAGAACCTGCTATTGGATAACAAAGCTAAGATCGTATCATAACTTAAATATTTCATTGGGACAATAAAGTTTCTAAGATAAGCTAGAATTTAAAAAATAAATTTCATAGATTTTAGGGTTTCCCTATAATTATCCTGAGATTGGGTTGTATGTGAACCACAAGCTGTCTTTCTTCCAAATGTTTGTGCGCATATGGAAGGAAAACACGGGGAAATGCGGGCAGAAGGTTGAAACTTTCATGGGACCAACAATGGGGCTAATTACGACCCACCATCCAAATTTCATTAAAATCGGACGTGTATTTTTTAAGATATGTTAGTTTGCAAAAATAGAACGAAGACACACGCGGATTATTACATGAATCTGAGTACAAAATTTATAGATACATATATAAAAAAATCAAATTAATGTTAGTTTGCACTTAATGGGTTTCAAGTGACAAACTTGATTTTTCGTATATAACTAATTTTGTACTCAGCATCATTAAAGTCACATAGTTCGCGAAAATGAGCGGAACATATGGCCGCTCTCCACCGGTCTGAACTTTTTAAAAACTTGTGGGCAAGCTAAAGTCTCGCAGACGAACTTAGCCGACCACATATTCTGAAAGGGTTCCAAAAGAATAACATTAACACAAAATTTTAAGCTTGATGTTAGTCTGTCACTTTTTTCTTCTGGACTAGTTCTCTCTATATTTTATTTATGTTTTTGGTCCATAAGATGGCTGTCCACTTCTGAATCTTCTTTGGTTTTTTAAAAAAAATGGACTTACACAACTTTTACATACCAAAAAAAAATTGGTCCGATCACATGCCTACTTTTGTGATGGTTTCATTCTCTATCTTTGTGCACTTTAATCTTAAATAATAGATTTTTCAATGGTATTGAACATTTAATTAAGATATAAGAAATATTACTTTTCTAGTTGCCAACACACGCAACTGTATCTGTTAAGTGTTAAAAAGCTATGATGTATAAAAATATGTAATGTCTTAATGACATATTCAATAATAGTTTTGTTCGACTTTGTGCCTTGTCCCATACCGTTATTAGAGCAATGCACAGCTTTAACAAATACTACTCTTAAGGGTAATACCCTTGGGTGCATGGGATATGTACTACAGTTAGTATAAGTTATCGAAATAGGTCTGTAGAATATTTGCTAATTCGGTTTTTGATGGAAAACTGTCAATTATTTCCTTTAAGATTTCTTGATTCTGTATTTCATTATAATAATTTTCATTTCTAGTTCATCGGAATATCGGAAACATACTATAGTAACTAACGGTATGTATTGCGTAAATAGATGCTTTCATTATCTAGCGATACCATTTTGTTTTTCTAAAAAAACGCTTATTCGAACTATACACACTCGTCGAAATATGCATTAAACTATTTCTATAGGCAAAATTCTCAGGACAAATTACGATACATCAACTATCACTATAACAAAATTCTCATATGATTATTAATAAACTCTTACATTAGAAGTAAGTTGACGGCAATCGTAAAATCAGTAAATTTAATCACTGATTGACGTAATGGTAATGGTATTAATGTCATTGTTAAATTTTGCGGCAGCTAATCTTTTTTATGACCCGGTCATTATAGAACAAATAAACCAGCTCATTTGTTCCTCATTTTGTTCCTTAGCTTTATGATTCACCCCGTCTTCAATCTCACTTGTCTTCGAATCAAACTTATTTAAACGGTATCCAGTATCGAGATCTTAGTTCAAAGTTAAATTCCTTACGCTTCTAAAACTCTATAGCATGACTGCGACGTGGCTTACTCATCTTAAAACTGAAGTACATCATACAACTTAATGCTTACACTTCGTTTAGAAATCAATCTTGATAAATAAGGATGTACAAATTAAAGGCAAATCTGATTAATAGATTAGGTACAGTTTACCTACTCGGAAATTTTTGATAAGTGCGGTTATTGCTGATACTAATGGCAAAAGTGTGCATTTTTACAAAATATCATATAATTATAGAAATAGAAAAAAAACAGGTAACTTTAGCACTACTGTACGGACAAATGAATAATACCTTATATGACACTGAATGATTTATTATTCACTAGATACATACATAATTGTTATTATAACACGAGTAATTGTACATCATGAAAATTATAATTATTACATCAGCAACAAGTTTCAATATCCATCTAACTAATGTTACTAAAGATGAAATGTATGTATCGTTACATAAAAAGAAATTAACGAATATCCATTTTAATTGAAATTGAGTTTTAGGAAACATAAACGGATGTTACTAATGCTTTCACGTCTTGGCTCTTCTGAAGCAGAAATAATAAAATAAAAACTGACTTTTGATATATATAATATTGTTATTATACAATACTAAATATAATAATAATTCTATTAATGTTCTGCAATTCACATAGCATATAAGCACTTTAAAGAAGCCATGTTATGAGTGGGTACCTTGTTTAGTCAGTAATAAATGCTAAAAACTAATAAGTAAAACAGTTCCCTTATATATAACAAATAAAAAAATTGATCACTATCTTGTTTGAAATTATTAAATTCATAAACAATTGCTACTAAAGATTGCGTGATGAATTCTTTTACAGTGATACATTTATTCTAGAAAATCATTGTTCCGTCATAATGTTAAAAATATACGTTAAAAAGGTTTTAGATAAGGATCAATAATAATACGTAATAAAAAACAATTAAAAAATACAATGATAATATTGAGTGAAAGATAATATGTACTAGTGGATGATAAATGATTCTATCTCTTTCATTTATCTTATCATAAGTATTTGTTATTGGTTTTCAATATTTTTTCCTTTGCTTTTCACAATAAATTAAAAACGTTTAGTTCTAATAATATATTTTAGGCGAAAGAAGGGAAATTCCATATAATGTACTATTTATTCAGGGGTGCCCACTTTATCTTTGTTAAGATAAAGTAACGATTTTTGTATTATATGGGTCCACATATTATTTGAGGATTGTTCTATTTTATATAAAACAAATCACAAGAACACACAAACATAATAAAAAAATTCAATATGAATACAAAACCTTATATCATATCACGTACAAATTTAACTAAAACTACACCTGCCTACAAAATTGTATCTAAACAAAGTTTTAGGAAACTAATATTGGCAGACTCTATACTAATATTAATTGAAAATACATAGGTTACATCCTGTTCTTAGTGCATGAAAATGATACTGAACGTTTCAAAAAACTTATTGTAAACTTAAAGTGAAAAAAAATAATTATAAAACTCTTGATTTAAATAAATGACAAAAAAGACAAAAAAGGCTGAGTGTAACAGAAATAAGACAAATGAGAGGACAAGTATTTTTTTTTCTTTGTGATGTTGATAAAGCAAATGCATCAATATGATTTCGTTTGTGGAAATTGAATCTAACACATCTTTTCCTGCAGAAATTACCATTAAGTTAGAAAGCCATGTCTACCCATCGTAGACCTTAGCCTGTCTTTGATTATTTTAACTCTGCTCAGTACTCAATCAGCCGAACCGCTTGCAGACCCATTGAGAGGATTCCTGGGCCCCTTTTGACAAGTAACGAGGAGGGGAGAAGGGGGGGAACCGGGGGTCCCTTCTCCCCTCCTCGTTTTTTTTGAGAATTTTTGAAAATTTAAGTGCAAAAAGATGAGTTTTAAGGATTTCTGAGGGCAAGTTTCCTTACAGGAAAAGATGTTTGGTATGTTGGAAATATATATTATCACATCCACCCCCCCCCCCAAAGTGTAAAAAAGTGCTATTTACTTACCCCCCCCCCCAAGAATTTTAACGACGCAGTCTGCGTCATAACCGCCTCTGTGGGCACCCCTGATTTATTTAACTGTAATTTTTAGCCTTTATATGAGGTGATGACAAATTATAATGGTCACAGCGATATTATTTTTAAACGGTGTATGATATTCTTTAAACGTATATTTACCAATATAATTTTTATAAATATCATTTGTCTACTTAATCTATAGAACATATTATTATACTTAATAACTAAATAGTTTGATCAATTTAAAGCTGGAGTTCGTTATCATATGTTTAAATGAGAGTACTTCTCGTTATTCTTAGCAATTATTCTTTGGGAAAATGAAAGTTTCTTGACTCTTGAATTGGGTCCCTTTGCTTAGCTCTTGGACCTAGCAGTAGTTTAATACGATTAGTGACCCACAGTACACAGTACCACAAGCAAATCAAAACAAGTGTGTACATAGAAGTCACTTTTATCTCCCTCTCTTTAGTCCCTCAAAATACATTATGCGATCTAAAGAACATATACAGCAACAAGTAATATGTTATTAAAAACATAATACAACAACAGGTAATAAGTTATTAATAATATATTACAACAAGCTAGTATAATCCAAAACTATTATAAAAATTGCACTAAGTTAACTTTTCTGAATTCAAGGTACTACCAATAACATTACTGTTTGATAAATCTATTTTATTTCATTTGTGCAATAAGAATTTACCTACATTATGCCATAACTACTTTACAAGATCACAAATACAGAATACTTATACAACTCAACTCTGCCGCACAACTACTAAACAAAGACATGCTTTGTACATAGGACCTCAACCATTTAACAGACTTCCAGCCTCTCATAAAAATATAAATAATTTTAACTCATTCAACAAGAGAATCAAAGAGTATCTATTAAATCAGATATAATTTTAAAAAATCATAGAAATATATACCTAATAAAAATAAAATATTCATTTGATAAATTAAAATAAATAAATAAAAACAACTAATCAATAAAAACAACTATAAATTAAAACCAAAATAACTATAAAAGAACACAAAATAAAATATAAATAATGAATAAATAAACAAAAATAATAAAATTAAAAATAGTGTGTAATATTAATAATTACATTAGTATTATTAACAAATTAATATTTGAAAAAATCTTACCAATTATTATTGTAATACCTATATTGTGATATATCCTTAACATTTCCAAAATTTGCCCACACCCTTTCGTCTGGGGCTCCAATGGCTCGAGCCCCCCCCCCCCCCCCCCCCCCATTTCAATGTCCCGTTTTAGACTAAACTTTTTATGGTTACCCAACCTATATTCATATAAGAGAACCAATATTCTAGTATTTATTCTATATGAAAAAGAACGCCCTCTGATTCTTCTTTTAATCCATATGAATATACATACTGTTTTATTTTAAACTTCAAGGCTTCAAATGTAAATCAAGAAGTCTACATGTTTTTTTTTTCTATACGTTGCGTAATAATAAGTAATGATACTGTAGCTTGTTGTATAATAAGTACAAGAAGTGGTCGAGCTCTTTATACAACTACATCTTCATTTAAAGTTAGAAGTACCTGTAGCGGAAGTAATACCGATAATCAAGAGATCAAAGGTTTACCACCTCATAATAGATATATGAAACAAGTTTAGTTGGTTTACTTGTTACTTTCAACTAGACTTGTTCGCAACAAATAATAAACCTGATAGAGGAGTAACTTGAAAAGGTAAGGAGGATAACTTGAAATGTTGTATAATAATACTATCTGATCTGGTCAGATACTACTACTATAACTCGCACAGGTACTAGTATAACTCGCTTATACTAGTACCTGGAGGTACTACTATAACTCGCACCTTACATCTAGTGACACACTTTTCCTTATTCTTAAGTACTGCTAACAAAAGAAATAACTTATTTTGCATACATTTATGACAGAATGGTTGCTAATTCCTATTTCTTCTAAATATTTAAACATTAACTCAGTTTACAAAAGTTATTACATATTGCGAGTGTAGTAATCATGAAACCTCTTGCCTTTTAATACACTTTCAAGAAGTGGATTTAATATGAACTTAGAATACGTATTTGTACTTCAATATGAAAAAAATAAAAAACAAATAAGCTGCGGGAACGATCTAAATTCGTAAATCCAGGTTTGTCAGTTTATTTTATTATGGTATGTATATTTTAATCACTTATTGCTTCCGAGTTCTGAGCTTACCGAAGGAACTGTGACGCACTTTATCTAAGACATTATTCTGTCTCCAAATAATGTCTCCAAAACTTTTTATTTTCAGCGAGGTGACATTATTATTTTGCTTTGTATATCTGGTTGGTAGTAAATTTCATACTATAGTAATTCCATTTTGCAGCAAACATTCAAATTTTTTCTTGTCAGCTCCGTCTGATGCAGGATTTAATTATTTCTATTTTAATTTAATTATATTGCTATTAACTATTATGAGTATTTCGAAAATACCATAGTGGTTCCATAGAGGTAATGAAGCATTCTTTTGAAATAGCTTGTTTTATAAATATACTCACTGCAGTGGCGTACGCAGGGGGGGGCCCAAGGGGCCCTGGCCCCCCCCGAAATGATTACATACCTAAGACCCGCCATACACTAAAAACCAAAAAAACACAGTAATGACAGATGCATTCGAATTGGCTGTAAATATTTTCCAAAAAAAAGAAATTAATTAAGTATTATCTTATGGTGTGTATACACTTAATCACCCCAAATCAGCTGGGCCCGGATTTGCCGATAGAATTAAATTCATTCAACACTATACCGGCCCGATTGTCGGCTGGGCCCGGATTTTGCCGATGGAATTAAATGTATTAAACACTATACCGGCCCGACTGTCGGCTGGGCCAGGATTTTGCCGATGGAATTAAATTTATTAAACACTATACCGGCCCGACTGTCGGCTGGGCCCGGATTTGCCGATAGAATTAAATTCATTCAACACTATACCGGCCCGATCGTCGGCTGGGCCCGGATTTTTCCGATGGAATTAAATTTATTAAACACTATACCGGCCCGACTGTCGGCTGGGCCCGGATTTTGCCGATGGAATTAAATTTATTAAACACTATAGCGGCCCGACTGTTGGATGGGCCCGGATTTTTCCGATAGAATTAAATTCATTCAACACTATACCGGCCCGATCGTCGGCTGGGCCCGGATTTTTCCGATGGAATTAAATTTATTAAACACTATACCGGCCCGACTGTCGGCTGGGCCCGGATTTTTGTCGATGAAACTTAAACTATTAAACACTATAGCGGCCCGATTTTGGCTGGACCGAGATTTTTGCTGATGGAATTAGATTCATTGAATTAAATTAAGATACATGAAATAAATCGGCTCATTTGCCGACTAGGCCTTGATTTTTGCCAGTGGAACTAAAAATTAAACTTGATCGACCCTATTTCGGCTGGGCCCGATATTTCGCCAATTGAATTCAATGATTTTTTTTGTGGTTTTAGTCCAGTTCAATAGCATAGGTTAGGTCTAGGTGTTAAGCACATTAAATTAAATGAGGCCCGAGTCAACTCGAACTTTTGCCGATGGAATTAAATTAATTGATTTAAAATATGCACACTAGACTGGCTTAAACGGGAAAATGATGGTTGTGGATTTCAGTAGCAAATTTTTGTTTTGGACCAGGATTGTGTGTAGAATGCTACGTGGGTCCTCTTGTCTATGCGGCATTCCCCTCTTGCTGACTCAGGTCGGACTAGTGTTCGTCGACATGTAGTGGTAAACAGAGGCAATATAAATAAATCGGTTTTTCATTTTGTGAAAAAACTGATTCATATTACATAGTAATAGTAAATTTAAATCTAAAAACTCAAAAAGCGTTCAGAAAACATTTGATGTTAAATGTCCCATGTAATTACCCAGCGATTGAGCGAATGATTCTTTTGTTTTGCAATAGGTATTTAATTTTCTTAGAGAAGAATTCTCTTCTAGATAAAAATTTGAAATTCGTATGTGCTCCAAATCCACGTTTGCTTTTGCAGTGTGGATCACGTTTTGCTTCCGAGCTTACCAAAGGAAACGGAAGATATGTGACAGTTCTGAAGAACGAACAATTTTTGTGTCTCCGATTTCAAAAATTTCAAGACACAAATCTGTTCAACATCAGGGTACAGTTTGGGTCCTGTGTCCGCCTGTCCTTCAATTTTTGCGAACCAACATATCTTAAAAGCTATTCGTCCAATTTTATTGAAATTTTGATGGTAGGTCATAATTAGCCAGGTTATAACATTGCTGATCCCGTATAAGTTTCAATCTTCTGCACCTATTTATGTCTCTTCCACATTCGCACAGACATACATTTATTTACACCTATATCTCCATTAGTACTCATCTGATTTTTATGAAATTTTAATGGTTTGTTTAAAGTAGTAGTTTAGTAGTGGTTTGTTTAGATAACCCAAGAATAATTTCAACCGTCTGCGCTCTTAAAATATTGCTATATTGATACTTTATTCATGTAAAATGTACTTAATTTTCCCTCCTTTTTTAAATTAGTCAAAATTGGTTTGATTTTTACATTATTTAAAGTATCAATTTACCAAAATTTAAACAGCGCAGACAGTTAAAATTAATCTGTGAGCTTCTATCAGATAAGTTTTATAAAATCAGATGGATATTTTTGAAGATAAGGTGTAAATAAATGTATGTGTGTGCACATGTGGAAGAGAAATGGTGGCAGATGGAGAAATGTGGTGGAGGGAAATGGGACCAGAAGATTGGACCTTATATAGGACCAACAATGGACTTTTTATTTGCTAATTAACTGCCATCCGAATTTCATTAAAATCGAAAGAGTAGTTTTTAAGAATTGTTCCCCATGATTGAGCGAGAGACAGACTAACAGCCAGAAACGGGATCAAAAATGTCTGATAACTGGAACAGATTTCTGTCTTGAAATTATTGGAATCGGAGACATAATCGTTCTTTAGAACGATCACATCACATAATGAGGTGTTACCTCATAGGATTTTAATTTAATTAAATATGAGGTTAGAAATTGAAATTAAAGTGTTGAAAAGGGGGAGAAATTACAATTATAATAAATTATGGGGTATGCTAAACCCGCATATAAGTTAAATTAGGATGGGCCCCCCCCGAAAATTTTTTCTGTGTACGCTACTGACTCACTGGATACCTGTGCTTCACAACAGAGTGTTTTACAGGGGAGATACATTTAATTTTATACTACGAGTATTATAAATATTAAATTAAAAATTAATTTGCCTATTAAAATATTCATAACTTCGCTTTTAATACTCCGATTAACTTAAAAATTTCACCTTAAACCTGTGATCCTTAATGACACATTTCATCGAAAAATCATTTATGAATACCAAATCTTACTAGTTTTAATAAAAGGGTAATACGCAGCTCGAAGTGACTCTGGCCGATGCTCCGATACAGCATATAGATGACAAAATTAAAAAAAATGTCCCCATTGAAACGAAACTGTTTCCTCAATCTAGAATATAGCTTTCCCCCATAAATTTGACCTAGCCAAACCCCTGTGAATTGTTTCGTCGAAAAAGTTAAATTTAAAATAATATGCAAATGAGGTATGAGGTATTGCTGTAAAGGTCTTATAAGAATAGTAAAAAATTATAAATAAGTTTAACATTTCATTAATAACCTAAGCAGCAAAAAAAAAAAAAAATGTTTTTCCAATCTTACTCTTTTAAAAATAAAAATATTCAAAATTGTTCATAACAACTATTACTGCATTCTGTAAAACATTTTCAGCAATATACATCATGGCAGGTTTATCGGGTATTTTGATCTTTATACACTCATGTACTCTTGATGTACCAAAATAATATTTTCAAAAAAATCATTAAATGACTTTAGCAGATCTACTAAATGGAATAAACAAAACAAATTCATTTTTACTTTCTGCTATAAAGAGTATTAAGACTATTGTGATGACGCACAAATTCGCGGGGACGCCCCCCCCCCCCCCCAAAAAAAAAAAAACTTGGGGAAAAAATTATATCTCGAAAGCAGTTACGACGGTTTTGAAAAAATTCTAAAATTTAGTCCATTTAAATAAGAATCTAACGATATTGTATAAGCCATTAAAAAATTTAGTTCCTGAGAAAATAGCTTTAAAAGTGGAAGGAGAGAGGCCTGGTTCGATCCCCCGCCGAGGAGAAGTTATTTTTATGATAAATTTTGATAAAATGTTTAATAATAAATTAAAGCGATGCTAAATTCTTTTTAACATTTAACAGTTGCTAGAGCTCGAGGTCTCAGCTTCAGGCTGTTCCTTGGTTGGCTACATTCTACATTATTGTTGACAACTTTACTTACAGTATACATAGATGCGTAATTATTAACTTTTTATTATGAGAGGAACAGCAGCCAACTCAATAAGGTTTGAGAATATCCCAAACAAGGGATGAAATATCACCATTTTTTAAAAGAATTTAACATCGCTTCATCACCCCTGAAGACACTGTAGAAATTATATAAAATATAAAGGGGGCAGTAAAAAAGAGATGGAAAAATTAATAACTTAAATGTAGGTACCTACGAAAACTAAAATAAATGGCAGACACTGAGCTAATTAATAATTATGGACTCTTAAATGAGAAAGTTTGTCTGAGTTGGAGTTGTCTCGGACCGATGTACCACTTATACTTGAACTCAAAATATACATTAGGTACCATATGAACTCAAAGTTCTAAAAGTTCACAAAACTATACATAAAAAGAAGAGTGACTGTGGGTATGCCTTAAACAAATCTACAGTTGTACTCTGATTTTGATCAAAATTTGCACACACATGACCTTCAAACAAGAGGAAGGTCACTGTCTTTGTAGGCGTACAAAAGTCATAATAAAAAACCCCACGATGCATATCGTTGAAAAGCTCTTAAAGAGTGCAGTAATTCTGCAGACAATTCACAGTTCTACACTTTAGTCAAATCTTGTTTTAAGAGGGTGTAAAATTAGAAAAATGCTTTCTAATTAAAAATTAGCAATATTACTATTTTAGATCCGATTTCAATGAAAATCTGTATACTTTGCCTAATTTGATGCCATCAGGAACACGGTTATAAAAATAATTTGTACACATTTAGTACTTTGCAGTGACCTCCCTCTTGAATTGGAGGTCAAGTGAGCAAATTTTCATAAAGTTCGTAATAAAACTGTAGATTTGTTTAAAAAACATTCACGCATAAAGATACTCTTCGTTGTATATATTTCCAGATTTGTTAACTTTTGGAAGAGCTCGCTTGAGTACTTAGTAAAGTAGCGGTGCGGTGTTTTAAGTGCTAACTATCAGTGGCGTAACTATGGGCCACATTGCCCATTACCAGGGGGCCCCCAAATCCAATGTACCAAAGTCGAAAATCTAACTACCTTGGAATCATACTTCTAAACCATTGCCGGGGGGTCCCATTCGTTTTGAACGCATTCCCCCCCCCCATCAATTTTCTTTGGTGAGGGGCTCCCAAAAAGTTCTTGCGGGGGGCCCCCTAGCTACGTCACTGCTAACTATCTTAAAAAAAAGTTAAATTGAATAATAATTTTTAATCGGATATAGCAGAAAAAAACCCTAAGAGCATACATAGTACCATTTTAACTCAGTAATAAAAGGGATTTTCTAGAAGTCTTAACTCTTAAGTCTTCTTTTATGTTTATACCTGGTTATAATATTGCTATCCTAACAGTACTTACTAAAAAACAACTCAATAATCCATCCTTTCTACCTACATGTCCTTGTACATATATACATCGTAATCTTCATCTTTTTATGACCTGTTCCTTTAAATAATTATTGATTGTTGATTTCATCTTTAAATTATAATTTAAAAGTCACCAAACATCTAATTAGAGGTACGTCTTATAAGTATATTTTATATTATTTTCTAATTTTTTAATATAAATATTAATTAATTAATTTTGATGCCAAACATAGTAGTATAATATAGTATCAATTCACTAAAAGGTTTCAAAAAGATAAATACATAAAATATTATATTATTATTAGTATGTTTAAATAAAAAAAGGTAGAATATTTTACAATTATAAAATGTGAATAAAGCTTGGCCTAGACCAGGGGTTCCCAAACTTTTTTCGTTGCGTACCACTTAATGTCTAAATTATGTCTGACCTTTTCATGTACCACTGATGTGTATACAGGAACAAACAGGGCGTTTTTACAGAAGAAAGAGGGTCCGGGGGTGGGGGCCTACCCCCGGAAAAATGTTAAGTTTTAAAGGTTCAAAAAGTATGGCTATTCCTTAATACAAAAAGGGAAGGCATATCACATTTTTTTTAATGCAATAACTTTTTTAAATTTAAGTTGTACCAGACCAGAGTACTATATCATTATTTTTATTACCTTCAATCCCCTGTAGTCGAGGCAAATTAGTAAAAAAAACAGCAAATGGAGGAAATAATTTATAAAGTTTTGAAACTTTGTGCAAACACTCTTAAGGGGTGTAGCAGTAAGAAACAGTAAAGTTCCCCCCTCTTGAGGGGGCGCGTCCCCCTCCTTAAAGTCCAAAATTTAATTATTTTTCACTTTTTTCGCAAAACGGTTTAATTTTTGAAGAGAAGTGTTATTACCAAAATTATTTCTCACATAATTCTGCACAAAAAAGGACCTATGCATGTTTGAAGTGAGACATACCCTTTTCGAGATATTGTAGTTGATAAGAGATAACACGTATTTTTGCGAACCAAGATATCTAAAAAACAACACTTCCGATTTTAATGCAATTAGTCCGCAGATAGCCCCAAATTAATTTCAACCTTTACATTTTCTAAATTGGTTCCTTTTCTGTCTGTCTGTTGATTAATTTTTGTCTGTCTGTTATGAATTAAAGTATCAATTTATCAAAATGTAAAGAGCGCAGACGGTTGAAATTAATTTGGGGCTATCTGCGGACTACTTTCGACAAACCATCCAAATTTCATAATAATCAGTTGAGTACTTTTGAAGATATAGGTCTAAATAAATGAATGTTTGTGCACATGTGGAGGATAAAATAATGGGCGCAGAAGGTTGAAACTTATATGGGATCAACAATGGGCTAAGCATAACCTACCATCCCAATTTCATTAAAATCGGAAGTGTTGTTTTTAGATATCTTGGTTCGCAAAAATACGTTTTATCTCTTTCCAACTACAATATCTCGAAAACGGTATGTCTCACTTCAAACATGCATAGGTCCTTTTTTGTGCAGAATTATGTGAGGAATAATTTTGGTAATAACACTTCTTTTCAAAAAATAAACCGTTTTGCGTGAAAAGTGGAAAATAATTAAATTTTGGACTTAAAGGAGGGGGGAGGGGGGACGCGCCCCTTCAAGAGGGGGGAACTTTACTGTTTCTTACTACTACACCCCTTAAGAGTGTTTTCACAAAGTTTCAAAACTTTATAAATTATTTCTCCTATTATTCCTTAATTTCCTGGACTACTGGATAGAGAGTAGGTGTTTGAGGATGATTGTTAAATAAAAAAATCGGTGTGAGACAACTCAGACAAACTTTCTCATATACGAGTTCATAATTACTTAGCCCAGTGTTTTCCATTTATTAGATTTCGTATGTACATTTCATTATTATTGAACATTTCATCAAAATTTGAATTGAACCCGGGCTCTCTCCGTCCGAGTTTTAAGCTATTTTCTATTAAGATTTTTCCCGGTAAAAAAACTTAAGTATATCGTTAGATTCGTATTTAAATGGACTAAAGTTTAGATTTTTTTTGTTTTATCAAAATCGTCGGAACTGTTTTCTCATTTTTTTTATCACGTTTTTTTCAGAATTTTAAAATTCATTTCTTGATTTCGCCTCGGGGTATGATTTTTCTGAACATGTATGTCAAATTTCGTCAAAATCGGCCTAGTAGTTTAGGTTCCAGGCGTCTGCACAAACAACAGACAACAAAAGACAGACAGACATTTTTTAAAAACTACATTTTTGGAATCAGGGGACGTGTAAATCCCTCCTTTCCCTTTATATGAGGACGTAAAAGGACTAAATAAAAATTAGTATTTAAAAAAATAATAATAAAAGATTATCAAATTAGAACATAAAATAACATGAATAGGACATAGAATATTAATAAGAATTATATTAAAAATAAAAGTTTTTAACGGAAATCATCAGGACCGTCTGTTTCTTTACTTGGTTTTGAGGTATATAAGGGATGAATACACTCCTAACAACCGCAAATATTTATGCGGCACGTACCACTGGACACGATCCACGATCCTTATCACAGTTTGGGAACCGCTGGCCTATACCATCCGCTTGAGTTGATTCCTAATACCTCATTATTATTAGTTAAAAATAATAAGCATGACCAATCACATAATATCAAAATAAACAGTTTTCAGAGTAATATAGTGCAGATAAAAGCAACAATAATAATCTTCATATAAATCCTTTCCAACCAAAAGTCAAAAAATAATTGTAATGAAATTCAAAATTAGTGTATTACTTCTTTAATAACCATACATAAAATCTTTAAGACTTAAATAAATAACTTACATTATTTTGAGCAAATTTGCTTGTAAATCTTTGTTAAATGTTATTTTAAACTTAATAAAATTAGGTATTTAACAGATGTTACTAGAGATATGTGTTATGCATATCGTATATCAAATCAATAAATACATATACATATATTTATTTTCTAAATTCAAATGCTGTCTCAAAAAACAATTTTATTTTGAGTCCACCACATTAATATATTTAACTATAAGATCAGTATTTAGATTTGCTATCCCCAAAATGTTTCCCAATTATTATCTACCGCACTCTGAACATTGGTATTTTCATTTTCCTGACCAAATAATTCACAGTTTTTATTTGAATTCTCTCTAATCCAGGGCCAGCTATTTAATGGCAATACTAAGCCTCTAGCTTAGGAAATAAGCAAAGCATTCCAAATTTTATGGTCTTTTGATCACTGATGGTTCAAAATATTTGTATACATTTTTTTTAAAAATATTTTTATGTTTTGTGGTTGATTGTCATAGAAGCTGTCTAAATAAGTCTATATTTCACTGCCTCCTGGACTTTAGCTAAAGTCTGGGTTTTCCAGCCAATTTTCAACATGTTTTGCCTCAAAAACAATCCTGTACTTATCGGCAATACTAATCCTTGGCCTAACTTATTTTCTCTTTATCAGTAATTTAGGAAACATGTCTTCTGTCATACTTATTATATTTTTAACATAATTTGTTTGCTGTTTTAAATACAATATAAAATAGGAATTTCTACCTTTTTCTAATATAAGTAAATAATTTGGTGTGTACAAGAGGAATCTGAATACTCCTCATTATTTGTGGGTCGATTAAGGGTAATTGATAGAGAAATTCAACTAAGGTGAATCTTTAAATTTGGCTATATTTCGCCCCTCTCCGGGGAATATTCATACCTTATCTTAAGATGTTAAGAAACATTTTTGACAAATTTTAAAAAAGGAGACAATTTTTTGACCACATAGTGGTTCCGTCATATATTCTTCATCATTTTGTTAACAACGTAAAAGTTAAAACATTGAAAACCAGGACGAAAACAGATAAAAATAAAAATTAACACAACACATGGAAAAGATTTTGACTAGAAGTCAAAATCGGGGCAAAATATAGCTTAACTTTAAAGATTCAATTCACCTTAATTGAATTTCTCTATCAATTACCCTTAATCGACCCAAAAATAACGAAGAATAGAAGAAGAGACAAATCAAACTACTCTAGGAATCAGAATATTTTTTCAATAAATAATATTATAATTTTTTTATTATATCATGTTCTTTACCGGCTTAAACTGGTGCCATATACCCCATTTTAGCCTACAGATCAAGAGTTAATATTTTACATTCAATGATATTTTTACATTTGATGAAATATTTCTCCATGTATTGTTAATTGCACTTTTCACCTTCCTATAAAAGTTTTGAAGGAACTGCAAAACTTAGTTCGTAAAATGTTTATGGCAATTAACTATAGACACTGGTTCATTTTTAGAGTAAGTTTCATTAGCAGCCTTCCATTTCCCTCCCCTTTTTTAATATAACAGCTTTTAGAAGGGTGTGTTTTTAAATTTACATCGTTGCTATTACTGGAATTGCCCGCAGAGGTCAAAAAAAAAATATATATATATATATATAGAATTACTTGGATATTAACTCTGTGATATTCTGATAATTTTCAAAATTGTACGTTAATTCCTTAATTATCATTTTTCATGATCAGATTTTAAGCCACTAAAGATTTTTAGTACAGTGTTGAGTGCTGATTGCCAGCCAAATTAGGTATTTTTGCATGATTGAAAATACCTAACAAGATCACCTGTGTGTTCTTTACTAGTAAGTACAGTAGGGCAATATTTCCATTGTCAAAATTAAAAAGTTTAATCTTAATCGTCTTAAAGTCTAATCTTAAGTTCATACTAAAGAAAGAGGCTCAAATAGACAATTTAATATACATATATATGCATACATAAATTTAAAATTTTGAACATATTCCCTTCCAAAAGATGATTTGACTTTTGGGTTAAATATGCAAATAAGAAATAATGCTTTAAGGGTTAAAATCCAAAATTTGATCTAATGTAGTTAGTGCCTTTCAATTTATTGAATGTTAAATCATAGCAATAAAAGGTAAATATTGTATATCTTCAATCACCCATTTTGAAGGAACACAAAAAAATAAATAACAAGGTCATATAGGCAAATAACACAAATCAACATTAAGAAAATATTTTAATTTAAGAATTAAAATTTGACTCTAATATATATATATATATATATATATATATATATATATATATATATATATATATATATATATATATATATATATATATATATATATATATTTAAAATTAAAAAAAAAACCTGTTGACACAATTTTAGACTTTGTTGCTCTCTGCACTGGGTTTAAATAGTGGATAACCAGTTGCACCAGATTAATTAATTTGTGTAGTGACATTTTTTAATAAGGGAGATGATTCGAAAGAAGTACTATAAGTAGAAATAAATTCATTGCCAAGATAATACCCTAACCCTTGGGTTACAAAGGGGCTACAAAAAACACTATACAAACCATGGGTCAAATATTAACCGATCTCCCATAATTTTAAATTTTATGATTTTTTTAAGATCATAAAATATAGATAAGCACGTCTTTGCTCATAAAATCACTAATTATTCCAAAAGTATAAAAGCTAGAACAAAATTTTTAGTTTCGTTGTAAAGCTGGCAAAATTTCCTATCAGAAAAGTGTAATTTTAATTTTGATTCTCTTAAATTACATAAAAAATGTACACAAATATTATTTTTAAGAAAAAATAAAAAAGTCTTTTTTCTTTGTGGTTCCATAACGTAGAATATAACCGAGCTTAAACTGTTCGGACTTCAGGAAAAACTTCCTCATTTACTAAAGTTTCGATCAATATAAATATCATTACCTATTCATGGGGCGGAATTTTTAGTAAACTTCGCTTAAAGTAAAAAAAGAAACATGTTTATTGTTGTTTTTGTTTAAACATAGGTGAGTATACTAAACCTGTCTTGCTTTTTTTTAAAATGTTTTTAATTATTTACTCACCAGTAAGTCAAAAATAGCAATAATAAACATGTTTCTTTTTTACTTTCAGCGAAGTTTACTAAACATTCCGCCCTATGAATAGGTAATGATATTTATATTGATCGAAACTTTAGTAAATGAGGAAGCTTTTCCTGAAGTCCGAACAGTTTAAGCTCGGTTCTATTCTAAGTTATGGAACCACAAAGAAAAAAGATTTTTTTATTTTTCTTAAAAATAATATTTGAGTACATGTTTTGGTCATGTAATTTGAGAGAATGAAAATTAAAATTACACTTTTCTGATAGGAAATTTTGTCAGCTTTACAACGAAACTAAAAATTTTGTTCTAGCTTTTATACTTTTGGAGCAACTAGTGTTTTTATGAGCAAAGGCATGCGATCTTAAAAAAATAATAAAATTTGAACTTATGGGAGAACGGTTTATATTTGACCCATGGTTTATATAGTGTTTTTTGTAGCCCCTGAGGCCTAGAACAACCCACTTCATTTTTTGTCATTATAACGCCAGTCACCCTGTATATACCTGTGAGAATAATAATACATATCTTCATGAAATTAAGTTGGACACCCCTGCATTGTTACTCACTGGTAATTACTCACAATAAGGATCCAATAAATTTTATCTTTTAGTTTTGTTTTATACCTCATCTAAAACCATGTTTTTTCCAATTTCATTAGTTCTTTAGGGATGAATTAATTAATTAAAAACATTAATATTAAGTTATAATAATTTATTAGCTATTTTACACCCACTCGTGGGCATCAGGCCGTATATGTCTGCATTAAAGATTGAGGTGTGGTGAGTTTATCAATATAAATTATTAAATAATGTTTAATGAGAAACTAAAAAAGATCTTCAAATAGAAAAGCATCATAGAATTTGTAGTAATTCTGATCATATATAGGTCTAATTGCAATTTGATGCCCAAATTAAACTTTTTACTAGGTAGTTTATAGGTCTAAATTAGAGTAAGGGAAAGCGTTGGTTACTCAGACTTAAAGTCACATACAGAGTACTGCATTTTTTTTTTTATGTACTAAAACAGTCACAAGTCTAGAGAGAAGAATGTAGGAAAATTACTTAAAGGTTAAATGAAACCCCCATGGTCAATTTATAGACAATATAATGCTATTGAATTCCCAGGCTTTCTAGTTATGACCAAAATTGTGAATCATGTTTTAAGAAAATATTTTTTAAAACTTTGAGACCACATTTAGGATAATACTTACAACATTAACAGTGAAATGCTTTAATATTAGACAGAAAATATACTGCATTTCAGGAAATAGTCTAGAATTAAAAGAAAATTTACATTGATGAAGCAGTACTGTAGGATATTGGACTCCAATATAAAGAAATAGAATCCATTCCAAGTTTTTAGAGATTTGATTCACTGTGGATCTCAAAATAATTTTGTGAACAAAGTCCTATTTAAGAATACACTTTCAATGCTAAAAACTATTACCTTATAATCGTTTACTAAAATATATGAATATGAATTTTAACAATAGACCAAAAATTACAATTTGAAAATAACTTAACTTATAATAAGACTAGCTAACTTCACTAAAGCATAAACTAGCATTTGTTCCTCCAAAGCCGAAAGAGTTTTTCAAAGCAACTCTTTTCTTTGCTGTCCATTTTTGATATTTATTTGGTACACAATTTAAACCAACTCCTTCTTCACAAACATTCATTAAGTTTATTGTTGGTGGCAAGACAGAATGATAAATACTAAGAATTGTAAAAAGAGACTCTAAATTACCAGCTGCTCCTAATAAGTGACCATGAGCTCCTTTAGTTGATGACACGGCTAAATCTGAAGTATCTTTAATCAAAGATTTTATGGCTTTTAATTCGATATTGTCTCCAACAGGAGTTGAAGTAGCATGTGCGTTCACATAAGAAATATCATTTTCAGTCAGTTTAGCATCTTGTAAAGCTCTAGACATAGCTAATATAGCCCCTATACCATTTTCATGAGGTGATGTTATATGGCTAGCATCACCAGATAGACCGTAGCCTAGAATTTCAGCATATATATTTACATCTCTGGTTTTAGCATGTTCCAACTCTTCAAGAACCATAACGGCAGATCCTTCTCCCATAACAAAACCATCTCGTTTGGTGTCAAAGGGTCTTGATGCTAAATGAGGGTTATCATTAAACCCTGTACTTAGAGCTCTAAGGCGACAGAAACCTGCTATTGCTAGAGGACTGATGCACGCTTCTGTACCTCCACAGAGCATCACATCAGCATAGCCATTCTGTATAAATTTAAAAGCATCACCGATTGCATGACATCCTGTCGCACAGGCAGTGGAAACAGTGTGATTGGGTCCTTGAAATCCATACTTTATACTTAAATGACCAGCGGCCATGTTAGGAAGAATCCTAGGAACGAAAAAAGGACTGACACGACTATAACCCTTCTTAAGAGCATCGGCAGTTTCACATATGTAATTCAAATCTACCATTCCCATACCGATACAAACGCCGGTCCTCTGTCGAGACATTATGTCTTCAGGGAACCAGCCTGCATCCTTGAGTGCATCAGCTCCAGCGGCAAGAGCAAACAAAGTAGCAGGAGAGAGATTCCTTTGCTCGTGTTTCGTTCCGTATTTAGTTACATCTAACTCACCTTCGTTTGGTCCTCTTTTTACAAACGCAGCTACTTTACAGGGGATATTCTTGTACTCGTCACCTGATAATGTTTGCATCCCATGATCGCCTTGAATAAGTCGTGTCCAAGCAGAATTTACAGTACAACCTAAAGGAGATATAACTCCTAGGCCTGTAACTACAACGCGTTTACTCATTTGAAAAATAAAATAAACTCACATTATATATTAAAGAATAACAATATTATGTATTGTTCATTTTATAACCAAAACAACAACATTTGAATTCGTAACATTCTAGTTACGGTTATAAGAAAAAGTGGAAAGCTTGGCAACACTGACAAAAATATTTTTATTTTTATCAGCTGACTGCTTCCTTTCTTATTCTGGATTTAGAGTAGAAAGAGATAGTCGCAATTAAAAATATAACACTTCAGCTATCTATCTACATTTCTTACTCAATACTGAGTCACATTTCAAAACTTCCTGAACTTTGATTCTTCAAATTGGTCCGTCATTTTGGTAATTCACCTTTTTAAATCTATATAAACTTATGTCAGAGCTTCTTTCGAATATTTTTTTACAGTTTATTACATAGTGTTGTGTCGTGCTGAAGTCAACTCGATATTATTGTATTTTATAATCTATTTGTTTTCTTGATTTCCTTTTTTAAGATTTTGATTTCTGAACTTATTATACACTAATTTTAATAATGTTAATTTTGAATTGCAGTTGGTGTTTTATTTTTTCCAGCATCTTTCAGAGGATTGTCTAGATGTCTGATCTTCCTGCAAGTTCGTCTGCTCCGGCAGACGACTTCATTCATGTTACCTTGGAGAGTAGCATAAATGCTTCTCTCACGGATTCTTTAAGCTCCAATAAATCTCAATACTGTCAGGTACGGATCGCTTGACTTACTTTAACCCTGTGTAATATTTGCAGTTATTTTCAATAAATATGAATATATTATAATCACCTATTCCGACTTTAATACAATTTTATGGACTCAAACTAATTATATATATTTTTATATTATTTTAGGTCGTTTTCCATGATTTGTCAGAAGTTTACCCTACTGATGGCGACATTTGCTTCACTTACAGTTTTCAACCAGGAGTAATACCTCAAGTTGGCGACCGTATAGCGTTGTACAAAGTTGGATGGTCATCAGTATCGGAATATATTACATCAATATTCGCCAACCCTCCCGAAGAAAATGCATCCTTTTCTAGTCGGGTCAACAAAATTACATTTCCGGGTGAGTTAGGATTTTTCCAAAGTTAAACTAATTACCATTACATTATATCAAATATATCAATATTTATTGATGTAATTTTCGTATTATAACTTGGCAAATTAAATTACTTATTTAATAATATAACTGCTATTGTTAGAGTTAAATATAAAATAAAAACATGTATGATAAATTAAAAATTTGATGATAAATTTTGGTAAAAACAATATATTATTATCCATGCAATTTGCTTTTGCTTCCCTGTAATTCACAGAGTTCACATTGATTCTCTATAAATAGAACTTCTTTCATGTACTTTTTTAACCTTCCATTTATACTTATTCTAACAATTGTTCTTGAGTTTTATTTAATACATTCAATAAGGGATCTATTGTTATCTTATTACTGCTGGATACATTTAATAACCTTGTAATCTTATCAACTCTCAGATTATAACATTTTCCTTTGTAAATATTTTTCACTTATAGTATATATAGACTCAGGGATAGTCATGGTGCCTTTAAAGGCAAAGACATAGTTATTTTGACTAGTAATATGGGTATATATAAATTTAAAATGATTTAATTATTATTAATTAAATTTATATTATGTAGGTTCTATACATCTAAGATGTTCGGGATTGTTTTCTGCATTTCCTAGTGGTACACTTTTCCAAAGGATCATTATGTAGTGTCCTAACTGTTTTAGACTAGAAGTATGTATAAGAGTAAGACCTATAGATCAAACAAATCAAACTTTATTAAATTAAGACACTCAACACAACACTTTAAAAACCACTCTGTCTGACTCGGAGCAACATCCCACTGTAATTTTTTGTGTGTGTGAAATCTTGTTCATCTAACCTTGTTTTTGTGTTAGTTGCTACCATCTTACCTTCTATTACTGCGCTGCCTCTTGTTATGCACACTCCAGCAAAATCAAAAAGCCTATAAGTGGAACAGAGTAGGCACGATTTTTGCTTAGTTGGACATACACTGCCATGGGGATGCAACCTGTTTCCCCACCTCAAGCATCCTCAGCCCTTGACCAAATAAAATTTCTTGTTCGGGCTTCTACTACTAACCTACTTGTCTTTATAACTGCCTAAGCTTGATACACTTAAACACTTGTAATGTATTGAGGCTTGTTCTAATAACTAATAACATATATGAGGCTTCTAAATCTTTCAAACGAGAGCCATTAGAAGGGTATTACTTAATCAGATCGTCTTAACACAGATTGTTATTTACTCTGATAAGAGAGCTGATCTCTGACCCTCTCCTCTAGTGTTCTGCCAAACTGGCAGTGCTCCTCATGCTCTTTTAATATGATTAAAAATTGTGGTACAGTCTCCTCTGGACTGCAAAAGGGTTGACAGAACTCTCTCTACTCCTCCAAAACAAAAACTGTTTATAGTATTCTCATTTCTTGTCAGAAGGAACATAACAAGTGAAATGAATTTACTCACCGCATTTGCCGTTAATTTTTTTCTGATCTGTTCTTCTTCACCTGAGGAATCATTTCTAGATTTTCACAGCCTCTTTTTAACCATTGTTATCGTTGCTAATAAAATTACTTGCTATAATCCTCACACTGGCCAGATGATATGGCAAGCATTGCTTGGCCAACATGTGGTTTGTTCAGTTGAATAATTATTATACCTTTTTTATTTCCAGTTGAGAATCTGCCAAAAGATGAGGTTAACATGTACCAGTTTTGTTACATTACAACTGGGAACGTAGTAGCTGGTTCGAGTATACCATTTACTTTCAGAAAGCCTCATGGTAGCGAGTTAGTTGCTGTGGAAGATCCAAATGATTCTGGCCTTGTTGTCTTTAGATCGAGGGTCACTCAATTGCAGGAACAACTTTTCAAGGTTAATATTATTTTTAAAAAATGTTTGTGCAAATTATATAAGTAAGTACATGTTACAAAATTTCCAGCTTCCTATGGACATGAGGGGAGGGGGGGATCTGTATTAATAGTCTAATGTTGAATAATTTCCTGATGACCAATGTAAGAGACTAAAACTAAATGTCTGTGTTATCCTATTGTAGGTAGAAAGTGGGTTACAAATTAATAAATAATTAAAGTTAAATAAAAGCATGTGTAAATCAGCTAAATAGAAATATTTATTTAACTGAATAAACAAAAAGCGTAAGTGTGTAGTATTAATTATTATTATTATATATGTTGCTACTATTTTAAGCAATATTTACTACTTATTTTTCTTGCTTTTAAGAATGTGCAAACTCTTGAAGTAATGTATTTTATGTCTACTGATCTAGAGAAATTATTCTCAATAGACAAAATAGAAAGCCCAGATAGTCAGTTTTGTGTCATTGATGACCTCAGATAATTTTTGATTAATTTGAGACGAGAATGGCTCCTTACTCCTGTGATATAGGTAGATTATTATGCATAATCTAGAATTTGAGGCCTTAAAAACATATAAATACAATACCATGGTTTTGACACATAATATTTACACATAGATCGACTACATGTGTGATATGGCTTACATCGACTCTATGACTCGAGTCTCTATTTAATTAGGTTAAAAAGTGCTTTGTCATCACAGTTAGTCATGATTAAAACAAATAATTCACTACATTGGTGTAGTGGTGCAACAAGTTCACTAAAGAGGAGTTTTAGGAATCCAAACAATAGACTGCCCTGCGTCTAACTAAAAACCAATCCAAAATGTGAAAAGCTCACCTGCAAAACGAAACTAATAAGTGATAAGGTTTTGTCTATAAGAGTTATAACTTGGATTTCGTTTCAAAAACGCTTGTTTAAAGATAACTGCCTACTGCCGTACTCAGTATGCTCCACAACCCTCTAAGGTTTAACTCGCTTTTTACTACAAGGGCGGAATTTTTAATCTTAAGTAGCATTAGTGCATAGCATTAATCTTGGGCTGTTAACCCATTGAATGCGTAATCCAATTCATGAACCTACCTTAGTGACTGAATAGAAACTTTAACAGTTAATTAAAAAAAAAAAAAAAAAAATTGTTGGATCCCCTGTGGATACAAACGTCAGCGTGCCTGACGGAGCCTTGCAAGATGGTTCTACTCGAGGCACGGAGAATAGAGCTACAGAGGGCTGAAAGGGAGGGCTTGGATCCACCCGCCAGGCACGTTAGCACGGCATGGATCCACAGTGGATCCACCCGCATTGAATGGGTTAATCACCAAGGGACATCCTAGACTTACTATAAACTACAATATACTTTTATTTATTAGATTAATGTTTTTATTGAGTTGTTTACTCCTCAATTCACCTTAATTTTATTACAAATTATTATTCTTTCACAACTAAGGATTTTGTGGTTCAATTTTTACAAAATATTCTGGGTGGCATCTGCCCTGCCTCAAGGGGATGCTTGTAGCGCTGCCACTACATGGAAGGCTTAGGTTTAAATGTTCATTCTTCAAGTTTATATTCAGTATGAATAGTTTAAAAATATCTCAGAGAAAACAACCGACTAAGTTAAAGATAATATTATAATACAATTATTTATTTTATTTGATTTCTTTTAGTCCAATGCTGAGAAAGAAACCCTTGAAAAGACTATTCATGAACTCAAATCTGAGCTTTACTTGATCAAAGCTGAAGTTAATGAGAAAGTCCAGAAGTGTGATCTTCACAAAGAAAGCATCCATGATATGACAACTGTTATTTATGAGCTCAACACTGAGAAAAAGGTTAGTTTAATATGTATCACTTAACCCTTTCGGAAAACATTTTTATGTTAAAATATATTTATTTTAAATTATATTTTTCTACCCTACACATATCATTCATCATACTTTTGAATACTCTAGAAACCTAAACTTACCCCTATAGAACCTGATTGGTGTCAAATTGCACATTCTGTTGTCAAATGGAACGTGGTAGGTATACATTTATACAAAACACTCCTGATTCAAAATGTTTTTACACATTATGATATGTCTAGTCCCCATGGGTTAATTTTATACCTTTGTAAATCAAGTGTGGCCACTACACCTCTGTACTTGTATTACAATTAGTGTTTACTTTGACTGCTCAGATTGGCCAATCTATATGAGAGGGAAAAATCTAGTACACTGCACTAGTATTACAATTATTAGTATTTATTCTGACAGGGTGAGTAAATCAATGGATAACCAATGAGAGCTTGAGATTTTGAGGTATGACCTTGTAAATGTCAAAATCTCGACCTCTCATTGGCTCTCCCTTTGATTATCTCAATCCGTCAGAGTAAATACTAATTGTAATATTAGTATAGGCCAAGGCACTCTGCCAGAGACATTTTGTTTGCCTAATTAGCCCTACCTTCTAGATTTAAAAATCCTGGACTCGCAGAGTAAACTTAAATTGTAAGAGTGGTGTAGAATATTGTCCACTTATCATCTGGGATCAGCAACCTTTTTATCTATGAGGGAACAATGCTAGATTTGAAAATCACCGAGGGTGCATATTTTACAGATAAGTGCCTTAGGTAGTTTATAATCTCTCAATCTTCAGTCTAGTGAGAGCGCATTGAAAATCCACCAGGAAGCCCACCCCTAGGCGTAGGGGTTATCAACCCCTGCTCTAGATTTAAATGGATGACAATATTTTTCATTTTACTTTAAAAACACTGTTTAAATTGTTTGTTCAGTCCATTTCTACTTTATATCTGTTTATACTATATCTTCTTGCCGTGACTTATTTATTATTTTAATTATAGGAATTGATGGAAAAATTGGAAAAGAGTGCTCAGATTGGAAAACAAATTAAAGAGCTTGAGAAGAGCAGAGAATCTCTGGAATTGGAAATTTTCCAATTAAAGAGTCAAATTGAATCACAAAAGAATGATATTGCAGCCAAAGATGCCACCATTGCAATCTTAAATGAAGTAAGTACCTATAAACTATATTTAATAGTTATTTATGAGCCAGTGGAGTTTAATTAGGAATTAAAAAATATATCTAAAAGAAATTTTAATCTTCAGCACAGGTGAGGATAAGTAGAAATGTTAAATAAAAGCGTAGGAATTAAGGCAGGGGTTTAAAACTGATCTTGGGTTAGATCAGGTAACCTCTGACTTAACTCCACTGATAATTCTCTCATTTACTTTTTAATTGTTGCTATCGGCAATAGTGGTTGAAGGCGGCTTAGTTCAATAAAGTTACTTTTAGTGGATATATGCCTTTCTATGTACTTTTATTTAAATGTTGAATTTTGTATTCTAAATTTAATAAATAGTAAATAAATTTGGACTTATGGGGTGACAAGTATTGATTAATACCATGCTATAAAAAGTTGGTTGTTTAATAAGTAGATTATTTGGCTTAAATAAAATTCGATTTTTAACTTTGTTGTACATATTTTTGCAATAAAAAACATAACAATATTTTTTAAAAATGTTGATATTATTTAATATTGTGAAGTACACAATAAATTTAAAATTATTTTTATTAAAATATCACGTGCCTGTTTCTATATTTATAATCAATTTTACTTTAATTGTTGAAATAGAAATTGATATTAGAAGTATGTTTTACTATTTTTTGATGGAATTTAATAAATTATTAGTACTGTTTCCCTTCATTGCAGAGTGTGTCCAATGAAGAAACATGATGTTGCTTTTATGATAAACAAATATTGCAACAAATGACATGATTGCCTTATTGAAAAAATTGTAATACATTTTTTTGCGTTTCAAAAGAATCTAACTTATATTTATTAGCTAGACAAGCAAATTTTTGGATTATACAGTTCAACAAACTTACCTTGAGCATTTAATAGAGGTGTTCCAAATTTCATGTTGATTTAACTTTAACATTAAATAGTTTTCAACTCAGTTTATGGTACTGCAAGGTCATTTTAATGACAAAAAAATAACTTTTTCATTTAAACTTTTTAACCCTGGGGAACGCTTGATCCTTTTAGACCCAAAGTTTTTGATAAAACTATGAAATTTAGATAGAAATAGGAGCGATTGGAAGGTGAGAATTTTTATAGCTTTATTTCTTGCTATTATTAGATGAATCAGTTGATGTCTGTCAACGTGCATGAGTATACTTTAATGCTGTACCCATATTGTCCTGATAAGGGGCCCATGCCACTTTAACTTAATTATCATTATTAACGCTAATTTTAGTGACTTTTATACATATTATTATTATTATTATTATTTTTTTTTTAAAGAAAAGGAATAAAATATACATAAAAAAATAATAATATGAAAATTAACATTGAGACTGACTGATTTTGTAGGGATTGGCATAGCCAAGTGGTTAGCGCACCCTCTAACTCTCTCCTGAAACCAAGGTCATTATCAATATCCCTGGTGATGGTGGTTCGAATCCCAGGGAGGTGAGACATGTTTCACTCTGATGATATATCAAAAGGATGTGTGAAGTGGCCGATTACCCCTCTACCTTGGCTTGCATAATGGACCCACCTACGTGGTTACCTGCCTATGGACCACCTGTCTCTGGGTTGCCCGCTTGGGAATCCCCCAAAGAAAGAAACTGATTTTGTGCTTGCCAATTAGGGGACTAAATTAATATTTTTTTTATTATTTAAAAAAATAAAAAAATAAACCAATTCAAATATGTTTTACAATATTTTACTAAGATGTTTTCATATCTAGAGTTGTTTTACCTGTAGTGTGGGCATTTAAAACAGATTAAGTCCTATCAGGGGTATGCGTGGTCTCATGTCTCTATTAGACCTCCCACATCAGAGGGTTAAAATGCTAACCTTATAGGAGGTGATTATTATTTTTTTATTTATTTTTTGTACTTATTTAAATATCATGAAACTGTTTGAGTCATTTGAGATGCAATGAGATAAGAGATTTTTTTAAATATTTGGTATTAAAAGTTTATTGGGATATTTAGTTTTAGAAAGATTGTCTTATTTTGAAAGCGTACCCTTGTTTGCACAATGAACTCACATAATATGTGAGTTCATCATGCAAACAAGGGTACGCAATATTATTAATGAATTTTTAAGAAATCTCACTTCTTTTACACCAATCAATCCTTTTGTCTGATCCCCTCATTCATTTATATAATATTTTGCACCCTTTAATGTGGCTTAACCAACTAAGATGTCTTATGTCACCACATGAACTTTTGTAACCCTTTAAAAAGAAGACCTAATACCTTTTCTTTGTCCTGTTTATTTTAAATTCTCAAGCTTATCGCCTACTATTTAGAAACATTGCTTATTCCATTTACTGTTCTGCTACATAAACTTTTGAAATATCCTTTTCAGAAATTAGAAAAGAGCTCTCTGGTTGGAAAACAAGTTGAAGAACTTCTGAAATGCAAGGAATCTTTGGAAAGGGATGTTACCATATTGCAGAGCAAGATTGATTCCCAAGTAAATGATATTGCTGCTAAAGATGCTACTATCACGGGCATGAATGAAGTAAGTAATCCTTAACTTTATTAAAATTAAGTATTATTTTATTTAATTTTAAATGAGTTAAAACTTTGCATTTATTAGTCAAAGTGGTTGGCTTCTTAAATTTGTATTATTTTAAGGTTAAAGGTTCTTCTGAACTAAATTATGTTTAGCTTTAACCCTTTCATTGCTTCCCTGACCTAGACAAAATATTT
The DNA here is from genome assembly GCA_951217055.1 of Gerris lacustris. NCBI lineage: Eukaryota > Metazoa > Arthropoda > Insecta > Hemiptera > Gerridae > Gerris > Gerris lacustris. The sequence goes on along the minus strand of OX578277.1, from coordinate 68,351,806 downwards.
TGTGAATAGGCAACACTGCTCATAAGTAACTATCAAGTTACCTTTTGACCATAGCAATGTAAGGGTTAAGAATTTAAGTCTCTGGCTACTGTTCTGAGATGTATCAAGTTCTGACATTAAACCGTATAAGTAAAGTTAATGATATTTTGTAAATTTGCTTGTGCAGGGAAGGAGGATGTGTGAAGAACAGATTAAAGGATTGAAGGAGCAACTTCATATGGTGAGTACATAATAGTTATTAAAACTTATCTTAATATGTGAATTATTAGCTTATGTGAAGGAATTTAGTGTTGAGAAGCTACATGAATGTGGTGGAAAAAGCTTGATTGTTCCACCATGTCTATAGAATTCAACTCAAAATGGCATCCAGCCATATTCATATCAATAATAATGCTTTTTGGAAACTATTATAATTTAAATTACACTACCTCGTTTTCAGATAAATTTTTTATGTATGTCACAAATTTTGCTAGTTTTTGAGAAGAGTCAGCTTATTATTTTTTGCCTCAAATATTATATTTTTTAAAAAAAAATCCTATGTTTTCACCATTTATTTTTTTTAACCCTAGGACTTTTTTTTTTTAGTCTGGAGAAAATTTTGATCAGTTGGCTGAGGCAATGAAGATGCAGGAACTAGAAATGCAAAGTCAATTGGACATACTTAGTAAAAAATTAAAAGAGGTATTTAAATAAATGTATTAAATTTATACTGTAATAGGTATGATTATAACATAAAATTAAAGTTTTTATTGCTTGGGGTAGAAATTTGTTTGACATCAGGGAACATTTTTGATCTCGTTTTTGTCTGTCCATCAATATTAGTGTAAACCACCATATTTAAAAAATCTACTCGTCCAATTTTTGTGAAATTTGGATAGTAGGTTATAATTAACTCATATTCATTTCAACCTTCTGCACTCATTGGTTTTTTACCAATGGGTTTATTACCACTGGTATTATTACCCATTGGTTTATTACCACTCTTATCTTTAAAAGTACTCATTCGATACTTAAGAAATTTGGATTTCCCTCAAATGGGCTCATATTAATTTAAACCATCTGTCCACATATTGCTAAATTGATACTGTTATTCATGTAAAAAAAATCAAAAATAATTTTGACTGGTTGTTTTATTTTTTTTAGAAAAGGGGGAGTAAATTAAATAAATTACACAATAGTGGGTCGCATCCACAAAACATCTTTATCTTCACAGGCACACACTAAATTATGAAGATGATTCTTTAACCCTTAGAGGCACGACTATAGTGCACAAACAATGAGGCACGGGTGGCGTACTTTATGCGCCAAACATTTTTCCAACCATAAATAGGTCAAATCCAGATGATCTATATTGCGTTTTGGAAATGTTGAACTAAACAGTCAATTAATGTATTACATATTTATTTCTCAATGACATCTTTAATTATAAAAATAAAGATGACTAAAAAAATCAGTAATTACTACTTCAGCGTTCTTACTTAGTATCGGGCTTTCAACCTTAATTAATTATTATTAGTTGTCAAAGTCCTAAGATAACTCCTCACAACCATCACCCTAATCTGACAACTCATGCAAAACCGAAAAATATTGATCGGAAGGCATAATTTCTCTACACCACATGGTGGCGTGGGCGTCGTATACAGCACACCAAGACAAATAAACACGGCAAAACAATGCAGAACGAAGCAATAATCAAAGCAGACTGTTTCATCTGTTTTAGGGGCCTCTAGTGGTAGGTTAGAGTGAGGGTTTATTATTCTCGCATTGTGAATCTGTGATTTACAGAAACTTTTTTACTCGTGGCGCACTCAATGCGCCAGCCCGTGTCTCTAAGGGTTAATTTGGAATTGGAAGAATTTACTGGGCACTTGTAACATTTATAAAAGTTTTCAGTTCAAATCTGATGGTGTTCAAAATTCACAAGAAATCCTGATTTCAATGTATATTTGGAATGTATATCCTCTCTGTGAGTTTTATTTGGATTATTATTGATGCTTGCACTTATATTCTTATTTTTTTAAGCCTGCTTTCCTTTTATTATATTGATTAAAGGAATTTTGAAATAACAAGGAAAGCCTGGCATTAGAAATAAGAAATAATCTTAGAAAAATGGTAAAACACATTTTAGGATATGATTGCAATATTTAAATGTTGTTGCAGATGACTGAACGGAGTAACGCTAGTGGAGCTGAAAGTCTAAGCCTCACTAGAGATATTGAAAAAGCTAATAATCGAGTAAAATGTAAGTTATTATGATATTTTGTATAAATTTATAGTAGTATGATTTGATTTTATTGCTGTCCTAATTTAAGGTTCTAAGTAATGTTTTATTTCGTAATGGAGACTGAACTTCTATTAAATCTGTTTATAGAGAATATTAGTATGTCTATATCATACTAAAATTAACACTAGTTGGTAAATATGTCGTATCTGACACACTTTGGCTAAATAACTATTAAGAAAAAAGGATGTTTAGTCTAATGTACATTGGGACAAAGGCATATCGCACTTTTATATACAAAAGTGTGATATTCCTTTGTCCCAATGTACATTAGACAAAACATCCCTTTTTCTTAATAGTTATTTAGTCAAAGTGGGCCAGATACGACATATTTACCCACAAATTTGATGCAAGAAAATGTAAACAAACATACAAATGAAATCTCTCTAGGCTTGTCAATTCCCAACATACTAAAGTCACTACATATCAATATTACTAACTGCAAATATTCAGCTGCATTAAAGAATGTCCCTTTAACAAAAAATTAAAGTATGGATAAAGAAAGGATCAGGTTTTTTTTCATCATGATTTATTTATTTTTCCAGCTCTGGAGGATATTGTCAAGAGCAAAGACAGAACACTAAAAGATTTACTTGAATCTTCAAGTGATGGCAATGATATTACAAGGCGGCTGTTCACCATGGAAGATGAGAATTCGCTGCTACAAGTTCAAGTTTTAAGTTTGGAAGAGAAAGTGCAGTCTTGTGAATCTGAAAACTCCCGACTAGCAGAGGAAAATGATGCTCTTAAAAAAGAAAGGGTAAGACAACTTTTATTTAACTCTTAATTTCCAATTTTCCTTATTTAATTTTTATAAAAAAATAAAAACCAACTTTCTTTTAATTTTTATTATCTCTGAGAAGTCAAATGGCTGATGTTCATTAGATAAAATATTGCCTTTATATTAAGGTGATCATTAATCTCTTAGCTTATCATAAGTAACAAGTTCTGCTTTATAAATGTAGAGATTGAAAAATAAGAAAACTAATTTGACATGGCCATTTGTGTTTAATAACACTTTCCACAATAATTACTAATTTACTTACCCTAGCGCTGCAGGATCTAGACAATTCCTTTAGTGCCTTGACAATACCAGTCCCTGTCACTTCCATAGGTTTGCTTAAGGATTATCTATCCATCGCTTTCTTGGATATCCTAGTGTTCTGTTTCCCTCTAGTGCCTGTTTCATGTAAATGGTCATCCATGCATTGTATGTGGAAAACCTGAATTGATGTCTGAATTGTTAATTCCACGATCCGTGAATTCCACCAGCAATACCTCTTTTGCAACCCAAAACACTGTTGCTATGACCTTTCTGCAGAAAAAATTGTGTGGTGCTTTCTTTCATTCCATTTCCATTCCACTGAATTTTTTGCTGCCAGAAACCTTATAACAGAGTGCACTTCGCATATGGCGGGATTTTCTATTACAGGATTTTCTAGTGCAGATCACACGACCTTCCTACCACAGTGGCAGGAAACCAACTGAGCCTGCCCCTTTACCCAAATGGAAGCGCCACCGCCACAGACCGAGCAATGCGGAAACGGAGGTTAGTTTCCGAAGGGCCCTCGCATTAACATATTTTTTAAATAGTTTTATTCAGTTCTTAGTTTAAGCTGAATTCAATCTTAAAGAGGATTTTAACTTAGATTGAATAGGGGATTGATTGTGTATGTATTGATATTTTTTTAAAACATGTAAAGCTGAAAAATGTTGCAATAAATTATTAAAAAATGTTGCAATAAATTATTATTATTATTCATATTATGATTATTTAAAGATTATAATTATTTTTCAATTTTCAGCAAAATAAAATTTATTTTTTACTAGTCTTCATCCCCCGGCTAGGTATATGTGGCTTAGTTTCTTTCTTATTATCATGTAGGCCTAGCAATTGACCATATTTTCTATATTATTTTATACTAGCCTCTAGCCTACACCCTGTGCTGCTCACGGAGCTCATGCTAGGTATTAGTGGTTATGCTTCCTATTATCATGTAGGCCTAGCAACTAAATGAAATGCCTAAATAGTTTTGTTTCCAAAGCCTTCTTAGAATAGAATCAGGACTGTATTATACATAATTCATTCCATTTCTAAGAATAAAATGCTCTCCAAATCGTAGTTTGGAGTCTATTTCTAAAATGAAGAAGAAAAATATCCTCTATTTTATTATTAGGCACGATAAATAACTTTTTTTTTTATATAAGATTAAATTTAATCTTACAATAATCTTAATTGTGCGTACAAAAATATATTCTTAATCTACTTTCATACTCCGTCCTTCATAAAACAAAAAAAAGTAAATGGAATCAAATTAATTCTTTTTTTAATAGAAAAACCCATTAGAAGATAAACAATTTGCATATTACAGTATTAACAGTGCAAACATAAACAAAGCAATTAATAGAAAATATTAGTTTTAAAAACTTTATTGTTTTGGTGTAAAAAAAAAAATCATTAACCGACATGGTTAAGAAAAGTTTTTTTTTTTAAATTGTTAACTTAAGTTTTACTCCATATTTTTCAATGATACCAAGCCTACAACATGGGCAACATTTTTGCACTCACCTCTTCAAAAAAATTAAACGATTTAATTTTGTTAGTTTTGCACCTATAAGTCAGTGGACTGGTGGCTACAGACACTCATGCATACATATAGACAAATCTTTAATTTTTTATATGTAGATATATCCCTAAGCAGATTTTTTTGGTAGATAAGCAAAGCAAGTACCCCAGCTCTTATTTAAAAAAATTATAAATTTAATTACAACTAAATATGTCAAATAATCTATCATTTATTGCATTAGTATAAGGGATAGACATAAATGATCATGAACAAATTATTGATATTAATATGCCCCTAGATAAAGCAATGTCAGACTCGTATAGAAAATAATGTGTGAATAATGGGGCTCTTGCACAAATGGATTAATGATTTTATTTTAACATTTCAAAAGTACTTAACTAGTCCATTATGTTATTTATCTTTTCCATTGTGAATTGAGTCCTTTAGATCTGATATTTTAAACATTTTATATGGTATAATCGCATGTGTTTAGATAAAGATGGCTGAACAATTGTCTAAGATGAATGAAGAACTTCGTAACTACAAGCAGGGTTCTCAGCCAAATGCTAAAGGTCAGTCTTGTGGCGGAGGAAGGGCACGGCAAATGCCCATGCCTGGAGCAAATTCTGGTTGTGATAGTGAACCTAAAGGACCATTTGCTCAGTTCTCCCAGTTCATTCCTTTTTTCACTCCGTAAGATATTTAGTTATTTTTATTATAGACAATATTCTTTTAGTAGACGTGTCAAGCAAGCACTTAATCCTCTATCAGCCAGCTTCTAGAGCTAGGTTCTGATAATAAATTACTATACTTTTCATCTATAGAATACTGGTATATCGTTAAAAAACAGAAGGGTGCTTTTGGAAAGAAAGTTAATCTTCCTATTTCAAGCTGTTGTTCTGTTTGTTTTTGTTTTCCAGATTCTAGAGTTTTATTATGTATTAATAATAAAATAGTTTGAATTAAAATTAATTTACATGGGCATATTATTTTTTTATTTTTTTTTAAATTAAACCAAAAGCCTTTGCAATGGAAAGGTTTTTTGAACTGACAAATTATTTTTTTTAAATAGTTTTACATATCTTGATTGAATTGATGTTATGTTTTGCTTTTAAAATAACTAATCTAAAAAATTATGTATATTCATTCAGATAAATAGCTTAGGTCTAAAACCATGTAACCTAAATTTGAAGTTATCCTGATAAATATGTTTGCTGTAGTTTAATGCCCACATGAAACAGTTTTCTCTTACTCAAGTAGAAATTCACTTTTTTTTAGATTCCAAGGAGGAATTGATACCTCTATTAATGTTAATACTTCAACTGGAGAATCTCCTACACCCTCAACATCTAAGGCACCTGAATGTGAAAAGTGTCATGAGTTGGATACTAAGGTAGTTTTACTTAATTTTATACAAATAATTTATATTTTTTTAAGCTCATTAATTTTACTTTATTTATTAATTCCATTTGTTTATCTGGTTCCCTCGGTAGTTCATTGCTTCTTAGCTCGAAGACCTATGTTTAGTGTTCACCCAGAAGCATGAAATAAAAGCTACTTGGACATTATATGTAAAAGCCTCTTGGGAGCCCTGCTGACTTTTGTGCCACTGATTACTATTTGTTTTGCAATGCTCTCAGTGGCGTACCAAGGTCTTGTGGCACCCAGGGCGGGATATTATCTTGTCACCCCTCAGAACAATTATGGGGGTGTTTTTTTTTCTCTCTGCCACACTGACCCCCTAAGGCTTGTGGTACCCGGGGCGGCCCGCCCCCCACGCCGCCTTGGTACCCCACTGAATGCTCTATAAGTTTGTAAAAATTTGCTCTGTTTAAGATTAAGAGTTAGCTTTCTAAAAAAATAAGGATACAAAGATCAGCACAATTATTTGGTAGCTGTCTTTGCAAGACAGTATACTATATTGTCTATTTTATTTACCCCCCTCAGTAAGAAGACTTGAATTTTTCATCATGTCAACTTCATTTTCATGAAGTTTAATCAGGTTGTTATTTAATTATATTGTTTATCAGAATTGGTTATTTTAATTTTTTGCACTATAATTGGTTTAAAAATTGTCATTTGTATTTCAGATTAAGGGTCTAATGACAGAGAAGGCTGACATCCGTTCAGATCTTATCCAGACTAAACATGCCAATGAAGAGTACTGCAGACATCTCCGCGAAGTTAATGAGGAAGCAGCTGCTTTGAGGAGTCGCATCGCAGTCTTGGAAATTGAGTTACGTAAAGCTAAAGAAACTTCTATCACTAACCAAGGAGAGCAGAAATTCAAACACATGTACGATGCTATCTCCAACTCTTGGAAGATTGATGCCTCAATGGAATCAAGTTCCGAATTCAGACCTGACGACTCAGCTGAGAAACGTGTTCTCAAAGAATCTCTACAAAGAGAACTTGAAACCAAAGCTTTACTGCAGCGAAACAATGAAGCTCTTATGATTTTAGAAGCTAAAAATTTTGCCACCATTGATAAATTGAAGAAAGAAAATGTTAAACTAACATCTGAACTGGCTAAAGTATCTGGCAGTCTAGTGTTTGTCGAAGAAATGAGGCAAGCTTTAGAAGAAGCAGACCTTACCAAAGCTGACTTAGCCAAGAACTTGCAGGTAATGACTGCAGAGAAAGCCAAACTTGAAACTCAACTTATAGAGCTGAGGAAGGAATCAGTGGGTAAAGTCTCTCTTACGACTCTCCAACAACTTACAGATGAAAATGAACTTCTAAAAAAACAACTCGGCAATCAGGTTTGATTTTACCTTCACATTTCTTGTTTTTTTCATATATTATTACTAGCTGAATACCCGTGCTTCGCTACCGGGTGTTTTATTTTCAATTTAATGGATTTATAAACTACCATCAAGAAACATTTAAATTATTTTACAAAGCGAGAATATCTAGATTCTATCCCTCCCCCTTATTTCTTTACCCCCTCCGCTTTGATAAGATAATTTGCTAGTATCCCAAATTAGTAATTGATTCCGACTACTGAAGAAAAATTCTAAAAAAATTTAAAAAGGAAAAGCAGTGGTATTTTCCTTCTGTTTTATTAACTATTGTCTTAATATCTAAAATTAAATCTAAATATTTTTTGACAGCGATTGAATAGTAATTTCTTTAACAGTTCTTCCTACAGAAATTTTCACAAAAGATAAAATATTTTCAGTAGTTTCTTATGCAATTTTGGTTGAATACATTTTTTATAAAGATGAAATTTGAATTTTGAAATCTATTTAGAAGCCCCGTTCTCTGCCCCATATAAAGCTACCAAAACGTCTTATAGCCTATATCACCCGCAGAATTGAGCTTAAGATTGTACCCAAAAACCTCCAAAATCTATTCAGCCATTTGGACGTGATTATATACAGATATGATATTTTCTAAACTTAAATTCATTGTCAGGACTACTCATTCAGTGGAAATACAAAATTTGAGCTCAATCGGATAAATGTACAGTCACAACAATTATTAGTTTGTTATACATAGATATAGATATATTTTTCCATTTTACCCCCCTAAATGTACATAACAACAATTACTGTACTCTTAAAGAGCTTTTTAACAGTTTGCATCGTGAAGAGTTTTCATTACTTTGACATCTGCATCCTGTACCCCTGTGTACCAAACTTTAAATTTCGGAAATTCATGTAGACATTGACCTTCCCCTTGCTTTGAAGGTCAAGTGCTCACATTTTCATCGAAATGAGACTAATACTGTAGATTTGAATAATGAACACACACACACAAACATCCGTTGACTTTTCTACTATACGTTGACATTTTCTTTTTTACCCCTCTCCTAAATGAAAATATGACAAAAACGTACATTACAACAATTATTTTTCTCTTAAAGAGCCTTTCAACGGTATGCATCAAAAAGGGTATTCATTACTTTGACATTTGTACCCCGTACCCCTGTGTACCAAAATCAAAATTTCGCAAAATCCTTTCTTAGTGGGTGTCTATGATATGAATAGAGTATATTCTAAAAATTTCAAGTCTCTCGGTTAAACAGATTTTGCTGTACGTTGATTCTATGTCAGTCAATCAGGACTTTGTCGATCTTTAAGGTCGAAATAGCAATGACAAAAGTGATAGAGGAGGGGGTGAGCCAGGTGAGCGTTCAAGTTTAATCCCTAGCCCTTATCTTTCTCTTAATTGTCAGTCATACTACCTAGTATGACGTCACAAAGGCGCCCGTGAAACTTTAAGTCATTACATTTATTAAAAAAAGGTAACAATTAAAATCGATTTAAGGAAGCGAAAACCCTTACTTCACACACACCTAGGTTAACTTGCACCTTGTCATCTTAAGTTTACTTGTATAAACCTTCATTTCTAATGGGATCATGTCATACAACCAATAAATTTCTTACTATTTGGCTGGAAACTGGATAAAGTCAATTCCCTCCATCCTAAATGAAAATATAACAAAAATGTACATAACAACTATAAGATAAAAGACACTCATAGACACTCTTCATTTATATAAGATGTAGTTATACATATTTTTCCATTTTACCCCCTCCTAAATGAAAATATGACAAAACTGTACATAACAATTACTGTACTTTTAAAGAGCTTTTCAACGATATGCATCATTAAAAGTATTCATTACTTTAACATTTGTACCCCGTACCCCTGGGTACAAAAATAAAAATTTCGCAAAATCCTTTCTTAGTGGATGTCTGTGATATGAACAGAGTATATCCTCAAAATTTCAAATCTCTTGGTTAAGCAGATTTTGCTGTGCGTTGATTCTATGTCAGTCAGTCAATCAGGACATTGCCACTTATATTATAGATGATAATAGATTGGCTAGAAATAGTAAAATATAAATTATAGTTTACTATAACAAGGATTTGATTAAATTAGAGGAAGTTAGTTACTTATAATAAAATCTTTATTTGTTTTATGAAATTTAAATCAAGCATTGTATACCTACTGAGTTCCTACTCACTTTTTAATACTTAGTTTTAGATTCCTAAAATTACCTAAAGGTAACTTCTGGGGCGTAGGTAAGAAAGCTGTTTAATTAACATTAAATTACTTACAGGACTGCTGTAAGAAACTAAGAGAGAAGCTTGAAGCAGCGGGTGAAGCAGCCGGACTAAGCATTGGTCGTATCACCCAACAACAACAAGGACAGAGCCTGGAAGGATGGAGCATTCCATCTTCTGTCCCTGCTCAGCATGTGTCTTCAGGCAGTGCATTCATCTGTCCTGTCTGCATGGTTAACTTCCCTCCAGATTCTGCTAATGCTTACAACAAACATTTCAGCGACCATTTTGATTAAGCATATTTTCTTCAATATTTGTCTGTCTGATGAGAGTAAAATATTTATTCTTTTTAGATTTTTAAGTTTCAATTTTAAATTTGAATCTTTAGGATGAGAGGATTTGTTTAAATGTTTAAACACATTAATTTTATATTAACCATGTTTATTTTCAGTTATAAATGTCAGGAGACTTATGACAAGGAACATGAAGAAAGAAACCTTTGATTATGAAACAGATGATTTTAGAACTCTTGTCTGTTCCTTCCTTTGTAATGGAGATAAAAAAAAACCCCACCAAAATTATCCTTTTAAAATGTTTATTTTGCATTTTCATGTAAATATGTAGCCCTCTTCTTATCCATTCAACTTATAGCATGTAATCATTTATTGTTGTAAGATGGTGCATTACTCCATTTCCATTATTCTCAACCTTCTTGTAGTGTTGTTAGTTTAGAATAGACAAACTAATGTCTATACTAAAATTTTACTTATAAACAAACTAATCAATTAAAACTTAAAACTATTCATTTCCTCTGTAGAACTGTAGACAAACTCTCAGAAGGCAGGCATTTTCATTCCTTTAATCATAGTTAAATATGATTAATTTGTGTAATATCTTTTATTTTTTAATCAATTTAAGTACCTATTAACCTACAAATATAACTATAGAAATTGTATAACATTTTATTGGAATTTCTGTTAAATGTTTATGGGTGATTTGTAATCCTGAATTATTGAATGTGATAATTAACATAGTTTAAGAATAAGAGATTAAAATAAAAGCTTTTGTTATTTCGTAGAATAATAAAAGGAGATAAAACCCATTCTAACATTACATTTTGGGTATAGTTTTTAATTTACTTACAAATATTGCAAGTCTTTTTTTTCTAATTGCTGTTTTCATTTTCCTGAAGCTGACTGGTTCAATACGAAAATTGCAACTATCAAATTGAAAGATAAATGTATTTCTTTGTTGGCTAATCAATTTCAATTTATTTTGGTGAAATGTGATGAAGCTATTCTTGTTTTTTTTTTTTTTTAGCATTTATGACAAATAATATATAAACACACAAATGTATAAACAAAAAATTAAATAATATTTTGCTCTGCTTGAAGGTAACTTAAAGTCTTATATCATTTAAAATAATGAACTTACTCTTTGAAATTGTTCAATCCAATCATAATCTTTAAAACTTCAGAATGAGATGGACTTGTATTCCTCATTTTAATATAGTATATACTGCATAATGAATGGAGTTACCTGTTGCTTAAAATAATTCACTACTTGATTTTATTTTTTTAGTGCTAAATTTATAATGAATATTTTCTGTTATAAGACTTTAAGGTTGACATTTATCCATGGAAATATTGTTTATCTAATACAAATCATATTTTAATATATCTTTGTAAAAATTAAATCCTTTTATCTAATAACTTATTAGATGAAATGAGATTTTTCTTATGTTAAATTGCATTAAAATAGGAACTTTAATCAATTTAAATTTACCAGGAAAATAATGTAATTCTTATTGCAAATCTTTAAGAAATATATATTCTGTTCTTGAGAGGAAAACTATCATAACAACTACATAAGTATGGATGTTTTTAGATTATCATTCCAATCATTAATATATCTAAAGGGAACATCATAAGTCACCAACGTAGTTTACATTAGCAATATAGAATTGCTTGACAACATTAGTGATTACGCAATGAAATCAAATCATTCTTAGATACTGTCTTTTCTGAAAGATACGGATTTATTTTTGTTTAACTAAATTATATATTAAGCTTACACTTTGATTGTTGAAAATTTCATTTTAGAATTTCTTTTCTTTTCTTTGCTTAAAAACATCACAGAAGAAGCCACACTAATTTACATTTTTTTATATTTCCACTCATAACTTTGAATCAGATTTTAAATGTATAATTTTTAATATCGTAGTTTCCTAGTTAGATAATTATTATTTTAAGTTCTTTGTTGTTTTGTTCAGGATTTAAGGGCTAACAAATAATCATTTTACAACAATTTAGGAGTTGGTATTGCAATGTTTTGTTTATAATTCTATTTGTGTTTATACATATATATATATATAAAAGAATTTTAATTTTAATAATATGTTTACAGAATTATCTTTTTTGTAATATTAGTAACTAGATTTTTTATTCTATATTTTGATTGTTTTAGTTATAGTTAATAAATGCAGTACAACCCTTGAAGTTGATAAACATCAATAATTGGCATTAGGGGTTATTTAATTTAATTGTTGACAAGGTTATTAGGGAAGTTCAAACAAAAAGAAAAAAAATGATTGTATATCTGACAATTTTTCATTATATAAATTTACCATAAACATAATATTTTAAAATGTATAATATCAAGGAACAATTAAATTTTCAAGTATAAAATAAGAACTTCTTGTACTAACACACCTGTCAAAAACATAATGGGTTTTAAGAAAAACATGCCTGAAAATGGATAAGCTGGGTTGTACTGTACATTTCTTTTGTGGTATTTTTCTGTGTAGTTGGTATTAATTTGTATTGTTACCATCTTTCTATAATGTATATCTATATTTTACTGCATTATAATTATATTTCTTTTTTCATATTAACCATGTGATTATTATATTTTATTAGATAAGAAAATTGTAACAGAGATAATACAACATAGAAGCTAATGTTGAATTAAGTGTTTTAATATAACTTCTCATGGGTTAAATTTAAAGTGGATTGAGAGTTAAAAAAGTTATTAGAAGGTAGTGAGATAAAATGAACTCCATCTTATTTTCCACAAACCTTTTTCGTATGAGTGTAAAAAAAAACAAAATCTTAAAATTTGTAAAGACTGTTAAAGAAATAGATGAAGGAAAAATATGTGTAAAATTAAAAAATAAAGAAGATACATGAGAAAATAAATAAGAATATATATATATGTGTGTTTGATAAAATTATTTTTCCATTAACTTTTATCCAAAAATGTCATTTGTATATTCAGTTGGACCTCCTTATAACGAACTTCTGTACAACAAAAATCTCTATTTAATGAATATTTTTATTTCCCCCAATAACTCTCTATAAAAGTGTTTCTATAGGACAAAAATAATTTCTCTACAACGAATAAAATTCACAGAAATAAGGATAAATATTTGACCGACAAACATTCTGTGAATTAATATTGGCAGTGTTTTTGTATCCCTCTAGCTTCTAAGTTTCTTGCTCTCTAGCACTCTAATAATTTTGTGTATTCTACCTCCATTGTTTTAGTGGAATTGGAATCATCTTTTCACAGTATAGAATAAAAGAGCAAAACATTGTGACTTCTTTGATGCTTAATTACATTACATAAATCTTAATTTTTTAGTTTGTTTCATGACGGTGTCCGTCATAATTGTGTTTCTTTGATACAAACTGTCATTTTGTTACCCAAAACATCAAGATGACCATGACTATCTTACCAGAATTGGCCTGAAAGGTTTTGAAATAAGTGTGATTCCTAATACATAGTAACATAGATTTAATGTTAGGCCTGTTTTCCAGGTGCTTTTCTTGTGAGGAGGTTTAATGGCACTTTGGTAAACCATTGTCAAAATATTTAATTATCTATTTATTTAATTCATTTGTTGGAAATGGTCAAACAATGTTTTCCTAGATTTTTTTCAGGGACGTCATACCTAAGTGTTGCCTATGACCACATTACTTAATCCATTTACCACACTTCTTCCACAACATGACTTTCTTTTATTCACCACAAAGCTTAGCATAATAGGTTCAGTAAGTTCAATAATGTCTGTAAAGCAAGTTTCAGTTTGGTAAAACTATTCAAATCAACATTTTTTTTTTATCATAAAAATGACTCGAACATTGACAGGAAACAGGTTCCGATATGACATTTATGCCAACTAAGAATAAGTATTTCACAAGTTAAGTCTTGGGTGTCGGTATACTTTTTTGTGTGTCCATCAGGATTAAAGGGGTGTCCAACAAGCAGTTTCCGGACAGCGACACTACTCTAATGATAAATTTACTAATAAGAAGCAAATTTAAGCATCTGAAACCAGTTTGTTAAAGTGTTGCTACCTCTACATTTCTGAAAGACAGTCTTATAAGATTTTTTTTTTAAAAAAGCAACGAGGTTTTAATGGTAATAATAAAGGATAATTTTAATTTTTTCCTATCATTTAATTTTAAATTGTAAGAATTAAATAAAGGCTTTATTTGATTTTTTTATGGCATTTAATACTTGTTATAGATTTTAATATTAACCCTAGAATACTAACCATTTGTAAAAATTACGACGATCGCCATTTAAGAGTGAGCTATCTTGGTTCTGTAAAACACAGACTCCCCACTCTTCACCAGTGCTTTATCTACATTCTTTTCATACCTACAAGCTTGCTTTAGTTAAGCCCGGAATATTCTTAGTGTTATCTTTAGGCCGTTTTTACTTTGAGCTACAACCTATTGCTCTAGTTTGGGACGTCCCCATTTGTGGAGAACATATAAATACAATTTTTTAAATTATCAACTAACATTTCTTTCAATAATATATTATATAAAAATAATAATACCAATTTTAAATGTATTACTTAAATTAATAAATCTAACATTACTCAAATGTTTTAAAATTCTTACATTTAGTTGGCACTCAAACTATACTAGTAGATTTTGTACTCTTCATATTATGTGATACAGTGGAACCTCGATAATTTGGACTAATTGGGACCAGACACTGAATTACAGATTTATCCAAATTTTCGAATATGCTGTAAAACAATTTTTTCGCAGACGAGAGGACCTGATAAAGGTGCGCCTGAGCTTCTTCTTTGGGTAAACCATATGTACATGGCATCTTCTAAAGGGTATCATTTACCGTTCGTAACATTTTCCATTTTTTTGACCCCTCTTCCGAATCTAGCTTTGACGCGTATCGCAGTATGCTATCTCGTTTTTGTTTTAGATGACCCCACACCATACTTTTTTGCAAGAGATGTCTCACTTTCACCTTTCGGAATTTTTTTTTATAGAATTTCTAGTTATTACATTTTTCAATAGGCAGTCCGGATTTTCGAGGCTCCGGATTTTAGAGGTCCAATTATCGAGGTTCTACTGTGCTATTTTTATGGCATAATGCTATGCTATCATTAATAAATGAATAATAATAAAAAAATAAATTCAAATATAAGACAATTAAAAAGTAATAACAAAACGTTACAATCCTCCTACCAATACAATCCTTGTAAAAATTACGAATGTTAGTCTTAAGCGCCAACAAAGTATGATTAGTATTTTTAATGATTTGCACACTATGTTTAGCAAAAATTAGCTTGTGGTTTCACACAGTCATCTCAAAGTAAGTTACTTATAACAAAAATATGCAGTTTAAATACCAGAACTTTCAGTGCATATTTAAAAGAAGTCCATGATTTCTTGATTCAATAAGCTTTGTCACTTGCTAGCTCATTCTGATAATTAGACACTATACTACTTTTCAATGTTCACATGATCATGTATTTTTATTTAGGCTTTTTATAGGCTGATTGACTTTGCCTCTTACTTTGCTAAAACTTATTTTTATATTGCCATTATTCCAATTAATAGTTATTAAAAAAAGGAAAAATCTGTGCAGTGGTGTAGCTAGGGCATTATTTATTATAACCTTAATACCTAGAAGAAGTATGTCCAATCGTGGCATCCAATTGTATATTTCAAGCAGAAATTGCAATTTTAGATTAAAGGTTTTTTATGGACACCCTTTATATGTCTTTAAAAATGATTTCGGATCAGAACGGTTTCACAATGAGGACACCGAAGTACACTTGCAAATGATGTACTGCTCGAATAAGGATTGTCACATATAGTCGAGTCTAAGGGTAATTTAAAGTGTAAAGTTCTGGTGTAATTGTTTTTAGTGGTCTTTTTCGCATAAAACCAATAATCATTGCTTAATTCCAAATACTTGTAATTTATTGAATAGATATGAAAGCAGTACCTATTGAGAAACATATTTTGAACTCACAAATAAATAGTGAGTGAAAAAATATAGGTGAGAGAATTATTTATGCAAAGTTTACCTTCAAGTAATTCAGGAAACTCCGGGTTCTTCCTCTTCTTCTTCAATTTCTGCAACGGGCATGTTATTGCTGCTGTTTTCGCAGTTCAGGCACTTATTGGAACAGTTGAGGCTCGCTTTTTTACATCTACAGTTGGTCTGACAAGTTTTCATGCATTTGCAAGAAATAAGTTTTTTTAAAGGTTCCAGTGGCTGTTGGTACTGGCTGAAGTCCACCTTTGGTTTTCTTCCAACCCAAGTGCTCAGGAACTTCTTCATTTTCAAACCATTGGAAGTACACTCTCAACAAATGTCGCTCTGCTGCAGCCTCTTTAAGAGGTAGGGACGTCAAATAACATAACATAATAACATTGGGCTGTTGTTCTATATTCAGACCTAAGCTAAGGTTGCATTAATACCTCAATTTCTTAAAGTACATGCCTTCCTTGTCAATCAATTTGTAAGAAAGGTAAGGCCAGCATTAGCAACAGCATGTGCTTAAGGATCTTTAAAAATTTCCATGATCTTGGGTAGAGGTAGAGCAGGGTTTGAAGAAACCTTATCTTTCCTACTTTGAGCGATGCTATGTTGGACTTTAAGTGTTGCACTTGTTAGTTTACCAGTGTCTATTTTGAAAAAAGCTTCATATTTGTGAAATTGCAGGGAGATTCATGGTCTTAACAGTGGGTAGAGCACAAAAGATTACTTTAAAAATTGACAGATTTACAATTCTATTGTTGGTGAAAAATGCAAACCAGGTCACAAAAAATGTTAATTTATATGTCTATGGAGAACTTGCCATCGTGTGAAAATAATTATTTGCAATAACTTGATAGTAATAACCTGATATATTAAATAATTAACTAGAGTTATTTAATAAAAGGAAATTCCTATTGAGGTGTATTTTACACATTATACTAAACCACCATGACATATAAATGATTCAATTTGGGTTATTTCTAATTTGACTTGTGAATGTCCTTCAATTTCTTGGAGTTGGGGATATTTCAGTTATTGTGGGTGGTTTTTTTTATGTCGTTTTAGCGATGGGTTAAAATTTACATTTGATTTTATACGAATTGTCCAGGAAGAGTTTATTCCTTTAAAAAATCGAAAAGATTTGGAGTACACTTAACAGGCAAGTCTTCATTTATTTAGTTCATCGTAGATTATGCAACAAGACTATTGTACTTCTTCGTGATTTCTTTTTTCTTAGGACCCCGGTCGTTTACTTTTCTCATATAAAAAGAACAGAACCTAAAACTAGCTAGAACTATAAGTTAGTGCTTAATGGCATGGGGGATAACTAAAGCAGATAATGGCTCTTTTTATTTTTGTTATCATATTTTAGAATTAGATAAATCTGCTATAGATGGATGACCCACTTGGTTTTCTTTTTGAATCGCTTAGCGGTATTTATAGTGTTACAGTTTAATTTCAAATCTAATTTTACTTTGATTTAATTATGTAGATAATTTAAATAAGACTGCCAATTGGTGTGGCACATAGCTTCCTCGCATTCTATCACGTACTTTATTGATTTAATGCTTTTACAAGCCATTATTGCCTAATTTGTTTGATTGTTTCTCTACCGTCCCGTTTTGATTTTTTACATGAATAAAGTATTAATTTAGCATAATTTATAGAGCGCAGGCGGTTCAAATTAATCTATCTAGGGCTATCTGCAGGTTACTTTCGATAAACTATCAATCTTTCATACAAATCAGATAAGTGCTTTTAAAGCTATAGGTGTAAATAAATGTATGTTTGTGGGCACTTGGAAGAGAAACAAATGAGCTCAAATGGTTGAAACTTATGGGACCAACAATGAGCTAATTATGACCTGCCATACAAATTTCATTTAAATCGCATTTGTAGTTTTTAAGGTATCTCTGGTGGCTGTCTGTTCACCAGACAGACACGTAACCAAAAATGTTTCCTGATATCTGAAACAGATCACTCTCTTGGAATTTTTTTGAAAACAGAGACTCGAATTTACTGTCTGACAAAGGGATATAATCTTTCAAATGTATAAATCATGCCATGCGATTCTCAACTGAACGGTTCTGTGCATAAGCCAAATCTTGAAATAGACCTTCCCATCCAGGCAAATTATTACAAATTACAGCTCAGAATTACAAATTACACCTCGACTTACAAAATAATTTATAAAACAAAATATATATTATTGCCTTTATTGATAATATATATTTGCATAATATATTATGTACTGAAGCACTCCTCATATCCGACCTAGGGATGTCCATGTGTAACCTGATGCTGCTGAACTTCTGCCTTATGATATTGAGACTAGCAATTATGCACCAAAATAACTTTTTCTGTTGAGATTTAGTATAACTTAAGCAGCCCCTA
This sequence comes from Gerris lacustris, assembly GCA_951217055.1. Taxonomy (NCBI): domain Eukaryota; kingdom Metazoa; phylum Arthropoda; class Insecta; order Hemiptera; family Gerridae; genus Gerris; species Gerris lacustris. Next base: position 68,333,240 of record OX578277.1, on the reverse strand, counting down.
CACGATCAAGCCGCTTGATCAAAACATCGCGTCAAGCTGATTGACACGACTTTTAAGCCACCTTGGGGTGCATCAAGCATCCCATCAATCTTTTCATCAGCACTTATTTGTAACGGAGTTTTTGACTAGTGAACTGCTCCTCCTGGACTGTAATAAATCAGTATTGTGTAGATACCATGGTTTCGAATCAGGATTTGGGTTGTCGAGCATGTGATTGACGGAATGCTTGATCAAAATTGCTCTAGACTATCAAGCACTCCGTCAAGCCGCTTGACTCATTCAAACTTTCCATCAATCTCCATCAAGGCTTGACTCAAGCATCAAACGGGTTCCTAGACTATTAATCATGCTTGACACCATTGCTTGATGTTTTGATCAAGCGGCTTGATCGTGTAAGGGCTGCTTTACTCCTAGTGAATATAACTTAAAAAAAACAATGATGTTTATTATAAAACAGAAACTCAATAGCTTTTCTTTTATACAGATTTGTTTTGACTAATAAGTGAGGAGCCTAGTATCAAAGACGGACATTCGACATTTTTTCCGAATTTCAGTTATCGATTGTTTCTTATAGATTTTTGGCTGCTGCATCAGATTCTGCTATCCATTTGCATCAAAAACGACCAGAAAAGGGGTAAAAATGCAATAATATTTGTAGTTTTGTTTCAAATACGGACAAGTCAACACACGTTTTGCTTCAACAGTGGACATAACCGAAACAGCCAATCAGGAGGCTGCATTTTCATTTTACTAACTCGTTCCTATGATGCACTGCGGGCTTTAGCATCTGAATACCTAGTCCTACCATTTAGTCATACATGTTTAGAAAAATGAACCCTGAGGGGAAATCGAGAAATCAATTTAGCTCTAAATTTGGAGGCACTACTCCCTAAGAACTCTGAAAAACGTGAAAAAAAAAATATATATTTCTCCAATATTATTATTCTAACCATTATTTTCAACGTCATTTTGCTTCAAAAATGGACAAAGCCTTGTTTTTGTTTCAAAAGCGGATAACTCCACTTTTTTTCTTTTATCAAAGAAATTCACGTTTTCAGTACTTCTAACTAGTTTTGAGTCTATTAAGAATCTAAAAAAAAAAAAATCATTGCTCTAGCACCTGTAGAATTTGAGCTACAGTTTTTCGGCTCTCCTGTAAAATTTTGAAATGTGCTCTTGTCCGTCTTTGATACTAAGCTCCTCAAGTGATGATCGTAAAATGATCAATTATGTTTGATATTTTATTGACAAAAAAAGGTTTTGAAAAAGTATTGAGGAAAAGCCTTTCATTTTAAATTGTTCTTTAGTGTCAGTTATTTTGCTTTTAAGTACTCTTACTTTCCCTTAATTGTAGTTTTTTTTTACAGGAAATGTCTGATCAAAAAGCAAGTACAAATGAAGAAAAGAAGACCACCGTACTTCCAGAAAAAATTACTTACGATAGTTTAATATCATATTTAGATAAAAACGTACACAGTGTTCAACTAGGCATTTATTCAGTAGCTTTTTTCGGACTTATAATTGTTGCTCGTAGTGTACGACCATTTAAAAAATTTACACACCCTAATGAAATCCCAAAATCATTTTTTAGAAAACATGTTCAACTGGGGGGAACTGTCATGAGGATTGATTTCAGTCCTAAGCCAGTGCTTCTTGTAGATCATCATCCTCTTCTATTGAGTGCCATTAGAAGACCAGGGAAAGGCTTGAAAGTCAATGTTGAAGGTATTGATTTGATGTCTAATGGAGTTTCTTGGCTTCAAACTGTTTTGGTCGGACAAAATATTAAATTCACACTTATCTCACCGCAACAAGATTATGTCTCAAGCATAGTAGAATATAACAAGAAAGATGTGGCCAATCGACTCCTAACTATAGGTTTTGCTAGTGTTGCCACTTATAATCAGAACTTAGATTCTGATAAACTTTACTCTAAATACTACCAGTCTCTACTAAAACTAGAATCTAAAGCCGAGTCAGGAAGGATGGGTATGTGGAGCGACACATCTTTCAACTTGATTAAATTTTTACTGTCTAAATTAGCTTCTAGTATCAATAGACTGAGACCAAAAAGTCTGAAGTTGAATTAAAATATGATTAATTTTGGAAATTATCAAGTATTTATTCAACTGGTGTATAGTAATTTATGAGGATATTGTACTTGTTAAAATAAATTATTGATTTGAACGTGCCTTAATAAAAATTATTTAATGTTTTAAAAATTTAATTATTATTTCATTCATTTCCTTATCAATAAGTTGCTTCTCTGAATAAAATAAAGATTTTTTTTATTATTAAAGATTACGTCTTTTAACTACTCTACTGAGTTTGAATTGCCTATTAATTTTGGTTTCTTCTGTCCACTTTTTTAGGTCCAAGCACGGTGCTAGAGCTCTATCAATGTCCTCATTATTTTGATTGGCCATTGTAAGCAAGCAATCCAACAATATTTATTTATGAGCCTGCTTGATCTCGTTATGCCATGGTTATGAACAACTAGCTGGCTAGATGCTTTGTACACTTAAATTAAATAAAATAATTGGATAGACAGAAGGAACCAAAATTATTATTTCATACAATTTAGAGTGATTTTGATGTTGTGATCTTCAATTTGTATTTAAAAAATGATTTTAAAAATGGGACATGGTAGGCTTAAACGATGTTTACTCATTAGATTTAGAATCTTTTCTCTTCCTAAAGTATTGCTAGCAAGTCTGCAGTAATTGTAATTAATTTAAGCCAGAACCTATGTTACTAGGCACTGCTCAAAAATAAAGGGCGTATATATTAATGGTTTTAAATTTTTTATATTTTTGCTTTAAAAATCTACCTACACAATTTTGTTCCAAACACCTGGTATTATGAAACAAGCTTTTTCAAATCTTCTGTATAAAATTCCGCCGCCTGAGATTTTAGCCAGTTTTGCATTGAAACACAATTTATCACTTTCCTCAAAAAGTGTAGACACAAGCCAGTTTTGAGATGTAGGAAGATAATATCTTCCTTGACTAACATATTATGTTAGTCACTGGGTGCACAATCAAATCATGACTAATCACCTGTGACAAAATGGGGAAAAGAAAGTCATCAAATCTTGTCACTGTCGAATTCACAACTGGCGGGATTTGTTATTACCACTCTCATTTTAACATACTGTAAGGTGTACCATCCCAATTCCAACTAAAAACATTTCTTGAGGGTAAGTGATATATTTAGTAGATGTAGTAACTTTTACCTAGTAGATAAGATTTACCTCCTTGCCTTGTAGTTCTATACAGTAGAAGCCCTCTTATCTGGTCCCGGTTCAATTGGTCATCGGTTTACCTAGCGCTCAGCTGGGGGTAACTATATACGACACCCAGATGTGGGTTCAGTCCCATGCCATGATAACCGGTTCAAAAGGCTCCCACTGTTAATACAATAATTAAGCACACTAATTGCAATTTAAGAAGGAATGAGATATCCTGCACCATTAAAAATGCTTACAATAACAGAGCTAGATTTATGTAATTAATGTTAGCATCTTTCTGTTAAACTTCAGACTTGTTACTTAATACTATTCATATTTTGTTAGTTTGAGTTATTTACTTTAAAAACAAAACAAGTTGGAATGATAGAAAAAGATATTCATAATAAATAGGATAATTCATAATAAGGGATAAGCCAGCTTACATTTGTCTTTCTTTCCCACTTCTACTTTACAAATTTCCACAGTGATTGATTAATAAGTAAAAATGAAATATTAGAGTAATAAGTTAGCAGGGCCATGCGGGAGATTTTCTTAGTCTTTGAATTGCCTTATCTTAAATGGTATTCCTTAAAATATCCTTTGATAGTGATTAAAAAAAAAAACTTTACAAAATGCATGAATACTATTTTTATTTTGAAAATATATAACACTTTAAAATTATGTTATAAGAATCTACTAAAATTTTACCCTTTTAACTTTAGCAACTTTGATAATTACGATTGTGTAGTCCAGAGTGGCAGCCAATGTAAATTCAATAGAAATTAATAACAAATTTTTTGGTTTTTTGAACTCTTTAACTTCTCTTAAAGCCTCATTGGCTATTTACATTATAATAATAAAATAAACTTTAATAAATACTTTTATTGTTATATTTTTATTTATTTAACACTTGAGTAACAGGTAATATTCATGTTCATTTACCCTCTGTTTCTGTTTTTAAGTCAGGTCTTTGGGTTTCTTTGTATATTTCACTAAAGTATCTCCACTGAACAAGTGAAGGTTCATAACAATGATGTATAAATTGTAATAATTTAAACATGGGGAGGGGGGTATAATATTATATTATAAATAACATAATACGGTATATTATATTATATACCTGAGGAGGCTGAACTGAACGTGATACGACAAAGGGTCACTTTTGTAAACAGAAGTGTGATATTACTTATTTTGACAAAGGAAGGAAAACTCTCCTTTACATGGAAATATAAACAACACCCTCCCCAAAAAACACTGGATTCTTCAGTTATATCAAAATGGATATTATATAATATGGGGTCCCCGGTAGCTGATAGCTATTCATTCACACTTAGAAGCAGCAGGTCTGGGAAATTTGGTGATCTCCCAAATCCCAATAAAATTGGTTGCTACATTTCTCTTAAGTAGCTACCTATTTAATGGCGGAGTCCATACAATTACAAATGCCAATCATACAGTCTATACAGCTGGCACACCAACCCCGCGGTCAACCATTACATTTGTAGTTGAATAAGCCCTTAGGCAGGCCTAAGCCTTCCACGGACTGTATTTTCAATGGTTATAATTAATATTGTAAAAGGGTACTATAATTCCTGAGCATGAGCAAACAGTAGATTATTTGCATTTCTGAGTCTTGAAATCGGATTAAAAATAGTAATACATATTCCTCATTTTTAATTAAAAAACATCCCCCCCCCCCTGTTTTTCCATTTTAAATGAAAAAATACAAAAGTGTACATAACAGCTATTACTGTACTCTTAAAGTGCTTTCCAACAACATGCATCATGAAGGGTATTATACTATTTTGACTTTTGTGCCCCATACCTCCGCTCCTTCCGGACGGTCTCACAAAGTTGCTGGAGTTGAGCTCTTCTCATGCGATCCATGCAAGAAAAAGTTCCCACACATTTTTGTCTCAGACAGCCTTTTATCACGACAGATTTACTGTACTAAAATCACATATGAGTCAAAAAGTGCAAACAACAAAAGAAAAAATGATTTTAAATATGATTTATGTGAATGATTTATTCACGCATACAGTCATTAATTGTATTTATAATAATTTGTTATTATTAAATGTATTTACAAAACATCAACCTGATTTGTAAATATTCTTAAGCTAAAATAAATGTAATTCTCTCTAACTCAAGGTATTAATTAATTAATTGAGTCGTTCAACTGAACGCAACACATAGAGAAGCCAGATGTGATTATGTCCAGAAAAAGTTATTGGTGAAGGTCTATTATTTATTATTTTACTTTTCCTCTAGAAATACATGTTTAAAATTAATTATCCATCCCAAAAGGTGTAGTTCAAATATTAAAATTTTGTTTGGGTAATGACGTAAAAATATTCTTCAAATGAGTTTAGTCACTTTTAGTTTAGACCAAGACTCCTTTCGTTGACAGTAATACAAATACATAAATTATTACCAAAAAAAAAAAAAAAATCTTATACAACTCTAATTATATCTTTAAAAGAAAAAGAGCACTAAAAAGCGTAAATTAGCAAAGGGTAAACAGAATGCATTTTTCTAAAATCAAAATCTGAAACTTAAACCAATATTATTTCGTGGAAATAGTAAATCACGGGGAAGAAAAATTCCAATATTAGTTACACTGCTAAGAAATAAAAGAGGGGGTCCGCAACATAGTTTAGATATCAATCTAAACAAAGAACTACATATTCAAAATAAAATAACAATTGATTTTTAAATGCATATTAATAGAGAATCGTTATGGTAAGTGTATTAATGATTTAGTAAGATTAAATGACAATATTATTTTAATTAATAAATTACTTGCCCCTAAGCAATTAGTTCGAAACAGATTTATTTTTTTTAAGTTTTCTTAAAGTTCTCTAAATATATTTGATTTACAAAGTATAATATACATTATTTTTAATTAATTTCATTTTTATTTAATTATTTTTGACTTTGGCTATAAATGTTTTTTTTAAAGAAGTTTAATAAAGAGACCACGTGACGTCACTTGCAGCATAGCGTCACCCACATTCCACCTTTTCTTCAGCACAAACTTGGAACTTGTTCGATTGAGTCGGAGACAAATGACGTCACAGCTGAAAATTAAAGAAAAAAGAAGATGAAGAAGATGAAGAATGAAGATAGAGCAATAGTTTAATGGTAGTAAAATTTTTATAGGAAAGATTAATTGGCGATCAAAAGTTAACGTGATTCAGGGGATTTAATTCGAGGGATTGTCAGGTATTTATCTTTAACTTACATACATTTATTTACTGGATTAATCAAACTTTGTTGTTTTAAGTTGTTCGGAAAATCAAGTGCTAAGGGGTTTGTGTAACTGTCTGTTGTCGTAGGTATGTGGGCTTGTAATGGGAAAATTTCCCATCAATAAAGTGTAATGTTATTGCTTTTAACTATTGGTTCAATATTTTACAACCTTTTAATGTAAATATTGCATTCTTTTGATAAATTAGTTCGTTCAATGCTCTTTCGAAACTGGTTTCTCCATTAAAATATTGTCTTCCAATATTATCGGAAGGTTGGACCCACCTACTATCCTACCCTAATAGTGTTTAGTTTATGATAAGCTTTACCTTCGGATGTTAACATCAACTTCAACTATTTGAGGTTTAAATTTTTTTTTCTATACTAAGTTTCTTTTGAGGTCTAACTAATTAAGTATTATAAAATTATTAACACTTTAAACAAAGCACTATGTAGCGTACAATTCCGTATTGGTATTTATTATATTATCTTTTATTTGTCTGGAAAGCTATATTTGCTTTTAAGTATTTCTATTCATTTAAAACATTCTTTTGTAAATTTTAGTGTTCATTAGATTCTTGATAAACTCGGAAGGTACAACTTTGCATAAATCAATTAAATTCCATGAAGGACATTTGCTTAAGTTTTATTTTTTCCCTGCGATTTTTTTAGCAGCTTGTTTAAAAAAAACCGTCCTAAAAAGTTAACATTTAATATTTTTCATATTTCCTTGTTTTAATTATTTATTACTTATAACTTAGTAAATGTCTTAATATGTTTTGTAACTTCTGAGGATCCTGATAATTATTATCAGCTTTGATTGCAATATTTTTTAGTAATGGTGTGATTACTATATTGAATTAAATTAAAAAAGTGAAGTAGATTCTGCTTTAATATCAGCATAATGTACAATGTAAATTTAATCGTAATTTTAGCAAACAAATACTATTTCTTGAGGGATAACCACTGCTTTTGTGCAAACTTACTACGTTTCCATAATGTTTCAATATGGATTAAATCTTGATTTGGGATTTAACAAGCTAGGTGTTTTCATGAGCTGTATTGAATCCGTATTCAATACACCAAATTTTTACTAGGTTACTTTGATAAAGGTTTATAAATAATTTTGTAACCTTCACCTTTCTTAACCAGGTTTGTTTTCAAGTGTTTTAAAATACAAAGATGAAAATGACAAATATGTTATGTTTTTTTGACAGATTTGCTTAGAATAATACAATATATAGAAGGAGGATCACTGATAACATTGAAGCCAACTTTGGTTGTGTCCCTATCCGCGTTCTAAAAATTCATTTTTGTAATTTGTGACGTCATAACTCTAAAATTATTTGCCTTCGGTTTTTTAATTTAATTTTTTATTAAATTATAATTATTGATAGTCAGTTCAGTTTATTGTAATATTTTTTTTTTAGTTTTATCTTATTTTAGCTTGAAATATGCTAAAACTAATGTTTATTATATCATGCTGGGCAAGTTGTAAAAAATGACGTCAGAGTGAAACGTAAACAATAGCCAATGGCATGGTTTTGTCTTCTTGATGTTTGTGATCGGGCTTGAATAGTTACTAAAGTATGGCCAACCTTCTCCTGTTTAAATGAAAAAAATGAGTGTTGTTACGTTGGCAGCCTGGTCTTAAGGACACAACCTCTCGGCAAAAGTTGGCTTCAGTCTCTTATCAGTAATTGCTTAGGATTCCGATTCTATGCTCCTTCTATATGTAGTATTATTCTAAGCAGATTTGACTACAGTTCCTACACAAACACTCTATTTCTGTGTGTGTCACAATCAAGTTCTGACAGATTTGACTACCAAGCTTGACAGATTTGACTACAGTTCCTACACAATCCCTTACTTTCTGTTTATGTCAAAATCCAGTTCAGGTGTTTTCGTAACACTTGATCCAGATACGGTCCCAGAAATTAGTGTAGCATATCTGGATCTAAATCGTATTCAATTCGTATTGAATCTAGGTTTCCATCGACACTTTGGATCCAAAAACTGTGTTCGATCCTTATTGAAACATCATATCATGGAAACATAATAATTATCAATCATAGATAGCACTTTGATATGGTACCACCAATAAAATCAGGGACTACGATCTTCACTCATAGTCTTAATTTTTTTTTTTTTTTTATCACACTTTTCTTCACTTATTATTCTATGTAATAAAGATTTATCCATTTGGCAATTAATAATAGTTTTTAGAGCTACTTAACAGTATGTGCTAAACAATTTCTGAATTCTGAGTGTTTGATTCTTTGTATAATAATCTTTGTATAAACACTCCTAACCAACTAAAATAGTCATAATTATTGTTAGTATTGAATTGTTAATTTCTCATTGGAGCTTATTAAAATGTTTTCATAAAATATTTCAAACCTATCAAGAAACTTGGTTTTGTGTGTTTTATCTCAGAGTAAAATGAGTTAGCTGTCTAACTTATGTTCTGACATTGTCTCAAAGTAAGGTTGTTGTTTTAAACAATATACTATCGAAGTAACTAATAATGAACCAAAAAAAGAGGAAACAAATAATTTTTTTAAACTTAATTAATTATTATATAATCGGGTCATACTCATTGATTACAACTTGCTGGTCCCCTACCATTCCACAGAAACTAGCTTTTTAACAAAAGTGTATATAGATAGTAATTTTTCTATTCCAGCTGCGAGCACTTGAAAAGTAAAGATTTGTTATAGTAGCATATCTTAACAATATTTGTTGGTTCTTGATTGGTAAAATAAATTATATCAGTCACAAAAAATATTCTTTCTTGAAAGTTAAATGGCACTGTCTACACTGAGAGGGCGCCATTCCGAATCCGGCCCGTTTGTCACGTCCCTGTCCCTGAACCGTCAAAATAAATTTTCTCTTTAACGATATTGTTATTTTACTGAAGAGTTTTCAGTGCTTAAAAACTGCAAACAATCAAACTGCTAAACGTTCTTTGGAAATATGGCTTTTCTCCAGTGAGTACCTTGTTTTTTTTAGATGAGTTTCTGATTTACTATGCAGTATTAGTATATTAAAACAGTTTTCGGTCATTCTGAAGTACTGAAAAAAACTTGTTTTTATCATCGATAAATTCTTTAAATAAAGTGATAAACTCTCTTTTTTTTCTCTTTTGTCATGCCTTATGAACCCATTTTCTTTTCTTCTTCTTCTGTTTTGCCTCCTCTTTTTTCAAAATTAGTGAAATGACAGCCAATTCCTTCTCCGAAAACTCCATTATGTGTGTAAGACACCACACAAAATTTTACAGCCTGCCGATTCCATGGAATCGCCGACAGATTGTGAGATGCATGCTTTGATTAGTGAATTTAAGGTTGTGAAACCGTATTTAATAGATTTAAGAGTATACAGTATAATTATTACAGAAGAGATAGATTCAGGTACAGGTATTTCCATAATCCCTGAGAGTTATTATGATAGATATTTTAGGGATCTTGAATTTATATCTTTAAACATCGTATTTAAAACTTATGATGGTAGTACTATTAAGCAGCTAAGAAAAATTTCTGTTTGGGTGAAATACAAAAATAATTGTAAATAATGTGATTTGGAGGTTGTGACATCTAGGAACAAACCGATGTGTGGTAGAGATTTAATTGAGAAATTTGAAATTTCTCTGGATAAGGCCTATCATTATAACAGTTTATTGAATACAGGGGAATTGCAATCCATATTCAAGCATCATGTGGCAGTATTCAAAAATGAGTTAGGCGAATATAAATGTGTTTAAGTTCAGATGAAAGTTAAGGAAGGCACTGTTCCTATTTTCTGTACGTGCAATATTCCTCTTGCATTTAAAGATAAGGTCGAAGAAGAACTAATTCGTTTGGAAAAGGAAGCAATTTATTAGTGTAGTAGAAGCAAATAATTGGGGAACTCCGTTAGTTCCTGTTTTGAAAAAAGATAGCTTTCTTAGGTTGTGTACTGATTATCGTGACAGTAAATAAATGGCTAGAAGATGTTCAGTATCCTTAACCTAGAGTCGAGGAATTGCTTGCTGCACTTCAAGGGAATAAATATTTTACCAAGTTAGACATCAGGCCAGCAGTGGCTCCAGAGGGTGGGGGGCATGTACCCCCCACCCCCCTTCCCCCTGATATTTTTTTTTTATAGTCACTCGACAGTTTAGTAGTTTTCTGTTTAGCGCCCATTATTTTCATAGTATTTTAATAATATGTATTTATATCTCGACAATATTTACCTCCCCTTTCCTAAATACTCTGCCAATTAGTGTAACACAAAGCTTCCTCGCGTTCCATTTTGTACACTTTAATGATTTTATAGGCCACCAAACTTCAAAATTTTAAATTGGAGTGTATATTTTTGATAGCAGATTTGGATTCTATGGTTAATTTTTTTCAAACTGTTTAGATTTTATTATATGTGTTATTTTTTTACTATTTTCAGAAGGGTTATTTTGCTATAGGGAGCAAAATATGGGTGGTAGAAAAAAAGTTTCAAGTAAAAGTTTATTATTTTTCACCTTAGAATCCAAATATGCTATCATGCTCCAATTTAAAATTTCGAAGTTGGGTGGCCTGGGGGCAAAGTGGGTGGTTGCCCCTAGTGCCTGGATTGCATGAAAACAAACTTCCCTTCACATAGTACGGATCCCCCAAGTTTCATTAATTTATCTCAAACTGTTCAAAAGTTAAGAGGAGGGGGAGACTTTTGGTCCACCCTGTATATTGGGGCGTTTCAAAATTTTATCATTTTCTAGTAGGTTGTAAATTTACATTAGTTTCTGATCATACACCATTGCAGACAATTTTTTGAAGTCAAAAGGGCATTCCACAGCTAGCGTCTGGTAGATTATAAATAGTTTCTTATTTAAATGAAATAAGTTGTTTAGTTGTATGACAAGTTTCTTGATAATAAATTATTATTTGAATTGTAACTTAGTAGTAACTTCTTCCATTTTTATTAAATCTCAATTTTCTCCTATTTTTTTTACTTTCTCATATAAAGAAAAAGTATTGTGATAGTGCGAAAATTCAATTTTGATGGATTTATACGTTTTGCGGTTCCTTGAGTACAAAGAAGTTGTTTTTCGTTAAATGTCGCCTGTCTGTGCAGATTGCAGACACCTGGAGCCTAAACTACTGCGCCGATTTTGACGAAATTTGGCATATATGTTCAGAAAAATCATACCCCGAGGGGAAATCGAGAAATAAATTTTAGCTCCAAATTTGGGGGCGCTACCCCCCAAAACTCATAAAACAAAAAAAAATTCTCGAAAATGGTTTTAACTATTTCTATTATGTAGCCCATTTAAAATACAAATCTAACGTTATTGGCCGTTTTAACAATAAAATGTTCAATAATAATTAAATGTAGCTACGAAAACACAAAAATTAATAAATGGAAAACACTGGGCTGTCATTATGAACTGGTTAATGAGATAGTTTGTCTGAGTTATCTCGGATTTTTTTTATCATTTTGGTGATGCAAAAAAGTTATTCTTCCTGAAACATTTCATTAACTTTTTAATTTCTTGTATCTGAAGTGGTTATGTAGGAGTCCAAGAGTTTAAACACTTAATTCTGCATTCCTTTAAGTTTTGGATTTAATCCAACAACCTTAGTAGTTAATATTGATTGAATAGAGAAGGTTCTTTAATGAAGTCACAGGTATGGATCAATTATATTCATCAGCTTACTCACTATTATAATTTTGATTTCATCTTTGAATGTTTTGTTAATTAAAAAATATACCTATAGCTCTCATGAACAACATGGTACATACTTAATTTTTCTACAAAATATTTACTCATATTTATTTTTGTAAATTTTTGGTTTGTCTACCACTGTTATTTTTGCCTATGTACTTATAAAGCCAATCTTGATGGATTTTTAATTCTTCTTCTTCAAAAATTAAATAAAATAGCAGATGAAATAATTTATTGAATTCTATATAAATTAAATGTTTGTTTCATTGGGAATATATGGATTAATAATAGTAGATACATGCCATCCTATTGGACAGGCCTTGAGAGTTTGCCTTTGAGAGTGTCGGACTATTCCAATGTCAAAACTGAGTAAGATCTAAAAGTTTTAAAAGGTTTAGAAATTGTAAATATTGTGTAAGAATATTATTATTAATATAAATTAATTATATATATTTATTTATAGTTTTAGGTGACTTATAATTTGGGACTTTGGTTGGATTGGATACTTGAGAAAGTCTCATCACAGCTCCCCAGCTCTCACCACTGGGATCATGAAAAAAATGCTCTCACAACGACAGAGGGAGGAGCTTAACAAAGCCGTAGCCGAATACCTGAGCAGCAATGGTTACCTGACTGCTCTTGAAGGACTCAAAAAGGATGCTGAGCTCTCCGGAGAAGTAGAGAGGAAGTATGGCGGTCTGTTGGAGAAGAAGTGGACATCTGTTATCAGATTGCAGAAGAAGGTAATGGAATTAGAAAGTAAGCTGAGTGAAGCTGAAAGGGAATACATTGAAGGGGCACCGACAAGAGCCAAGAGATGCCCTACAGAATGGATCCCAAGGGCTCCTGCTAAATATACTCTAACTGGTCATCGAGCTCCTGTCACTAAAGTTATTTTCCACCCTCTTTTCAGCTTAGCCATATCCTCCAGCGAAGATGCTACTATTAAAGTTTGGGATTTTGAGGCAGGGGAGTATGAGAGGTCTCTTAAAGGTCATACTGATTCTGTGCAAGATATAGCATTCGATCACACCGGTAAGCTTCTAGTGAGTTGCAGTGCTGATATGTCTGTAAAACTGTGGGATTTCACTGACTCTTATCAGTGCTTGAAAACCCTGCGGGGCCATGAGCACAACGTCACTGGTGTCACTTTCGTACCTACTGGTGACTACATTATTTCCTCCTCCAGAGACAGATCCATTAAGGTGTGGGAAGTAGCAACTGGTTATTGTGTCAAGACCCTGACAGGCCACCGTGAATGGGTGAGAAATGTAAAAGTGAGTCCTAACGGCGCCCTCATCGCTTCTTGTTCCAACGATCAGACTGTGAGGGTCTGGGTCTTGGCTACCAAGGAATGTAAAGCGGAGTTGAGAGGTCATGAGCATGTCGTTGAATGCATTGCATGGGCCACTGATGGCTCTTCTAATCCCATAAATGAGGCTGCAGGGGCAGATAACAAAAAAGGTATTTACGAAGGACCATTTCTCGTATCAGGTTCGAGAGACAAAACTATCAAGATGTGGGATGTTGGCCGGGGTATCTGTCTTTTCACTCTAGAGGGTCATGATAACTGGGTGAGGGGTGTTGTTTTTCATCCTCATGGAAAGTTCCTCGTATCTGCAAGTGATGACAAAACCCTCCGTGTGTGGGATATCCGTAACAAACGATGCACCAAGAAACTTGAAGCCCACTCTCATTTCACCACGTCTCTGGATTTCCATAAAACTCAACCCACAGTGGTATCGGGCAGTGTTGATCAAACTATTAAAGTCTGGGAATGTCGTTAGACTTGTGTTTCTCAACCCATTGCACTCGACCACCCACCCACACGTATACAGTATGTACTATTATTTATTCTTTTATTTTATTAATATCTTATAACTGTAATATCTACAGCTCTATTTTCTCATCTAAATTTATTTTTATTTATTGTTTTTAACTCTCCAAATGAAAAATATAAAACCATACACATTATACATTAAAATATTTATTAAAGAAAACATTTTCCTCTTTGGCTCAATTATTTTGTTTTGTTTTATTTATTTATTTATTATATTTCTATATATATTATTAAAATTTTTGTGTGAAGTGTGGAAAGTTGTCATTGTGATAATAATAAAAATGAAAAAATAAAAAAAAAATGCAAATAGATATAAGTCGGGAGAAAGAGAGCAGCTGATAGAATTAGGCTTTGTCACTGCTGAACAATACCAGTAAGAGTTAGTGCCCTTTGCTTTTATAGTCTTTAAAATATGTATTCAAATATGTAATAATGGTACAAATAAATACTATCCTCAGTATTCATTGTAACCTGCTTTTTCCGCTTATAATTTTGAGTAAAAAAGAAAAATATTTTAAAGCTGTCATAATCTTTATATAACATGCAGAAATCAATTTTTTAGCATCATACTCTTTTGAAATGTAGACAAATTTCAGTGGGTAGATACATTTGTTTCGCTACATTCTTATTATTAAATTCTCTAGCTGGAAAGTTGTTTTCTCAATAACATACATTTATTTGTCTGTTGTTTACACACTTTTGTTACGTTGTGTTCACTCTTAATTTAATTGAGTATAATTTTTATTTTTTTAGGTTCAAGGAAACTAATAAATATATTTATTAAATAATAATTAAACTTATGCGTAAGGTATTTAATTCAACATACTCAATCGTAGCATCAATTGTTTTACCAATTTTGCGGAGTTAAGGAAGCAGGTGATTGTTGGATATAGATTACACTCATGTTAAGAAGTATTAAGCATGTGCAATATGCCTTAAATTAAGATTTTACAAAATAATTCTGTCAAAGCCTTTAGGGAGAAAGAGGTTCTCTGTATTTTTGTGTGATTGAACTTATATCTAAAAACACAGAAGAGCTATAAATGTATTTTCAGCTCCAATTGTTTTGTACAATCAGATCAATATTGTGTTCAATTTTATATATTATGTATGGTACATTCATCCAACAATTAATTCCCTAGCTTAATAAGAAAGGAATTGAGCAATCAAGGTTTAGTTAATTAATTGAAATTTTCTTTTAGTTTAAAGTGCCAATTTCACCTTTTAAGTGTATGAAAGTATTTATTAACCTCAATAATATGATGACATTCCTATTTTATATTCTAATTTGTATAATAATAAAAAAATACTTTTTGTCTGTAAAATCTTGACTCCTCACACTTAAATTGCTTTTATTAATAAAATAGATTCTTTGTAATGAATTAGCTCATCATAATTAAGGTATCTGATCTCTGACATTTAAACTTATCTATGAACCTTTCAATTTAATTACTTTTTTGAGGCATATTGCTCTTTTCTCTCTCTCAGTATGTAATATGTAATATTATGAGAAAAGAAAACTTACTCTAGCTGTTTTTGTCTCTTTCTATTCTAAATATTTTTAAAATCTATAATAAAAGTCTAATTTTATACGTTTGTTTGTCGCTTTAAATTAAATTATTTTTTTGCAATTTTTCCCTACTAAAAATTAAGGTAGTGAATATTTTCTTTGTTCCAAATATTTATTTTTTAGTTCTTACCCTGTTTTGTAAATTTAAATTTTCTTTATGTTTATTTTACAATTATTAGTCAGGATTTTCTTATATTAACCTAATTATAATTTTAATTAATTCATTTTATTTTATTATATGTGTTTTTTTATTTAAAATTTATTAATTTTCAGCATATTTGTGTGTAAAATAATGCAGGGAAATTTAAAAAAAATTGTGTATTTAGTTAATATATAATATAATTAATTTTAGTTAAGTATCACTTTTTTATGTACTCGTTTAACTTTTTATTTTCTTTCTTTTTCTAATTAGGTAGCTCGTTACTTTCCAGCTAACAATTTGTAGTGGTATTATCTATCTTTAATTTTTTTTGGGAAACTATATTCTTTGAGGTCAGGGAAGAGATTTCATATATTTAGAGAAAGAAAGAATTAATTGATTGTTGCTGCTATTCTTCTTTTAAATTAATACCAGGGAAGAAATTGGGTCTGGACTTCATTTCAACAATTAGTAGGTTATCATCATGTTTGCATAAAAATAAAATACAATTACATAAGTTTACACAGCTTAGATTCTATTGTAGGATTTTATTTTGTTTAATAAAACTCAAAGAGTAAACCAGATCACCATCACCTTATTGTCAAACAATAAAAATAAAATTGGTTCAGGCTTCTTTCAATCTATTTATGTTGGGTACTAGCGAACGCAATCGCCTGGGCATTGTGATAAAATAGCAAATTAAAAGTTTTTTCATAGTGTACTAATAAAAAGTTAATTTTATCGCTTTGACTGTTAATTAATAAACATACTCTTTGAATTTTATTCCACTTTTTTGTGTTTTATTAATTTGTTCTCTCTTTTCACAAAGCCAGATCCATCACTTAACTGGTAAACTGTAAATATTAATTATTATTATTTATTTTTTGTCATTCAATATCACATCATCATATCACAACGCTAAGAATGTTTTATCTTTCTTAAATAAAGAAATGGCATCATTTTTGCTTGAATACATTGAATTTTTGTAGTCTGATTCTTTCAAAATGTTGAGATGGGCATTAGATAATTCCACTGTTATCCTGATCAAGCTCTGTATTAAATTTACGAAAACTCTCATATGAATATTGTAAATTGTCTTCCTTCTTACTTAAGAAGTTAGTTACTACGGTACAAAAATTATGCGATTGTGTTGAATTTGTCATGTTTATTGAATATACATTTGTAATATTTTAATTTATTAAATTATTCAACAGTAAGCCCTCGTTTTAAAGTTGGCTAGTAAATTCTTTTTACTTGACAAGTTTGAAGATATTTGTCTAAGACAATGTCGGTTACTCTCGGAAAAAACATAATTAAAGAAGGTGGAAGTTGAAATCAATCAATGAAATGTAAGTTCAATTATAGTGATTTCTTTACCAATTAACAGCTAGTTAATTTATAGAATGTTACAGGTGAAAATGGTCAAGATGACCAAAAAATGGACACTTCAATTTTTTAAATTTAACATAAAAAAAATGCAAGAGACAATTTTCCCCAGAGATAATTCTTATTTAGTTGGATTCCTCTTATGCCTGGTGGTGGAGGATGATCAAAATTTGTATGACAAGATTTTACCATCACAGTGGGATATTCCTCTAGAAACCCTGCTCTTAATGAAGTTTAGCTCTTTCATATTTAGCTCCAGGTTCTAATGAGTTGAGTGCTCTAATGTGTTCCGACAAAGATTTTAATCAAGCTTTTACCACTCTTCTTTGCCTACATAACTACAGCTAAACCTATCACTTCAAATAAACTATTCTTCCTTATTAATTTCTTTACCACAACCTTGTTATAGTTATTTTTTCTTTGTTTATATTTTGCAATTATCTTATTTTGTTCTTTGCTACTTAAAATTATTTTGAATAATTTAAATTTAAATATAATATTAAGTTTTCATTCTATTTAGTCTATTTATTAAAGCTGTAATTGATTTAATACGTTAAATATTATAACAATGTTATACATTGTAACTAAAATATTAAACATAAAAAATAATTATGGTGAATAAAATAGGTATATATGTGTGTATTTTTATGTGTGTATATAAGAATATGTAAGTAAGTATACGTTTAACAAAAATAAGGAGTACTACTTACACCAGCAAGGTGTTAGTAGCCTTATTGTAGCAATATGTCTTAAATGGCTGTATGTGACTAATTTATTCGATAAATATATAATTTCTTAAATTTTACTTCTAGTTTTGGTTGATGTATATTGTTCCCACCATGAAAATAGTTTTCATTTATTTCATCTACAAAAAAGGGGATTTTTTTGTATCAGAATTAAATTATTTTATTTTTAGGGTTAAGTATACATTTGTACTGTTATATAATTGTACAGTTGATCTCAAAAAAAAATTAAATTGTACTGCACTTCTCTTCATTTTGATTAGAATTAGATATTTCAGTGATATGATTATGATTATGTGAATTGAATTTGTCGAAGAAACTTTTTTATTTTAAAAGAGCTATTTATTTGCTTTATTAGCTATTAATAAATCTGTGTTATGTTTATTTGAAAATGAGAATCTTTTTAAATGTATATATATTTATGGATAATATTGTGTTATTTAGGATTTTTATTTCCTTATTTTTTGTCGTCTGTTAAACGTTATTGACTCAAGGTTTTTCGAGTTTTTTTTTTTTTTTTAATAAAACTGTTTAATAAAGGCTACTTAGCGTTAAAACCGAGTTATTTGCACCAACTTTGCTAAGTTTGTGCAAATGCTTATTGTTATTTTTTTTTATAATTATCACATCTTAAACTATAATAAGGTAAAAAAAAGTATGATAATCAAGCTCAAACCAAGTCCATTTTTTCAAACCAATCAATGTAATAACCACTCTATTCAACTACTTTAAAGTTAAATTTTTCAAACATTCCATTGCCGCACATGAAATGTTTTAATTGAAAATAAGAAGACAATTTGAGAAATTGGTATTATCAGTCGTCTCTTTGTATTTCCAAAGTTTACGTTATCAGACTAACTAGAGTTTATTGAAAATATGTCATGAGTGTTGTCATCTGTTATTAACCGTGGATACATTGATTAAGTTCTTTAATATTTCTTTTCTCTTTTAAGAGCAACCTCAAAAGCACAAGTTTTACCGATCCAAAATTGAAACATTATCCATTTGTTACAATTGTACAAATGAATGTCTTAATTTATTAAATTTATTTCACAACTCTTTTATGCTCTCTAAATTTCAAACTATTGCACACTTACAAAACAACATCAAAAGTTTCATTATGAAATAAGACATTTTGAATTATTGTCAACATTATAAGTCAAGTAGTTCAAACAAGATTTTATAAGTAATATTATTTTTAATTTTCTTTATTTACTAAAAACTAATAGTTCTGATCCAATGTCACATTTGGTAAAAAACTTTTTTTGTTATAAATATTCTTGTCTTGCTTTAGATACTTCAAGTATGTGCTTTTAAGTTAAGAACAGTATTTAAAGATTTTGAGAGAAAGTGGGTGGGGTTGATGAGGAATGCATTTTTCAAGATAAGTTTAGAGAGAAATCATACTTGAGAGAATCTCAAATATCTTGTAATCAATGTCGGTCACTTTTACATCTGTATATTCGAGAGGCAAGACTTAAGTTGTTTCACTTAATATTAATATATTTTAATGACGTAATTGTCATTAATAAGCGAGACTAAAAAGATTAAAAAAAAAGATATATGAATAAAGTAACAGCAGTTCAAGAAGGTAGGGGCTATACTTCCATAAATATTTGAGGTGGTAATCCCTGTTTTTGTTAGTTCTTTATCTATTTACTAAATTTTGAAACCTGACAGATTTCAATGGCTGCTTGTCTATCACAAAATTCATGTGCAATTTATATTCACTTGAACTAAAATTTTTTATATGAGTTTTTTATATAAGAAACAAAAAGTAAGTATAGACCACAGAAGGGAATTACATTTTTTTCTTCATTTATCTATTTAAACTTACCTAAACGTTTTTGTTTATTTTTTTCTAAGTTTCCCCTTGTTTCATTACTTTCAAAGTTGTGTAGTAATTTTAAAAAATGATGTTACATTTTATCACATGCTTTCTAAGTCCCTCTTTTTCATTTTATTTATAATGTTCATGTTTTTGTTTTGTAAATTATCTTTAATTTGCAATTTTTGTTTTAGGTCAGGTTCACTGTCGCTTGTTAATTAAAACGTTATTTTTGAATTACATTTTTTATTTAATTTTAACAAATCTTTAATCTTTAACAATCATTGGTGAATTTTGACCTTGAACTTGTCTTTCATAAAATTCAACCTTTTTAGAAAACATTAAAAAAAAGTTTTCTTTTGAAGATTTTATGTACTCAATATAATGGCTGAGTACATTAAAGCCATCAATGGTTGAATATTGCATTATAAAAATTATAAGGAAGCAAATGTACTATTTAACAAATTTATTGAGAACTAATATAATGGGGTTTATGTTTAGAATGGAGTTATTAAAATAATAAGCAATGATGGATTTGTTCTGGTGGAGTATTAAATTAATGTTTTTTGGTATAATTGCCACATCTTATTTCTAACTTTGAATAATGATTATGTCTAGTTTTAAGAGGGATGTTGCCTTCTTATATATCATAAACCTTGTTTTCGGATAAATGGTGTATTATATTGTTTGGTTTATTAATAATTGCATGATCAATCTAGATGTGGTGATATTAATCAAGTATCTAAGTTCATTTCAGAGAGGTGGCTTACATTCTACAATGATCTCACAGATTTATGGATAAAGTAATCACTCTATTGTGGGCTAAAGGTGCTCGCCAAGAACCACTGTTCCTTTAACTAAGGACCACATTCAATAGAATTATAAATTGGCTACTTCCTAAGTGTCCTGATCCTGTCCTATAATGACCTTTATTGTCTAGTAGAAATTAAAATATTATATAAACAGATTACTATATCTTTAAAAATATAAATAGGAATCAAGTGTATATATAAATATATTTTGGCCTACATCAGTATGGTATGACATAATCTACAGAATTGCTGTTACTTTAAGTTCGACCATTATTTGTAATTATAAATAATTAGTTTGAACTCTTATCATTTGAAATAATTGATATCATTCAAATGCAGGTGTTTAAGTGGACATTTATTATCAACTGAGGTGTTGGATTATTTATTTTCAATTATTATTATATAGATAAATGTTTTATTTATTATTGTACTATTATCTTAATTTATCTCAAAAAGTAATGTACTATTGATTTTTTTAACTGAGATCGAATAGTTTAATTATCTGAATGAACTATTATATATATTTACAAAATATGATAATTATTTTTCCCATTTTTGAAATAAATGAGAGGATACTATCAATAGAGTAAGAAATAACTATACAGTATCAAATATACGTTGCTTTTTTTGTTTATTATACCCATGTTTACATCTTCGCTAATTTCCCAATAAATACGTTGAACTGATAATACAATATCGTTCTTGTAAAATAATAAGTAAAAAGGTTAAAAAATAAAACCAATAATGGAAAAATATATATGTATTTTTTTATTTTTTTATTTATTTATTTTTTATTTTTTTTTTTTTTTTAGCCTTCTACTGATAATGTAAGTGTATTGTTTGTATTATTATTTTACTCTGTCATTTATTTATTTATTCAAAATCTCAGGAAAGGGCTTGGTGTAATAAATTTATATTTTGACCTTACAATATTTGATGTTAAGTAAGTAAAATTTCCTTGGTATTAAATGATTTTATTAATAGAAAATCTCTAAATGCAGCTTGTTTGATGCTTCTAGATCATTATAATTATTAATTTCCTATTTAATGTTAATTTATTTTTTTGTCTGGTTTTGATATGTAAATATGGGTAGAATTATATTTTTGGCTCTTGGCTGTTTTCACACACATGTCTATATTGCATGTGTGGGTGTTTGAGTGTGCAAAGTTACACTGATAATTAGGCTATGGACTGTTAATTTGCAAAGGGTGTAGTCAAAATTAATAATTATAATATTGTGAACGTTACAATATTTTTCAAGAAGCAAAATATAGTAACAATCATTGAAAATAGCTCTTAGATATAATATGACTAATTGCTCATGGCACAGTTATTAAAATGTATTGTAAGTGACACCATTTATTTAAATACTTTAATTTCCTTGTTTCATTAGAAAAAATTGTCTGATTCAATAGAATTTTCAATATAATAAAATTGGTTTGACTCTTTTAATTTTAACATTAAAATACACATATTTGTATTTGATCTTTGTGTGATTTCAGAAAAAAATGGTTTAAAGGAAATGTTTATAAATATCATGCAATTGATTTGTACTTTCTTGTGAATTGATGATTGAAAATAATTGCTACATTAATTGTGAATTTAAAAAAGTAAATAATAATTGGTACTTCCCATTGGGTTTTTATTAATACAAATTATCAGTGGTAACATGACTGAACTGGTAAGTTAAAAGAAACCCATATTGTTTAAATAGTTAAAATCTTTTTACAATCTAATTATCATTTTTATTGGGCTAAAGTGAATTGTATGGTGCCATCGAAACCTTAATTAATTTTGTACTTCGATTTGGACCTCTGCCTGGTCTATATGCAGCAGGGTTGTTTTTCTTCAGAAAATGAGCGGAGCGGCTGTTGAAAATTTTAGGGCGAAAAAATTAATTTTGTACTTCGATTCTGTAAACAGTAACGTATAATTCACTTTTACCTTTTATTGTTTTACAATATTCTTAAGAACGTTACTGCGTAAAAGAACTATAAAGGTGGTTCATGAGTCTATCTTAATTTGAGCAAAAAGTCAACTAGTCTTTATATTTATATTAATATAATATTTAAAACTATTTTCAATGTATTAAATTATTATTTATTTTGCTTCTTTAAAAAAAGAATATATGTGTATAGTTTTTTTAATGGATAAAAAAATTTAAAAATAAAGCTGAACATCCTTTTCAAGCTAGGTAATAAAAATTATAATACTTTTTTTTATTTTAATTCATTTTAATTAATTTATTTATCTTGTAAAATTCATACCCATTATTAAATTTAGTGTAGCACTTTAATTTTATTTTTCATAATCTATACAACAACAACAAAATTAATATAATCTGTGTGACCTTGTTAGTATAATAATTATTACACTTATTTCAGTAAATATTTTTTCTTCTAAAGTATTATTGGAAGGAATTCTAAGCACTTTGTAATCAATGTTCTAACATTAGAAAGAAAAACAAATCAATCTTATTACTTTAATTGCTGTAAGAATAAATGAACTAAGAAGAAATATATATATATATATATATATATATATATATATATATATATATATATATATATATATATATATATATATATATATATTTGCTATATATTTCTCAAAAAGCAATTACTGTGAAAAAAATAAATGTGTAATCCATTTTTTCAAATACTCCTTTAAGTACCAAAATGAATGCTTATTATTTGTTAATTAAATAAATAAATCGAGATAGCTATAGCTAAAATTTCTACTTGTTAAATCTACTGTTACAAACTGTAGTTAGGTTCATTTATTATATTGTAGAACCTAGTAATGTGAGATTTTATTTAATTAGAATTACAAGAATGTTAACAGGATTTATAAATATTCATAGCTCATCCCGAATTATATTTTAAACAAATTTATGTTTTTGAAATATACTATTAAAGCTCATTATTTGAAATGAATTACAAATAAATATATTATGAAAAAAAAAACAAAAAAAAAACAGTTTTATGTTATGTATATTGTGTATTATCATGTTAGTGTTTAAAAGCCTTTCCGGTGCAATTCTTTACATTTCAGAAATAATTATTAAAGCTGTCTAAGTGTAAAACATATTGTTTGTTGTGTGTGTACTTTAATTATAATTTAGTTAATTTAATTTAACTAGATATGAAGAAATGACCGTACTATATGATCTATTTAAGATTAAGATAATAGTAATTTTGTGAATTATAGCCCATCGGAATGAGGATAGCAAGATTAGTTAAAATAAAAATAAAAATTGTGGATTTACTGATGTTTCAGAATAATAACGTGTGTTTATTAAACATAATTAGACTTATTTATATGTTACCAGCATCAGCTCGGCTATGATCTAGGGACCTTTAGCCAGGACTAGTGGCGCAAATATGCATATTTAATTTTTCACCAAACTAAACATGTAATAAGTATACTATACTATATTTTAACTAAATTGACTAGGGCTAACACAGTTTAAAATTTTAAAATATTCTTAACGACCATATTGCATCAAATATAAGACGCATCCCGATTTTCAAACCAAAAATTTTGAAAAAACAAATGCATCCAATATTTCAGAGGGAAAATCTTCCGTGCTCTTTATAGATCTTCCGCTTATTTAGGCAGTCTGCTATGGATATTGTTGGAATATTGAATCTTTATTAAATGTAAGGCGCATTTGAATCTTTATTTAGATGTAAAGCAGATGCGATGTTAGCAGAGAAATAGCTAGGTTAGATTTTAAGAATAAAATTTTGAAGCTAACAAGTATTAAATATAGGATATAGGTATAATGAAACCCCTTTCACCCAAAATCTCATCAGAAATTGAACACGTTAAAATTCCTGAAAATTGATGAAATAGGAGGGCCATACTATTGTATCCCGAAAATTCAGGAAATTGGATGTAAATTTTAAAAACAAGATCTCAGCGGTACTATTAAAAGAGAAGTTTATAGAAAGAAGTTTGTTAGTTATGTTACACTTGAATACATTGATTATAAGACGCACCTCGAATATAAGACAAATCCCGATTTTCTCGATGCAAAAATGGGTAAAAGAGTGTGTCTTATATAAACATGCAAAAATAAAAAGGAATTATTTGAGTAAAATGTTACTTTAAATGAAAAATGTTTAACAAATAATTTTTACTAGATTAATAGGAGGTTCAAATTATCATGTATAAGATTTTGAAAAAAATATATTTCCTTTTTCAAGGTATAAACAATAATGGTCCTTTCCATTCATACTACCCTCTCCTCAATTCCTCTACCACCATTTGTGTTTAGACCTTGAAAAAATAAATATACCTATTCCGAAATGTCAATATATCTACAATTTTGATTTTTGACTGATCCTTGCTGCCTTCATTTTTATTTTATTACGGTAATGCAATTAAATAAGATTATTATTAATCTTGGGCCAAGATAATTTTTCCTCCTTTGTAGAAAGAATTCTTCACAATTTTTTTTTTTTTTTTTTTACATGGATAATTTATTATTTTCCAGTTATGAAAGCCAATTTATCATTTGAAATCAATATTTATTTATCATGAAGGCATGAAAATTATCTTTAAATGTGTAATGTCTATTCACATGCATCCATATAGGTTTCAATAAAGAATTAACAAAAATTACTTTTTTGAATAAAAAGGAAGAGAAGGAATGAGGCAAAGAAAAAGAAGCAGGTAAATAGTGAAATTTACTTTTGTTCTTAGAAATAACGTATATCTAAAATTGAATAGTTGGTGAAAATATAAAAATCTCTGAAAATCTGAATAGAACTATCAAGTGTAGATGAGTCAATTCAAAGTCAACAAAATAATGTTTCTCAGAACTATATTAATATACAACAAGAACAGCTGATTTATGAATAGACCTTCAGTATAATAATGTATAAATAGTTTTGTAATATAAGAGAAAAAAATCACAGGGAAGTACTTGAGCCCAAGTACTTTTTAGGGTTTTGTAGATGATTAAGCATACCCGTTATATAATTATGATTTTTTTTTCTTTGACCTTAAGGGTCCCTGGTTCGATCCCCCGGGGGGTCACAATGTTTTTTATCGGTAATAACGACAAGATAAATTACATTTTTTCATTGGCCCACCATAAGGTATAACCATGAATTATTTCAAAATTTTAGGACCAGCCGTTATATAGTGGTTAAAGGGGGGACATTTTGACTTTAAAACCAATAAAGAATGCAACATTTAATAATGCATATAAATATATATTTGTATCCTACTCTATAGTAGCTTTCACATTTTCACGCACAAAATGGGGCTTAAACGGTTCGGGCCCTATGAACCAAAGAACGACGGACAGGTGGACACATCACCCTCGGCTTAAGGAACTCACTAGCTAAAAAGGAACTCACACAGCTAACAGGATTATATATTTGAGTTGAGGAAAAACAGTAAAGAAATCTAAGCTCTCAAGGATCCCCCTTTAGTTGATAAATTATACCTCCAAAGGCTTTTTGAAATGATATCAATTTTTTCCCCCCAACCTATTCCATTACAGTGGGCAACTTTTACTCTTTGCCAACTCATGAAGTAGTAGTTTCATTTTTAGTGATATCCAGATGACAGTTGCATACTTTTTCTAAAGAAGCTTCCTCAATTATAACAGAGCATTTACACTCAGGGCTACATTAGGTTTATTCCAACCAAACAGTGAACTGTCAGCTTGGGGTGTGCAGTAGATAAAAGCTGTTCTAACCTGACTTTTGACAGTGTTACTGTCCTCTGAACTGTTCCAACCTACGTATAGATTGTATTTGTACAACATGCCCCTGTAATGTCAATCGCCACACTTGTCAACAGGAAGGCTCTTTATCTATTAGGTAAAGAATTACACATCCATTCCAGCCTGACAATGATTTCATTACAGAACAAAGTAAGTGCCTTCGTATAAAACCTGTCCTATAGTATGCACGTTATTAGTTGTGACTTTTGACACTCGGATTGACCGACGTAAATAAGAAAAAAAAAATAAAGCCATTAAGCCTATGGGAGGGGTGGGGCCAGTGACATTTTTGTTTGCCAGTTGGCCTGACCTAGAATTCAAAATCCTGACCTCTCATTGGCTCCCCACCCTAATTTTTCGGATTTTCCCCTCGCTGTCAAAAGTCACAACTCAACTCCCAAACAATAATTTAATGCGGGACGGTGCAAAGTACTGAACAAATAGGGAATTGGAACGAACTTATAGTTACTTTTATTAATGGTTTCAACTAGAAAAAATCAACCATGGGGCCATAATTATTTATTGATTGGGTTCAATAAATTAAATTTTCAAGTAGATTATTACAGATATTAAAGTCTGTTTTAAACTTTAGTTGCAAACAAAAGTTTTATCAGTCATCTGATACAGTTGTAGAATATGTCTTCATTTTTGTCTATAATGTTTATATGGAATATTATTTTATATAATATTGCCCAATTAAGTTGAGATTTAATTTATTCTGGGCTATTGAGAACTGAAAATTAAAATTTGTTAAAATTAAATTAATCTGTCCAATACAATTCGTACTAAATTTTCTCATATATGAGTGTACTTGGTCTAGTGTCTCCTAATTATTATTGAACATGTTATCAAAATTTACCATTAAAATAACTCCTCTCCAGTTAGTAATTGAACCCAACCTTTCACCCGTTGCCCTTTTTGTTCATAGTTAGAGCTAAAACTCACTTCTCGGTGATGATCCACTGATTAAGGCTCCACGCATATGAACCAACTGCAGGTATAATTTTTTTAACTCAAGAGACCTGAGTGTAAATCTATCAAAATCGAATTTACATGCCATCATAATTATTCTTTTCATATTATAATATATACTTTCGATATATGAGAAAGTATTTAATTTCTCATATATCAAAAGTATATATATATTAGGTATTTTCCCAGAATGTTCTCTACATGTTTTGAGTTTACTTCTTTAATAATTTTATAATACAGGTAGGATGTTAGCACGTTGAAAGTACATAAATCATTTTATTATTTGTTTACTTAATTTTCAGATTTTAATTCATTGAGTCAAAGTTATAAGGATCAAAAGATCTTCTTTTTTTCTTTGTATAAATTAGTTACCTATCTAAAAAATAAAATCAAAGTAAAATTTTTAATTTGATATCTGTTGTAGAGGTTGCAAATAGGCAATAGGCACTAATCAAACCATTTCTTGGACCTTACTAAAAATATTATCTTACTATCTACTCAGCATTGTAAATATACAGGAGTTCTAATGAATTTTTATAACAGTGTTTAGCCCGCAGAACATAGGTAGATTTCGGGTTTAGCATGTTTTGTTATTAAAACAATTAGTTAATTTCAGCGTGTTTTGCAATATGTATAATATATTATAAGGGTCGATTCTTACTTTTTAGATTGTCATTTTGTCTTGGACAGGCATCGCCTCGTCAAAATTCTCTTGCTTATGGTTCATTCAAGGAAATTAATGTCACGGATTGTCAACATTTTTTCAAGAAAAAATATTTTGACGGGTTAGCTGCCCAGGGTGTAACCTCTCCGTTCCTTAAGCAGCTCATAGTTTTTTGCAATTCCAATCTCGAATATTGTTTTTAATTTTTAGATATGAGGGGTTGAAACCGATCTTGAGACATTCTAGACCTAGACTATTCATAATAATGAAAAATTGCATATCATCCTCCGATGCTTTTATGCAATGTGATATTACTCAACATAATTTTTCTTAGTAAATATTTTTTTATAATCGTAAATCGTAACCACAGCCTTTTAGCTCTAAATTTAATGTAGCTACATTGCTAACTTTTCATGGTACTTGTTAATTAGGAGCCCTCCCTAAAAGGTAGAGGTGGTTTCTCTATAACTTTTAGGGAGGGCTCCTAATTAACAAGTACCCTTTTCTTTACTAAATTTTGGAATTTTGTGAAAACTAAAATTGGATCCAACCAAGCTATCGAACATCGAACACCAACAACTTAGGAATCGGCCTAGCCGAGCGATTAGATGTACATATAAATTTGACTGAAACCTAGGTCTAAACACCGACATATTTGGTTCAAACCCCAGAGAGGCGAGATATCTTTCACACTGATAATCACATCGGGTTGACGAGTAAAATGATGGATCACTCCTTTTGTAATTACCCAATTAAGTGTTGATCCTAAACTGGAAGTTAATAAGGTTTTTTAAAAATTGTGAATAAAATTAATTAAAACTGATCAAAAATAGGAAGTAAATATGTCACGTTATATAAAAAAAAAAAATCACCCAGAATATCTCAATTCTAACCAAATCTATAATATTTTATTAGCTTCATCTGTTATTTGACCATATCGTTCTGTTTAGAATGTAAAAAGAACGTTTTATTTAAATCCATCGAATGCATAAAATATTAACTAATTGAACGGTGAATTTTCGGAGAGAGTTATGACATAATTAAATTTTTATTAAATCAATCCTTCGTGTTCAATAATTCGTGTCTGAGACCTGTGCACTAAGACACATCTGAACGGACTGGTTTAAAATTAAAACTTTATGTACCAGAAGTAACTGTAACCTATAACTATGGGTATTATAGTAGTAACTAAAGCATATTTAGCACTCACAAATTTATTATAAAATAACAAAAATAAAGTTATATCGCTTATTTTTAAATAAAATATGTTAATATCAAACATTTAATAAAATATTATTGATCAATTAGTTAAGGGATATAACTGTTTTATTACGTTCTTTCATTTTAGAACTTTGTGGGATTAGTGCAGGGCCGGATTTAACAATTTGCCGCCCCTAGGCACTCTCTAGCCGCCCCCTCCCCCTTTAAAAAATCACCAACAAACTATTTCTATTTATTCTTGGACAGTTCCAGCGAATAGTGCCTAGTAGGCAATCCGGCACTGGATTAGTGGAAAGTTTTTCATAAAAACGTGCTCCTTTAAACCAAAGATTTAGCTGATTCTCTAAAAGGTTTACTAATTTTAAATAATGGACTGATTAATTTAAAAGTGAATTTTTAATTCGTTTTGCACGTTTATAAACATTTTAAGAATGTGTATATATTTCTTGTAAGTGGATTATGATGTATGTAACCATGATGTTGGTGATTTTTTTAAATAAATAAATGTTGTTTATAGGCTTGAAAATGACCGGCAAGGTCGAAACGTTGCCTAGAGCGAAACCAATGTAAAGTATTAATTTTTACCCGAACAAGGATCCACTTACAAGAAATATATACATACATATAAAAGGGTACACATAAGATTGATAATATGAATGTGTATAATAATATATGTAGAAAAGGTTTCTAAATCTGGATCGAAATTTTGCTATTGATCTTATTGCTTATTTAGTAACAGAAATAGTCAGTGGTCAATATTTGTTCTCTCTTATAGAGTAAATATGCTTGCTTCTATAAATTTGAGAGTTTTTTCTCGGTTTTTTTCCTTGATTTATTTACCATTTGTCAGAGGTAATGGTTGCGGAGGAATCCAATGTAGGGACATAAAGGAGTGAAGAGTTTTTTTATGTCCGGTATTGGGAATGAGGTTAAAGATTTAGAGGGGTGGAGGTCTGATTAACTGAGAGTTTTCCTCAGGGGCGGCGGTGGCAGTGGGATTAGACGCGATAATACGATTAGCTTTGCGTTGCCGCTGAATCATTGATAGGCTGCCTCTGTCCGCCAAGGAAATAAAAGGGTCCCCGGTCTGGATTTATACGGCCTCTAGGGTCGAGTCTGGAGATTGGTCGCGTCAAATATTGATGTCAGGTGCGACCCACGGTATCCGATAATTGTGGAGGGCCACTGCGGCTTCTCACTGCTTAAACTTGCACTGTCTCCCTAGCCAAGATATCGGCACCTACACCCTACCTGCCCCCGTCCCGCTTAATCCCTCTGAGTAATGTACTTTATCGCCCTTTTGCCAATTCCGTTTTTTGAAATGTTTATGGCTTTTTCCTATTGGCTGTATAGGAAGTCGGTATAAAATTGACTTTTTTTATCCGTCTATTTTATTTGCTTGATTATAAAAAAAGGGGATTTTCCAATTAAAGATAATATTTTTAATTTAAAAAGGGAGTAACATTTTTTTTTCTTTCTATGTTTATTAAATAATATTGATAATAAGTTAAAGAAAAAAATATACCAGATTTTTATCTCTCCAAACAAGATTAAACTATCGGAAACATCAAAAGAAAGCGAATGTAAGGATTTTCATCCCCAATATATTCATATCCCAACATGTTAGGTAAGCATTAGTTACACCCAACAAGTGATACGTGCGTTGGGCTTTTTTTACACCATCCTTCCTATATTATTTAATCAAACTTATTTATTTGTTTTAGTCTGACTAAACATTTTTGATTGTTAGACGTTAAAAGTTATATAATAAAGAAATTGTGGTTGGAAAGTGTGGATAAAGCTATTACTCTAGAATTGAATTAGTAGTATCAGTCGAGCCCTGCTAGTCTAGATTCGCTTGTAAGAAAAATAGCAGAACATACATATTTAAAAGAGGATTTGAACTGTGTCTCCACGAAAAATACTTAGTATTTTACGAAGAGAGACATTATGTAGACATTACATTATCACCCGAGTTGGAGTCCACGTACAATATGATTTTTTTACAAAGAGAGAACGTTTATTAAATTTCATTAATTTTCTCCACTGGAATTAGAGCTCCAATTTATCAACCAAGTAACTAAGGCAAATTATAGACTGTATTAATGTGAAGTTACATTCAGGGGTTCCCAACCTTTTTCCTTCATCGACCCCTTTTAAACAAATAATTTCTTCATCGACCCCCTTGCATTTTTCGATTAATATACAGCATAAAATGTTGGCAGAATAATAATAATTGCAAAAATAACAATTTCTGTTAAGAAGTTGGACAAAAAATTAGAAAAAGTGGTTTACATAAGATTTCAGATAACTGATATAAACTTGATTTCAGATACATTGATATGGTAATTGGACATATATATCTTTTGAAATTTCATCCATAAGACGTGTTATGGAGTAATTACTGTGTGGAATACTTTTCAAAGCTTGTTCAGGGTTCATTTTCATAATAGTTTTTATAACCTCTTTTATTGCTGGTGGGAGGTATTTATTCCCTAGTGGTACGTGGATATCCCTCTTTGCAAATAAACAAAGAAATGTTGTAAGAGGCTTTTAATCCACCAGCATTTTACAGAAGTTAACAACTTAAGAAATTATTTGATTTCCGCTTTAGAACTTTTTCTTAGAAATTTTTTCTTAGATTCTTGAAATAATCAATATTCAAACCTTTTAAATTTCCATAGACCCCCAAGGGGTCCACCTGGACCCCGTTGGGAACCCCTGAGTTACATCTTAATGCAAAGGAAGCCTTTATCAACAACTTCGCTTGGAACAGGTAAATCTACCTTCCTATTTAGACTTATAAGCAAATCTAATGACTTTCTAAATCATAATAATTTAGAATTTTAAAATGCAGAAGAAGGTCGAAGTAGCAAACCACGATTGAGAGGAACCGCGAGTGAAGAGAATAAATAAGAACAATTTATTTAATTTACATTCCACGAAGTTCTTGAAAATTTATCCGGTTAGTTTTTTCTGTTATGTTGCACATAAAATATATATCTACTGTAAATAACTAATTTGTATTACTCACAAAGAAAACAATTCAATTAATATTATTATTATTTTTTTTTTTTTTAGTTTATTTGAATTCCCGAGTGCGAGAAAAATTAATTTAATTTTACTTATCAAGTCATTATAAAGTTTTTATCGCAGGGGTTATTATGACGGGTTATTGAGTAGGCCCGGGTGGACAAATCGAAGGACTATTATTGAATGGTTCTGTTGGATATCTTACTCGTAAGGAAGATCCCCAGAGCTGCATCCCTGGGAAGTTGTCATTGATCCCGAAGCGGCCATGTTTGCCCCTCGTGTTTACGATGGAGGGGGAGGAGTCTCGGGTGGAGTCTGTGTTTACTTTATTAACAAGTTTACAGGCGGCTTCAGGATACTAAAGCCTCAAAGTCTATACATGTTTCACTAACAGTTATCAGGGCTTTGCAAGCACCACCCTGGCTTTACGCTATCATTTCTCCAACATCCCACTCCCTCACGGCATAAACCCGACACTATTACTCTTAGAACCGAACCGTTAACCCTTTACTGTAAATATTTTAAGACTCTGAGCCTCTTATTAACACTTCCGTATCTTCTATCAGGTATTGCAAGCCGCGTTTTAAAAGTTTTATTTTAACGGCCGAGACTAGGTCCGAGGCGTTATCCTCTTGGTTTCCATGGCATCCCGTTAATAACGATCTTATTGGCTTACATTTTAGACACACAAAATGTGTGAGCTTGGCTAATTTTTAATGGTCAGCTTTGTCAACATCCTTTTGTTTAAACGAACAATATACTCAGGAGAAACACGACTTTAACATATTAATACTTAAGTACTAATACTAAATAGTAGGACCTTAGTTTAGTTATGTACTTCATTTTCACGTAAATTAAAAATTACTCGGAAAAGGTCGTTAAATTAGGTAAAAATTAAAAATAGGTAACACATAATGGTTTCAATAAAAGAATGAAATAAATCGAAGGAATATGAAATCAAAGTTAATAAGAGCTCCATTCCATTTATTATGAGATTTGTTTTATACTAATGCCTCCAACCTTACACAATATATATAGGACATGACCGTCCTATGACCTCCATGTAGTGTGTAACAACCTTAACGAAAACAATTGAGCGGCAATGAACTATTACCGTACTTACTAAAAGTATATTAAATTATGAATATTGCAATCATGATGGTAAATTGAAAAATGTAATATTCATTTATAAATGAAGGTGAAAATGTGAATTAATTATTTCGTTTACTATTGTGACAACCAAATGAAGAGGATGTGTAGGCAGACTGTGGGATAAAACCATTCTTTAAAATGCTTGCTACATGATATTATGGGATGGAAACATTGGTATAAAGAACACACGCTATATACATCTAAGTGGGACTCGGTGAAAGAGGTTATTTGCTATTTTATAAGTAAAACCCTTTAAACTACTTTGCTTAGAGAGCAATGTAGCGGGGTTTTCTTTTGCCTCAGATTGAGGGTGGAATTTATATTTGTCTATCTGATAGTAATATGATGTGGATAGTGAAGGCAACCTTGCAGGGTGAAGGGGTGGGAATGATGGCGGTAGGAAAGGCCCGTTTATGGGCCCTTATCCAGGCAGAGGGTTCGGCACATTTCACCAGGTTCAAACATTCACACTCCTACCGGGCCGGCCCCTTTCTTTCGCACTGCCCTTGTCAAATATTCACTGCCCCCACCTTCCTCAATTATTCGTCCTCCGCCCCCAGGCTCGATATATTTACAATTCTTAGAGCCCTACGGCGCCCTGCCCGCTCCAGGCCTCATTAATAACACCCTTTACGTTATTCTTCCCTCTCATTTGGACCCTTCAAACTGGATGAAAACAGCAGCTGTTTTTAGGAGCCCCCTCAGTTTTTTAGAGTCGGCTTGTTTGCCTGGTAAAAGGTTTGTCGGCGAGTCAACGCCTATAATAAGATTCTTACAAGATAAAACTAAAAAAATCCCTGTTAAGTAGTGGAGAGTTTAAACATTTATATGAAATGATTTGTGTTCTAGGATTATTTTTGGGAGATTAAGTTTGTGTTAAATTTTTAATGCCTTTCTAGTACTTGCTCAAATCTATTTAAAATTGTAATAACTAAAATCGTTAATTTAATATATTACAATACTGTATTGTATGGGTTTAGATTGCTTCCTTGTTTAAGGTGGATCAGACCCTCAGACTATATTGTATTTACAACAAACTAATTTTTCAAATTAAAAGGAATGTACTTAAACTTAAACCATGAATACCAGAGATATGTACGCTAATAGATAAAACCCATATACGAGTACATAAGTATTTAATTCAAATT
Source organism: Gerris lacustris (assembly GCA_951217055.1). NCBI lineage: Eukaryota > Metazoa > Arthropoda > Insecta > Hemiptera > Gerridae > Gerris > Gerris lacustris. Next base: position 68,298,809 of record OX578277.1, on the reverse strand, counting down.
AAGCATTTTTCTCTTCTTATATTTAATAAGACAAAAAACAACATTTCAGTTCATTAAATATTATTGTGCACCTCAAAAAAAAATTTAAAAAATATTATTGTGTACATTTTCGCCTAGAAGTTATCACCAGGATACTCGTTACCTTTGCTTAACTTTTTAAAATATTTTATAATGTTAGACTAAGTTATATAGGGTAATTAGATGAAATACGTACTGCTAAAATAGATAAATCTGATGTTAATTAATTTTTGAATTCAGGATATCTGTTTGTACTGCTGTGCTGCAGGCCCTCCTTATTAGTCAGCGTCATCATATTATTGACGAGAAATCCAGGTATATTCAGAGGATTCATAACAATAACAAATAATTTCAAGAAAGTTGTCGTAGACACTAATTTATTCCGCTATTAGCCCTTAAAATTTCAGGAGTATATTTTAATTGAATTTTGCATGTAAATTTGTTATCAGTATCGTTTGTAACTCGACTTCTTTTATTTTTTAGGGGTTCGTTGGTAAAACAAAAAAATAACCCTTATAGTTTCGTTCCTTTGCCTGTCTGTCTGTCACTCTGTACGGTTACAATAACATTTAAATCAAAAGAGATTAAAAACACAAAACTTTGCAGTATTAAAGATCACAGGAAAAATATATTGAACTCAAAAATTAACATATGTTCAAATCCAAAATGGCGGCAATTCATGTCACGCGATTTTTTTATTTTTAAATTTTGAGTGGGGTATCAAATGATTGCTATTAAAGAGTAGTTTACAAAAATATAGGACACTTGTGTAAATTGTTTACTTTTCCACGCCACATGTTGTCAAAAGGCATTAACATTTTGCCTGCCCCCCCCCCTTATACTAAATAATTTTATGTTCACGATACCAACAAAACCCTTGTACGTGAGACTTCCCACACAACCATTTTTTAATGGCGTTAATAATTTGGTTTTAAATTATTTCCAGCTCTTTCTTTTGTGTCTTGGCTTGCCGCACCGATTTAGGTATCCACTGATTGTTCCAATACATTTCGTGTTTGGTTTAATCATAAAGGTTTTGATGAAGTTCGAATTTTGGTTGAATAAAGGATTTTTTTATCTCTTCATTTTTTTATATATGTGTCATTTAATATATTTGTCACTCCAGACGATATCTCACCCTAGGATGCACTTAAAAAATCGAATCAATTGTTAAAATGTCAATAATACCAAAAGAAAGGATGAGTTCGTTGGCCAGAAGTTTTGGAGTCTATTTAGGGGTCAAATTTTGACAATTTAGAGTCAAAAATAGCACAAAAACGTGTTTTTTCCATTTCACCTCCCTCTTATTTTACATTATTTTTGGTTTTAAATTTATTCTTTGTTTCATTTATAATACGCAGATTTCATTGAAAATTCGTCAAGGAAAATAAGTCAAGGTGCATGACTGGACTTTTTTATTGACGCACCTATATCTTTAAAAGTATATTTATCTGGTTTTTAATAAATTTGGATAGTTTGTCAAATGTAGCCCACAGATGGTCCCATAATAATTGCAACCATCTACGCTCATTCATTTTTGCTGAATTAATGCTATTATTTATGTAAAATGTTAAATTAATTTTAAAGGATTCAAAAAAGGAAAGGGGAGGGAATTAAATAAATTGGACAATAATGGGTTATAAAAGCATAACATCATTAAAGTACGCCAAGAGGCTATGCGTCTCACTAATCTAGCATAATATTTTCTTTTATAACCATCAAGGGGAGTTTTAATCCTTGACCGAATGTGGACCTTTACAATTCTCACATTGGGTTGGTTTTGAACAAGGCTTACCTTCCTGAGATTGATCGCTACATAGTGGGCAAACTGAATGTAAGCCCTAATAGGGACTTTAAGGAATACCACTTTCAATTTAGTTGGTAATGTTATTATTGTAACTATTGGTAGGTGTAGTGTCTAGGTTTATTCTCCTATATATTCTGTTAATATAGGTAACGCCAGGATCCTTCATCTTCTCCTTGATTCCTTTTAATGCCACTAAATCTAAATATGTTTTTACGTATTTTACTGTGTTAAGCTGCTGAAGTCATTCTAATAGTTTTTGAAGATAGGTCAAGACGTCTTTTTCTTACAGAAACTGTTTAAGAACGGAAAACTACTATGATTCATGGTGTGTAGACAATGGAGCTATAAGTCATGTTTCTCACAGAGTTTTTTTAAAGGTTAACCATGTCTTTAAATTTTTGCTATGCGCATGCAGTATGAGCGGAGCTAGGTGCGGGCATGTACGATAATTTACCTAGCATGTCCTGGTGTATGCTGTTGGCTGCATCTGTAGTCTTGAATACCCGTCTAGTTGGGATGGCAAGTGGGCCAAGCATATCTTCAGATACATGAAAAGGTACCAAGGCGTACGAGATAAGGTAGCTAAGGTTAACTTGTATAATTGAGTCATACACCAGGAGTTGTGCGCCTCTACTCTGGAGGTATAGTATGCTGCCTAAGTCAGCTGCAGCCATCTGTCTGTTAATATACAATCAAAGTAAGCTGAGTTTGTAGCAGCTAGAGAAGGGGCTCGCGATCTATTGCGTGGCTCGAGAGGCTGTTTCTGGGTATGGTCCAACTAAGAGGGGATTCAGTGCTTATGGTGCGGGTAAGAAGGCAGCCATTATTCGCACAAAATCATAGAAATAGTAACCCAAAAATAACTTGCAGATCTACTTACAAAGCCACTGTTGTCTCCATAACTGCAGAAGCTCTGTGGTGCCATAGCTTTGAGGTTATGGCTTGAGGGAGGGGGGGTCAGAGATCATTCTGGTAGTCATTCTAAAACCGGGTCAAAAAATTGGCCCCTATGGCCAGGACAACAACACAGGGGGGTTGGTTGGTTGACTCAATATTGGGGGTTCTTTCACACATGACTAGGGGAAATTCAAATGTCTTTGTACACACTTGATACACCCTCATTACAATTCAGTTTAAAACCAACGTCATCATGTCTGTGCATGTGACAGTCGATGAGCTCGGGTACTGAGCCTTACAAAATAAAAGAACTTTGATATATTAAAGCCTCATTCTGCCTGATATAGTTCTGTAAAAAACACGGTAAACAAAAATAATCTTGACGTGTTGTAAAAATTCTGGTAAATTAGCTCTCAAAGATGAGCAAAGTCGGTCGTTTCGGCGAACGGGTCGTAAGTGACTGGCCATTCACAAGACCGGGTTCTTTTTTAAACCGTTCGTTTTAACTGGCCGTATAACATCTTACGATGGAAATCTTGATTACTCTTTGTAATTCCAGTAACTCTCTTGAGTAACTGAAGAAGTAATTGAAGTTTCTGTAAGAAAAAGGAGTCTTGACCTATTTTCAAAAACTATTAGAATGGCATCAACAGCTTAACACAGCAACATACATAAAACCATGTTCAGATTTAGATTCTGTGTCATTAAAATGAATGATTGGGAGGTTTTTCAGTGGTTGCAAGGTAAGTTAGTTTTGAGTATTGTCATGTTTGTTGGAGACCAACAGTTGTTCTTTATTTTACTTCATTATTTATGTTTTTTATTATTTTGTAAAAAATGACAATTTTAGCAACAAACGGACATATCACTTCTACATTTTAAACTCATTTCTTCGTTAACGTAAATAACGTAAGATTCGCAGGAAACCACGATGCAACCTCCTCCTTTTCTTCGAACGTGTTCGGTAAAGGCATCACTTTCACTGGAATTCGAACACATATGATCCTATTCAAGATTTTCCTTACGTAATTACGTAGCAAGATAAGGAATCCGTATCCTGCGATATACGCATTCGCCCTCCAAAATCTGCAGAAGACGGTTCTCATCGCTTTGTAAAAAAGCGACCGACACGTGCACGTGTCACCATTCATTTCATTAATGTTTAAATAATTTAACCTCATTAGTTTAGCATCAGGGCCCTCAGCATCACTTAATTTTACTTCGCATCTTCTCATCGCTTCGAGTCGGACAGTAGAAGACGTGGGACTAGCAGCTTGCAGCCTAGGTCGCAGCGTCAGCGTAGACAAGTCACCACGGCTAAGTCCATTTTATATATATAAAATTTCATGTATTTAATTTAACTTCAGTGTGAATGTGTGTGTGAATGATTGTTTTGGTGTGAAACAATTTTTGTGTATAAATTTAACTTTTAACTTAGCTGGTGTGAATGCGTGTGTGAAAGAAGCTTCACTTACCTTAAATTCCTTTTTTTCCGATCTATTGTCTGTATTCGGTTTCGGAACGAATGCAGACAATATATCTGGTTTAACTTCATTTTTCATTTTTTAAACTTTCTCATTTGTAAAACAACTGCTGGTAACTTATACCGCGTGGCGTGTGCCACACGTAAATTATTTTATCTCAATTATATGCTTGTTCGTTACGCTATCAATTCTTGTTCGTAGTATTTATTTTCCTTTTTTAAAGGTCCTTGGGTTATTTTTTGTAATTTTGGAAATTAGAAAAATTAGAAAATCATATAAGGTTTGTACCCTATGAGTCTAACAATGTTAATTACTTTTATTGGAAGTCTTTTTTTATTTTTCCTCACTACCTATAGTAGGAAAAGTATTGTTTTCACAATTTTTTTTTTTTTTCGAGATTTCAACGGAGTTATCAGTTTTGGGTGTTTTTAAGACCTCCTGAGTGGTTTTCAGCGCGTGTGTATGTTATCATCGTAGCGCCCAAGGTATTTAATCTATAGAGAGTTGAAACTTGGCAGAAAAATCAGTCTTTACCTGTTGTGGTGCCGCCCGGAAAATCAACTTTTTCCGCCATCTTGAACCCAGTTTGCTGAGTCAGCAAAAATCGTCCTGATCGAGAAGAAATTTGGCACGAATGTACCTCTCTGTATGACAAACAAGCCCACCAAATTCCATTTTGATATTGGCTGCCATTTTCAAGTTATCTATTTTTGAATTTTGAAACTTTGACGGTTAATACGTTTTTGACATATAGCATATCGTTGGAACCGGAAAAAATTAAGAAAAAAATATTGAAAACACGCGTTGAAATTCCATTAATTAGTTGAAAAGTTATAGGTGAATATAATTATTTATTAGTGTGATAATTTTGATGACGTCAAAGTTTGTTTATATTTATATATCTGTCAAAATACCACCAAACTTCAAATAATTAAATAAAATATATTAAGAATAATGTGTTTTTACTTTCTCATATAAAGAGAAAGTATTGTGATAGCGCGAAAATTCGAATTTGAGATTTTGATGGATTTACACGTTTTGAGGTCCCCTGAGTCCAAAAAAGTGGTTTTTTAAAAAATGTCTGTCTGTCGTCTGTCATCTGTGCAGACGCCTGGAGTCTAAACTACTGGGCCGATTTTGACGAAATTTGGCATACATGTTCAGAAAAATCATACCCCGAGGCGAAATCGAGAAATTAATTTTAGCTCCAAATTTGGGGGCGCTACCCCCCAGAAACTCATTTCTCTAAAACGGCTCCGACGATTTTGATTAAAAAATTCTAAAATTTAGCCCATTTAAATACGAATCTAACGATATAAGCCGTTTTCCCGGGAAAAATTTATTTCCTGAGAAAAAAGTTTAAAACGCGGACGGAGAGAGCCCGGGTTTGATTCCCCGCCCAGGAGATTTTATTTTTATGATAAATTTTGATGAAATATTCAACAATAATTAAATGCACATACAAAACTAATAAATGGAAAACACTTGGTTAAGTAATTATGAACTCGTATATGAGAAAGTTTGACTGAGTTGTCTCGGACCGATTTTGGTTTTTAAGAATGATGATGAAATCTGTTCAAAACGGTCACCCATCCAAGTACTGACCACGTCCAATGCTGCTTTCTCCTGCAGCGAAGCGGAAATAAAGAAACAGAGTTCTTCAGTTTTGCCAGAGACCCCTGTCATATCTTATGAATGGGCAGCCTATGGTGGCAATGTGAATTTGTCAGGTAATTAGTTAATTCAATTATTTCATCTTCATTTAAAATTATTAATTTTAGATTATTTAAATTCTTTCGTTTAATTGATTTTAAGTTTAATTATTGCTATTGCCTTACCAATATAGGTACAATTTAATTCGTTTTAACAGAAGGATTTGAAAATTACGTTGTAAATCATTCTGATTATTTCGTTGATCCCTCCACAGGTGCCCATAGGAACATCATCGAAGGCACCTGGCCAAAATTCAAACGTATAGGCTCAAAAAAGAGTATAGAACAGTGCGCTCACTCTTTTTTTCCTACATCGCTGATTACTTGTGGAAGAGAAAGTTAACCGGAGACAGGATGTTTCATTTATGACAAGTAATTGTTAAGTGGGAAATGGAGAATGATTAAAAATATGTTATAAGTAAATAGTTTAATAATAATAACCAGTATGTAAAAATCCACTTTCATATTATTTATTAATAACTCATTTCAAGTCAAAAGTGAGATGACCTGGGTGGTTAAATTTGCAGGTTGCACTACACCACAATTTCCCACACATTTACCCCAGTGTCAAATTTTCAATTTCATAAAAGGAGAGGTAACAAACTAAAATAGTTCCAAAAATATTTTTTTAAAAATAATTTTCAACCATGTTCCCGATGATTTTGAATAAAATATTATAATTGTATTCTATACTAAAAAAATAAAATATCATTGAAACCACGTCTTTTTCAGGGGAAAAAATGACTTTCTTCGAGATATTGGTGAACAAATGCGGTGTATAGGGACGATCACAACAAAAATATTTCCGCAGTCCATCTATCTTTATCATTTTTAATAACGTAGCTTTTTAATCATGTTATAAGATGAAATTAGAGTGAATTTATTGCATAAGAACATAACCGCACACCCGCAGAATACTTCAATATTACGTATTTAAACACATAGAATTTATTGTTGAATTATTTTAACAGTATAATAATGTAGAAAGCTTATGATTAAACTTCTTTGTTTTATCTATATCGTTTAGTAGTTTTTTTTTTCTTGTTTAGATGAAAAATTGCTTTATATTTTCAAATGTTATTCAGCTACATTACACTCTGGATCATGGCGTGACGCCGTGTATAACATAATTTAATAAGTTTTCGGAAGGGGAACCTTGCACTCTATTGATATGCAATAAACTGTTCACTATACAAGCAGATGGTTTGGATTTATATATAAAAAAAAAAAAAATCTTTAAAGAGGGATCAGTGTATGAAAGGGGTGACTATAGAGTCAAGTGTTTATCTGTACGGGTTGATATCATAAAGTTTCCCTATCATTACCTGACATAAACTTATTATATACCAATTAACTTGGTAATCTTGGACATCTGGAAATAGGGGGACAAAAGTATCATACAGTCCTATTGTAACTATATCAATATCATATACGAGGGTGTCTTTATAGTTAAAGGGGGAAGATTCATACTTTTATAGCTTTAACCATTTTGCGCAACCAGTTGGGATGATATGGATCGATAAAATCTTATCTCATTCCGTTGAAAATATTATTACTGTCCTATAAAAATTTTTATAAATGAAACTAATTTTCCTATCCATTAACAATAATAATACTTAATAAATATAATACTTTAAGACAGAGAAAAGAATAAAAAAAATAACTTCTTTTGGGTCCTCCAAAGGATTTACCTAAGATTAATTAAGTGAGACTAAGCAATTAAAGCTCTTAGCTAACAACAAAGTAGAAAAACTTATACTTGTATTTAGAATATGTTAATCGTGTTCCAGCATGACATGTAATTAATAAGTCTTATATTAAACAATTTTGACAATTCAATCGGTTTTAATATAGATTTTTATCTACAAAAATCTATAATCAAATCGATGAAACCATGTTTAACACATATAATAATATAATAACCATAATTATATACTGTAAATAACAATCTGTTAACCCTATTTTCCCTTATAAATAGAGAAAAAAGGTAAATAGCTCACCATCATATTATCAACTAGCCTTCACCCGGCACTCCTCGCGGGGCTCATGTTAGGAATTAGTGGCTATGTTTCCTATTGTCACGTAGGCCTAGCAATTAAATGAAATGCTTAAATAGTTTTGTTTCCAAGCCTTCAAGGAATAAAATCAGGACTATATTATACATCATTCATTCCCTTACTAAGAATATAATATTCTCCAAATCGTTGTTTGGAGTCTATCTGTATATTTAAAAAATAGCCAGTAGAAACTAATAATATTATAGTAATTAATAAAATAATAAATAAAGGTATAATTAATAAGAAAATATCGTAAAAACCAATTAGACTCATTGAAGAAGTCATTGAACAATCATCAACCATGATGGCGCACCAGTCTCTTCTCTCAATACGGCAGTTGCACCAATAAAAAATTAATAAACTCTAATAATGAAATTATAAATACTCGATTCCGATTCATAGAGCAATAGTGTGAGGTTTAAGCACCCACAACAGAAAATTAATCGGTCAACAATAATTGTTGACACAATAGTTGTTGACCGCAATTATTGCGGTCGCCGTAAGAACTCAAAGTCATTTTTTTTTTTTTTTTTTTATAAAAAAATCAAATTTAGCTCTATTTAAGGTAGAACCGATAAAGGTACGACAAAAAGTCACAGGACCAATGTTGTAGATCTTTTAAAATCACTTACCGCTGGCGCAATCAGCTTGTCGATATAACTTACTGTTTAGCCACAGCCACAATAAGCCTCTAAAAAACTTTAAAGTGCGTCCGCCATCTTTAATTTTTTAAGGGGGAAATTATATTTTTTTTAACTTTTCGGATTTTTCCAGTCGTTTTGTGCTAATTTCCGACCAAACGCAAAAAACTGCGAGTCTCTAGGTGGTCTAGAAGCACCCAAACATTTTGATTAGCGAGTCTGTGGGGTTTGGTTACGGTGGGTCAACGTAATTTTTTTTAGGTTATGTTTTATATACTTTTTTTTATAAAATTGTTAATAATTTTAGTTCTACTCAATATTTATAGATGAAATCAAGCCTACAAATTGCGCAACATGTTTGCGCTCACCTCTGAAAAAAAAAATCGATTTCATTTAGCCAGTTTTGTGTTTATAATGTCTGACTGGGGTGACAGACACATATACACACATTCATACATACACGAAAAAAGTTAAGGCCGGATTCGGTTTTTGGAATGTATAAAATGAAAAAGTATCCAACAAATTTTCAATCCTGACCAATGTACAGACAAAACTTTAATTTTATATACATAGATAATTACGACGATTTTAAATATATTAACACCGCTTTCTTTTAAATGTTGATCCATGCAATAATTGATTGTTGTATCACTTCAATGTATAATATTTTTTCGTTCTCGTTTCTGCAAGAAAAGTGTGTACGTTTTTCCCCGCTGGGTCGTTATGGATAAGTATGGTTATTGTTCGGTTGATGTCTGGTTTGGCGTAAAGCCTCCTTCACACGGTGGCACTAATCTCGCGACATTAGTGTCACATGATTTCGTTGATTGATCATTAGATGTCATGGCACTACAATGACGTAACATCTAATGTCAATTGAGCCTGGTTTACACGATCCAAGTATACTTGGTCCAAGTCACTTTGATCATTTCCGCACTTGGTCCAAGTCACTTTGATCATTTCCACTTGGTCCAAGTGTTTGTGGAACTTTGAAGTAAGGTTTACACGATCAAAGTATACTTGGTCAAGGTAGTGGAATTTTGATACACTATAAAGTAGGGGTTAAAGATAGATTGTGTGAAATGTTTTTCCCTCTGGAACTTTCCAGTTAAATTGTACTTATTAAGTTTTAAAACAGTGGTGATATTATCCTTCTGGTTATATCCTTAACTGGGTTTTGTTAACCTTCTGGTTAATAAAACCCAGCTCAACCTCACGTCTGTCATATTTGACAGCTCGTTCTCATAATTTGTCAGGTGGACGCCATTTTTGTTTTTATCAAAGTTTACTTTGACCATCCAACTCAACTTGGATGTCCAAGTTGACTTTGACACACTGTTTACACGATCAAAATTGCGTCAAAGTAGAGTCAAAACTGACTTGGTCCAAGTATACTTGGATCGTGTAAACCCGGCTTAAAACCACGTTTACATGTCAATGACATGTGTCTCGACATTTCACACAATCTATCTTAACCTCTACTTTATAGTGTATCAAAGTTCCAATACTTGGACCAAAGTATACCTTGATCGTGTAAACCTTACTTCAAAGTTCCACAAGCACTTGGACCAAGTATACGTGGATCGTGTAAACCAGGCTTAATCAAAACGTTTTGATATTTTGACACTAGATGTCAGAACACTGGCTTTTGAATATGTAGAATAACCTTATTATTATAATCACCGAGTATAGATACTAAATAAAGTAGCTAAAGAAGGCAGATGACACCATTTTCCCCACCACTAGAATACAAAGATTGAAACCTTCGTTCTGGTTGTCAAACTTGTCAGTTTTCAAATTATAATTACAATACACTTTTTAAATACCTGTCTCCTGTCATATCACTACCTCTTTACTCTGAGAAAAGTCTTGTATTTTAAGGCTTGATTGTATTCTAGGGGAGGGGGAAGCTGGTGCCACTCCCCACTTTCTCCGGACTCTATCATGACACCTCTATTTCGTCTCTATACGTGATTATAATTGACTTAAAACCCTTCCTATATTGAAACGTAAAATATTATTATTTACATTACATATATTGCTTTGTTCTAGTTTACTGCTATAAAGAACTGTAACAACTGAGTGCTGGAGAGAGCGTGTGAACAGATCAAGACATCAGTGTCATGACGGTGAGTGTCAAGCAGTTTCACGGCATTAGGTGACGCGATTTTAGAGCCACCGTGAAAACGAGGCTTTAATATTAAAAATGAATATATTAACGTAGAATATACGTGAAAAGGGGTGTCATGTGCGATCGGCTAAGCTGCCGAAATAATTATTGAAGTGATGTAGAACATTATTTAATTTAAATATTTAGAATTGATGAAAAGACATAGGTAAAACTGCAGTTATCCAGCCACCAAGGAAAAGAGGTTAGAAAATTGGGGGGGGGGGGGGCTCACTCGAATGTACTGTTTAGAAAAAGAGATATCATCTCTAATAAGAAGTATTTAATATATAGATATAATCATTCAAATGTATAAATCTTAATAATAAACTGTTTTAACAAAGGGATATAATCTCTTAAGTGAATAAATCGAGTGAAATTGTGCCGCCAGGCGATTCTCGACTGTATAGATTACTGCAGATTAGCAAAGACTTAAAATAATCTGTTAACTGCAGTGTTTATTAATACATTGAAAAAGTATTCAATTAGTATGGCTCATAGGTACCTCGAGGTATAATAATTAGAGCCAGTGGCGTATCCACGGGGAGGGGCATAGGAGGCATGCCCCCCCCCCAGACTCCAAAAACGAAAAAAATTGGCTTTTTTCCATATATACTTTTTAAATAAATTTTATATAGTATAAAATATAATATTTTTTAAATATATAAATCTTGCTTCCAAACTTACCGAAGGTAATATGGAAGCTATGTATGATTGTTCCGAAGAACGAAATATTTTTATTTCTCCGATTACAAAAATTCCAAAACAGAAATACGTTTCAAAAATTTTTGGATCCGTGTCTGTCGCTCAATTTTTGCGAACCAATATATCTTAAAAACTACTCGTCCGATTTTAATGAAATTTAGATGGTAGGCCATAATTAGCCCCTTATTGGCCCCATAAGTTTTAATATGGTCATTTGTTTCTCCTCCACATGTGCACAAGCGTACATTTATTTACACCAATATCTTCAAAAGAACTCATGTGATTTTTATAAAATTTGGAGGGTTTGCCCAAAAAAAAATAATCCCGTCATGTACAAGTCAGCAAGCTACTAAAACGGTTTCTTCGGTCATAACAAATTCATATATCGTACATTATTTTATATGCTTATTACTTTTTTTAACTAAAGCATGTATAAAAAGTTGCACTTTGGAGAATTTAATGCGAGACTGCTTAAGCAAGGTGTCCATATATTATCCTTTAGCATCTTAGGTATGCACTTATTTGGTTCTTGTAGGGGTAATGGTCGCCATTTAAACGCGATACATATTTGAGACCTACATTTCAATACTTAATATAATACCCCACTTTAAAAAAAAAAAAAAAAAATACAAATTTTGGGTCTCCATAGTTGCGAGCACCTAAAATTTGACTTTTTTTATATTAACTCCTGGAAATATCATTGGACCACAGAGATGTATATTGGTAGCGGGGGGGACATTTTTTTTGCGTCTTGTTTTGGTAATTTGGGGGGTTAAATGGCCGGCATTTTGGGAATGCGATACATCATTTTGTGATCTACATTTCAATACCACTCAAAAATTACCAAAAAAGAAAAAAAGAAAAAAAAAAAAAATATATATATATATATATATAAATATATATATATATATATATATATATATTGTGATCTGTCCGCAATTGCTCGCTGATCTAAGACATTTTGAGTGTTTAAATTCGCAATTTTTTTTTCCTGTTTATGGGCAAGAAAGTTTAACTTGTATACCAAATTTAAAATCTCTAGCTACAGCACATCGTGAGATATATGCTCTAAGATGCGACGGACGGACCGACTAACTACCAATAGTATAAGGGTTTCTAGGATGACTTCGAAACCCTAACAATTAAACAAATTTGACAGATTTAAAAAACGGGGGGAAAATTAAATAAATTTACAATCATACGAAATAGGATGCGAGGAAGCTATGTGCAACACTAATTGGCAGACTATTTCTCCTTTAGTTTATTTTTTTTATAACAATAAAAATGCATCAAATGCCAAAGGCAATAATGCAGCTGCCATGAAATTTAGGAAAGCTGCTTTGTTGATTTCAAGATTAATGTGATTATATCAACATTAATTTTATACTTCGAGGTATAATACAGGTTCGAGGTATGTAGTGTATTTTAAGAGTAGTAAGTATAGTATTTTTATTAAATAAATAGAATAGTCCTATTGAATATTGAAGCTTAATCAGCTAAATTAAAATATCAAAATACTTTATTCAAACTAAGAAAGTTTCTTTATTATTCTTATTATAAGTCTTAGTCAAGCACAGTAAAAAATTGTTGTAAGAAAAATATATTCCTGTTGTTTAGGTTTTTATCTGGAAATAATTAATCATTCTCATTTATAAATTAATAATTAATTAGCCCAGTCTTTTCCATTTATTAGTTTTCGAGTTTTCCTAGGTAAATTTAATTATTATTGAACATTTCATCGGCCCAGTAGTTTAGGCTCCACGCGCTTGCCCATACGACAGACAGACATTTTTTAAAAACCACTTTTTTGGAATCAGGGGACCTCAAAACGTGTAAACCCATTAAAATCTCAAAATCGAATTTTCGCGACATCACAATACTTTCTCTTTATATGAGAAAGTAAATCTGAATTTGTTTTGTTTAATGCATTGAGTAGACCTTCTAAAGTCATTTAATGTTTTTTTAGGGTCCGTAGGCAAAACCAAGGACCCTTATATTTTCCTGCGTGTGTCTGTCCGTCCGTCCTCTCGCGTGCTCTCACGGCTACACCTTTCGTCCGATCACTTTGAAATTTGGCATGTATGTGTCATGTACATGCCCACATATTTTAAAAATATAGCGACTTGAAAAAAATATTTTTCAAAAAAATTAGGGTAAAAAAACTTTCTTTTTTTTTTTCGACACCGTGAGGGGTATCATATGAAAGGGTACGTCGAGCTGATTACAAAAATATATAATTCTTTGGATATAACTTTGATAGGGCGAGCGTAGGCAAGTTTGAAGTGGGTGTGAAACGTGTCCCCCCCCCCCCCCCCCTCTATCTCGCTTATGTGAAGTGCAAAAAATCTGAAAAAATTCCTGAACATTCTTCAACCAAAAGTAAAGATACCACTTTTTGGAAATTTCGAAAAAAATATTATTTTATTTTTTATTGACAAAATACGTTTTTTTATAATTATGGTCTTTTCGATGTATTTATATGGTTGCAGTCCGGTTCAGTGGCAAAAAAATTTTATCAGAGTGAGTTTTGAGAATATAAGACCCTTAGAATGGTTCAAAGTAAGCTTTTTAGCATTTTAAAAGAACACTGTTTATACACTTTACAGTTAAACACTATATAGTGTGGCCTACGGACCCTCGCTGTGTGCTGACTAGCACACACTTGACCTGTTTATTTAAAAATATTATTTTGGTACATTAAGGGTACATGGTTATGCTTGTACAAAGATCAAAATACCCGAAAAACCTATCATGATGTATACCGCTTAAAAACGTAAATCCATCAAAATCGAGTTTTCGTGTCATCGCAATACTTTCTCTTTATATGAGAAAGTAAAAATGGGTTATTTGGACCAATTTCGATTCTTAGGGGACCACATTTATTTGTATTAAATAATACATTTTATATATAGGTATTAGTAGTTGTATAAGCTCTTTGGCAAGGCTAAACCCTCCATTGGCTGTTGTGCTGTAAAGAGACAGAATGTAATAATGTGCGCATACGGTTGAAATTAATATGGAACTATCTGTGGGCAACTTTCGAATAACCCCAATTTCATCAAAATCATAAAATGTCATCCATTCGCTAACGCTACGCTCTTGGAGGACATCTCTTTTGATAGTATCTTCTTGGTTATTGCTCAATACTTAAAATGCCTAAAGGAACAATTATCTGATTTACCTATTAAACACTTTATAAATGTATGTAAGAAAGTTTGTTGTACCATTTTTTTTACTTCAGTGAAAATTGATTTTAAGGAATACATATTGGCTAACACATTTCTTATTTGTTCCTTTAGTCGTTCGGTGAAAAAGAAACAATGAAGGAGTTAGTGGATTATGGATAAACATCTGGTCTGAAGCGTAGTAATAGATAAAGGAAGGGGACGATATCAGTAGTTCTACGGATACAATTAGCCAAATGTCATGTCAAGTGAAATTGTCGTTTTGGATTACAATAGGGATTTTAGGGGAATCTAATAAACAATTTGCGGGGAGGGATTTAGAGGGTGGAGGTTCTGTCCAATAAAATGGCTATAAGCGTCGGTGGTGGTTGGGCTGGTTTCGCTTATCTAGGAGTGTATTGACCACGAGCTTCCTAGGCTTCCATTACCCCTCTAAAACTCCCGTTCTCAATTGCCTTCTCGTGATAATCCCAATTTGTATCCTCCAACTCTACCGAGAGCTCCAGATTAACTCGAACCATTCTTTTCGGACATCAGATAAAAACTTTGTCCGGGAGGTTTCTCTTTCTTTCTATCTAAGACCTTATTAACTTCATAATTTCTCGCAGTCTGGTCCGGAGAAAAACCGAATAGGGCTTAATACGGAGATAACAACAACTGACAATAATAAATAAGAGTAGGGGAGACTTGACAGGTTTAGATTTATAGCCCCGAACTTCCTAGATGTTCCTCCCTTCACCCTTATATAAACTAAACATGCTGAATTACTTGGTACTATCTGAAATAATAGCCTTGTCCCGCCTCTACCATACGACTTAATCTTTTTATACTCTATTGATATGGGAAAGAATTATAGCTTCTGAAATGTCAAATATGACAATAATCGAAATTGGATAACTTTTGTCTTACTCATTTTTATAACCAACGTATAAGAATTTTAAAACTAGATTTATATTTATTATTACATGATTTATTAATAAAAAAAAAAAAGTATTTAACATTTCAGAACACCATCATAAAAGACGTTAAATTTGCTACAATTTTTTAATTTTTTTTGTCCTTATAACAATTAAACAAAATGAAAAAAATTATTGATAGTGCATCACACTTTTATCTTTAGTGACACACGCATGTGTACTGTGACCGCTCGTAGTACTATGGCTGTTAAAAATATCATTTACTTCCTTTTAGATCATGTTTTATAAAAGCTTGTTTTTATATATTTTTTTAAATATAATATTTAGTTATACTTTTTAATCTTCGTAACTTTAAACTTAGTAATATATTCTAAAGGTACGTACAATACATAGTGCACCCCTCCCCATTTTATGTGGTAGAGCGGTGGGAAAATAGTGAAAACTTATTTGGGGTGTTCATATTTTACCTGACTACCTGCTGCCGAGGTAAAGGTGATAAGGTGGAAAGCTGCAAGCAGTGCACTGTGCTTACAATTTCCTTCAATTTTACCGTCAAAATTTATCGTTAAATTTAATGATTTTTCACACTGAAATAGGCTACACAATTTGTTCCCTTGGTGTCTCTCACAAATTGTGTAGCCTATTGCAGTGTGCAAACACGGTATTACATTGCTGTTGTGCTGAAAATAGGTGATTTTCTTTATCTAACAATTGATTTAAGATATCAGTGGGAATGTAAAAATAAAGGCATTTTTAAGGACATTTTAAACTACTAGAAAGTAATCGACAAAAAGGGGTTATAAAAGAGATATAATCTGTTGATATATGAAACAAATTAATTGAAATTTATGAGAGGAATACTCGTAGACATGTGCTCCTGATACTCCCTGTAAATTTTATTTTTATCGTTTTTAATTATTTATATTTTTACATAATAAAATGCTATCTCACTTGTCTTCACTTATTTTAACTAATTGCGATAAACGACTAGAAGCAACCATTCACTGTCATCTTTTCTATGGCACATGCTGTGACCTACAATGTTTTTCTAAAATTTAAGATCTAGTTTGTGTTTGAAACAATAATAGGATGGTATCATAAATAAATAGTCTGCCATTTAGTGTGGCACATAGCTTCTTCGCTCCCATTCCTTATACTTTAATGGTTTTATTCTTTTACAAACTATTTTGGTGAAATTTATTTAATTTTCCTCCGTTTTTTAGGGTTTCGAAGTTGATTTTTTTTCTTCTCGAAATTTTTATGCCGAGGATGATGTGTCTGCCTGTCCAACGCTCTTTGGTTCATATCTCCTGAACCGTTTAGGATCAAAAGTTTAAATTTAAAACACTGGTGCAATTTTTTGATCCACACAAAGGAAAAATTCAGAAAAGTTAAAAATTTAATATGCGGATGCGCAATTTGCAAAAATTTGGTAAACCCAATTTTTTTTAAATTTTCTATTTTTTTTTTTAATTTTCGAGTAGTACAACAAATAAAAGCTCCTGAAGAATAACTTACAAATATATATATATATAATGTACTTATTTAAATGTTGCATTCCTTATTCGCCTTATTGGTTATATGAGTTACAGTATACCCCAACAAAATATACCCCCTCCAAAATTTAAAGAGCGTAATTGGTTGAAATAAATCTGGGGCTATCTGCGGGCTGCTTACGACAAACGTCTTATTTTCATAAAAATCAGATTAGTACTTTGGAAGATATATAGGTGTATAAATAAATCTATGTTTGTATACGCATATAGAAAAATAAGAAATGGACGAAAAAATAATTAGAATATTAATAAACGGTCCATACAAGCTCATTAGTATTACACAATATTCTGGTCAATAAAAAATCCAGTCGTGATGGTTTCACACTTTAAATTTACAATCTTCAACATTCAATATTGTTGTACAATATCAAATATTGTGTTGTAATATTAAGCTACTTAACTAATTTAAAAGTAATCTTCCTGATATTATGAGAATTAGTCATATTGTTTAAGTCTAGTTCAAAAGAATATGGTATGTAAAACATATTTACTTAAAACTCCTGGAACACATGTATTACACTACACTTAGTGACATATTTATCACTAAAGTTCTAAAATTATTAAAACATTTAGAATTTTTAATTTCCTTCTCATTAATTTCTAAAGGCCCCTATACACGATCAAACATTTTGCGCAAACATGATGTAGGGAAAATTTAGGCCATACACGTCAAACATGATGTTTGCGCAAACATCAAACAGCCCCATACACGTCAAACATGATGTTTGCGCAACATCAAACATCGAACGCAAACATCGAACATCGAACATGTTGCGCAAACATCAAACAGCCCCATACACGTCAAACATGATGTTTGCGCAAACATCAAACAGCCCCATACACGGTCAAAATGTTTGCGCAAACATGATGTTTGCGGCCTTAACGCTCTTGGAGGACGACATCTCTTTTGATTGTATTTACTTGGTTATTACTCGGTGCTATAATGACTAAAGGAACACCTAAAGGCCCCCATACACGGTCCGTACGCGGACACAGCCCCATACACGGACCGTGTATGGGACTGTTTAATGTTTGCGCAAACATGATGTTTGACGCGTATGACCTAAAATTGCCCGACATCAGGTTTGCGCAAACATGTAATAATAACAATAATAAACATCTCATCAAACATTTTGCGCAAATTTTTTGATCGTGTATGGGGGCCTTAAAACCACGCAAGTTTCTTAAGGTCTGGTATAGAATCTGAGATAGCTCTGTCTATATAAGATAAAAGTCGAGCTGTTCCAAGTAGTTTTTGATGAAAAATGTATGTACTTCAGAACGAATATAGCAAACCTTTTAAGATACACAAGATTGAGTGTGTGAATAAAAGTAAATTAACTTGTCAATAGCATACTGCTGAGACTTGATCGTTGTATACCTGTTCTTTTTTAAGTTAACTTAGAGGCATTTGAACAATAAATCAAGGCTGTTCATTTAATAAAGAGTGACGACAATGGTAAATTAATTTGTGCCCGGTATTTATTGACAGGGGAACCAATTCCGTGGTCATAGTTGTTAATCAATCTTGTTTAGGGTGATTTGCGAGGTGCCAATAAAAGGTATTCTTTCTGGGGGAGTATTGATTACTAGCTTGTTGTGCTTTTGTTTTATTACTGAACTCATCCATCACGGGTCCTGACTTGAGCCACACTTTGGTCTAAGATTAGTAAACTCACCTTAGACTTGATACCATCTTTTTAGTAAATAAAAGTTTTTCCTGATTATTATACAACAAATTTATGAAAAATTGTTCAAATTTAACATTGCACGTACTAATGTGAATTACACATAACGGCTATTTATCCTAACGTTTAATCCAGTCTCAAAAAATGAATTATTACTAAAAACAAATTTTGTTCCGAATATCTTTAGAAGACTCTAATTTTAGACTCTAAATTTTACTACAAAATATTGTTCGAACTTTTGGTGTTTCCTATTTTGGCTCTCCCGAAACGCCTATGGTATGTAGGCAAAATGAAGTGAAACCCTTTTTCAAAAATCCCTAAAATAGTCGTTTCGTGGTCGGAGAATGAAAGAAATCGTGTTTCAAAGTCGGCTCTTTTTAGCCCTACTATAGCCATGAATAATCAATTTTGAATTGTTTTGGCCATTTTAAGTCATTTTTATAGGCTGTAACTTATGGAAATTGCCAACAATGGACGAAAGGGGCTATAAAATATAAAGTGTGGAGACATGACTTATTTTGTAGGTCTAAAAGAGCTGATTGCGACTCGTTTGGGTATCGGCCCTGAAACGCCTTTTGTAAGGCAAAATAGTGAGACAACTTTTTTTTTTTAAAAAAAGCCCTATGCAGGCGTTCCGGGCAAAGAAGGAAATGTTCTTTCCGTGATTTTGCTTTATATGCCAGACAAAATGAGACATGATTCACCTTTTTATTTTTTGGCCATTTGTGGTGAATTTAACAAATTCCACGGGTTCCAATACCCCTGGAATTGGAAACAAATTCCAAAATCCAGGGAAATTTTCCTAAAACTGTCAACGATAAGTGGCGACATTTTGTCGGGCTAATCAAGTTTCCTTTTTTTGGATCTCTCGTTTTTGGATCGCTATGAAATATGCGCATTTTTCTCCTTTTATTAGAGAACTATGTTGTAATAAAGGCAATATTAAATAAAATGAAAAATATAGCCAAACAAAACATGGTAGGAAAAGGCAACGCCGACCTCTAAAGCCCGCACACGGTTCATAGTATTGTCAATGCAGAAAAATATCGATTAGGGTGTATAGTATTGCAATATTGATCCCCAAAAAAACCTAACCGTGAAAAAATGGCTAAGTTTCAGACCCCTTCCCAAAAAGGCCAGTTTATCAAAGTAGTGATATCTACAAGTCTGCTCATTCTTTAGTCCATAACCTCACTTCACCCTACTTTCATGAGCAAGACTGCTCTTTTATTTTTATTGTTTAACACTTGGCCAGTTTCTGAATGAGGAGTATTATAGGTGAGTGGATTTTGTTGGGGATATTATTCCTTTTTGCTAGCTTCAACATCGTGGGCAGCGATCATAGAATCCTAAAACGGAAAGATATCCAACTCCCCTCTTTATCTACCTGTGTTAGAGTACTAGCGCTCCACGGGAATTTGCGGTTAATAACTATAATATATAAGTGGCAATGTCCTGATTGACTGACTGACATAGAATCAACGCACAGCAAAATCTGCTTAACCGAGAGACTTGAAATTTTGAGGATATACTCGGTTCATATCATAGGCATCCACTAAGAAAGGATTTTGCGAAATTTTTATTTTTGTACCCAGGGGTACGGGGTACAAATGTCAAAGTAATGAATACTTTTAATGATGCATATCGTTGAAAAGATCTTTAAAAGTACAGTAATTGTTGTTATGCACAGTTTTGTCATATTTTCATTTAGGAGAGGGGTAAAAAGGAAATGTCAACGTAAGTGTGTGTACACGCGCGCGCGAACGGGCGCGTGTGTGTGTGTTCTTTATTCAAATCTACCGTTTTATTCCGATTTCAATGAAAATTTGCACACTTGACCTTCAAAGCAAGGGGAAAAGGGGAATGTCACTGACTTTTTTCATTTTCGAAATTTTGATTTTGGTACACAGGGGTACGGGGTACAAATGTCAAAGTAATGAAAACCCTTCACGATGCATACCGTTGAAAAGCTCTTTAAGAGTGCTGTACAATTATTGTCATGTACATTTAGGGGGGTAAAATGGAAAAATATATCTATATGTATGTATAAAAAACTAATAATTGTTGTGTCTGTACATTTATCCGATTGGGCTAAAATTTTGTATTTATGTATTCATTTATTTATTTTATTTTATTTTTTTTTATTATTATTTTTTTTAAAATACCTTTATTGAATAAAACATATTAATACATAAATAATATTTTAGTACATCAATTTATCTATTTTATTGATTTTACATTTTAGCTCAACATGAGGTTATCTCTCCACTATAGAGAACATGGAGGCCCGAGCTGTGGAGAGAGAATATGGGGTATTTCCACTGAATGAGTAGTCCTGACAACGAATTTAAGTTTAGAAAATTTTATATCTGTCTGTCTGTGCGTCAGTCACGTCCAAATGGCTGAATAGATATTGGAGGTTCTTGGGTACAATGTTAAGCTTAATTCTGCGGGTGATATAAAACGATTTGGTAGCTTTATATGGAGCTGAGAACGGGGCTTCTAAATAGATTTCAAAATTCTTATTTCATTTTTCATAACAAAATGTATTTAACCAAAATTGCAGAAGAAACTACTGACCATATTTTATGTTTTGTGGAAATTTCTGTAGGAAGAACTGTTAAAGAAATTATTTTTTAATCACTGTCAAAAAATATTTAGATTTATTTTTAGATATTAAGGCAATAATTAATAAATCACGCCTTACCATGCCTAAACCTTTACTAACTTAATCATGACCACTTCTTTAAAATTCTAAAAAAAATCTACGAGTGTAGACGTAGTATAATAATTTCTAAATTATATTGATAACTGCCAATAGAGATTTTCTAAAATTTTATCCCTAAGGGGAACATAAGGACAGAGTAAGAAAAGAAGGGGAATTGAGCCCAGACCGATCTCCTAAAGTTAGGAAGTTAATACTTGAGAAAGAGGTCATATTTTGGATATAAGTATGTATATTAATAAAAGATAATTCCAATTTCAACCAAGGGATGTAAAATGACACGGGGAGGGGGGGGGGGGGGGGGTACAGAAGGAAAATACCACTGCTTCTCCTTTTTAAAAATTTTGTCGGAATGAATTACTAATTTGGGATATTAGCAAATTATCTTATCAAAGGGGAGGGATAGAATCTATATATTCTCGCTTTGTAAAATAATTTAAATGTTTCTTGATGGTACTTTATAAATCCATTAAATTGAAAATAAAACACCCCGTAGCGAAGCACGGGTATTCAGCTAGTTGTAAATAAATCTTTTACACCATTCAAAATATTTTTCTTTCATAATTCAAAGAAATAAATGTATAAATTAATTTGTCAGTATACTAGATTCGAACCCAGGAACCTTCGCGTTCGGAGCAATCGCTCATCTCACACAGCCACCGAGGCTGGTTTTTAATTATTTTGTTTGTTTACAAAATAGTACAAATGTCTAACAACCAGTATTTGTTTATATTTTAGAATTCGAGGAATATCATAGATCATAAGTAGTTTACAATTTTAACCACCATCTGCCCGACCAGCGCTAGTGGTCTTACACCTCTAGAATACTGGAGTTGGATACCCCTGGAATCGTGGGCGTTGTCATATAATAATGACATAATATGACATTATGTCTAATGATATGTCATACTAATGATATGTCATACTAGGTATATACCATTCATAAATGGTATATACCTTTTTAAATTTTGTATCGCGTAACCCGCACTTCCGCCGTCCGGATGTTCCCGAAAAGTTGGATTTAAGCTTTTCTCATGTGCTCCAAGCGAGTCAGGAAAAAAAAAAATATTATAGTCTCGAATCTTTGTGGCACAATTTACAGATGTACTGTTTATTTATTTATTTTTTTTCCCTTGTTTTCCTTTTTATCCCCCCCCCCCAAAAAAAATGAAAATATGACAAAAGTGTATATAACAAAAATTACTGTACTCTTAAAGAGCTTTCCAACGACATGCATCATGAATGGTATATTCTTTTTGTGACTTTTGTACCCCGTACCCCAGTACTTCCGCAACCGGATGTTCCCGAAAAGTTGAAGTTAAGCTTTTCTCATGTGTCCCAAACGATCCTCGCAAAAAAAAATTATCCTCGAATTTTTTCCGCACAAATTTACAGATTGACTGTACTATTTGTATCAAGTTTAGAAGGAATAGAGCGGAAAGTATAAAGTTGGTATTCTACGTCTGAATAGAGTGGAATATCTAGAAAGTACATAATTATTTCAACTTTCCTAATACATGATACTGTTAGTATTAATTCTAAGTCTAGTATATTTTCGTATTTTTCTTCAAACGGGAATCCTTTTGTTTCTACAGGGTGTTACCGACCTAAACCGAAAATTTTTTTTGGGTGAAACTAAATCCAAAATGGAGCAAAACTCCACCAAGCGCACTTTTCTATCTCAATCCCTTGCCGAGATATGATTTTTTTAAGTTTATTGTTTAAAATCAAGTTTTTTGCTAATGAAACCGTTTATCCACTCCAACTCAATATTTTTTAACTTTTGTCTATATTTTCGAAATCAGCGTTAAATTTCCTATTACATTAGAGCATTTTTATGTTTGGAAATTATTAACTAAAAACCGAAAAACCATTTCAAACGTTCAAAAATTACAAAAAATAAAATTTCAGAAATTCTTTGAACACTCACTATTTTCCAAGAAAAACTCTTGAAGACTGTCAAATCTCACAAAAACATCCTCATTTAATACTCTTTCGAATGGTATAAATAACATAGCGATTCCGTATCGATTTCATGGAGAAATTCAAGTTTGAAAGCAAAAAAACGTCCTACAAAACGTTTAGCAGGTGCGGTACCTACCAAAATGCTTGGGTGGAACGAGAAAAATCCACAGCAATTTTTTCAAATGGAAATTTATTTCATAAAACATTTCAATAGAAAACCACTTTTGGATACGAACAATTAGATTAAGACATTTAGATTATAAATTCTGAAAAAACCACTCTCGGATACGAAAAGTTAAGATCAAACTTTACAAGTATGCTTTAAATTGTGTGCTCAAAGTGGTTTCCTCCGTTGCGAATGCAGGCTCTTGCCCTTTTTTGAACCTACCAACTACCGACCCAACCCGTCAAACGCATAGAATAAATATCGCGGAGTGTTACTTTAAATAAGGACGGATTGCATCCTTACTACTTCAAAGCTGTACAAGGTTTGGAGGAAAATGATCCTTGCACAACGTATTTTACAATCCGAATTTTGCAGGGGGTTGTAAATACCGATATGGAACAGTATCATTTCCTAAGAAAAATTCTGTGACACATGAATCAACTTTCAGGTGGGAGGGTGTGTTCAACATACATAATCGTCACCACTGGACCCATGAAAACCCTAACAGGACTCAGTTCATCATTCCAAACTAGATTCACAGTCAACGTATGGGCGTCATCCACTTTCATTCACAGTCAACGTAAGTGTTGGTAATATTGTGATCGGGCCTTCTTTCATGGGTTGTTCCATAGCGGTATTTATCAACCACCTGCAAAATTCGATACGATAAGCAGGATCATTTTCCTCCAAACCTTATACAGCTGTGAAGTAATAAAGGATGCAATAAAGGATATTTATTCTATGCGTTTGACGGTTGGGTCGGTGTTGGTAGGTTCAAAAAAGGGCAAGAGCCTGCATTCGCAACGGAGGAAACCACTTTGAGCACACAATTTAAAGCATACTTGTAAAGTTTGATCTTAACTTTTTGTATCCGAGAGTGGTTTTTTCAGAATTTATAATCTAAATGTCTTAATCTAATTGTTCGTATCCAAAAGTGGTTTTCTATTGAAATGTTTTATGAAATAAATTTCCATTTGAAAAAATTGCTGTGGATTTTTCTCGTTCCACCCAAGCATTTTGGTACGTACCGCACCTGCTAAACGTTTTGTAGGTGACGTTTGTTTGCTTTCAAACTTGAATTTCTCCATGAAATCGATACGGAATCGCTATGTTATTTATACCGTTCGAAAGAGTATTAAATGAGAAAGTTTTTGTGAGATTTGACAGTCTTCAAGAGTTTTTCTTGGAAATAGTGAGCGTTCAAAGAATTTCTGAAATTTTATTTTTTGTAATTTTTGAACGTTTGAAATGTTATTTCGGTGTTTAGTTAATAATTTCCAAACATAAAAATGCTCTAATGTTATAGGAAATTTAACGCTGATTTTGAAAATATGGTCAAAAGTTAAAAAATATTGAGTTGGAGTGGAAAAACGGTTTTATTAGCAAAAAACTTGTTTTTAAACAATAAACTTCAAAAAATCATATCTCGGCAACAGATTATGATAGAAAAGTGCGCTTGGTGGCGTTTTGCTCCATTTTGGATCTAGTTTCACCCAAAAAAAAATTTCGGTTTAGGTCGGTAACACCCTGTAGAAACAAAAGGATATACCCTGTATATGCTGTGAGATTTTTAAGAGCTCAATTAATAAATCTTAAGGAGGAATGATACTAGGGTGTAATGTTTTTAACTTACAGAAAATAAGGGAATTCTCAATTGTTTTGCAGTACATTTAGGAGGATTGTAAACAAGTTTTGAATTTGATTTAAAACGTCTTTTGTTGACATAACTTCCTGATATGAAGAGACATTGTTTACTATGTCGCTCAGTTGTATGAGTTTGGATTTTAATTCTAGAGTGTTATATTGTATATATCTTATAGTATTATTGTAATTTCTTATTATTTGGTTACTTATGCTATATTGGGTAGCTACTTGTTTTTCTAAATTATTTTGGTTAAATTTAATATGATTTAATATTTTATTATATTTTTCCCCATCACTAGAATCTAAAATACCCGTAACTAATTTAATCATACTACCATTAATTAAACCTCGTCTTGGCCTTTGCTCTGAGGCGTGACTATCTATCATACTAATCTTATCCCTAATGCTATATCTAATAAAATTAATAATTTTACAATAATTATTTATTTGACTTAATAAGTAATTTTTATTATGGGCTTTATCTAGTATTTTTAAGTACCTAATTATTATTTAGCTTTATATATTTGTCGTACAGTAATTTATTTAAAGTTTACAATTATAACATAGAACAATAACTTACAAATATTGATTTTACAACAGAGTTGGAGTCGATGGGAAGACTGAGCGCGCGCGATGTAACACCTTACCTAAATATGGTAAAAGTGCTGATGTTATGTCTGGTTGAGTCAGGAGTATTTCCATTGTTAACTTAAATATATGCATTAAACCGACGAAGAATACTACGGAATAGAGTATAAGAAAGAAGAGTAATAGAGAATTGAGTATTATAATACATATATTATTACTATAGTGTTATTAATATATTACTATATTTGTAAGATATTATATAATATCAAGTAAAGATATACTGCGGCATCCTTGCTGGAACTTGGCCTGCTGCACTTCCGTATGAGCTCAGATTATTACAATTCAACTTGGTACCAATTTTTTTAAAATAAACAAATGACATCCATAAATTAAAAATGTAGGCCTTTAAAATTATATGCAAAACATTTTTTTAAAATGCTTGTGTGACGCTTTTTGGTAAAGCTTATCGAGTTTATGTGTCAAAGTAAAGACATGAAAATGTAAAAGAAACCGACATTGCAGATTCTTGCGTTTGTAAATTAGCAATTTAATTGAACATATCTGTATATCGCAGGTAAAGGGCACTTTGAGCCAAATTGTAAATTTTTCGGGAGAGCTATTTTAATGATTTTTTTAATGATGTATGGCGCAAGGCCATACTGATAAGACTAGTAGCTCTCTCACTCTACTAAGTGGAGTGGATATAGGGCACTATCTGGACATAGTGCTAACTTATTCTTAATTCTCTGGAGGTAAACAGCTACATGTCCAAATAGTGCTCTTTACCTCCCCAGCATGTTGGTTCATAGTGCCTTTTCCAACTGGCTAAATCCGTGAGTTTTAGTTTTAGCACATAGTGCCTTGTACCTCTAAAAAATGGGGGGAAAAATTAATAGGAAACTGTTAAAACCTCAATTTCGTAAAAAGTGGAGGTAGTGCCCTTTACCTCCCATACACAGATATGTCGTGCACGATGAAAGAAAGTACTTTTCTTCTTTTCCAGTTTATTAATAAGTAATCTTTTAGCTTCGTCACCCATATTTTTATAATGAATCCAAAGAATTATAAAAAATATTAAAGCAAAAAATTAATTAGTTTATTAGGAATAAAATTTTATGAGTTATGGCGTTAGTCCGATGCAAATCAGAGCAGTTAAACAGAAGTTGTAGTTGAGGGGGGGGGGTGTGGTGGTTTTAGTAGAGTTTTATCAAGAGTATTAAACTGCTAAGGGCCAGAAGAAATGATGGACGGAGTGTGATAGGGATGGAGGAGAGCAGCGATGTAATCGAGTTCAGTTAGCTCCAACCTTTTTCTATTCTCCTAGTACAGTGTACAGCGTTTTAGAATCGCTTGGGTAGGGGACGCCCTAGCGACAGCTGTACCAAGCGCAGTAGTGGGAGACATTATCCCTACCAAGAGCGGACAGACTCGATTGAACACCTCCTATACCTTCCTAATACCCTGATCCTATATCTTCCCCACTCGTGTAACGGTAACGCTTTTCGAGGTTAATGTGCCATAGCCAAAACATAAAAATGTGCCATAGTCAAAAAAAATGGTCACTTAACACGGAACACGGCACTCGCGAAAAAGGCAGGACGCATTTTTAAAATAATTGAACGAGCCCAGTGAGTTCTTAATTTCAGAGACTTGGGATTCGAAAAGTTTGCTTGTTTGTCTAACGATAACTAGAGTAAAAATTGATAAATTTCAACGAAATTTGGCACATATATGCATCTCAGCATTTTTGAGAACGGAATAGTTTTTGGAAATTCCACACTAAATATTTTCAATATGGCGGAAGACTAAAAAAAAAAGGTTTTAGTCAGCATAATGTGTTATACATAGTTTGAAAGGCCTTTAAGAGAAAGGAAAGGAATGTGTAACTAATAAAATGTTACACTTAATATTTTCAAGATAGCGGTCAATATGACGGACGACTAAACAAGAAGTTTTTTATGCAGTGTGACATTTTATACATCGATTGAAAGCTCTTAAAGTCTAGAAAAGGAATATCTAACTATTAATTTAACTATAAATTTCACACATAATATTTTCAAACGAAAACTAAAAAGGTAATATAACGAAAACGGCGGTCAATATAACGAAAACTAAAAAGAAGTTTTAGTCTGCATGACATGTCATAAATCGTTTAAAGGAATTTTAAAGGCTAAAGATTATGTACAAATACTGTATAAACAGGCGAGCGTAGCCAGCCTGCATTAATTTTATAATATAATTATTATGAACAAATACTTTTACAACAGACGAGCGTAGTGAGCCTGCAATCATTTTATTAAATAAAATATTTACTACAAATGCTGTATAAACAGGCGAGCGTAGCGAGCCTGCATTAATATTATTAAATAAAGATTATGGACAAATACTTTAGTAACAGGTGAGCGTAGCGAGCCATGTAAAAATGCTATATAAACAGGCGAGCGCAGCGAGCCCGCAATCATTTTATTAAATAAAAATTATGTAGAAATGCTGCATAAACAGGCGAGCGTAGCGAGCCCGCAATAATTTTATTAAATGAAGATTATGTAGAAATGCTGTATAATCAGGTGAGCGTAGCGAGCCTGCACTAATATTATTAAATAAATATTGTGTACAAATGCTGTATAACCAGGCGAGAGTAGCGAGCCTGCGTTAATATTATTAAATAAAGATTATGGAAAAATACTTTTACGACAGGCGAGCGTAGCGAGCCAGCAATCATTCAATTAAATGGAGATTATGTAGGTAAAAACAGGTGAGCGCGGTGAGCCTGCAATAACTTTATTAAATAAGGATTATGTACGGATGAAAGGAAAACAGTTTTAACTACCGAGAACGTTTGACAATATACGAAAATAGATCTCACAGTATATCGGCTTCTGTTGACAACTTTAAATTTATGATCGGGGCCAATATTGAAGACGACTAAAGAGAAAGATTTTAGTCTGCATGACTTGCCATACATTGTTTTAAAAAGCTTTATGAGTAGCAAATGAATATGTAACTATTGTTACAAAAGTTTTGCAACAAATGTGACCGGATTAGGGTGTTAAAAAGTAAGCTTATTCTTATATGCTGTTTTACGTAAAATAATTTTAAAGCTCTTTTCAGGTTGAATAAGAATATGTTAGGTTTTCATCGAAAAATGATCCTGGTAACAATATTGAGAACATAGTATGGGTGATATAAGACCACAATCTACGCGAGTTCTTTTTGCACCGCATCACTAGTAAATACTCGATTTAAAGAGCAATTACTGTAAAATTTGAGCCCTATTTTCAAATCACAAATAAAATCGGCAAATAATTGAGGACGCTAAAGGAGCTCAAAAATTAAAAATTATTAATCAAATCTAGCTCCAATTAAGGTACAACCGATGGAGGTGTGATAAAAAGTCAGATTCAAACTTATAGTTTTTCAAAATCAGTAACTGTTTGTTCAATTTGTTTTTCGATACGACTTACTGGTAATTCTTAATTAAAACCATTATCACTTATATTGGAGTAGTTAGTGTCTTGACGACGGTGACGTACCTCGAAACCAACCTCGACGTCCACCATTTATAATTATTTGAAAATTATTTTTTTTTTAAATTTTCCTGTCAGTTACATGGCTATAGCAACACATAAAAAATTGATACTTCCTATCTATTCTGGAAGTTTTTTGTTTATTTTTTAATTTTTATTTTAAGTTACTTGCAAAAGATTGCTATTTATTAGTAACATAGATTACAATGGTTAATTAGTGTGGTTTATCGAGAGAGGAGAGGCTACCCAGTGGTAGTACTCTTATCAGGTAGTGTACATTATTTTAATTATTGTAATAAATCTCTTGGCCACACCTCTTCAGCCGACGGGGAGGGCGGTCGGTCGGGGATATGGTTGGAAGCCATGGATTCAACTAAAGGATTAGGATGATGGTTTAGGTTTTCATGGAATTTTGTGTAGCGGGAAGAAGCGAGGTCTTGTACAAAGGGAATTTTGAGGTCGTTGTGAATTGTGAGATTGGAAACGTATGCGGGAGAAGTAGTGATTTTCGAAGGATCTTTGATTGAAGAGATTGGATCCTATAAGAATTTGAGCGCTTGGTGCTACCCCAGAGCTCAATTCATAGGTCCAAATAGGTTTGAGTATTGAATTGTAGATAAGGAGTTTATTAGGAAGGGATAAGGTGGGATCTTTGGTCGAGGAGTCGCAATAAGAGTTTGTACCGTCTGTAGTCCGTACGTTTAGTTTTGGTGTGCAGAGCCCAAGTCAATCGTCGGTCAAGATGGAGACCTAGGTACTTTACGGAAGAGGATTGAGGGATGACTCCTCACTCAAGGATGACTCAAGGACAAGTTTAATGCCTGAGAATAAAAAGTGACGTGAACAATTTTTTGCTAATTTATTTTTATCCTCCAAGGAGATCAAGGTGGTTTTGGATGTTGGTGGATGCTGCATTAGGATCAGAGGATGTGGAAAATATACACTTATCTTCGGTGAAGGTAGCAAATTGGGTAGTAGGAAGTTGAGGGATTTCGGATGTATAAAAGGAGTATAGTAAAGGACCAAGAATACTTCCTTGTGGTACACCAGCGAGAATAGGACATGTAGGAGAACGGGTAGGACCACAGCTTACATGGAAGTATCTATCATTGAGATAGGATTTAAGGATAAGGTAGTAGATAAAGGGGAGGATGCCCTTTAGTTTCCACAGTAGGCCCTGGTGCCAAATCCTATCAAAGGCCTGGGCCTCATCTAAGAAGACACTTGTGCAATGCTGTTTTCACTCAAGGGAGGATGAGATGGAGTCGACAATCCGGTGACACTGTTGGATAGTGGAATGTTGACATCGGAAACCAAACTGGTGATTAGGAAGGATGTTGAATGCATGGACTATTTTGGATATTCGATTGAAGAGTAGTTTTTCTAGGATTTTACCGAGGATTGGAAGCAGGCTAATAGGACGATAGGATGTGACAAGGTGTTGAGGTTTATTAGGTTTAGGGAACATCTTTATAGTTCTGTACTTCCACAGGTAAGGAAAATACATGGTGTGGAGCACAGCATTGTAAATGTAGGTTAGGAATATAATAGATTTTTTAGGAGTTGTTAAATTACAGAGGAGGTGATAAGGTCATAGCCGG
Organism: Gerris lacustris; assembly: GCA_951217055.1. Taxonomy (NCBI): domain Eukaryota; kingdom Metazoa; phylum Arthropoda; class Insecta; order Hemiptera; family Gerridae; genus Gerris; species Gerris lacustris. The sequence goes on along the minus strand of OX578277.1, from coordinate 68,267,759 downwards.
GACTTTTATTATTTGAGAAATGCTTAAATATGTATTTAACGTCGGATGGAGAAAATGATTTAGGAGGAGGTAAGAGTTGTAAGTATAAAGGTCTTTAAGGAGGGAATTTACGTGTTCGGGATCAACTATATCTGGATGTGGTTTGAAAAAATCTGAAAGGTGAAGGGAAAAAGGATGGGCTCTTCTTGAGATTTGGACCAGGAGTTGTCGCTTTTAAGGAGAGGAGAGGAAATATTTTTGTAGTATAGGATCCGGTTAGTCGCTGTCCAGAGAGATTTGTCCTTTGTCGTTAGTTGGTTGGTATATTCTTCGAATGTTTTACATCTGTGGTCTCTAAATGCGTTTTTTAGTTGTCTTGTCAGTCGGTTGTAAATTTGTTTGTCCAATGGGAGTCGAGATCTCTGCCATAAAGCTCTTGCGTGATGCCTCTCCGTAATGAGTTGGCTAAGTGAGATGGGGATGAATTGTTTTTCGGGTGATTTTCTTCGTTTTGATGAGGTAGAGTCCCAAACTAAGCCATGCATCATCTCGATAAATTTTCTCACGCAAGAATCGATGTCTCCAGGAGTTTTAAGTGAAATGTTTAAGTTAGTACGTTCGTCGAGTAGCTGTCTAAAATGGTCCCAGTCAATTGGTCCGCTTATGAGGTTACTAGGAGACGAATTTAGGATGGGATTTGAGTCTAGGACAAGGAGAACAGAATTATGATCTGAAGACAATTCTTGTAAAACCTTTAGGTGTGGATGGTGAGTTCTGAGAGGGGAACGGTAAGGAGTTGTTCTGAGGGTGCTCAGTAATCGAGAGCCTCGGGGTTTACTAGCTCGGCATCCCATTGTTGATGCTTTGCGTTGAAATTCTGGAAGTGACTTGAAATTTTGATGACGAGTAAGTGAGACAGTAACAAAAATGTAAACTTTCCCCTTTTGAAAAGGCTTAAAACAAAGGGCTCATTTTTTTTATAGTGTCATAAGTTCATATAGGGTTTCTATACTTACAATTCTGATTCCGAAATATTGTCTCTTTCTTAGCTCTCGGCCTCGAATCGTCTTTTTTTAGGGCTTCCTAAAGAAAAATATCTCCCTATTTGGTTGCTTCCTCCTTCAATTTTCAAAATTCTTTTCTTTAATTGTGTCTTCAGAGGTTAAACTAACTTTTTATGATATTATGTCCCTAATTTGGGGCTTTTTTCAAGCAATAAGGCCCGTGTGAAGACTTCTTCAGGCCTCTTTCACACGAGACAACTTAGTTGATTTAACTTCTCTTCCCAACAGGTCAGTACGATGTTAGAACCCGAGGTGCTTGCTCTTCTGCAAGAATAGCACAAAAAATCACTGGGAAGTACTTGCGTCCAAGAACTTTTTAGGGTTTCGTAGATGATTAAGCATATCCTTTAAATAATTATAATTTTGTTTTCTTCGACCCCAGGGATCCCTGGTTCGATCCCCCGGGGGGTCACAATGGTTATTATCGGTAATAACGACAAGGTAAATTACATTTATTTCAGGAAATTTTTATCACCCCACCTTGAGGCATAACTATGAGTTATTTCAAAATGTTAGGACCAGCCGTTATATAATGGTTGGGGGGGGGGGGGTATATTTTAACTACTACTACTACTTACTATTCAGCAGCTTTCATTTGATACCCCACTCGAAAATTAAATAAACAGGTCAAGTGTGTGCTAGTCAGCACACAGCGAGGGTCCGTAGGCCACACTGTATAATGTTTAACTGTAAAGTGAATAAACATAAAAAGCTTACTTTGAACTATTCTAAGGGACTGATATTGTCAAAACACACTCTGATAAAGTATTTTTTGCCACTGAACCGGACTAAATCCATATAATTACATTGAAAAGACCATAATTATAAACAAAAAACAATGACAACTAATGATTATTTTTCACATTTCCATGTTTAGGCTGTGCTACATAACTCGAAAAGTGTTACTAAAAAACGTTACCCGGTGTATCAAGTTAGAAAGGTATAGGAGGTGTGCACAGTCTGTCTCCAGCTTCTGGGCCTCCCTCCACCGTTCGTCATAGGGCCGAAGAAAGTCGAAAAGATATACGTGTGACAGAGAGTTAGGAAAGTACAGGAGGTTGCCATCAACTCTCAGCCCTCTCGGCCTACCTAGTATGAAGGCATATTAACAATTCGTAGAAGGCGGGCCGGCGCCTTTGAATTCAGTCGTTTGTAATCTAGCCGCGGGAGTGCCGGTGTGGAGATAAGAATAATAAACAGGTCAAGTGTGTGCTAGTCAGCACACAGCGAGGGTCCGTAGGCCACACTGTATAGTTAAGTAGTATCCTATTGATGGTGTTTTTTAAAATGCTAAAAAGCTTACTTTAAACTATCCTATGGGTCTGATATTCTCAAAACACATAATTAAACTTCTGATAAAGTATTTTTTTTGCCACAGAACCGGACTACAACCATATAAATACATCGAAAAGACCAAAGTTATAAGAAAACGGATTTTGTCAATAAAAAATAAAATAATCTTTTTTTTCGAAATTTCCAAAAAGTGGTATCTTTACTTTTGGTCGAAGAATGTTTTTCTAATTTTTCCAGATTTTTTGCACTTTTCATAAGCGAGATAGAAGGGGGGGGGGACACTTTTCACACCAACTTCAAACTCGCCCTATCTAAGCTTATGACCAAAAATTATATATATTTTTGTAATCAGCTCGACGTACCGTTTCATATGATACCCCCCACCACCATGGTCTCCAGAAGAAACAAATATTTTTTACCCCCTAAGTTCTTTTACTCTAATTTTTTTGAAAAATATTTTTTTTAAGTCGCTATAATTTTAAAATTTGTGGGTAAGTGCTATATATGCCAAATATATAATATATGTGGCAATATAAGGAAAATGTAAGGGTCTTTGGTTTTGCCCACGGACCCTAAAAATGAATGTTAGTATATCTGTATGTCTCTTTTGCCAATATTGTATATTTTACAAGGATATATTGCAAATTATAACATACATTTTCATCTAAGGCAACATTATATAACTAAATAAACTATATTTATGAGGTTTTTCAAAGGTAGCCGCTATACATTTCTTATGTTATTCATGTATATTAGGCGGTACGAAGTTCGCCGGGTCAGCTAGTCTTTCGTCGACTTAACAGATTTCACCTGTTGCTTTGTGTAAAATCTGCTATCTCTCTTATTATATCCTGACCTGACTGAAACAGGTCAGGACTTAACATGTACACTAAGGTGACTTGTAAATTGTAACTTCACAGTTGAATAAACCTAGTTCAGAGACTGAATATGAAAGAGCTGATTATACTTAAAAAATGTAGAGAAAAAAAAATATATAATTTTTGGGTATTTACAGTATTTACTCGTGTCATAACTCAATTTGGCCAATTTTGAAATTAGCTGATTTTACGTAGGTGACACAGATATACTCGTAGTTGCATGTTCACATATTTTGTTAATTTGAGTATTAAATTTGATAATTTGAGTGATTTATTTTGCCATCCTTTTTGTTATTTTTTGCCTATATTACAAAAGAAAATTGTAAGATACGGGGTAAATTCGACTAGCAAATAAGTTTGCAGGAATAAATTGAATTTAGAGTACTTTTTCTTTGTCTATCCATTTGGAGCATTCTCATGTTTGACAATGACCACGTCTTGTTGGGTACAATAACGTAATTTTCAGTACTTTTAGATCATACCAGTATAGATTAAACTTATGCTGATCCTGCATAAAAATCTTCCCATCTTTTCTTTCCCATCTTTCTTTTGCAATGGAAAATTCATTTCTGCTGAAAATACAAATCTTCACGCCAGCCTAACATTTTCAGAAAAATTAAAATTTTAAATTGAATTTAATTTTAGAATAATGTGTCATACCAATACAAAATTATGTTAATATCATTTTAAAAAGTAGGATTTTAATCCTTCATCTCTCAAAACCTGGATGAGTTAAAAAATATCTATAATTTTGTATTTGGATTCAATGTCTTCATATTAGTGAAGAACGCCTATGCGATTTTTAAGGGAGTAGATTTTATTCTAAAAACAGAAGAAACTTTTTTATTTTTTTATTTTTAAGTCTTGACCTTTTGCAGTAATGGTTAGCTTGGGATGGAAAAGGGAATGAATGATATTAAAAATAAAGATATTTTCAAAGACGTGTAACATTTATTATTACTTTACAACTCGACGCATTACTATAAATATATTTACAGATTTTATTTATTTCTATACTTTATGTTATAAAACACAATGTATAACTAAAATAAAAACAGCCTTAAGCGATACAAACATAATACATATTATTTTAAATCAAATTAGTTGGCAGTTCATATATATATATATATATATATATATATATATATATATATATATATATATATATATATATATATATATATATATACATATACATACGGGTATAAAGGTAAAGTATAAAACTACTAATTATACAATTTAAACTATTGAAATAATATTTTAAACAAAATTTAATTTCCTCTATTTCGAAATAAAATAATTATAATTACTTGTGTCCCTCAACAAGTATTTTCTTTATTGATTTTCTTCATTGAAAATTAATATTAAAAAAAAGACAATTCATTCAACAAAATAACTAAATTTCAACAATATATAAGAAATAAATTAATAGTAAACATTTTTTTAAAACAATGGTAGGCAAATCCATTCATTTGATATCCATATTATGGGCGTGCTTAAAAAATAACTGGCCCACCATCCTTGGGCTGTCCGCCATATTGGATTTAGAATGCCGTCAAAGCTAACCATGTCATCCAAACTAAACGTGTATGCAAAATTTCAATCCAAAGGGTTGAGGATATACTGCTTTACAATTCAGTTACAAGATTTTACCCGAATATACATACATAAAAACATTGCAAGCCGAATAAAAGCTTGTAAAAAAGAGGTGGAAATCAATTTAGATATACTTAAGAAAATATCTCATGATCTATTAGTATTTTTCTGTAATGTTTCAGGCCACAAAATATAGAAATTTCCCCTCCCTTCTTTTTGTCCTAATCTCCTTAATTTTCTTTCACTTGTACTTTTAAAGTCCCTTCACAACATACAGGTATTTTGCATTCCTTTCATTTCAGTTTTTAATTTCACTAAACATTTTTTTCTTGTTTTACTTTTTAATTTTACCTTATTTTACTCTCACTAGTTTAAGTTTGCTACTTTGTTTGAAGATTATTTGAAGAAGGCTGCATCAGATCAGCCGGAACCGGTAAAATTGTACAAAATACAATTATTTTGTGACGTTTTTTGGTTATTGAACTATAGAGGTATACCTCTTTCAACACAAAATTCAGGTTCATAAATCGATGAAACCCACTCAAGCTGCTGTTAAATAATCCTTTATTTGAATATGAATAATTACTTTCGCTGGGTTTGTAAATAATGATTCCTTGGTAGCTAGTTCATTTGTAGGTAAGTTATATTTTAAAGATAGATATAATCGTATAGGTTACAAAAGTAAGTATATGCCTAGAGTATTGATGTAACATAACTGATTGGTAAAGGGCAATATGGCTAGGCTGAAAGATTCTTCCACCATCCCTACTTACTACCCGATGTTACTACCTACTTCTATATACTATATACATATATATATATATATATATATATATATATATATATATATATATATATATATATATATATATATATATATATATATATATACATAAAGATTGAACCAGATATTCTATTGAACCATAAATTCATCGGTGTATGAATTGTTACAAATCATGCGAAATCATATGCTTTAAGTTATGAGGCCAGGTTTCTCAAACCTTTTTGGTTGAAGGGATGTGGATAGATGGGTGGCCCAAAGCCACCCAGCCGATGGATGGTCTAAAGCGGGTCGGATAATGGAACACTCAGACATCGGACTACACAATAGTAGGGATGTATGCAGTGGAGTATCCAGTGGCTAGGTCTGGGGGGGGGGGGGGGCACATTCTAAGTTAGATTGGGGGGGGATATTCGTAATGGTAACAAGAAAAGGGAACTACTTATTCAACAAAGCCGCTCCCCCCCCCCCCCCCCCCCCCCAAAAAAGAAAAAGTTCAACTAATATACAAAAAAAATCTCCGCGCCCAAGTAAAAACAAAAATGTTACGCTGATGCTTACTGCAATACTTTATCTTACTGTAAGTCATGACGTCGTCTGCAGTTAATTATTGGGGGGTGGTATTTATGGCGGGGGGTCCGGGGGCCCACTCCCGGAAAATTTTGGAAATATGACTTCTCAAAACAGCGCTTTTATGCATTTCTGAGGTGAAATTGAATATGGTGTGAATGAAAAAAATATGTATTTAAAAAAAAAGGCGGTATTTTTTTTTACTCATGGGGCACGTGCCCCCCCCCCCCCCTTTTGGATACGCCACTTGATGTATGGAATTTTAGCATGGATAAGCACCAAACATTTCAGCCAAAAAAACTTCAATAAGAATCGTGCCGATCGTTTTTTGATAGCTGAATATTTTGCTACCATATCTCAAAATTACCCTTCCGATATTGATGAAATTGGAATGGTTAGGCATAATTTGCCTACTGTTGTGGTCCCTCATCATTTCAAACTTCTGTGCATTTTGATTACTCCCTTGCATGCGCACAAACGTATGAAATAAATTTAAAATTTGGATGAAGATTCTAAATTTATCTATTCAATAATAAAAATATTTCTTTTAAACAACGTTTTTAGAAAAAAAGCTATAGCAACACCGCTATAGATTAATTTGGATAAACTTATTTTTAAATTCATCTTGTCTACCCATATCTCTTGATTTCTTAAGCTGTTCCCTTCTTCATGATATAGAATGAAGTTATTCATCACACTAATTGGCAGACTATTTTTTAACATTTTCTTATTAGTATAATTATTTGAAATCAAATATATTTACATATATTTTAAACAGTATATAGCTTGTGCCAAGAAGTGGTAGGTTTGTTCATTGATTCATTGTGCCAATATTTTATGGAAACATCTCGGAGAAACTAATTGAAAACATAATCATTTCATTAATAAAGTACAAATTTAAGAATTAATTTTGAGTTCAAATTGTTAATATAGCGGTTTAACTACAATATGATGTAAAGGAGACCTTATGCTTTTATCATACCAACCCCTAAACCATTTTTAATATGGTCTTGAAATCATTGGAATAAAATTTAAACAAAACCATTTGTTAAATGAATGAAATATGTTTTTTTTAAGTAATAAAATACGACTAATATATATTCTATTCCGATTCTGCCAACAAAATATAATTAAAACATTTGCTGATAAATTAAAATAATATAATAATAAATTACATATTCAAATCAAAATTCTTAAATTCTTCTCATTAATTTATTATTGTTTACATCATTTGTCATAAATACTAACTATTTACATTACTTGGAAACATAATGTTGCTTAATTACAAATAATTATACTATACATTTACAACTGTTGGTTCGACTGATTTCGGCGAATAAATTACTAGTTATAGCGAGGTAGGTTAATCTAAATTTTATCTAGATATATATCAATGTTATAATTAATATTATCTAGATATATATCTGTTATCATTAATAAAAATAACAATAATGAATGAAGCAAAATAAATTGATTTATTATTCGGAAAAATATATGCAGAAATATATACGCATTTGTGGTAAACTGACCTGTTATTTTTAAAACCACATTATAGACGGGCTTCGACTATTTTAAAAAGATGATAAATGTGATTGGAGTGCTATAAACTTTAATGGTCACGCTACAATTTAAAACACGGGGATATTTTGAAAACTCTGCTCATGAGGACCATAATAAATGAAAATAGAGGAAAACATATTACCTATTTAATTTAACAAAACATTAAACTTTGAGTCAGTCGAACCAATAATTTACAGTAAAAAGTTCTACTATTATTCATGCTATGTACAATTAAAACGATTTTACAAAAACGTCTCTGTTTTCAACAGCTGCTATTACGCTTTTTCACTTATATCAGATTTGTAAGGCTGAAAGAGTTTCTTGGGTTGTGGAGATAACCGCGTCGTGGGAGGAGGAGAAGGCGCTGGAGCGGAGGGAGCCGAAGAAGCGACGCAGTTGACTATCCCGCAACGACAGAAAGACGAACCATCACACTCTGTAGGAGGACCCGGCGGGGGTACAGGAGCAGCTGGGGGTGGCAGGAAATAGCGGGCAGCCGCAGCGGCAGCCGTGTAGTACTGCGGAGGAGGAGGAGGAGGCGGTGGGTAGGGGTATCCTAGTCCTGCCGCCAGTAGACTTGCGGCTAGGGCAGGATCTGAATACACAGCGTAAGGCCAGGCCAATGCCATTCTTTGTCTTTTGTCTTTCATCCGCCTGTTTTGGAACCATACCTGAAAAAATAAAAATAATCAATTAATAAACACCTTTCTTTAGAAATGAAAAGGAAACTGATTTTAAAACTTTTTTTTTTTATTTGGAGAATACGAGACTTGATATTAGTCCAACCAAAGTAACATACTTTTATTGTCGATTCAGGTAGAGAAAGCTGGGCAGCTAACTCACATCTTCTAGGTCTAGATACATAATTTTCTTTGTAAAATTCCTTCTCAAGCCTGGCTAGTTGTTCCCTTGTAAAGGCTGTTCTATATCGTCGGATATTGTCACCTCCTTGCTGTTGACTAGATCCTACGCTTCCACCTAAACCTGCAACAAATTATTTAAAATAATTAAATTTACTTAAATAAAAAAATAATAAGTTGATACTAGGAAGCAATATTAGAGAAAATATTCTTATTCAAGAGTATTCATAAATTCTTAAGTACAGATTAAATCATTTCAATACTTCAATATTCATAATTATTAATAATGCTACATTATTTATGAGGAAATCGATTGTTTTTGGATTTAGATCAATTTTCTTGCAGCTACTTGTTAAGAATATTAGGAAAAACCTATAATTTTGTCTTTTGTCAAGTTTTTGCTTTACTTATTTTATAGGACAATTTTAGTGTCAAACTTTTTTTCCTAAACGTTATTTCCCTTTAACATATATGTAAACAAAGGGATTTTTTTTTTTTTTGTTTTTTTTTAGTACAGTATACAAAGTTTCCTAATAACATAAAGTATCTCTTCTTATTTCTTTTCTCCCTGTTATTATCCTATCACTTAATGTATACTTACCGCTTTTCTAAATCTTACATATTAACTTGATTTACTTTTTTACTGTTAGCCCTTTCTAAGTTATAAGTAATTCCTATCACCATTTTTGTATTACATCTTAAAGAATTAAATATATTTTTCGAAATTTCTCTTACTTATCTTTTACTTGTAACAGATCTTCGCTAACTTCAAATTTTATTTAATTAAAAATCGATATCCATATAGATATTTTATGTAAATATAGATATATGTTAAACATTAGTTCTATAATATTAGAATGTTAAGTTTATTGGTCTTAAATAATTGCATCCAAATTTGATTATTTTTATTTTAAATAAAAAGAACCAAATTACCCTTAAAACCCGTAATCAATTTTATCTATTTTTTGTAAATTCACGGATAATAAATTTGGGAAAACGACAATAAATAATTAGGTAATATGCACATCCTTCTGCTTTTAATATAGAAAACAAAAAGGTAATGTAATACCGTTACTACTTAGTTTTAGCTAGATTTCTTAAGTTTTAGCTTTTAGGGCAAAATCCTCTCTCAAGATGTTTTGTTAAATAGATCACTGATATTGTATGTATTTATGAAACTCAAAATCTTTTAAGAAGAAATAATTTCACATACTTTGGAGACAAAACAGTGGACAAACGTTGTTGGAAAAATAGACCTGCTGTTCTTATTTTTTAGAAAGCTCTTGTTTATCCTACAAATTGATTTATGATATATTTAATTTTACTTTCGACATTACGTTATTATATTATCATTTAACAAAATTTTAAAGCATGTAAAAAACTAGGGCATTGAAAGTTTTTATTGAGTCTATACAGTCATTTGGCAAAACTTTTTTCTACAAATGTTCAACAATATGCATAGTACAGCAAGAGGAATTATGTAGACATTAGAATTGTAGGGATTAGAATCTGTAATGGGATCTTCAATAAAAATCAGAGTATGATGTATGAGATATAACGTGAATCATGGTTATAATGATCATGTTTTATGGTATAATGTAGTGTGAAAGAAAGCTTGTTGAAAAACAATGCACAAGAAGAGATTATCGTGAGCAGTGCTAATCTTCTCAAGTTGAATAGTAAAATAGAGGGTTAAAGGAACGGGAGGAGCGGCCATTTTGTCTTGTTTAATGGCTGCAGGGTTAAGATGCTTCTTGAAGGGGAGACTAAAGCCTCTTCCTTGATCTCACTCCTTCTTTTTTTCTTCTAAAATACAGCCTTATATTAAGGTATTAAATATTTAACACTACGTCCCAACATAACTAAAATCACATCTTGAATTCATTTGAAATAAGAAGAAGTTTTGAGGAACGTCTATTTTTCAAAACAAATTTATGAACATAATCTAGGGCTACTAACATAATCATCAGTTTTTCAAAACTCTATAGAATCACTTATCTCAGTTGTTATCTGTGATGGTTTAGTTCAGTTTACTAGCAAGACGAATATTTCGACTGATATTTAGTGGAACTACAATATAGCGAATACATATTTTTAAACAAAAATGATCAACATTTAACATAATCCAATTAATTAAGAATGATTATACTTGATTACTACTCAAGACTAATATTTGAATTATAGACCAAAATAACGGAGTTATAACTAGTCAAAAATACAGATATTGTGTCTAGGATTCAAGCTGGATGCTATAAGTTAAAACATAAGTATTAAATAATTATTATCAGAGTAATATTACTTAATTTTACACTATATTTAAGGTTTAATACATATACATACTTATACCAATAAAAGCAGTTTTAAATCAGCTTTAATGACTAAAAATCTTTGTTCCGACTGAATTATCCAATTATAAAGGGTTTAGGCTTTCTAAAGTAATTACGAATTGGGATTGATATCCTGATTAATCGTCGGTCAGATTGAACTGTTTCAATTGAATCAGAGGGTCAGTAAATCTGTCAGTAGTAAACAGTGGCTTTTTGTTACATCTATACGGCTTTATTGCGGGTGGCCACAGTTAAAGGTGTTAATTGCCTTGGCCAGATGTCCAGTCCGCTATTATCCCCACCGGTCAATGTCGATAACCACAAATTGTCTTTTTCCCTTTATTGAATCGACAGTGTAGGGGGTCAGTCAGAACTAAATGGACCTTATTCAATCCTGAATGTCCACCTCGGTTATAGGTAACCACTATCCGACACATTCAAACAATCTAATCACCACCAATCGTATTAGACCGTGTATATAGATGGATTGAAAACACATTTCAAACCTTTAAACTTATTTTCAAATTTGAAACCATCTATATAAAAAGGTTCTCTTACATACTGTAATTGTGTCTTCTTCATTTCTAATATATATTGTGGGAACCTATATATAAAAGATATTATCGGATCCGAATCGGTTGTGTAGAACATATTTTATAGAACTTATATAATATAAATATGAATCTATAGGCGTACTTCTCTCGAATTTAAACGATAAAACGGATAGTTGTTATTCTCCACAATTAATTTCAAATTTTCGAAGTAGAACTAAAGGAAATAATAAAAATAAATTATTCCTAAGTAGCAGCAATTCAGCGTACAAATTATATTAACTCATAAAGTACCGTACGTATAGTTATTAATGAAGAAGCCTCCAATAAATCAAATCGTATATTTAAGAGGAGTCCATGATCAATAAAAGTCAGAAAGTCTCTTTCCGCTTATTTTACTTCCGCAAAGCACTGCCAACCTATTAGATGGTCGTCAGTGCCTTTATTAAGTAAAAGAGAAATATGAACTTAAAAAATTAAAACGATAATACTACAAGAAAACTTACTGTCCAATATTATTTTATAAATAATATTGTGGAGAAACTTAGTGTATTTATTTGCGTTCAATATTGTAACGTCACTTTAGTTTGCAAATTCTGATATTATTTTTGGGTTATAATTTAATATATCTCCTTGTGAATGGTTTGCCCAAAAGTGATATTAAGGTAGAAGTACTGAGTTGAGAAGAGTAGAGTAGAAGACTGCTTTGTTACAAAATATAACTGACATGCCATTTTAATAACATTTTGTGTAAGTGAACTTCATCGAAAGTATAAGTATAAACGAGGATGCTTCTTATTCAAATTTTTTCAGCTGTTAATATTATGTTGGAGGATAGATTGGAAATTAAATCGCTGGTTCCAGAGATTAATAGTTTTTTCTACCTTAGAACTATCCAGCTAATAAAAAATACCCCTAAATGCCTTCTAATTTTTGGTTTTAATTTTAGAGACTTAGAATTTTTGGATACACTGATAAACTTTAAACGTTTATATTCTACTTTATAATCAGTACAATTTAATCAATTCTTACTAAAGTAATAATATACTAATAATTTACCCTCGATAAAATCCAGAGTAATAAAATAGAACAGTGTACTTCACTCAGCAGTATGTACATTTTGACTTCATAATAAGAGAGATTGATGAAAAAAGCTGAACCCTTTCACAGAATGATTTGTTAGATAGAAGTGAATGGTTGTGAGGCATTTAACCATGTCAAGTTTTTCAACAAGGGATAATAGCTAAATTGTTTTCGTTTGGTCGAGGGTTGCAAGGGCGGAACTGGGTGTAATAGAACGAGGGTTTTATCTGTGCAGTGACAAGGGTGAATCCCTAGGCCTATTAGTAAAGGACGCGTGGTACGACCAGATGGTGACAGTAGCCACCCTTCGTACCTCAGGTCCCTAGAAATCTGGGCTCTGACCAGAGCACATCTGCCCTTTCAACAGGTGACTATACAACTTGTCCAAATCCAGTACCAACTATACTTAGTCACTTCTGTTGTTGGATTAGAACATCAACGCTAAATTAATTTACTTTTAAAGTTAAAGATTATCCCCGTCATGGTGCCACTGAGAGAATAAATTTTGATCAATCACTCTTTACATGCTTATTACTGCTGCACAGAAAAAATCGAAAATAGTTAAAGTTGTAGGTATATCTTTATATATAAAATTAAAGTTTTGTCTGTACATTGGTCAGAATTGAAAATTTTTTGGATACTTTAAAAAACGATCCGTCTCTTATCACTCATTTTACACATTCCGAAAACCGAATCTGACCTTAACTTTTTTCGTGTATGTGTGTACGTCTGTCGTCCCAGTCAGACTTTATAGGCGCAAAACTGGCTAAATGAAATCGATTAATTTTTTTCAGGGGTGTGCGCAAATATGTTGCGCAATTTGTAGGCTTGGTTTCATCAAAACATATTGAGTAGAACCAAAGTTATTAACAATTTTATGAAAAAAAGTATAAAAAAACATAACCTAAAAAAATTAGGTTGACCCACCGTAAACAAACCCCACAGACTCGCTATTAAAAATGTTTGGGTACTTCTAGACCACCTAGAGACTTGCGGTTTTTTGTGTTAGGTGGGAAATTAGCCCAAGCCGATTGTAAAATTCCGAAAAGTTAAAAAATATATTCCCCCCCCCCCTCCTAAAAAATTAAAGATGGCGGACGCACTTTAAAGTTTTGGGAGATAACTCGATTATACAGGGTGGGCCAAAAAAACCGCACTTTTTTGAACACTTATATCTAAGCTACTGTACTAGATAGAGATATGGGGTTTGCAGGGTCTGAAAACTACATTCTTCTATTTTAAATTTCATATATATAACTTTAAAAACGAATGGGTGAAAGCCACGCAATAACGGTTTGAAATAGGGTCTTAAAAAAAGTCGGGGGGGGGGGGGTGGTTCTTTGTAGGTATTTGGAAGGAGTCCTTCAGTGTTATAACAAACATTAAAGATTGGTTAAGCACAATTTTGCCTGAAATTAACGATCAAATGCTAAATTAAACGTTTATGCAAGATGTTTCCCGGTCCCGTCGCTCCTTGATAACAATTTATAACGTGCAAGAGAATTGCCCAGACTTCAGGCAACATCTTCAATGTTTGTTATAACACTGAGGGACTCCTCCCACTTACCTACAAAGAACCCCCCCCCCCCCCCCATCACCATATGGTAATTTATTCTATCAAAAGTATAATACCAGACAAGATTAATACCCGGACAACGACTTTTTTTAAGACCCTAGTTCAAACCGTTATTTCATGGCTTTCACCCAATAGTTTTTAAGTTATTGATATGAAATTTAAAGCAGAAGAATGTAGTTTTCAGACCCCGAAACACCATATCTCTATCTACTAAAGAGGCTGAGCTATAAGTGTTCAAAAAAGTGCGGTTTTTTGGCCCACCCTGTATAAATGATTTTATTTTACACAAATATTTAAATGTTCTATCTTTCATAAATGTGTTTTTTTAAAGGGGGATTTTTTATGGATTTTAATAAAATGTTTTAAGATCAACGCCCACCGTTTAGAGCAAACATTAATTTCTTGGTTTGGGGTATGCTCTGCTAAATTTGTATATTAAATTTAATTGAAATCGGATCAGCGCAGTTAAGCTCTACATACATTACAGATCGACTTTAATTTTTAATAATAATATATTGACATAATAACTTATTGATATCAGATTTCTGTTAATAAATCTTATTGTAGGATAACACTAATAACTTAAAATGCCTACACCATTATGGGTATGTTTATTTAAGAGAGGTATAAAGAAGTGGACGAGAAATAATAACACTTTTTTGCTTCTCTTATGCACAAATTATTAAGCTTTCTTTAAAACCCCCCTCTATAGCTTTTTCAACCCCCTTTATGTAGTAAGAGCTTAAAAAAAAAACTCCTACTAGGTGTTTTTTAAACATATAAAAAAAAAAGAAGATAAGTGAATGGATAGTTGTCGTGGGAAAGTATAAAGGGAAGGAGGGGAAGTCAAAGGAGGAAGTGTTAGCTTGTTATCTAATGGTACCAGTCCTCGCCTTTGCTAATGCTTCTTGTAAAAAACCAGAAGCATTGAGTGAAGTGTCGTCACTTAGACTACCAAGCAGGAAGACACCAGCCGCCTTACTGTCTCAATACCATCTTGCCTTTCTATTACTACGATTCACTTGTAGTAAACGACTACTACACACAATATAGTTCATATATTTAAACAAAAAACCATCTTTATGCGTCTTTTCTATGAGTCGTTATCTTATCATATTATATTGATAAGACAATAACTCAGTGTGAATGTGTGAATAAAAATGAATGATAATTAAAGTATGATCAATCATTTAACAAGAAAAAAATAAGATTTATGGTGGGGAAGAAATAGAGATTAAAAAACCTATTAGTAAATAAATAATTAAATAGGACTTAGATCTTCTAAAACATAATGATTATAAACAATTTTATTAGATTTATTTCGTGACGTTAAAGCCACCAAAGAACTCAAGCTCTGCAATTTGTTCCTATTAACAGCAAGGTCTCCCCGGCGGGTGTTGCTCTTCCCGCCGGCACCGATTCCAGGCTAAGAAACCTCTAATTTTTCATATTTATTACCTTAAATCATATCATTACCTCCAATTTTTCATATATATTACCTTAAATCATATCATTACCCCAGAAATTTCATATTTATTACCTCAAATCATATCACCTCAAATGTTTCATATTTATTACCTCAACATTTTTTATATTTATTACCTCAATTTTTTCATATTTATTACCTCAACATTTTTTATATTTATTACCTCAAATTTTTCATATTTATTACCTCAAATTTTACGGATATGAGACTCCTAGGGTACTTTTTACCGTTCTTGCAATGTTTTTTTGAACTCACGATTTAAGCAAAATTCTTTCTTGAATTTGAGAATAAATTATATTAAACCAAACCCATCCTCTTGTATGTTTACCTTATTTACATTATCTTCACAAGTCTTTTTTATGAATGGGACTCATGGTTGGGATAAATCTGGGAATCAATTATTGCTTTATTGTTTACGTAATGTATAATCAAAGTATAATTTTTCTTAAGATGATTTCCTCACGTTATCTTCCAATGTAATAGTTCAAAAATAATGATTAGTATGAACTTCATCGATATTGAAACAACCAACTTGTGTATCGCATATTGATAATATTGTATATCGGATGTATCTAAAGCCTAATAGGAAAACAAACAATAACTTACAAATGGCAATCAACGTTTAATACGGAAAAAGTCGAATCACACAGTGCATTCATTACCTTTTAGTGTTGAAGTATGTAATGTTAATAAATCACCTACAATTAATTCATAACATAATAACAAGTCCGCCCCTCAGGCATGTTTTTACTGCTACGATTAGTAGCAGAAACTGCTAAACAAAATAAATTGAGTAGAAATGTGTAAAATAAATATGATAAAATAGGACATGTTCCCACAAATAAACAATAATTAGTTTCTGCAATGATTTACTTTCTACTTTTATAACACCAATAATAATATTGATTTTATTTTTACTCGTAAGATACAATTTGAAAATGCAAAAAATCAAGAAACCCATTGGAAACCGATAATAAATTTTCCCTGAACTCCATTATTTTTATTGCTTCCGCTCTTACTGAAAGGTACCGGAAGCTATGTGATCGTAATCGTTCTGAAGAACGAATTTTTTTTTATGTCTCCTATTTAAAAACTTAGAAATCCGTTTCTAACATCAGTGAACATTTTTGGTCTCGTGTCGTTCAACTTTTGCGAACCAACATATCTTAAAACTACCCTCCGTTTATAATGAAATTTGTATGGTAGGCCGTAATTAGCCCCTTATGGTCCCATATAAAGTTTCAATCTTCTGCGCCTATTTGTTTCTCTTCCACATGCGCAAAACATACATTTACATACATTAGACACTACTGGTTTGTAAAGGCATCATCATTCAAGTATGTTATAGAATGCGAGGAAGCTATGTGACACATTTTTATTTTTATTAAAGTTGGAATTTACTGCCTGTGTCACCCCCTAAAAATTGATGCCGTTCTAGCAGAATTTTGTTTCATAGAAGCTGGGAAAACCTGGCCTTTGTAGCTTAGACCAACAAATTGATTTGTTGGTCTAACTGATTGTTTGGTCTAACTCAGGGGCCCACGCCCCCCCCCCCCCCCCCTTACACTCATTTTATGAGATAATGAAAAAACAAGTTAATCTTATTACAGAGATGATCTTATGAGATGGATGAGCTTGCATTATGTTATACAAGATTCCCTATTCTTGGATGATTATTAGAAAGTGCACTACGAAAATCAAGCACATCAACATCACGTTTGCCACGATACTTTGTTTTTATTGCAACAAGTGCTGAAAAATCTTTTTTGCACAAATTAGTGCTTGAAAAAGGTAAATGCAATTGAAGTGCTTGCTTGATATACTAGGGTACACTTTTTAATACTTAACCCAAAACGATGATTTGTCCATTTTATAAAAATCGGCAGCAGGACAGGACCTTTTTTATTTCTTAAAGCTTGTTCTTGAAGTGTTTCGGGCAGGGAATCTATATTGACACTGAAAGGATCCATTGTTAATCTGTAAATGTTGTCATCACAAGTAATAGGAAAGTATCTGTTGAATTCGTCAGTGAGGTTCTCCAACTTGTTTGATATTTGGTTTTTTATATAATCGCATTATACGTTCGGACGAAAAAGCTATCTCAATCTCGAGGTCCTACGCCCCCCTTGAGGGGCGCGCCTCCCACTTTGGGAACCAATGGTCTAACTGGTTCAAAGGGATTTGAACCAGTTCAAAGGCCACCAAGTTCAAATTCGGGATAAGGTATCAATAACGTCAGAGAAAATCATTCTCCTGCGTAGCTTAGTTGGTAGAGCGCTATACTGGAAATATAGAGGCCTGTGGTTCAAATCCCAGCGCTGGAGTGTATTTTTCTCTGTCTGTTTCCTGTAGTTAATAATAATTATAATTTGATTCTGTGACATTTAAACCTGGTGGTTTAAATGTCTGGTTTTAATGAAATGGTTTTCATTGATTTTTTTAATCATTATTCACCATTCAGCCTCAATTTTTTGTATATCATTTCATTTTATTTTTAGCGCGTTCTTTAAATAATAAAAATGGAAAAAAACAATTCGTTACTCTCTACTGATAAGGAGTGGATAGTTACGTACCAAAAGCTTAGTAAAATATATTAGTTGTGAATTTTATCATGACTTAAATATAGTTTCCATTCCATATTCAATGGTAACAAAAGAATGGTCACGTGTATTTAAAAAATATACTTCAGATTTTATGCATCGTTTTTTATTTATTCTTATTATTGTTAACTGCACTTGCAATTTAGAGTATAAGTATATCCATTTATACATAACGTACTAAATGTTCTTGTAAATTTAAAGTATGCGCAGCAATCAAATGTACAATGTTAATTTTATGGGTGCAACATGACAGTTTAGTTAAGAAATGTATTCTTCGAACATTTGAAAAGCCGATGCTCCAAGGTTTCCTTTCTTTGCGTGAGGTAGCTCATCAAACACGGCGTTGAGTAGGCTAAAGCCCAGCATTACATCGAAGTACGAGTGTTTTAAAGCTGTATTCTATATTCTTTAAACCCTAAAAATGAAACCACGTCTTGAAGAGATCACAGCCAGGCTAGATTATTATAGGTTCAGTTCTTTTATATGGGTGATAATTATTATTATAGATGGTTGTAAAACTCAGAAAAATATAAAGCATTTGCTCGCTAATAGTCAACCCAGCTAGAGTACTCATAAAAATCAAGAAATTGATATGGCTTATGGCTAGATAACTTGATACAACGTAAGCGGACACTCATTTGTTTCAAGTACTAGCCAAATTAAAATATTATTTGAAATTAATTAAGTTATAAAGATGTTGATACAAAAGTACAAAAGAACTGGATTGAATAAACGGTCTTAAGATTAAATAAATATGACATCATTAAAAGTCATAGCAAAATTATTGTCGCGAGTTTTACAAATAAATGATAATTGTTTGTCATGAAAACTCCTCAGTTAACCCACATCCGAGGAATGTTGCTTAAGGACGAATCAACTAGCACAATCAAATTTCTGATTGTGACCCAAATTCTGATTGCGATTCATGTTACAAGTTAGACTACTTAAATAGTTGGAAATTAGCTGATGATGGTTATCACTCAACACTTAACTGTAAATCACAAATCTACTATAATTGTGTGAGTTGATTTATATTGAGTATGAGTAGTGCTAAAAAATGTCTGTCGGAACCACCAAATCATATAAGGTATATGTACGGCAGAACCACGTCGATCACAATCGTATTTCTTCAGAAAGTGGAATTAGTGAACAGTGTTACTCAACGACCTTGTGATCATAGCCATCATTGGCCTACAAAATGCAATGGAAGAATTTACTTTTACAGTTTAATGAATATATTTAGATTCACGCCAATTCTAGAACAGTTTTTAGAGATTAATCCAAATTAGTGAATAACTGAAGTTTTTGAGTAGGCTGTACCACTTTTAAAAATATGGTGATATAAAATTTATTTTAAAGAGCCATGCACATTAGGTTAATCCCGAGCGGCCACCAGAAGCGGAGCGGAGTTAAGCGGACTCCGCTTGTGAAATAGGACCCCATTGTTTTAAAGGGAGGGTGGCCACTGGTTGCGGAGCGGAGTTGAGTTGAGTCTTGCGGCGCATCTTGACTCCGCTTTCTTTGTAAGCTATAAAAGCTGACTCTGCTCCCCCCTCCACCCATCGCAATAATATTATTGTGAAGAAGGAAAATAAATAATGTATAAAAACTAAGTTATCAGTGCTGGCGTATTTAAGCAAGTGGTATTACTTCAGCTGTTACGGCCCTCCGATAGTTTGTATCACATCCTGTTGGTAATCTTTTCTTATTTCAGATGTTCATTAAACTGAGGACGTATCTTACGGAAATAGTCTTTAAACTGTTCATGGTTTATATTTTAGATCATCAAAAGGGTGTGAAATTATACGAAATCACTCCTTCTACTCAGATAAAGACTTTTTCACTCTGTCTTATATATATATATTAATACATAATATAGTATAGCGACACAAGCCGCAAGAGAAAAGTCGGTTTCAGAATCATCGGATTCTGAACTTACGCACAAACTATATACATTTCGTAGGTCGAAACATCTTGGGAGGATTAGATTAGTCCACGACACGAAAGAGGAGCGGAGTCAAGGTGACTCCGCTTGACTTCGGTTGCCATGATCCTTGGACACAACTCCGCTTCACTCCACTCAGCTTCCGGTGGCCACTCAGCGTAAGGAGTTTATTCGAGGGACGGTATACAATTATATTAGAACGTACCAAAAGTTTATTAAATTATATTAGATGTATTTTATCATATTACTATACTTCAATATAGTTTCCATGTTATATTCAATTTTAACAAAAACATTGATTGGTCAAGTGTGGCACATAGCTTCCTCGCCTCCTATCATGTACTTTATTATTTTTATATTAACATTAACATTTTTGTTTTATTACTTTATTGTTATATTGTTTATTGTGTAAAAACCATTAATAGTTTTTGCGATCTTTAACACTTCATAGCGGTGTCGCTGTTGGTTTAAAATCGGAGACATACAATTTTTTCCTTCTCAAAAGTGAACACAAAGCTTCCGTTACCTTCGGTAAACTCGGAAGCAATATACTCCTTATACTTAATATTATTTAATCGTATTATTGTTAACTGCACTTGTTATTGTTTGTGATCAGGTAAATAACAAATTTATTACATAAGTACATCCATTTAGACATAATGTATACTTTATGTTCATAACATACATCATATATGTACAATTAATTTCATTGGAGTAACATGCCAGTATTATGTTATGTATTCTTCCCCAAGGTTTCCTTTCTATGCGTTAGATCTTTATTGGCCTCATCACTAGATTAAAATCACTTATTCTTAAATAAAGATTGTAAAATATGCATAATCATAATTACAATAACAGAAAAAAATTAAAAAGCGAATACAAAGAAAAATGTAAATTAATATTAATTTGTGTAATTCTGTTTTTTTTTTTTTTTACCTTAATTTAAACTATATTGTCACATATTTAGTGTGTGTGATTCAAAATAAACCATAACAATATAGTAATTTGAAATCATAATTTATTAATAACATGTCTCCGTGCAATATAGGACATGAAATACTAAAACATAAGAGTAAATCGAGTAGTTCAATAAATCATTTAACAGTTAACCCCGTAATAAATAATATTATGCTTGACTGTAATTACGTAGAGTAAAATGGTTATTTTAAAAAAATAAATGTAATACATTTATTTAATATTTTTTTCATTATCACTGTGCATATATATATATATATATATATATATATATATATATATATATATATATATATATATATATATATATATATATTACCTACAGTGTTTATATATCTATCAGTGTGTAGATATATAAGCATTACATTGTATTGACGTAATAATTAAGAATGACGCATTTAAATCAAAGATTAGATTATGTATAGGTAAGATAAACTCAAGTTTTTCACTGAATCATTGATTTTTTTAAATTTATTGACCGAAAAATCATAGCATATTTTCCATTACAGTTTAAAGTAAGAGCAAATTATCCATTACCTTATTTATGCAATGATAATATAAATATTATGGTGTTTAATATGATAAGCGGGTGTTTTTATTATTATTATTATTTGGTGATTTTCAAAGTAACTATAATTTAACTTAGCTTTTAAGAAAATACGATTAAAGTTATTGAATACAACTTAAATATAGAGAAAACTATAAAAATGTATTAATTTTTATACGCCATAACCTTATCTGCTTGACTCTCTAAAATCAATTTCTGAATAGTTAAATTTTATTTTACCAACTAATAATATTTTAGTCAATATGAGGATTGTTATTACAAGTTATTAAGGTATAAATTGAATTTAAAATAAATTTTAGTCTATTAAAATTAGTAATGAGAAATGAAAGTAATCATGAAATTTTATTTTGATATCGCTTATTACTTGAATATAAAGAAAAATCATATATTGGTGTCAAACAGATGTTTATGCTTATTTACTAAATAATATCTAATTCCTAAGAAAACAGATTGTATAATTTGATTGAACATACCTTTAATATCGTCCTGTTTGTAGTGGTCTTGTAATTTGACTTGTTCCTGTTTGACTGGCGGGCTGTGTGACTGGGGATGGTAAGCAGGAGGTAACAGGTCTACCACTATGGACTCGGTGAAACCATTGTTCTTCATCATAGGATGCAACCGCTGATTATCCTGCATCCTCGGCTGGCCGGCTCCGTACCGCTCCTCTATCCTGTGAGAGTGCATCCCTCTGACTAGGATACCTTCATCCCTCGAGGATATTTAGGGCCCATCATCGCCGTCCCCCATTGGCCCTCCCACGAGGGCGTGGTCTCTTTCTTCCTCCAGTCCTCATTGGTTTATACTCGACGTCGGCCCCACCCCACCCCTTTCAGGGCCCTTACACCATACAATTTAATTTGGAAACCCCCTTGCATTTATATTGGGGGCTTTAATTCACCTAATAATGGTTCTACGTCTTTATAAGTAATTACGAATAATATATCCATCTGGGGCTCTCTCGGCAAGTAGACCAGGTAAATCAAATGATTTTTTATACCTAGAAAATATTAATAAATTGATATTAAATGTGGACTTAGTATAGCTGTATCCTATTATTTTATAATATATATGCTAAAGCAGATAATACTGTAACGAACTGAAACCGCATTACAGCATACTAGTATCTAAATATGTGGGTTAACTTTGTCAGATTATTGTCCTACTGTTGTTTAATTTTCTGAGACTCTCTTTCGCTTATCTATGTAACTACATATATTACACCTTATTAACACCAATTTACCTTTAATTAAGTTCAATACCTTTCAAAATAAACATTGTAAGTCACTTTAAACAATTAAATATTGGTAACAGATTGTATGTGTACAATAATTGATATAAAATGAATATACAATATAATCTTAAATATATATAAGATTGGAGTGGTGTCTGTACATTTATCCGATTGGGCTCAAATTTTATATTTACACTAAATGAGTAGTCCTGATAACGAATTTAAGTTTAGAACATTTTGTGTCTGTTTGTCTGTGCGTCAATCACGTCCAAACGGCGGAACAGATTTTGTTGGTTTTTGGGTACAATGTTAAATTCAATTCTGCGGGTGTTATAGGCTATAAAACCTTTTGCTAGCTTTATATGGGCCGAGAATGGGGCTTCGAAATAGATTTCAATTTTTTTTTTTTATATATAAAAAAAAAATGTACTTAGCCGAAATTGCAGAAGAAGATACAGACAATATTTTATGTTCTGTGGAAATTTCTGTAAGAAGAACTGTTCAATCGCTGTAAAAAAAATTTAGATTCATTTTTTTAAACATATTATTTAAATAGCTTATAAATCACACTTTACCATGCCTAAAACCTTTATAACATAATTATCACCACTTCTTTTAAACGCTAAAACAAAATCTTTAAGTGTATACGTAGTATAATAATTTCAAAGTTATATTGATATCTGCCAATAGGTATTGTACAAAATTTTATTCCTAAGGGGAACATAGGGAAAAGTAAGAAAAGAAGGGGAATTGAGTCCAGACCTATCTTCTAAAGTTAGGAAGTTAATATTTGAGAAATGGCTCCTATTTCGGATGTAAACATATAAAATATATATGTTTAATACAATGTTTATATAAAGATATTCCAATTTTAACTCAGGGATGTGAAAAGACACGGAGGGGGAGGATTCAGAAGGAAAATACCGCTGCTTTTCCTCCAAAGTTAACATTTAAGAATTTTTCATCAGTAGTCGGAATTAATTAGTAATTTGGTGTATTTGCAAATTATATTATCAAAGGGGAGGGGGTATAGAAATAAGGGGAGGGATAGAATCTAAATATTCTCGATTAGGAAAATAATTTAAAAATTTCTTGATGGTAGGTTTATAAACCCATCAAATTAAAAATAATTCAATCCGCAGCGAAGCAAGGGTATTCAGCTAGTTAAAAAATAAATCTGCATTTGTTGATTTTCATTTTTAAAATACAACAAATCTCAACATCAATATTCTAATACAACTCAAATCGGACCTGGTAACATAATATTTGACAATGCTTAAATAGTTTTTAAGTTCAAATCAACTCCATATTTAATTTTAAAACACTACATGTTGACATGAAGATTTGAAAATGATTGTCATCGAGATGTTACAATAAGGTGATAATTGTAATCTATATACATAAAATTTTATATGACGTTTAAGCTAAAAATAAATGTGTGTCGCTCTGTCTGGCATAGCATAAGTTGAGTACGGTTCGACTGATTTCAATGAAATTTGGTACAGTTATGGTTTGTTACCCGGCATTAAATACAGACTATAACAGATATCAATTTACGTTTACAAAATGGTGATTTTAAATAATAGTGGAAGGGGGAATGTTTAGTTACCGTTGATTTGATTTAAATTGAGAAGATTCCAAAATACATATCATATTAACAAATCAAATGTGGTTTCTTTTAGTGTGCTTTTTCAAGTTATACAATTTTAACTAATACTAAGTATTTTTGAATCTGTTAGTCCAGATTCAGCTTTATTTATTTATTTTCTTAATAATTCATAGTCTAAAAGAATATATGAATATTTAATATTGAATATGATTCTTTTAAATATATAACTAAAGTATTTAGCAAATTAATTTAATTTTTTCAGCATTTTCACTATTATTTTTTCACTCATTTGGAATCATATACAAGGGTCGATCAAATTAATGAATTAATTTGTTGTACTTTGATAAAATCATTAATAAATATGTTTTACAATAGACACATTTACATATATTTTTAACACGTTGACGAAGGATCACGTTTTGGAAACATGTTGCTGGTCGGATCAGTGCGGCTGACCACGTTCCGAGAACGCGCACTCCCAATTATACTTCTACTATTTCCTAATACCCAGGCCCGTAGATCAGATTTTATTTAACCAATTAGCCCTGATCTGTACGGTTCTATACATACTTTCCCCTCTCTCCTTGCTTTTTTCGTTATTTAAAGTTGATTTTTTGGTTTGTTTCCCCGGCACTGCGTGATGCCAAGCAAATTTTAGTCCATCATGAACGTGTTGATCGTATAAACGTTAAATTTTAACATGCTTTAATATTTCTCATGATTTTAATTTATTCTTTTCTAGAATTCACTAAAGTGTTTGATTACTAATTTTTGCGGTGCAAATGCAACATTATCCTAATTATTTATTTGGAAATTTATTTTATACCCAAGTAAGTATTTTTTTTCTTTTTTTTTTTTTTCTTTTTTTGGAACGAAGTTTATTGTGGCACGTTCTGGAGCCCGACCGTCACGAAATCCACCGATGATGACGACTTGAGTAAAAGTTGACCGATTTAGTTGAAATTTGGTATACATGTTCATTTGGACAACGTTATCCGCCAAGTGTTCACGCACAACGCTCGCGTAAACGTAAGCTTCAAATGTAAAATTGGAATTTTATGACGGGACATTTTTTTAACTTCATCTATGAGACAAACAACTTTTATATACATACGCTTTTTTTGTAAAACCAACACCAACACCGCTATGAAGTGATAAAGATCGCTAAATTTATTAAAGCGGACCTAAACGCTTAAAATAGAGAAAACAACATTTTTACCTACGTTCTAACGTTATATAATATAACGTTAAAGAATAAAACTTCATGCACATAGTCTAAAGTACAATTGAAACTGGCATGTAAAATTTTAACCTTATACAAGCTGACTTTTCGAGTAGCTATGTGATATATTTTATAATATTTTTAAATTCAGGCCGGGTAGGGTCGAAACAGGATTGTTCCCTATACAACCACTTAATTTGTTCTCAATATTCAATACATATTTATTGCAAGATTCTCGCATCAATGATGAATAAAGCTTTTCTTCTTATTTTGACTTACTACTTCTAAGCACAAATAGTTAATTACTTTTCATTTTGTCTCTTTTTTAACTCCACCATGTATAAGTAGTTGGCATCGTATACTTTGCAGTGTGATTTTATCATTTATATTTTATGAAAAGCGTAAGGAACTTTGTTCCTAACGGGTGTCCCGCGACCCCACACGATTTTTTATTTTTTTTATTATAATTTTTATAAATCATAATAAGTTAAATGTAAGATATAAGACCGATATGTAAAATATATGTAGCTAGCTATTACGTTAGTCTGTCTAATTAAGTTTCTCTAATTAATATAATTATAATTCATCAGTTTTTTATTAAAAACAACTATAAAGAAAATGTTTTTAAAATATTTAAAAAGAACTTATAACATATTTATGGTGTTAAAAAGTATATAAATAATCTACCAATTAGTGCGGGGCACATAGCTTCCTCCCGTTCTTATAACGTACTCAAAAGTCCTAACCTTTTACAAACCAGTATTGTTTACTTTATTTAATTATTGTCAAAATTGTTTTGATTTTTACATGAATAAAAGTATCAATTTATACTATTTAGAGAGCAGACAGTGGAATTATTATGGGACTAATGCAGGCTACGTTCGACAAACCATCCAAATTTCTTAAAAATCGGATGAGTACTTTTAAATAAGATATATATATGTATATAGACGTAAATTAATGTATATTTGTACGCATGTGGAAGAAAAACCAATGGGCAAAGAAGGTTGAAATTATGACCTACCATCTAAATTTCATTAAAATCAGACGAGTAGTTTTAAAGATATGTTGGTTCGCAAACATTTAGTGACAAGACAGACATGGTACCAAAAATATTCGTTCTTCAAAACGTAGACCGTTACCTTCTGTAAGCTCCCGGCTTGCGGAAGCAAATTTTCCCTGATATTTGAAACGGATTTCTGTCTTGGAATTATTGAAAGCTAAGACATAAAAATTCTTTGTCCTTCAGAACGATCACATGGCCTTCCGTTACCTTCGGCAAGGTGGGAAGCAAAATTAATCAATAATCATAAATAATAGCAATCAAAATAAATATTTAGAGTGGTTTCGTTAAGATATTAATTTAGCTCTTTTGTTTTATTTAATACAGATATTCCATCGAGAGTACAACTAACTTTGTTCAAATTATTTGAGCTTTATATAAAGCAGTGTCGAAACCAGTAATTTTTACTTTCTCATATAAAGAGAAAGTATTGTGATGGCGCGAAAATTCGATTTTGAGATTTTGATGGATTTACACGTTTTGAGGTCCCCTGAGTCCAAAAAAGTGGTTTTTAAAAAATGTCTGTCTGTCGTCTGTCGTCTGTCTGTCGTCTGTGCAGACGCCTGGAGCCCAAACTACTGGGCCGATTTTGACGAAATTTGGCATACATGTTCAGAAAAATCATACCCCGAGGCGAAATCGAGAAATGAATTTTAGCTCTAAATTTGGGGGCACTACCCCCCAAAAACTCTGAAAAAACATGAAAAAAAATTATTTCTCGAAAACGGTTCCGACGATTTTGATTAAAAAATTCTAAAATGTAGTCCATTTGAATACGAATCCAACGATATAAGCCGTTTTCCCGGGAAAAATCTAGTTCCTGAGATATTAGCTTAAAACGCGGACGGAGAGAGCCCGGGTTCGATTCCCCGACCAGGAGAAGTTATTTTTATGATAAATTTTAATGAAATGTTCAATAATATTTAAATATACATTTGAAAACTAATAAATGGAAACACTGGGCTAAGTAATTATAAACTCATATATGAGAAAGTTTGTCTGAGTTGTCTCGGACCGATTTTTTCTTTAGTTGAACTGATCAACAATTATTCTTTGAGTTCTATTAGAGTTTAATCTATGTAGTTAACCTAGAGTAATCGATTAATCTATGTAAAACATCCTAATCTTATTGTCCTAAGAGATCATCATTGTTTGCCACAAGCAAATATTAAATTAAATAAAATTAAAACGTGCTGTGATTCAAAACATTTATCATTAACATTCGACTATTTCATTATTCGAACGTTGACAAAGAGTAAATGGATTTTTGGATCATAAGGTTGCCGAAAGAGTTGTTGTGAGATAGAGAGCTGTTGGTGTACGTTTTTATAATTGCGTTATGTGTAGTTGTGATTCTGATTTTGATAACCTTGTATGAAAATAAAATGTATAATTTTAGATATACATTAAATTGTCATTTATTTATTAGAATTTCATTTGGAGTTTATATTTGATTGTTAAACAAAAAGTTAATATTTGTTAACGATTTCTTCAAAACTTTTTTCTCCTCCATCAGAGTTTTGTATAAAAAGAAACCCTTAGAAACAAAGTTTATATTATAAATCATACTCATAATAAGCATAATTTGAGAACTAAATAAAAGAACTAAACCTAAAATTTGAGATATGGTATAGAGTCTATGTTCCAAGTTTTACCTCGACTGGATGACTGGAAGAGATTTAATTAGCCCTTTAAAGACATTGACACCGACAACAACCAGCCACACACAAAAAACAAAATCGAAACTAATATAAAGAATTTAACAAAATAACAGTAATAATAATAGTTTGGTTTTGTCACGTCAAGTTAGTCTTTCTTCGTTTTTATTTAATATTCATTTGCACTGACATTTATATTGACAAATTGCGCCCGCGAAGGAGGTCTGAAAGTGCTAAAGCCCCCAGCCTCCAGAGCCTCAAGAGAATACTATTTACTTAAGAAATACTGGTGAGGGAAACGATAAAAGTGTATTTTTCAATACTTACTGTCCAGTCCATATTTCATTTTTTAGTATAGATTTGTGCGCATGGAAGAAAACCAATGGGCGCAGAAGGTTGAAGCTTATATGGGACCAACAATGGACTAATTATGAGTTTCCACCCATTTCACATTAAAATTGGACTGGCAGTTCTTAAGATAAGAAGTTGGTTCACAAAAATTGTGGACAGACCAACAGACGCGGGATCAAATTATCCTTGATGTCTGAAATGGATTTCAGCCTACATTTTTCTTTTTTTTTTAAATGATCACAATGCTTCCGCTACCTTCGGTAAGCTCGGAAGCAAAAATGGTATATCAGGAAAAGGGCAGACAATAAATAAATAACAAAATATCTTATTGCACACATACAATAAATGTATTTAAATATTCATGTTTGCCATTATTTAACTGAAACTCTTTTAATCTATTATGTAGTTTAACTTAATTGTTTTCAACTTGTTATAGAGAGTGGAACATGCCTAATTTATAAGATGCTGACAAAAAGTTGTCAGAGAAAATGTGTGAACAATTATTTATGTCAATGTTTTACAAGAAAGGGAGCATTTAAGTGAACAGTTAAATTTTAATAATATCGCCTAAAAATGGTGAAGATTAATGAGATTACTAGTGATAGTTTTAATATCGGCGAAAATGAGATTGAAAGAAATACTAAGCATATTTAGCCAGTTATGAATTAATTATTTCGTTTTCGTCTTTCTAGAAAATAAAATGTGGATGTGTTTGTATAATTAACCCACTTTACGTTCTAAGTTGCCCAAATAATTATTAAACAATTATTTTTTGCATGATGAATATTTAACGAGATCATTTGTCCGAACCTCTTATTTTTTAAAAAAGAAGAGAATTCAGAAGATCATATTTCACAATGTTTTTCTTGGTAAAAGGATGAAGGTGAAAAAAACACACTGGGGTTGTTTAATTTTTAATTAATGTAAAGAGTTTTGAAGTGGAGGTGGAACGATGATCTGGAAAGAGAGAAGCGGAGGCTATATACCGGTTTAATCAAAGGATTAATGTTTAAAACATATAATCTAGCTAGGGGGTGTTGAGGAGGGCCCGAGCAGATAATTCCATTAAAACAGGGGAAAGTTTAAAGTAAAGGGGTTGGATCTGATTATTTTCAGTTTAGAAGGAGGATGATGGAGGGGTTGGGTGGGCCTGATGATGCTCCGGAATTAGCCTAGGGAGTATTTGATTATGGCCGGGAAGGGGAGAGGTGTGCCTGGTGAGCTAAGGAGGTTACTAAAGACGAGGGGTTGCCATGGGTTGCTATGGAGCCAAGTAGTGTCTAGTTGCCATGGTTACACCTACCTCTGCCCCCGAGGGAGAGGGGGGTCGATATAAGTAAATCCTTGCTCGTGTAGGGCACACCGGGGGCCCCGACGCATTGCCCCCTTATCTTCCTTTCCTTTCCTTTATCCAAACACTATAGCACTTCCTTTAATCTGAGGAAACCCCCCCCCCCCCCCCTTTTCATTCTCATCTAAACGAATTCCCTTGCAAGTTCACTTCCGTCTTAGATTAAAACAATAACCGATATGGAAGTGATCATCTTGGGCAGCGTTTTATCTCAACTTAATAATAAATCTTCTTATCCGAAACTCACGATAAAGCTGTCAGAAAATGGCCTTCGACAAGAGATTTAACCCAGTTATTGCTGAGATCATTTCCAATGACTCAAACAAAAAGATGATCTTTGTGTTAAATCAACGTAGTTTTATTGTCACTGAAACTGAAGTATCTATCGAATCTTAAATTCTTTGAATCATATTCTTTTATATAATCTTATATAAAATATATTCTATAATAAGATTATATCATATATATCCAATAAATTTTAGTATCCAAAAACTAAGTCGTTTTTTTTTTGCTTTCGATCTTACCGAAGGTACGGAAGCTATGTGATCGTTCTGAAGAACGAAAAAGTTTTAGGTCTCCGATTTCAAAAATTCCAAGACAGTAATCCGTTTCAGACATCAGGGAACATTTTTGATTCAGTGTCTTTCTGACGGTCGGTCGGTCTGCGTTCAATTTTTGCTAACCAACTTATCTTAAAAACTACACGTCCGATTTTAATGAGATTTGTATGATTTGTATGGTAGGTGATAATTTGCCCATTGTTGGTCCCATATAAGTTTCAACCTTCTGCGCTCATTTGTTCCTTTTCTACATGAGCACAAACATACATTTATTTACATCTATAGCTTTAAAAGTACTTATCTGATTTGTATGAAACTTTTATAGTTTATCGAAAGTAACCCGCAGATCAATTTGAACCGTCTGCGCTCTTTAACTTTTGCTAAATGAATACTTTAATTCATGTAAAAAATTAAATATGTTGACAGATTAAAAAATCGGGGGTAACAACTAAACAAATTAGACAATAATGGCTGTAAAAGTATAAAATCAATTAAGTGTATGTGATAGGATGCTAGGAAGCTATGTGCCACACCGATTGGCAGTCTATTTTTTATTTGTTACACTAATACAATTATTAAAATGATATTTACAAGCAAATCATTATCATGGATCGAGGTATTTGTTAAACAAATATTTATTTATCCTATGTGCAATAAGAAACTTAATTATGTTTTCCATTTTGCCAAACGAATAAAGCTGAGCTCAACTATACGTCTTAATCAAAGAGTGTGGTCCACCACACTCTTTGGTGATCGTAGAAAAGTCGACATAGTATATGCAAATTTAATTTAACCTTAGTAATTCTACTAAGTATACTTACCATTAACTGCTTAAAAAATAAATACCACATAGGTCTCCTTATTTTAAATATATTTCCTCTAACAACAGCCCGAAATCTTAATCTCTAGTACAATTTATATATACTTCCTTGACCACTTGATCAATATCTGAAAAACGTGCTCCACATACCATTAAGAAAATAGAGCCTTGTAAGGTTATTTAGTATCTATTTTTTCGTCCCTAAAATGTTTTGTACTTATATTTCTCATTTAAATCTCTGTGCAATTATCTTAATTTATATATCCCTTTGCGGTCCAAGTTTCATAACGTACTGTCCAGCCCAAAATTAGTTGAATAGGCCATCATTTATTAATCAGTTTTTCTTATCATACATCCAAGGTGATAGATGCTTATTTCAATATTTACTATTTATATTATGCTATCTATTCGTATTATTCTATTCTTTTATTTATTATTGAACCCAGCAAATGTTGGGATGTGGATTTGGCTCTAACTAGAGGCTGCCCTGCCACCTAATGGTAGGGTAGCCTACTCTTTACTTCAAGAAAGGCCCATAGCGCTGGTATAGGACGGATGTCTTCGGTTAGAGAGCGTCTCTTCGTGTCCAGTGTTGGATGGTCTTGTCTTGGTTTTACCCGCTTGTTTGATATTATTTATTATTTATATTATTTTTTTTTATAATTTCAAAACTTAATTATCAAACTTGTAATCGTGGTGGTCCACGGAACTGGTGTTCCGAATCGGCCCCGCCACCTCGACAAAGGAAACCCAGGTGAGTCCAACTATTACATTCTAATACCTCCTAGGTTTCATGCTGTTTAACTCATTATATCCTGTATCTTATTTCCTATTTTTAACGCAATTTCCTATGTATACAGTCCTCCATAAACCACTGACCAGCCTCAAGGTGGGGTGCTCAGGTGGCATATTATTTGCCAAAAACCCATTAAGTAGTATGTATAAGGTACAACATTGAGGTCAATACAATTTTCTACACTACATCATCCATCCTTGGCCAAACTTTAAAAATATAAAATCGGCGATAAATCTTTCAATATCTCTATCGAAGTTAAATGAAGTGTAATAAAGAAAAAATAACCGTCTGGTTTAAATGCATTAAATCACTTGCTATTCTCACTTCATAAATTACGTCACAAAACACATTTAATACCTACGTTGAATGAAATGGGCTTTTACAAGGCGGGTGGAAAAAATCCAATACTTTACAGACACTAAAGTACGATACTGTAATATCCTGAGGGGAGAATAGAGGCAATTAGCTCTACGGTAAAAGAGATAAATGCATCAAGTAAAAAGGGATAAATAAAGAAATGGTACGAATTTTAGGGTAAATAAGTTGCCAGGGTTATAGAAGGCAGTGAAAAATCTAATCCGGTGCTCAATATAAATTGGAAAAAGGATGCGCGGGGGATCAGGTGCGAAATCCTTTATAGTGGCCCCATTATACGGTTTCCGGCCCCCTATAAATGGACGCATTTATTAAACCTCCTAAAGCCCTCCTTTTTGTCTGCCATTTTATTTCCCAGCAATCGCATTTTTCAAAGTCTCCTCAACCCGTCTTTGTGAAGAGTACAGTTTAAGTTCATTTGCGTGAAGTTTTCATTTCGAATATGCAGGAATAGACTCATAACACATCTACTGTAAATATTTAAATTTTTATTATTTTTGCTTACGAGCTTACCGAATTTAACGGAAGCTATGTGATCGAACCTAAGAAAGAAGATTTCTTATATCTTCAAATTCAAAAATTCCAAGACATATATCCGTATCTGATATCAGGTAGCATTTTTGGTCCCGTGTCTGACGTTCAACATTTCATATCTTAAAAACTACTCTGTTGGTGTCATATAAGTTTCAACTCTCTTCGTCCATTGGTTTCCCTTCCCCTTCCACATGTACACGTACATACATTTATTTACAGCTATATCTTTAGGAGTACCTATGTGATTTTTGGATGGTATGTCGAACATAGACCACAGATGGCCCTATATCAATTTAATTTAACTGCCTGTACTCTTAAAATATTGATACTTTTATTCATACTTAAAAAAATCAAAACAATTTGAAAGATTTAAAATAAGAAGAGGAAAAAAAAAAAAATAAATTAGACAATAATGGTTTGTAAAAACTAACATAATTTTAGTACTATATAGAAACCGAGGAAGCTATGTGCCGCAGTAATTGGCTGATTATTTTTAACTGAATATGTATTATGTATAGTATTTTTATGGTTTTAGACCATATTATGCATTCCCTCTCCTCATTATACATCCCCCCAGTTGCAAGTACTTGCAACCTGTATTTGCAAAGGTTTCTTACAAGTACATAGACGGGGAACGGTAATAAAAATAATTATAATGTATAATTTTATTATCAAGAGAAAACTATGATGAAAGTGGTGTAGTTCAATAACCAGACAACGTCTGCACACAAAAATTGTAATTTGAACAATTGACCGGTGTCGGCTGTTCTAAAGCAGCCTACAAGTGAAGCCATTGACCACATTTGTATTCGTGAAGTCAATCCAGTAACCTCAAGTTTATCTGAAGAAGGCTGCTTTAGAACAGCCGAAACCGGTCAATTGTTCAAATTACAATTTTTGTGTGAAGACGTTGTTTGGTTATTGAACTACACCTCTTTAATGATGAGTCGCTATCACACATTGGATAAAAACAATAGGATCTAGAGAAAACTAATTTATCTTGGGCTAAAAAAGGGCGTACTTTCTAATAAATTAATATTGAGGAAACTCTGGTCGTTGAACACCCTGTTAACTTAATCTTTATATAATTTTTATCTCATGTTGTTTTATCGATGTAACTGGTGGAGCAATATAATAAAATTTTAAATGTTGTTCCCATCAGTGTAACAATATCTGTGTCATATTTTATATTTTAAACTAAACAATGTTACCATCAATTCTTATAATTTGGTATTCGGTTCTTGTTTTCGATTTTTTTTAAAACTTTTATTTCGTAAAGTAGGTATTTAATTAAATTACTAATGATCGAGTTTGACACTCCTTTCGTCTAAGGTCTCTAGGTCTAAGGAAAGAAGTAAAGGTCGAGCAAAACCAAATATATCTAGAAATTAAAACTCTTTGCACGCATAGAAGGAACAATATTGATCTACGGTATCATATATTTATAGGCCTCCTTGCTCTAATTTAGATGACCTTCAGCATTAGCCTCTAAATTTATCTATCCTGTTATTTTTATATATATATATATATATATATATATATATATATATATATATATATATATATATATATATATATATATATATTCCTTTCATTCTATTGTTGCACTATCACTATCTAATTGAGAGTCTATCAGTTATAAATTAGAATTGTTAAGAGACAACATGCTTATGTCTTTATAACAATTTAAGCCTGGGTTAATTTTTAAAATGTAAAACTATATAATGAATTCCAGTTTTATTACCACACTAGCTGATTACCCTCGCTCAGCTATGGAGGTATTTAATTTAGAAATACTGGCCTAAAAGTTATCATTAATGTAGGGGTATTTTCCTTGTGCTCCCCCCTCCCCCTCCTGTCTTAAGTTAGAATTATCATTAATAAATCAATAATTAAATCCTCATGAGGTTTTTTACCAACTGAGCTATACTGGAGAAGAGCGCCAGTAACGGATATATAGGAGACCCGTGGTTCAAGCCCGGGGTCTATTTTTCTCTGTATGTCTCCCGTAGTTAATGATAATTATAATTTGATTTAAATTAAAATTTAATCTTTCCGTTTAGTCCAGGAGATAGCGTGCATAAAATTGTCTGACTAACATCAAGCTAGAGTTTTGTGTGTAAGTAAATCTTTTGGTGTCTTTTAAGAATATGTAGTCAGCTAAGTTCGTCTGCGGGACATAGCTTGGCAATAGGCATTTGAAAAAACAAACCGGTGGAGAGCGGCCATGTCCCGCCATTTTGATGGACAATTTGATTTTCATGATCCTGAATACGAAGTTAGTTAGCAGATTTTTTTTTTTTTTTTTTTAATCTGATTTTAATTTAATTTAGTCGGATAACCAGTTGCCACAATAAACCTGCTGCATATACTTTTTCATTCTTCCCTGTCTGCAGCTACTTCCTGCCAGGTTACACCACATCATGTTCTTCTCATCTTTTCATCCCATTTCTGGCTTGTACCTTCTCTTCTAGTATATACGAGGTCTGATCAAAAAGTATTGAGACTGATTTTATTACTAGACAACGGACTGGAGGGAGAAGATAAGACTGAGTGGACATTGACTTTGTATACTACTGTAAAGCCAAACGACTCATCTCACTGCTTCAAATAGTCTCAGTTGGCTTCTGTGAGTGATCGAGTGAAAGTGTATTTTGTCTCCTGTCGTATTTTGCCATGAGTGAAAGTGAAAATCTTGAACGTGTGTTTGTGTCAAATTTCGCCAGAAGCTTGGGCGTACCGCTAAAGAGACTAATAAAATGCTTTCTTTAGCCTGTGGTGATGATACCATGTCACGTGCCAGAGTGTTTGATTGGTACAAACTGTTTAAAGAAGGCAGGACAAGTGTTGAGAGTGATGGGCGTGGATGACGACGTCCTTCGACAAGTCGTAATCAGGGGATGGACAGTTTTTTTTTTATTGTGACGGAAATGTTCATCATGAGTACGCTCCCAGAGGACAAATCATTACTAAGGAGTATTACATTGATGTCCTCCGCCATTTACGCGAAGCCATTCAATGGAAAATACCCGAATTTCGTGACCCAGGGAGTTGGAAGCTGCATCACGACAACGCGCCTGCACATTCATTACAAGTTGTTCAGCTGATTTTGGCCAAACATTCAATTTCTGATGTGCTACAACCCTCCTTACTCTCCAGACCTGCTCCGTGAGACTTTCTTTTTATTTCCTAAGCTAAAAATGGCACTCAAAGGACAACGATTTCAAGATGTGGAAACCATAATAAATGCATACTAAGATAATAATTAATTATAATGATAAAATTAATAATTATGATTGTGCCGACAAAAATAACATTAAGAAAAGAAAAAATGGAGAGCGGCAAAAACGGGAGATTAAAAAAACCAAAAATAATAATAAAAAGTGAACCTAAAAATAACTAAAAGGATAAATAATAAGAATTTAAAGTATAGGCACCTGATGACCTAAGCTGACAAGGCGCTCCTACTTTTCAGACGCGGTTCGATGGTGGAAATAATAAATAAATAAGCTTTCCAGAAACACTAACTAATTTTAATTTGCCTTTTACCAATATTTATAATAATAATGCAATGCTTAATTTCTAAAATTTTAGGTGCCGGAACACCTACGTAATATTGGGGGGTCTCTTACCCCCGTCTGGAGCCCCCCCCCCCCTCCCCAGCGAACCGGGGTCCAAGGGTCAACCCCGGAAACTTTCGAAAATTAAAGGTCTAAAATGACGTTTTACACGTGTTTTTTAAGGTCTAAATATTCATTAAAAATGTTGTTCAAATTACTGTTTTTTTCTAATTACCCATAATAAAATATTACAAAACAATACAGTATACGTATATTAAAATATAGTTCAATATTAATTGTTACATTATAATTATAGCAAGCATTGGTGTATTGGTCCGGAGAGCTATTAATTACTTGATTGAATAAAAAATCATTATAAACTAGTGTAGTATGTAAGTAAGTATTTGTTTAACAATACTAATGTATTTTTTACCCCCACATTTAAAAAGCTAGGGTCTATGCCTATTCGTTCGTATGCGAACTATTTGTCTCTTGTAAGACATTCAGTCAAAACAAAGAATAAGAAGAGTTAAACCAATTAAATATATATCTGTTACAAAATATCAGGTTGACAATCCGACCCATCCCTAGAGTATCTACCACCTCCCGCTCCCGTGGCTTTTTGAGATAATATATTACTATATGATTATTATATGTTTTGAGCGGATAAAGTTATGAGTTATGAAGCCAAACTATGAGTTATGACTTATGATTTGACTGTTTTCATCATTCGATGCCATTTTTTACGATCTCTAGCTATTCTTTGTCATATTTCCTTGCCACAGCACTTTCTTGTCCCTTCATCCCATCGTCTTTCTGGTCTTCCTCTTCTTCTTTTTTTATCTCACGGGTATCATTGAATAAGTGCTATTGACCATCTTCTATCATCCCTTTTAGCTAAGTGCCCATTCCTGAGTCGAAACAAAATCCATATTATAGAATCCAACTAGTATAAATAAAAAATTACCTTCTACATATCTGTAGAAAAAACTACTTTCTTCTACTTATCAACACTTTTGTTTGACATCGATAATAAAAGAACAAAAAGCTTATTCATTCTAATCACATAAAAATTCATACAGATATAAATCGATTCCTATTAGTCTTAAAAACATCTTTGATTGTTGTTGTAGATAGGCATTGAAAAAAAAAAGATAAAAAAATGAGACATCCCCTAATGTAGGCATGGTCAGATAAGGACCTGTAGTAGAGGGGATATTTGTGGCAGAGATTAAAGTTCATCCTGATACAGTATTCTGAGGGCGAACAGACCTAATTTACGATTTAGATATAGACTATTATTTTAATTGATTCATAGACGGATGTTGTCTTGTGGAGTTAGCCAGACGTTTGTTTAAATGCGATTTATTTAAATTTTTATAGCTTAATATTAATTTAATAGTTGCAATAAAATGCCAGTCATATTAGATTGTCAAAGGATCGTTTTTAAAAGTATTTAGAAAGCTATTAATCCTTATATTATTTCCTTGAACATTTACAATTAATTTTATATTGTTTATTTATTTTTCTACATTATTTCAAATATTTTTTTATTATTGTTAGTAACATTAAGCTTTCTTCGATTATTTTCTCCTTAAGACTTCCCTTGTAAAAAAAAAATATTATATATATTTATTATAAAATAAGCATTTTATATTTAGTTTATAAATTACCTGATTTTATATTCATTTATTTTATTGAGCATTTAATATTAATTATAGTAATAAGTAAAAACTGGTTTATTTTCACTAATGGGTGCGTTGATTTGAGTGTTTATATTTCAAAGTAAGTTATTTAGTTTCTAATTGCTTGATGTTAGGACAAAAGACAATAAAATGATTGATTCACTTAAAAAGTTTTCACAGCGGCAACTTCTTACGTTAGTTGTATTTAGTATAGCTGATTTCTGCAATGCTATCTGCGTCTCACTGCAGGCACCTTTTTATCCACAAGAAGTAAGTTAAACTATTTATTTTTATTTTTGAAAAAAAAAAAAAAAACATTTTTTACAAGCCTTATTGAATTAAAAGGTTTTACCTAAGGATTTCTGAGCATTTTTGAAAATAACATCAAATTATTACTTATTAATTTCCCAAATTATAATGGCTTAAACTTGTCTTAACAGTTTGGAGTTACCTTAATTATTAAAATTCAATTTTTAAGTTTTTGGTAGTTTTCATACTACGGAAAGTTAAATTTTAATTTAAATCAAATTATAATTATTATTAACTACGGGAAACAGACAGTGAAAAATACACTCCTGTGCCGGGATCCCGGCACAGGAGTGTATTTTTCACTGTCTGTTTCCCGTAGTTAATAATAATTATAATTTGATCTTAATTATTTAGTTGGGTAAATATAAATAGTTGGGTAAAATATAAATAAATTAAAAATATTAATTACTTATATTGCTACTATCATTATATAAACTATAAAACTTTCTTTCATTAATTATGTCCGGATATTTTACGTTGTTTTTGTTAATAGTTGTCTCCTTGCCTTTTTTGAAGCCTCTATATAAGTTAAGATTTAATGGTTTAAAAATGTTTAGCTATAAACTACCCCTAGATAGCTATCTCTAGACTTTATTCTCATTAAATACATTTAATTAATACCTGGTGAGCTATTTACAGCTGATCTAGGTAAAAGGGGAGGGGAGTATAGAAACGTTTCTTAAGTCAATATATACTATTGCATCATTAAATTATTATACATCAATAAAATATTTATTTATAGTATGTACCTTTATGTATGAAGCTAATATTAATTTGATTAATAATTAAATTAAAACTAATGATTTTTTTTTAAGGAAAGTATATTTATTTATATTCCTTTAACTGTAAAGGTTACTCAAAAAGCAACACAAGACAAATATTTTCCATAATTAACCTTTAATTTAACATCTTAACCAATACGTATATTAATGTGACGTATATCCTCACTCCTCACTTAGGGTAAACAAGCCGAATTATATTACAAACTTATTAGAATTGGAATAGAATTACTGAACTTTTTTATTTTATTTTGCTTCGGAGCTTACCGAAGGTAACGGAAGCTATGTGATCGTTCTGAAGAACGAAAAAATTTTAGGTCTCCGATTTCAAAAATTCCAAGACAGAAATTCATTTCAGACATCATTTTTGGTTCCGTGTCTGTCTGTCGGTCTGTCGGTCTGTCGTTCAATTTTTGCGAACCAACATATCTTAAAAACTTTACGTCCAATTTTAATGAAATTTGGGTGGTAGGCCATAATTAGCCCATTGTTGGTCCCTTATAAGTTTCAACCTTCTGCGCATATTTGTTTCTCTTCCACATGCGCACAAACATATATTTATTTACACCTATAGCTTCAAAATTACTTATCTCATTTGAATGAAACTTTTATAGTGTGTCGAAAGTAACCTGCAGATAGCCCCAGATTAATTTGAACCATCTGCGCTCTTAAACTTTTGCTAAATTGATACTTTAATTCGTGTAAAAAATTGAAAACAATTTTGACAGATTAAAAAATCTAAAACGGGGGAAACAATTGGACCAATTAGACAATAATGGCTTGTAAAAGCATAAAATCAATAAAGTACGTGGATAGGATGCGAGGAAGCTATGTGCCACACCAATTAGCAGTCTATTTTAATTATAACTTTTTTTTATTGAAACATACAAAATACAGATAAAAAATTCGTAGCATGATCATATCGGTCTCATGCTGGGAGTAGTCTTCACATAATTATTACTCCAATAATTTTATGACATTCATTTTTCATTAACATACATTGTATCTTAATAAAAATAAATTACTTCTATCACAAAAAGAAATAACTAATTGAAATTAGGATCATGCATGAACCATAGAAAACTCATGCAAACTATCACATTTTCATTTCATACAAACACTCATCTTATAAATTATTATTAATTGCCTATAAAATATACATGATTAATTAAACATCATTATTTTACAGCCATCAGCAAATAGTCAGATAAATAGATAACTATTTATTGCAACAATATAATTTTTACTTCTTTTTTTACATTTCCCAGCAAATCGGCATGATGCTTTGGTGTCCCAGAGGGTTTGGGAAACAGTTATTCACAAAATAATATGTAATATAAGTAGTTTTTTTTTTTTTTTTTTTTTTTTTTTTTTTGTGAATGGCGGGAAAAGACACAACGGCGCCTGCAGGGCAAAAGTTTTATGCCCCAGGGTGTATGAAGCTAAGCTAAGCCACCCTGGAGCCTCGCTATCCTACTCTCGATAGCGAGACCTATCGCAGGAACCCGGGATCCCTGAGTGTGGGGATTGAGCTACTTCCCGACTGCTCAGCCGACACCGAGACAGACGCTGGTAGCCCCTACCCCACTAAAATCCCTGCCGGTGAAAAACCCTCCATTTTGGGTACCATACTCTTGAAGGAGCATATGGTACCTCACGCGACTATAATTATAATTATCACTAACTAACTATAAGTAGTTGATTACATTATACTTTCCTTTTGTTTTTAACATATCTAATTATAATATACGTATATAAGAGTTGACGTAATGTTTTAATTTATAATTATTTACTTCAAAAATTAAAAAAAAAATAAAGGCAAAAGATTGATAACCATTAGGTTTAAATAAAGATTAATTATTATTATTTGTATTGTTGATTTACTTATTATTTATGAGATATTTATTTATTTATTTTATCTTATCAATTTATTTCAATAATTTTATTTATTTACTATGGTACAAACGCCTAAATTGTAAATATAAATTAAAACCCGTTGTCATATAATATTTATATTACTAAAAATTAAAGAATCCCTACCAACATATTGATAATTAAGCCCAAACCAAATGTTGAAACAAAACAATATATAACATATCTGGGCACTTCAAAATAAACCTATTTATTATAGATTAGAATAAATATTATTACAAGAAGTAATTAATATAAAACACATCAGAAAAAGCAAATTCCTGCTATTTGGGGAATCTTAAGAATAATTATTTAGGTTGTTACCTTGGGTTGTTATGGTCCTTTCCATTTAAAATCATTTGTTCTAGTTTCTAACAACTGATGGTTAAAATAATTTTATCTCCAGTAGAGAGAAAAAGTTATGATTTTGGATAAGTTTAGGGACTAAAGTAAGTCTTTTCTTCCCCGAACTCAAAAAGTAGGGACAAAAAGAAGGATTGCCAACTTAATTATTTTATCTACGATTGATACGAAATATAAACATTGTATCTCTGTTTAGATGCGTAGAAAGGTATTCTTTACATACTTGTATTCATTGCGCATGCTCGTCTCATAGTTCTGAAGAATTCCTCTTCTTTACCACCCTAGGGCGGTAAAGAAAAGGAATTCTTCAGCTTTACGCACGATTAGCGAGTTTGTTTGCATTTAACAAAACTAATTTGCTGTTCTTTTATTAAAGTAATTGTTTATATCGGGTTTTTTGTGAAAAACAATGAGTGAATCAAGTGACTTTGACGAAAATGTGGAGAATAATACTCCTCCAGAAATAATTAATTCGGCAAAAAATACAACTCAAGGTTAATGCTATCTTTATCAAGAGAAGAGATACGAACTTACATACAGCAAGTCTATTTTTTTCTGTATTTATTATTTAAATCTAACAATCGTAGATAAAGTACGGTTCGCAACTCGTGCGAAAACGGCATTTTGCATTGCTCGTGTAGTTTTACTACCCTCGCTGTCGCTCGGGTGCAAACTCCACACTCGCATGCCAAATGCTACTTTCCTCACTCGACGCGTAATGTACTATTATAAATAGTAGAGATTGAATGGATAATGTAGTGAAATTGTTGAAATCAGGTTGGAGACACTGCTTTTTCGACCTTATTTGTATTTTCGCTTATTATTGTTTACCTACATCTTAACCTTCTATTTGAGTTTAATAGCAATTCTTATTTGTTTTTAATATTTAATCTCTTATATCTTAATAGCTAATTAGTCTCATAATAGCTAATTCCCTCGGCCAGCGAACCAACTTATTCGCTCAGGGAATAACGGTTTACTTTACTCCCTAGGTGCATAAATAACTATTCTCTGGTTTGGATTAGGGCAAGACACGAAGCCAGCAGTTGTTGAATATTATCCTTTTGAGATGAGTTATAAAGTTGACATTTCCTATCTTCATCCGTATATCATGCTTTATTGTTTAAACCTAGTCGACGAGCTCTGACCTTCATAATATTACTAATGCATGCTACATCATTAAAGTATGGTCAACAATAATATTGATGCATAAATTATTAATTATAAAGAAACAGAAAAAAGTAAAATTACTATAGTATGTAAACAATACAATACACAAAATTACTACAGCAAAAGCATACTATAGGTGTGCGTGTGCAATGCAGTTGTCTGCTTGCAATATTGAGCTGAGCATGCATTTTAATCTTAAACAATAAACATTTTTATTTATAAACAGCTGAAATCGGATCAAAAATAGTAATATTTCTAATTTTTAATTGAAATAAGCATTTTTTCCCTGTTTTTCAATTTGAGCCCCCTTTTCAGTGAAAACATGACAAAAGTGAACATAACAACAATAACTGTACTCTTAAAGAGTTTTCAAACGATATGCATCATGAAGGGCATATACCCCGTACCTCTGTGTACCAATTTGGACCATTTCAGATTTATACCTTCCTCTGGTTGGTCACATTGACCGTGCCGAATTTTGTGCGGATCGGTTCAGCCGTTTAGGAGGAGTATGCGTCCAAACAAATGCTGTGTCGTATAAGAGCAAAAATTTGATAGCATTATAAGATAGCTAGGCCGGGTAACTTCTTAAAAAATATATATATATTCTCCTTTAAATAACTAATTAGAATTACTAGATAGAAAAAACCCTAGTATGTTGCGTATGTTGGGTAGTTATAGCGCCAAGTATTTCATATGCTGTGGAAAAACTTATGATAATGTCTAAAATATTAAAAAGGAAGTAAGGGGATTTGCCAGAGGGCGGAATGATAGATAGTCTGCTTAAAAAAGGGCTGACAGGCTGTTCTAGCTTGAGTAAGTACCTTATGTAGTTGTAGTATATACATAGCTCGAAGGCCTTAAGAAAACCATAATACACCTAACTGGATAATATATAATACAACTTAAACAATCAAATGAATATTTTTAATAAATAATTTATATTTTATATGTTTTATTCTTCCTGATTATGATTTGTATAATGATACAGATAGAATACAAAATATTTAGTACTGAAGGGTATTGAATATTTTAAATGATC
Organism: Gerris lacustris; assembly: GCA_951217055.1. Taxonomy (NCBI): domain Eukaryota; kingdom Metazoa; phylum Arthropoda; class Insecta; order Hemiptera; family Gerridae; genus Gerris; species Gerris lacustris. The sequence continues at coordinate 68,223,675 of OX578277.1, read as the reverse complement.
TCCAATTTAAGGTACATGTATAGAGAAAAGTATTGGGATTGACGCAAAATTATAGATTTACAAGTTTTGAATGTCTCTCTTTATAGTCTGTGCTGATGCATGATGGCTAAACTACTGTGCCCATTATGCAACAATTTGGCATCCATGTTCAGAAAAATAAATTGTAGCCTACATTTGGGAGCACGAAACATTTATATGATTTTAATATATAATTGTCATGTAGTGAGTTGACATTGATAGTTGTGACGTTTAGTTTTAATTTGGTTTATAACTACAATTCTCGTTACTCTTTTGTCGTGTTCTTACAGTTGGCGTGATGGGAAAAAGTTAATAAAATGGCAAAAATAAGGCAGAACTTAATGGAAACGAAAGTTCATGACACGGAACAAAATGTAGGATAACATTTAAAACACTTTAATTTTGAATATTTTCATTTGAAGGAAACAGAATGGGTTCTTTCTATGAAATTCAGCTAAAAATCATTGAAATAATAGATCCTCCGCTTAAAAGGGGTATAATAATAAAGCTTTATTGGTTTCTAAACAAATTATACATATCCACATAATATACTACTTCTTTTTTTTACAAACATAAGTATTTACAAAATTAATCATTTATCTGTTATTATTTCTTCTTGAAACCAGGCTCATTGTTAAGCGAAATCCTCCCCATTTTTATCCAGTTATTTCTGTCCTTTGCTTTGATGTTCCCCATAGTACCAGCAAATTTTGTGATTTCGTCCTCCCATCTTTTCTTTTGGTGACCTCTATTCGGGAATCCGAAGTTTGGACTCCACATTGTGACGCGCTTTGTCCGTCTTTTATCTGTAGTGTAGTCCTAACCCACTATCCTGTCCAGTTCCACTTAATTTCTTTCACGGGTTTTCTGATGTCCTGCATCCCGGTCTCCTGTCGAATTAGATCCCCTCTGATTCTATTTTTTTTTTTTTTTTTTTTCTTACTCTATTCATGCTTATTTCCATAGCCTTTTGCGTGAATTAAAGTCTGTGCAAGGATATTTCGATTATGGACCAAGTCTGACAGCCGCATACCAAAGTAGGAATTACACAGGATTCAAGCTCACGACCTTATTTTCTTGAGAGCTATATAATATGGATTTTTCATTATGTATTTGAGTGACCAATATTTTTTCCATCCTACTGACATCCCGCGGCTAATTTCTTTTTCATTTCTTTTGGATATACTGATTAGTTGACTTAAGTAAATGGTATCATCTACATATTTAAATTTCCTTCCCACCACCTTTCTATCCTCTTGCCTTCCGTTCGTCATAATAACCGTTTTCCCTTCATTTATTTTCAAACCTGCTTTTCTTCCACCTTCTTCGAGTTCTCAAATCATTTGTTCCAACTTTTGTGCTGAGTCTGCAAACAGGACCAAGTCATCGGCGAACCTGAAATGCGTGATTCTTCTGTTATTAATTTTCAGCCCATACCTGCTGTCCTTCCAGTTTAGCTATAAGGAATATATTATTGTCCAAAATAGGATCTTCATCGTTTAAAATCTCTTTTTTTTAAAAAAAAAATGCATTTGATTATTGCAACTACATAGACTATATGTTATAAACAATAAAGATAACATAAGTTTGATATTACCTTGTACACACGATGTGAGAAACAGCCCATTGACAATACTCACAGTATTACAGATATGAATATTACATTTTATTAATTGATGTTTAATAGGTCACGGGGACACTGTAAGCGTCGAGTTTAAAATCCTGGTAGGCCATTTTAAGCCGGCTAAAGTTGGAGACCAAAATTATGATTCCGCTTTAAAAATATAAAGGTCATTCTTTTTCGCCTCGAAATATATACCCAAGTTTACAACATGACGAAAGTTTAAACACATTTTTTCAACCCTTCAACGACCCACACAAATACTATACGAATCATACTTTAAGAAAATGATTTGACATTGGCAGAAAGAGGAAAATTTGGAAGAACTATAAGAGACCCGTTGCGAACCGTTAACTGTAAGGTCCAAACGATCCTCTGACAATATAAAGTACTGGATTGTATAACATGCGCAGTTATGTGAATCGTCAAAAATAGGTTCCCTACTGTTAAGTTTCCTTGAATGTTTCAATAAGTTGCGAATAGAAATCACAAACCCGTTCCAACCGGACGATATTGTTATAGTACAATGTAAAACCTGTCCTAAACAATTCCCGAACGATTCACGGGACGATGCAAAGGACGGTACAAATAGGGCAGTCAGAACAAAGCTATAATATTTTGTTTCAGTTAAAAAATACTTTTATCTACGATTGATACGAAATATAAACATTGTATCTCTGTTTAGATGCGTAGAAAGGTATTCTTTACGTATTGAATTCATTGCACATGCGCGTCTTATAGTACTGAAGAATTCCTCTTCTTTACCACCCTAGGGCGGTAAAGAAGAGGAATTCATCAGCTTTACGCACGATTAGCGAGTTTGTTTACATTTAACAAAACTAATTTTCTGTTTGTTTATTTAAAGTAACTGTTTGTATCGCGATTTTAGAGAAAAACAATAAGAGAATCAAGTGACTTTTACGAAAATGTGGAGAATAATACTCCTCCAGAAATAATTAATTCGGCAAAAAATACAACTCAAGAAGTAATGCCATCTTTATCAAGAGAGAGATACGAACTTACATACAGCAAGTTTATTAAATATTTTTTCTGTATTTATTATTAAAATTCAACAATCTTAGATAAATTACGGTGCGAAAACGGCATTTTGCTTTGCTCGTGTGGTTTTACCACCCTCGCTGTCACTCGGATGCAAAATGCTACTTTCCGCACTAGACGCGTAATGTACTATTCTCATTACTCTTGTTCCCTAGAAGGCTAAAAACTCAATACTAAAACTCAAATACTTTAGAGAACATATCATGACATTCGAATTATTATAATCAACTCAACTCTTTTCAACTTGACAACGTAAACATAAACATCAAAAAAATAATATATCCAGGTTCTGTCACTCGCAACAACTCTTATATCGTGTCCTCACAATAACATATTACTACACTGAGTTTTATTTACTATGAGTTCCACAATAACTCGGTAGAAACAACTAATGTTTGATAAAAATGTAGGAGCGCGTTCCGAAAAACAAAGATTGTTAAGATGGTTCCAGCTTCCACTGCGACTGTGTTAGAGGGTATATAGGGTAGTTATTCCTTATTATGAGTGGCAATTCTGGTTACGGGTTCAAATTATGTGGTTATATATAATATATTCAGCTGATTGAACGACACGGCAACCCCACGTTATCCATTCCAAGTACAGTTAGGCAGGCCCAAGCTCTCACTGGCTGTAGCTACACGTATTTTTTTGAGTCGCCAGATATTATGAAGTTATCAAGGTATTTGGGTGATGACCAGATCTCTGCGGTTGTAGGTGTATGCTCTTACGTTTCCCACTTTGGGAAACCTTCAGGGAAGTTATTTTAAGGCAGTAACAATGTTAGTGTATTAAGAAAGTAACTCAGTTCTCGTTGTAACTTCCTTAACGACATGTACTTCCACGTTACAACTTATAAATAAATAGTCTGGCCTTTTTTTGGGAATTATTTCAGAATTTAGCGGCATCTTCACAATCGGCCCTAGAAGAGGGCAACAACCATACGTAAGGGTAGTGACACACTTCGCCACCTGGTTGATGCCACTTGCTTCCGCCACCTGACTTGCGCCACCCACTTATATGAGGGATGCAGTCAGCCCCAGATTTGATTTCACCTATATTTGATTGAAGGAGTAGGGTCTGAGTGGCATGACTTGGGTGGCGACGTGTGACAGGCTCAATTGAAAACAATGGGTTGACCGGGTGTCGCCACCTGTGGGTGGTGGCTAGACCGTCGGACGGTCGACCGTATAGTGCCACCCGGCAGGTGGCGCCACCTCGTGTGACAGGTTCCCTCTATTCTCATAGACGACCGGGTAGCGAAGTGTGTCACCCTCTTAAGATATATACAATGCTATAAATTGAAGTTTTATGAACATGCTTTGTTAATGATAACTAACTGTTTTTTTTTGAGGATGAATGTTGTCGTCACGTGTTTCCCAGGGCTCTGGTCGCTGAACCCGAAACGGCGCCTAACAAATCTTATCTATATCCTTTAGATTTTAATTGATATAGTTGATCTTACTCTCTTTACAAAAATATTTCATAAGAAAAATATACTCAAGGTTATTATTAATAAATACAGTAAGAGTTCAAGACTTTTAAATCAATTAATAATTTAAAATTTTCCGTCAAATATTATCCAATTTGTGCATCATACTATTTTGTCTACATGCTATCGCTGTTAATGACAATAAATATAAAAAAGAGAATGCAAGAATATCCCATTTCTAAACATCAATGTCACTTATCACAATTGTGATCAATATTGCTAATAACGCAATTATTTTAAACTGTAGTTTTAATAGTCGAATAAAAATTGGAAATATGTAGCATCATTTACTTATGTACTATTTTATAAAATCTCTATAGAAAATTAAAAACTAGCTTTTTACTTTCTCATATAAACAGAAAGTATTGTGATGGGGTGAAACTCGATTTTGAAATTTTGATGGATTTAAACGTTTTGAGGTCCCTTGAGTCCAAATAAGTGGATTTTGAAAAATGTCTGTCTGTCTTCTGTCGTCAGTCTGTCGTCTGTACAGACGCGTGAAGCCTAAACTAGTAGGCTGATTATGACGAAATTGGGATTTTTAGAAAAATTATACCCCGAGGCGGAATCTAGAAATGAATTTTTAGCTCCAAATTTGGGGGCGCTACTCACCAAAAACTCTGGAAAAAAAATTTAAAAAAATATATTTCTCGAAAACGGTTCCGACGATTTTTATTTAAAAAATCAAAAATTTAGTCCATTTAAATACAAATTTAACGATATAAGCCGTTTTCCCGGGAAAATCTAGTTCCTGAGAAAATAGCTTTAAACGTAGACGGAGAGGCCGGGTTCAATTCCCCGCCGAGGAGAAGTTATTGTTATGATAAATCTTCAATAATAATTAAATGTACCTACAAAAACTCGAAAACTAATTAATGAAAACACTGGACTAAGTAATTATGAACTCTTATATGAGAAAGTGTGTCTAAGTTGTCTCGGACCGATTTTTTAAATGATAATAGCAATGATATTTGAATTTTAATGCCTACAAATTTTAAACAAATTACTCGTTTTCTTTATAAAGCAATGGCAAATTAAGCTAATGCGTGTAAATGAAACAGATGATAACTTATTAAGTATTTAATGAATTAATGATCGTTTATTTTTAATTTCTCATATAAAGAGAAAGTATTGCGATGGCACAAACATTCGTGAAAATTGATGGATTTACAAGCTTTGGAGGTCCCCTGAGTCCTAAAAAAGTGATTTTTAAATAATGTCCGTCTGAGGAGAAGTTATTTTTATAATAAATTTTGATAAAATGTTCAATAATAATTAAATGTAGGTACTTACGAAAACTCGAAAACTAATAAAGGGAAGAGCAGGACCAAATAATTATGAAGTTGTCTCGGACCGGTTTTTTAGCAAATTAATTACATACAATATGAAACAAAGTTATCTATACGATAGCCTTGGTCAGTGGATCGTCAGGCGATTATTATTAAGTATGAAATTGAAATATGAAACGCAGAGTATAAATTATACTACAACTATACTCTTATATAATTACTTACTTATGTAACTATGAACTCGAAGTTCACAATTTTTATATAAATAATATTAACAGGTAATCAGAGTATAGGATTTAAAGGCAAAAACGATAAAAATTAACAAATAATTACTTTTCAGTGACAAGACTTACTTTGGTTTTGAATCTTTGTTTATATATGTACAAAAAAGCTTATTGATAAGGCAGAGGGTTATCAATCTATATGTTAAACATTTTGTAAAATCTAATAATTTATTGAATGTGTCCACTTTTGATTGTCCCTGAGATTTCAGTCTTGGTCTAATGTCTAATCATTTAAGTAAACAGGAAATTTGGCAAACGGAAATCCTTCCTGTTTGATAATCTTCTGACAGGTCTTCTTCACAACCTAAAATTGATCAAGGTCATTCATTCTTAACTATATAGTCACCAGGGCCGTCGCGTGGGTGGGGCGACCTAGGCGGTCGCCTTTGGCGCCACGATCCGGGGGGCGCCGCTGTGGGTATAGTCACATTTTGATCAAGCAATGGGTTTTAATAACTGGAAAAATTTGGCAGACTGTTTGAAATCCCATGAGTTGTCACCAGACCATTTTAAAAATATGGTTTCATGGTTTGAAGCAGAAATAATTAATATAAAAATGCCATTTTTCAAAACTGGTCTTATTTTCAACCTTTTTTTTTTTTTTTTTTTTTTTTTTTTTTTTTTTCTTTCTGTATTCTTCACCTTAGTTGTATCTATGTGCAAAATTTGGGGAAGATTGAATGACGATAAGTGGTTCAAAATTGGGGTAATAGGTGTGCGATGAAACTTACAAAGCAAAGTAATATAAGACCAGTAAAAAGAATTAAAGGAGAAACATCAATCAACCAGCACATCATGAAGCAAATTGAAACTGAGGCTCAGCGTTCAGAAGAAGTATTGCGTCGGTTAGTGGAAATTACTTTATATCTAACAGAGCAAAATATGGCTTTTTGTGTGTCATCTTCCAAAGTTTTCACAAAATAATGGAAACTTTCTTGGACTTTATTAAGTGTGTCAATACAAAATGAGCTAATAACTGTAGGTACTAGGTTACTCAGTAAAGCAAAGTATCTTGACGAAAATAAAGGAAGCCAGATATAATTTCGTTATCCTTGATTGTACTCCCGACATAAGTCACAAGGAGCATGTTTCTTTAATGATTCGCTACGTCTCTGAAGATGATGATGGGAAGATCAAAGTAGAAGAAAGCTTTATAGCCTATCGAGTTGCCGAAGAAACCACTGGAAAAGCTCTCGCTGAAAAGCCTGCTTAATGAACATACCACAACAAACTGCAAATTGTATTATAATATTAATAACTAATAGAACACTACTTTTTCGAGTCAACGGAGAAATAGTAGGAAGTAAAGTATGTAACTAGAAAAGGTATCCCTAAATAGGGCTATATTTTGAGCCCCCTATTATACATAATTCACACTTCCAACCTTGTAATGACAATACCCCTTCCTGTAAAATACGCAAGTTTGCCGATGACGTATTAATATACTCAATCAATAAAAAAATTGATGACATGGTAAATAATCTTAGACAAGCAATACAAGACTGGACTAGAACTACCCCATGAAAAATCAGAATGTTGCATTTTCACTAGAAGAAATAACCCCCACCTAGGAAATTCTATAACTTTTGGAAATATACAAATAAAACGAAAAACAGTAGTCAGATTTCTTGGTCTCTTCCTCGATCAAAAACTAGCATGGTAAGAACACATCAAGAATATTACCTTAAAATGTCAAAAATACCAAAACATAATGAAAATGTTCTGCAACAAATCATGGGGAGGTGACCCAAAAACCACGATTGCATTATATAGGGCAACAATAAGAGCATGCTTAGACTTTGCCTCACCTTTCAACGGTGACGCAAAACAATACTTACTTACAAAACTCGACCACATTCAACATAGGGCCTTATGAATATCTATGGGAAATTTAAAATCAACACAAATAACTATAATCTTAACTGAATGCTGAGAACAACCACTTAATCTTCGACGACAACATCTAACTGACAAACTACTATTCAAATTATACACTCAATACTCTACCAGGTACAAATCCATAACAGAACTATTAAACAAAATAAACAGAGGATAAAGGTACTAGCGACATAAAACTGTACCCTTACTAAACTATAGCTGCAATGATCTATTACCTTACTTAAATCAAACTATATAGCAACACAAATTATTACCAATTCATCAAATTACTTATGAAAACCTATTTTAAAAACCTATTATATATATAGCCAAACTTACTTATCCTTACAATAACATTACATTCGAATATCAACTCACTAAATTACACCCACAAAAAACTTACACTATATTCACAGATGGATCAATACAACAAAACTTAACAGTGTAGTATAGTTGGATCCACTTAAGGGTTAAGGCAAAAAAAATTCAAGAATTCATGCTTATGGCGGCGTTTCGACCTATCCGGTCATTATCGAGCCTGAAAATGATTTGTTTATTTAGCATATACTTAAAAAGAAACATTGCACTCAAACATATATCACACTTATATAGAAAATAAAAACCGTTAAGGGGTCTGAATAATGTGATAACACCAAACACCAGAATATTATAAATAAGGTAAATTTTTACAACAGTCAACTACACACAATTATAAGAAATGAAAGATGTAAAATGCCACTTGGTATAGTTCCTGTTTTTAAATTTTGTTTTAGAATGGAGGGGATGATGTTTTTATTTTTAAAAAATGATCCATTTGAGAGATGTATTCCACGGATTATATGTTTATTAGACTAGGAAACAATCAGTTTCCAAATATATATTTTTTAACTTTTTGACTGAACTCTATGAGTACTCAGCTCCATGTTTTTTTAAAGGTACTTTTGTTTTGATTTATACAAATTATTCAGACCCCTTAACGGTTTTTATTTTCTATATAAGTGTGATATATGTTTTAGTGCAATGTTTCTTTTTAAGTATATGCTAAATAAACAAATCATTTTCAGGCTCGATAATGACCGGATAGGTCGAAACGTCGCCAAAGCATGAATTCTTGAATTTTTTTTTGCCTTAACCCTTAAGTGGATCCAACTATACTACACATATATATATTGAAAAAAGGGTACTACCACTGAAGATAAAACTTAACAGGTTATTCTTATTATGACCCCCAATTAAAACGAGGCATCGGCTACTCATGCCCTCAACAAACTAGTATATACATTAACTAAGTATATACATTAACTAGTATATACATTAGAAAGTTTACTAGCACTAGAATATGTTATCAAACTACAAAATAACTATAACAAATACATGATAGCATGCGACAACCAATAGCACGTGGATCACAGTTTCATGAATATTTTAAATAATTTTGCAGAAATAAGAAAGAAATAGACTTTATATATGGGTCAAATCATATCAGAGAATTATAGGAAACGAGGAAGCAGACAAACTTGCCAAAACCCCTACCCAACAATCTGACAAAAAAATACCAACAAGAGTCATCATAACACTATCCAAAAAGAACATTTTTAAAAAATAGAACAAAAAAATGCAAAATGAACTAGAAAAATCAAAAAATTTCAAATCACCTGTCAAAAAAAAAATACCACGTATGGACAGAGCTGGATTTACATATTTGGTGGCCAGGGGCCCAAGAAAAATTGCCGCCTAACCCCCCCCCCCCCCCCCCAAATGTTGTGACAATTTTGTAATTCCTATAAAAAAAAGAATAAAAAAAATATTGCAAGTTTTGTCCTATAAAACATATGGACTAATGTTTTATAGTTTGTCCATTTTTAACCTGATTTATTTTAATATTATTTAAATAATATTCCACTATTATTACAGGACTAGGCCAAAACCAATCAAACCAAATACCAATTTTTTAAAATAAAAAAGTTTTTGAATGAAAAATAATTTTCAAGTACACAATATTTATATACAAGTTTTATTTTAAAATTAGTCATAATTTAACAGTAACTTCGTTTGTAGGAAATAAAAAGTTAAAGTGTAGTTATAAAATAATTTTAAAAAACGGCCAATCATGCACCATGACTTAATGAGCGAATTTTCAAAAAATCTGTGTATTATTGGCTTGTGATAATACAGGAATATTTTGGTTTAGAATTTGGATGGGTGAAAAAAATTGGTACACAGGGGTACCGGGTACAAAAATCAAAATAGTATACGAATATACCCTTCAAGATGCATGTCGTTGGAAAGCTCTGAGTACAGTAATTGTTGTTATGTACACACATGGGGGTAAAATGGAAAATACACGTTTTATGCTATTTTTGACCCTACATTGTCAAAATTTGACTCCTAAATGGACTCCAAAAATTCTGGCCAACGAAGTCAGCCTTTCTTTTGATATTATTGACATTTTAAAATTTGTTTGGATTTTTTAAGTGCATCCTAGGGTGAGATCGTCTGGAGTGACACATACATACATAAGAAAAAGTGTTAAATTTCAGGAATCGAATAAGAATGGTATGATTTCCATGGAGAAAATTTTCAAAAATTCGCATTTAAAAAATTTTGAAGCCATTGCAATAGCTTAATTTTCTTCGAAAATTCGCTTAAAAAGAAAAGTAATTGAATACCTTTGTTAAGAAATTTGTTTATTTAAATTTCTTAAGTCTTGCTTTAACATCAGGAAAGTCATTTATGACATTTAAATTCAAGTCATAGTCCAGTTATTTTAGTCATAAATATGGCTTCTGTTCCAAAAAATTCGAAGCTTCAATTTTTTATTTTTTGATCACTTTATTTTGACATTCTGAAAAGCACGACTTTTTGCGTATTTTTGTAAATATCTCGCTTCTTCTAGCTCGGAGACCAATTGACTATCAGATCAAAATTGAAGATTTTAAAATTTCACACGTGAAACATTTGTTTATTTTTTACTTAGAACGAACCTTTTGGATAATAAAGTGCTCCAAAGTTTCCGCACAAGGCCTAAAAAATAATTTTATTACATAGATATTTGTCAATTAACGTTGGCGGAGCTGAAGGGTTTGCTTGAAGATAATGCTCCTACCGATGCGACAATACAAGCAAAATTGATTGAAAAGTATGGCAAGAATATTGTTATTACGATTCAGTGTATGCAGCGATACTGCGGACTTCTTCTCTTATAATTGCTGCATCAGCTTCAAGTATTCGTGGACGTTCTTCTTCTTGATTCAATTTTTTATTTTCATACCAAGCCTTAGAAAGAATAGTTGCATGTGTATCGAGGAAGCTAATCATTGTCATTTTTTGGTTTTGTTGTAATAACAATATTGTTGCCATTCTTTCCAACCAATTTTGCTTCTATTGTCACATCCGTAGGAGCATCATCTTTAAGTAAAACTTTCCATGTAAAACATAGACAATTATCTATGTAAAAAAATGTTGTTTTTTTACGTCTTGTGGGGTACTTTGGAGCACTTCATTATCCAAAAGGTTCGTTCTACGTAAAAAATAAACATCATGTTTGTAGATGAAGGTGATCCCTAAAACTTTATATTTTCCTGAGGTATGTGGGTCTCAGACCCACATACCTCAGGTAAACATCATGCTTCTTGTGTGAAAATTTATAATCTTCAATTTTGATCAGATCGTCAATTGGTCTCCGAGCTAGATGAAGCGAGATGTTTACATAAATACGTAAAAAGTCTTGCAAAAACAAACACTACTCAAGTTTTAATATGCTAGGTTTTTGCTAAACCGTTCGTTGTACGTAAAAAATGAAAGATAACTTTTCTGTGGGAAATTTAATAATCTATTTTTTTAATAATAACCTTAATTTGCCTCCGAGCCTTAGGAAGCGAGATATTCATAAAAATACGTAAAAAGTGGCGCGGCAACTGATAACAGATATTCTTCGCCCTATATTCCGTAAACCGTCCATTGCACGTAAAAAATTAATGAGATTTTTTTTTTTGTGGGAAATTTTGTATTCTTTAATTTTGATAACCACCTTAATTGGTGTCGGAGCAATAGGAACCGAGATATCAGAAAAATACCGAATTTGTTGACCTTTGCCCTTGAATATCAACTAACGCGACCACGATCTCATTGCCGATTTTCAATATGTTATCAGAACGTCAAAATGAAGTGATCAAAAAATATAATATATTTTTTGATCATTTCATTTTGACGAGCTTCAATATTATTGAACCTCCGAATTTTTTGGAACAGAAAACCTAAAATGACTGGACTATCAAGAAAGCAAAAGAAAAGGGTTTTTAATGCACTTAATAATTATTTAATGTTTATATTATAAACTGCTGGCTGCTGGGAATTCTTTAAATTGTTTAAAAACATAGTTTTATGCCCGTTTTTACCTTTAAAGATTACCTTGTATAAAAATAGAGTAAAGTTGGCCTAAACTGTAGTTCTAACTAGTGTACGTACGTGAATAACTAGCGGCGACGAGTTATAAATCACTAACCGTTCTATGCCCAAAATCTAAAATCCACACTAATAAATAAAAACTTATGCCTACTGACCTGCACTTGCGCTCATACTCAACTGTACAATTAGTATATAAAAGTTCAATTAGTAAATAAATATTATACTTTTTGTTCATAAGAGTCATATTGTAATGTCCAATACAAAAAAAAAAATGTGTTTTATGATTTTTGTTTTATTTTTCTTTCTGCCGCCTTTTGCCACCTTTGAAAATTTGCCGCCAGGGGCCCGGGCCCCCATGGCCCCTGCCTAAATCCAGCCCTGCGTATGGATATAATCAAAATTAATAGATTAAGAAGTTACCATGCACGATGCATTCAACACAGCTATATGATAGGACTAAGTGATTCACCTATATGTTATACCTGTCTAGAAAAAGAAGAAAATGTAACTCATCCTATTGGAATGTCCGAAATACAAATCCCAACGAAATAAATTATGCCAAGAAATTAAAATCCAAGAAATTCAAGATAAAAAAGAAAAAATCAAGACCATCCTTTTCTCAAAATTTAAAAATTTTAAACTCACACTCAAATTCGTAAAAGAAATAAATTACTCCCCTTAGCCTAAAATTGCAAAATCTGGAGTCCACTAACCAACAGAAACCCATAAACGAAATAAAAAAATAAAAAAATAAAAATTACTTAGGGAAAACATAGGAAGAACTTAGAAAGGACTCGGGTCCGCCCAACCTATTTGAGGTTTTCTGTGGTCTCCCTCAATTTACTAGGCAAATGCCAGGTTGGTCCACCATTAAGGCAGTCTGTGGACTGACTTAATGGTGGACCAACCTGGCATTTGCCCAACCTATTTGAGGTTTTCTGTGGTCTCCCTCAATTTACTAGGCAAATGCCAGGTTGGTCCACCATTAATTCAGTCTACAGACTGCCTTTGATACCCATTTAAAGACCTACAAACTATCCAAACAGAAGTCAAATCATAAATTCCCATTTAAAAAAATAAAAATAAATAAATAAAATAAAAATAATAATAATAAAAAAATTAAATTATAAAATAATAAAATATTTACTCCAAAATTATCCAATATATACCCTTCCA